>JASDDO010000012.1:507663353-508366714 GCA_030015575.1 Agapanthus africanus
AAGAAAAGAAAAACTGGTCTTAATTCATTTTTATTTGAGAGATTGTCCTTGTAAGTCCACGGCGGCGCCCCGGCCGTCGATCCGACGCCGGAAACGCGGAAACGAAAAACTTTGCAAACTAGCAAACCGGCTCCACCGCGCACTTTTAACCTGGATCGGGCCATTAACCTAGCTACTAGCAAACTAAAATATGGGTAGAGAGTTATACCAAGTGATCCGTGTCCTTCAGTCTTCGTCTCCACTCCGATCTCCCGCGGAATATCCGTCTGTCACGTCCTCGTCGGAAAGGGCACCACGTAGCCAAATACTTTTACGGGCTCCCACCTCTGGACCGAGGCAACTCGGGCACGAAGTTGGCTAGCCGACGCGTCCATGATTTGCTGTAGACAAGTGTAGAATGGTTGTCTCTTTTGGGGTTTGAAGATGCCTTGTATGGATGGAGGTGGAGAAAAATGACTTAGGAAAAATGGTGATATATCTTGCAAGCCAAATGAGATGAACAATATCCCCTCACAAAAAATGAAACCTCTCTCCCTCTCTCATCAAAGTGGCCGGACCCTCTCATATATGAATGGTGGAGGTCAAAATGAATTATTAGCAAGTGGAGAAAAAAGACAATGATAAAGAGAAGCCAATGATCAAATCAATTTCCAATCCATTTCTAATCTCATTCTAATCTTATTTAATGCAAGCAATGTGATAAGAAAGGAATCTCATGATGATAGAAGCCACAAATGCAAGAAACCCCCTCACAATAAGTTATTTGCAAACTTACAAACAACCCCCTCCATCGAAAAGTCCGGCCGCGAAGGAACAAAGGAAAACCGGCCGGAACGGAATGCAAACTGGCAACTTCAGAAAACCGATCCCGTAATAAATTACAGGAAAACCCCACTACTGCATATACATGCCCGCATTTGTATTCCCACTGAATACAAATGCAAAGAGACAAAACTACACTGTCTAATACTAGGATCCGGCTTAAACCAAAGCCGGCTAGTAAAATCCGTCCGATCACGATCCGCGCAATACCGCACGTATCTGATCGAACCCTGCCATATCTCCATACGGCCTCTACAGCGTTTCGCCCGAAACCTGAGTAACTGTGTGTGGTGGACTCTACAGACTCGTTAATACTATGGCTGTGGATTTAACCACTAGCACGTCAGAGGTATCAGCCATACGTGACGGGCCACCAGCTATTGACCAAAAGGGACGTGGATGAGCGAACTCATCCTGACACCCTACTGAGCCTGTCAGTGACAATATCTGTACAGTACAGTCCGTTCGTCTAGGAGCATCGCATGGCGGGCCTAGGGGGTTGGTAAAAGTCAGACCCCCAATAGCGGTACAAGTCGTGTCGGAGTGTAGCCCAGAACACCCTGAGATACTACTGAAATACCTACCAGTAAATATCCTTCCTTGGCCAATGACTTTTTATGTACTGGCTCTCCTAGACATAGCATGACCTCACCCTCAATACCGGGAGAGACGAACCCCTGCAGATCCGCTCACTGCCTCCATGTGGCTCGGGACTGTACCCAACTAAAACCTGTTTGCACGTCTCCTTTGAGCGTGGTAGGGTAGTAATCAAAGCACAGTGGGATCTCATACGAGACAAATGACGATCTCAGGTCGATGAACTAATCTGTACACATGTCACCTGGGAACTGCTATCTGACGTCAGGTATAATACCAACTAGCAGGCTCCTGGCGAGTCCTGTCCGGTGTACTCATAACCCAATGAGCACCTGTATACATCTTAGGTGAACCAACTGACATCAGTGGCTTGTGAGACCGGCCACCGCCCCTCGTCGGGGTCTCGACTGTATACACTAGTCTACTCTGGAGAATCGATGCCCTGTCTCGAAACTCCCACGACTAGGGACCTTTTAAGGATGTGCTTATAGACTCCAGCTCTCACGTATATAATCGCCCTCATACTGCTGGCAGTCAAGCAAGAATCCTAGGGGCTTTATCAAAGTGTAAGAGTGTTGGAGATAGTGCCCTCAGAGTCAATTATTGGATCACAGGCACGTGATTGCAATGATTGAGGGGGGACCTATCCCGGTAGGACAGTCTTACTCGAGATGATAGTATGCTATCCGGTTTATCTTTATCATCATATACTGCTTTAGGTGACCTGACATGTCGCTATTACACGCTGATAGATCCCCTAGGATTCTTGCTTGACTGCCAGCAGTATGAGGGCGATCATATACGTGAGAGCTGGCAGTCTATAAGCACATCCTTAAAAGGTCCCTAGTCATAGGAGTTTCGAGACAGGGCATCGATACTCCAGAGTACACTAGTGTATACAGTCGAGACCCCGACGAGGGGCGGTGGCCGGTCTCACAAGCCACTGGTGTCAGTTGGTTCACTTAAGATGTATACATGTGCTCATTGGGTTATGAGTAAACCGGACAGGACTCGCCGGGAACATGCTAGTTGGTCTTATACCTGACGTCAGATAACAGTTCCCTGGTGACATGTGTACAGGTTAGTTCATCAACCTGAGGATTGTCATTTGTCTCGTGTGAGTTCCCACTGTACTTTGATTACTACCCTACCACGCTCAAAGGAGACGTGCAAACAGGTTTTAGTTGGGTACAGTCCCGAGCCACATGGAGGCAGTGAGTGGATCTTCGGGGGTTCGTCTCTCCCGGTATTGGGGGTGAGGTCGCGCTGTGTCTAGGAGAGCCAGAACATGAAAAGTCTTTGACCAAGGCAGGAGATTTAGTGGTAGGTATTCCAGTAGTATCTCAGGGTGTTCTGGGCTGATCTCTGACACGACTTGTACCGCTTTGGGGGGTCTGACTTTTACCAACCCCCTAGGCCCGCCATGCGATGCTCATAGACGAACGGACCGGACTGTACGGATATTGTCACTGACAGGCTCGGTAGGGTGTCAGGATGAGTTCGCTCATCGACGTCCCTTTTGGTCAATACCTGGTAGCCCGTTACGTATAGACTAATACCTCTGACGTGCTAGTGGTTAAATCCACAACCAAGGTGTTGACGAGTCATTAGAGTCCCCCACATTCAGTTGCTCAAGTTTTCGGGCGAAACGCTGTTGAGGAAGTATGGAGATATGGCAAAGTTCGATCAGATACGTGCGGTATTGCACGGATCGTGATCGGACGGATTTTACTAGCCGGCTTTGGCTTAAGCCAGATCCTAGTATTAGATAGTGTAGATTTTGTCTCTTTGCATTTGTGTTCAGTGGGAATATAAATGCGGGCATGTATATGCAGTAGCGGGGTTTTCCTGTAATTTATTACAGGATCAGTTTTCTGAAGTTGCCAGTTTGCATTCCGTTCCGGCCGGTTTTCCTTTGTTCCTTCGCGGCCGGACATTCCGATGGAGGGGATTATTTGCAAGAGTGCAAATAACTTATTGTGGACGGGTTTCTTGCATTTGTATCTTCATTATGATATTCTTATCATCATGAGATTAGAAAGGATTTGATGTTGATTTGAATTGGATTTGACTTTGTTATCATTGCTTATGGATGTGGTCACCCTCTCCTTTTCCTACCATCACCTCCCTTCATATTTTGTATTTTCCTCCACCATTTGATGAAGAGGGGGCCGGCCACTTGAAAGGTGGAGAGGTTCATTTTATTTTGATAAGGGAAACTGATACATCCCAATTTTGGCTTGCTTAGAAAATCCTTAACACTTCTCCAAAGTTCATTCCTTCTCTCCTCCATCACCAATGGCAACATAACCCCAAAGAGACAAAGCACTACACATTCTGCAGCAAACCTTGGGCACGTCAGCTCGCCAACTTCGTGCCCGAGTTGCCTCAGACCAGAGGTGGGAGCCCGTAAAAGAAGCCGGCGACGTGGTGCCCTTCCGGCGACGAAGTGGAGACTGGAGATTCCGCGAGAGATCGGGATGACGGCGAGAAGACCGGAGGACACGGATCACTTGGTATACTTCTCTACCCATCTTATATTTTGCTAGTTGCTAGGTTAATGTCCCGATCCGGGTTAAAAGTGCGCGGTGGTGCCGGTTTGCTAGTTTGCAAAGTTTTTGTTTCCGCGTTTCCGGCGTCGGATCGACGGACGGGGCGCCGCCGCGGACTTACATTGGTATCAGAGCCTCACCATTAACATAGTCTAACTTTGTCTAATGTGTTTTACATTTCTGATCGATCAAAAATTCCAAAATCCGCGTTTTCTCATGCATCAATTCTCTGTTAAAATTTTTTGTGCTCCAAAAATTTTTCAGTGTGTTGCAGAAGTATGTGCATGGAATTTTAAGCCTACAGTAAAAATTCGACAACATGATTCAACAAGAAGACCATGGAACCGCGACCAAAACCCCCTTATGGCCGCGGTTCCGCGGCGGTTCAGTGTTATCATTGTGCCAAATTTTTCCAGTGGGCTTTTGGGCTGAAAATAGGGGTTTTGGAATATTAATTTTGGGCCCAGAATTTCTTTAAGTGCTACAGTTAAGCTTGGGGGCCCACTTGATAAAATTTAATCGATCGGATATTTTAAATACATTAGTTCACAGTATTTACATTATATCTGCGACCGTGAATGTCACT
The DNA here is from genome assembly GCA_030015575.1 of Agapanthus africanus. Taxonomy (NCBI): domain Eukaryota; kingdom Viridiplantae; phylum Streptophyta; class Magnoliopsida; order Asparagales; family Amaryllidaceae; genus Agapanthus; species Agapanthus africanus. Next base: position 507,667,911 of record JASDDO010000012.1, read on the forward strand.
CGATCGGTAGATCTAGTCTATCTGCTATAGCCCCTTTAGACGGATTTGCGAACGTGACATTCACGTTGATGTTCTGTGTTGTGCTGTGATGTTGCGGATCGGTCGGGAGGATAGCCTGGATGCAATGTTAGTACAGTTTTGTTTTATATGTACATTTGATATTGTGGGGTGAGCGTCCGACATGTGGACTGCCGTCACTTCCTGTTTGTATTATTATTTTGGGGCACGACCAGGTTGCGGTCGATGTACCCGTTGTATGTATATTTTACTTTCTGTACTAGGATTACCCCGTGGAGGGGTGCACAGATAGCCGGGTTCTAGAGGGCAACAAGCCCGCATCTCTTGACATGAGACGGAGGGGGCTTTACTCTAGAATTGGCGGGCTATTCGCCGCACTCGTAGGGGGTATAGGTTGACCCAGGAGGGGTGCCCAAGTTACCGGATTCCGTGAAGTGCTGGGTGGTCCATTCACGTTGCTGAAGGGGGCTGCCTCACATCAGGTTTTGGCGGGTAACTTGCCGCGCCTGTAGGGGTCTAGGATTTCATTGCACAGGCTATCCACACGACCAGGGGAACGTCGGGTTTCAGTAGCGGCTTTATGAAACCCGGGGATCCCAGATATCTGTATTGTTCTGTGATGCTGTACATTTCTGTGATGTTGCATTTTATCACGCCTTGAGCGAAAATTATATATATATATACACTAGTAGATGTTGTATATGTTTTGTATCCGTGCTAGTCTAGTCCCCGCTCTGTCGTTAGTTAAGTAACCTAACGGGTGATGACGGGACCCAGTGGCGAATGCGGATGGCATATACGTACATCATTATTTTCGTTCTTTTGTGGTGTGATTAATTGATGGGACTGCGTTGATTCGAATCAATGCAAGATAAACAAACCTATTCTGATGTTGTTGGAACACTTTTTCAAAAAGCTGTTATTGCAAGGGCGTTCTCTTTTGTTTTGCACAGTGGTATTCAGTTGGAATATCCTGCTCCTCAGTCGACGAGGCAACGGCCGATATCCCTTCACCGGGAGTGACCCCTTGGACAAAAGTTTGCGTCAGGGCAATAACTTCACTATAGCCGATTACTTTTGCTTTGCATCGTGGTATTCAGTTGGAATATCCTGCACCTCATTCTACGGGGAAAGAGCCGAGATCCCTTCACCGGGAGTGGCCTCTTTAGCAAAGGTTTTCGTCACTATATTTTTAAAAGCTATCCGTTCTTTCAACGATATCAAGTTCATTACGTTAAAGGTTTTCGCCAGAAACCATTTGATCAGTCGAAAACAATGTATTTTTAACATGGCAATTTCCCTATCTTTTGCACTCATTTAGAAGTGTTCGGTATTCATATTTCACATATTAGCAAAACAGTCCTGAAATATCAGATTGCATGTGTTAGACTCTAAAATCGACATTTCTGAAGAAATTGTGTGTTTATCATGGCATCGCATCATCCCTGTATTGCGCAACACTTGTGTCGAGATTTGTGCAGGAAATTGCAGGAGCAAAGCCAAAAGAGCTGATCAAAAATACGCCAACCCAATGATTTCAGATCTGGTAGCAACTCAAAAGGAAATATAAAAATCAACATATCAAAGAATGGCCCACAAGTCAGCCCAAATCAGCACCAGAGTTTTCAAGCCCTAAAGCTTCAAAAGAGCTGCGGAACCGCGGCGGGAGCCGGCTTGCGCCGCGGTTCCGCGGCGGTTTGGACACGACAGCAAATCATTTTTAGTGCAAAATTCATATCTCAAGGCCTACAGCTCAGAAAGACATGTCAAATTCTATAATTCTCTCGAAGCTTCTGCCAGATCAGCAAAGAAGATTAAGCAAGGCTAATCTCAATTAAGCTCCTAACAAACTATTTCTAGAAGCTCCCTCCTAACTAATCACATCTAGAAGCTTCTCCTCTAACTAACTTTTGGAGGGAAATTCAAATTTCCTCAACAAACTTTTGGAGGGAAACTTAAAATTCTAATCCTAGATCTATGGTTTAGATGTCTATAAATAGGAACCTAGATCTAAGGGTTGAGGTTGTTCTTAATTCATTAGTTAATCTTTAGTAGTTCAATTCTCCATCTTCTTCCACAAGTCTAGTGACAAGGCTTGTGCGAAACCCTAACCCTAATTCCAATCCAAATTCAAGATCCCAAGTACCAAATCAAGTGAGAAGTCTTCAACCTTTTAGGAGCCGAGCCGATCTTCAATCGGGCAAGTGATCTAAGCCGATCCGCGACTCAAGGAGACGAGCGAAGCCAAATCGACTATCGGGTTCTTCCTCTTGTAGTTCTTGAGCGATTGTAACGAAATTGTTGATATAAATAAAAGGTGAAATTCTTTTATCTTGCTTTCTTTAAATTCTTGCATCATGATTCGATCTCAATTTGTAATTGTAGTTCTTGTTGTGAGTTTGAGTAAAACTCCGCTCGTTAAGGAGTCGAGACGATCAATAGAATGATGATGTAACAAATCTTAATACGATTCTTGAGTCCTATGAGTTTTGTAAACCCTAGCAAGTTCAAGAATCGATGACCTAGTTTCGTTGCGATGCTTTCTTTATTGTTATCGCTCGAAATTAGGGATCTACGATCGTTTCTTGAAATTACTAGAGGCTAGAATGTGAATGATATCGATGAAAGAACAAGAGATAAGATGAAACCCTAGTTTCATAAGAAATCCCTAATTATTGATCGATCATCATCGATCTAGTATCAATTCATCGAAAGATAAGAATACGTAATTGTAAGATTACATCACATCTATAGATCCGATCGATTCCTACGAGCCTCATTTAGATTCTTGATATTTGGTTGGAAAAATCATCAAACTATCAATTCTTGATTCTATCCTTTTCTTGTTATTAGATCTAGATTTTCTAATTCTTGAACTTCAACTATAAATCTTGAATTGTTTTGTTTTCTTTTCTTTAAAGTTTCAATTCATCTAATTCAAAAGACAAACTATTACACTGTCCCGGTGGACGATCCGCACTCACTTACAATCTACATCCGACACCGTAGTTGATTGCGATCAAATATTTTTGGTTGTGATTTCTATATAACTATTTTCATACTACACAATCCGAAATCGTATTCAATCACCATTCGTAGCCCTCTATCATTTCAGTTAAATATTCGGTAGTATTCAAGCTATGTATTATGACCTCACGCCAAAGTATAGTATTTGGTAGCTGCCGGGTATTTATCTGTTGCATAGATAGATGCGTTGGTTTGGAACAGTCGTACTACTATTTTGGCCTACGTCAAGGGTATGTACGGGTGGGTTCAAATTAACCTGGATAATGATGGGTAGAACTTGACATGTGACTTATGATATTTTGACCTCACGCCAAGGTCATAAGAGCATGGGGCAAAAATCACATCGGGAGTTTCTAAAGAAACTGAAACTTGCCAGATATGCGCATACCTTCTGGAGTGTGATAATGTGAGCGGATTCCGTCACGTTATCATGCGATGATAGTTGGATCCCGATTCCCACTGATGAGTTGGTTTACTCCTCGGGTGATCCCGACTAATTCTTCTTTCAGATTTGGAGGAGAATTTGACGGTACGGTGGGAGGTTTCCAGATTAGATAAATTGGTAACCATTCTGAGCTAGGTTAGAGTGCACGCTGAGTGTTTCTTTTCTCTCTCTCTTTGGCAGCGACCAATGACCCGACCCTAAGACTATGACTCAGTGACCAAGTTGACCGAACCTTCTTAAATACTGGCTTTTGGATTGTCAGAATTGCGAACCTCAATGTCACTCCTACTTTTACCCTTTTCTCCAGGACACCCCGTATTACTACGAACGTCCACTTCCATTAGACAAAACCATCGTATGGTTAGATACAAACTCGAAGGAATTCATTCGAGGATGGTTTCCGGTTCTGGAGAAAACGGATAGGATTATTCAGTTGTCTTTTCCTTTTACCTTCTCTCAGGTTGTGAGTACTCGTTGGTTTATGAGATAGTACACCTATTACGCAAATTGGATAGTCTTCTTCCAAACCTTAGGCTGGTGCCGAACAGTGGGGAATGAAGAAAACCAATTAGCATAACGATGGTGTGCAGAAGGTATTAAGTTAAGACAAAGCAAGGAATTAGAAAGAGGGCAAAGTAAACTGCGACTGCTATTCACGACCAAACCAAGTATTTCTTCGCCAATCCTAAATCACCTTTGTATTTCTCCAGGACACTCCGTATCACTACGAAGACCCAAAGTTTATTGGATACTCCATCGTATGGTTATATACGAACTCGAAAGGAACTTGTTCCAGTTCGGGGATGGATTCTGGTTCAGGAGAAATAGGAATAAGATTTATTCGGTTGTCTTTTATCCTCACCTCCTCTCGCATTGCGAGTGTTCCTAGGATTAGGACAATACACCCATTATGCTTATTGGATAGTTTTCTTCCAAACCATAGGCTGGTGCCGAACGGTAGGGAAGGAAGAAAGCCATTTGGCCTAAAGGGGTGTACAGAAGGTAAAGACTAAAAACATATGTAGGGATTTGGAGAGGTGGCAAAGAATTATACGGTTACAGTCGTGAATCTGGAAGAGGCATTACTAAGAATACTGGATACCCCATCGAAACATTTCAATGTTTCAGTTTCACTGTGTACCGCTAAAGGAAAACTGATTTCCCAATTAGTCCTTACTCCAGGGTATGTATTTACCAGGCATGATTCTCACATCTGTATGGTTTTACAGATGATGAGTGGGAGTAGGTTAGTAGGAATTAGGTGATCATCCTCATTATATCGGGATTCGTTGTAATCGGTGATATTTGAGGAAATCACCTGGGTTGTTTGCCGGTCGGCAAATATCTGGTTTTGAATATCCGTTGTTATGCACCAATTTCAAATCGATGTATCTGTACGTCTATTTTCATAGAGTGAGATATACCTTTTTTGAAATTATGTCTATGACATTTACCTATATCAGTAGATGGTTAGGCAAGGAGCATTAAACAGCGGTGTAATTCTTCATAACCATAGTACAGTTTTCAACCTACGACACACAGGGAATGAGTTATCAGACTCAAGGGACTTATACAGAGTATGTTGTCCAGGGTCCATCAGGACAGAGGGGTTGGTCCTCGTATTATATTCGGTTTACTTATGACTTCTCTAGTTTTTAGACAGGTGTTTCGTGGAAACACAGGGTCCGAATTTTGAGAAGATATAGCTATTTGAATAAAGTAGAGAACCAGGTATTGCAAGTATCGGGATTCTTCAAAGTGATCGAAGATGTAGATACTTGTGTATGGTATTCAGTTGATAGTAATGATTAAGAGAACTTGCTTCTCTTTCAGGTTACTCATAATTGGAAGCATTCCTAAGTTGAGTAATACCGATCGGCCTCCTTCCATTTAGTAGACATGCACTGGAGACAGCTGCATGATTTGAATCTGGTTCAATTAAATCAGTGCCTCTGTTTCTATATTGGATATAGAACAGTTCATATCTTAACGATGTTATGGTACGGGGAGTTGTCCGGATTATTCTTAAAACCAGACTCTGGATAACTCAAGGCACGTTGATAGAGCCCCTAGGATTCTTGCTTGACTGCCAGCGGTATGAGGGCGATCATATACGTGAGAGCTGGCAGTCTATAAGCACATCCTTAAAAGGTCCCTAGTCGTGGGAGTTTCGAGACAGGGCATCGATACTCCAGAGTAGACTAGTGTATACAGTCGAGACCCCGACGAGGGGCGGTGGCCGGTCTTACAAGCCACGGGTGTCAGTTGGTTCACCTAAGATGTATACTGGTGCTCATTGGGTTATGAGTACACCGGACAGGACTCGCCGGGAACATGCTAGTTGGTCCTAAACCTGACGTCAGATAGCAATTCCCTGGTGACATGTGTACAGGTTAATTCATCGACCTGAGGATCGTCATTTGTCTCGTTTGAGTTCCCACTGTACTTTGATTTCTACCTCACCACGCTCAAAGGAGACGTGCAAACAGGTTTTAGTTGGGTACAGTCCCGAGCCACATGGAGGCAGTGAGCGGATCTTCGGGGGTTCGTCTCTCCCGGTATTGGGGGTGAGGTCGCGCTGTGTCTAGGAGAGCCAGAACATGAAAAGTCCTTGGCCAAGGCAGGAGATTTACTGGTAGGTATTCCAGTAGTATCTCAGGGTGTTCTGGGCTGATCTCTGACACGACTTGTACAGTTTTTGGGGGTCTGACTTTTACCAACCCCCTAGGCCCGCCATGCGATGCTCATAGACGAACGGACCGGACTGTACGGATATTGTCACTGACAGTCTCAGTAGGGTATCAGGATGAGTTCGCTCATCGGCGTCCCTTTTGGTCAATACCTGGTAGCCCGTTACGTATAGGCTAATACCTCTGACGTGCTAGTGGTTAAATCCACAACCAAGGTGTTGACGAGTCTTTAGAGTCCCCCACATTCTGTTGCTCAAGTTTTCGGGCGAAACGCTGTAGAGGCTGTATGGAGGTATGGCAGGGTTCGATCAGATACGTGCGGTATTGCACGGATCGTGATCGGACGGATTTTACTAGTCGGCTTTGGCTTAAGCCGGATCCTATTATTAGATAGTGTAGATTTTTCCTCTTTGCATTTGTGTTCAGTGGGAATACAAATGCGAGCATGTATATGCAGTAGCGGGGTTTTCCTGTAATTTATTACGGGATCAGTTTTCTGAAGTTGCCAGTTTGCATTCCGTTCCGGCCGGTTTTCCTTTGTTCCTTCGCGGCCAGACTTTCCGATGGAGGGGGTTATTTGCAAGAGTGCAAATAACTTATTGTGGAGGGGTTTCTTGCATTTGTAGCTTCATTATGATATTCTTATCATCATGAGATTAGAAAGGATTTGATGTTGATTTGAATTGGATTTGACCTTGCTATCATTGCTTATGGATGTTGTCACCCTCTCCTTTTCCTACCATCACCTCCCTTCATATTTTGTATTTTCCTCCACCATTTAATGAAGAAGGGCCGGACACTTGAAAGGTGGAGAGGTTCATTTTATTTTGATAAGGGAAACTGATACATCCCAATTTTGGCTTGCTCAGAAAATCCTTAACACTTCTCCAAAGTTCATTCCTTCTCTCCTCCATCACCAATGGCAACATAACCCCAAAGAGACAAAGCACTACACATTCTACAGCAAACCTTGGGCACGTCGGCTCGCCAACTTTGTGCCCGAGTTGACTCGGACCAGAGGTGGGAGCCCGTAAAAGAAGCCGGCGACATGGTGCCCTTCCGGCGATGAAGTGGAAACTGGAGATTCCGCGAGAGATCGGGGCGACGGCGAGAAGACCGGAGGACACGGATCACTTGGTATACTTCTCTACCCATCTTGTATTTTACTAGCAGCTAGGTTAATAGCCCGATCCGGGTTAAAAGTGCGCGGTTGTGCCGGTTTGCTAGTTTGCAAATTTTTTGTTTCCGCGTTTCCGGCGTCGGATCGACTGCCGTGGCGCCGCCGCAGACTTACAAAGAGCAACTCGTAAGGTCACCTAAAGCAGTACACGATGATAAAGATAAACCTGATAGCATACTATCATCTCGACTAAGACTGTCCTACCGGTATAGGTCCTCCCTTAATCATTGCAATCATATGCCTATGATCCAATAATTGACTCTAAGGGCACTATATCCAACAATCTCCCACTTACACTCAAGGCTAATTATTGCGATGTCGCATACTCACAGCCCGTGTGATACCGAACACCCAACTCCGCTACTATTCAGTCTCACAAAGCTCGTTTGCGAAACTATTGCGTTCGAGGAATAGCCTCAGTGAGTGGATCCGCTGTGATGTTTCTTTCTATGTCTCTTTATATCCCATGTTCGCGGAGAAAGCCATCTCCCGAAATGAGCAATACCTGTCTTAGAATGTCTGGATGTCTGATGGGACCTAGGTCATAAATGAACTCCAAATCCAAACTTCTTAGACTGCATCGTCAACTGAACTTAATCAGTATCCTGTGCCATCCTTTCCTCAGTATCCGCCTGGACCACCTGTCCAAAATACTTCCCCTCGTTAGAGGGAAAACTATTACTTTGACGACCAACCTGTCGTCCATGTCACCTTGGAAGCCTGGAATGATAACCGTCTCCAGAACGAGGCTGTCGTTATCATATCCCTAAAACATCCACTTATGTTCTAAACCTGCTTCCGACTGTTTCTCCAGGATTGGATCAATATCAACTTATTGCATCTACTGCAAGAACAACATCTGGTGTGGTACTTGACATCTCATGATTGACTCAATTGCCTAAGCAAGTGATCTGCCAATCATGCACTTCACTCTCTAGTTTAGTCTGTAAGACACCTTTAGAAAGGGTGACTCCATCACCTGTAGGTACACTACCGTGCCAGGAGTCGTCCATTCTAAATACTCATAGAATGCTGTCTAAGTGCCCAGATTGGGAAACCACCCAAATCTAGACCTAAAACTATAGATCCAGTAACCAGAATGTCTGATATAATATCCAAGTCGTATGTGGAGAAACCACTGTGTGACAACCAAAGAATAACCGATCGTAGTATAGGAATATCACTTCCTACTCTGTGTATGTCATCCAAATACCAGGACATCACACCCTACTACCTTCTTAATAGATCCATCCCCTATTCTGATGAAGTCAAACCTATGACCATCACGTCAGAAATAGATGATCTATCTCCGCTATATCTGCTTTAGTCTATAAATAAACATAAGCACTTGTCCATCAATGCTTCCGCTGCTCCCACTGACTACGACAACCCTCTGGCAGAGTCATATACACATGCACTTCTAAAGCAATTTTAGAACGACGCTATACTCATCCTCCTGCCGGGTCTCACAATCTGGAACAACAGCAATGGCAAGTCTGGATAAACAAGAACCTCCCTGTCACTGTCCTTGAGGCTATCGGAGTACCTCTCGGGTGCCTGAGGTTACCCACCATATCCGCGGAGTGGCCAATGGAATGTCAAACCATATTGAATCTTTAGGTTCTTTATCAAATCTTCAGTAATCGTTCGCGGTTCTGGAATCACTTCCAGTTCTACCATACTCCCACTACTGTTTTCTGAAAAAATCCATTTTTATTAAAACTGTGGCGAGTCAAGAACAATATCACTATTGATCTTCCAGATGGTAGAAAGTCAACCCTCGTCATAGCCCGGGTCAACCCACAAACAGCCATTACAGAAACGTGCCTTGAGTTATCCGGAGTCTGGTTTTAAGCATAAACTGGACAACTCCCCGTACCTTAACATCGTTAATATATGAACTGTCCTATATCTAATACAGAAACAGAGGCACTGATTTAATTGAGCCAGATTCAAATCATGCAGCTGTCACCAGTGCATGTCAACTAAATGGAAGGAGGCCGATCAGCATTACTCAACTTAGGAATACTTCCAATTAAGAGTAACCCGAAAGAGAAGCCTGTTCTCTTAATCATTACTATCAACTGAATACCATTCACAAGTATCTACATCTTCGATCACCTTGAAGAATCCCGATACTTGCAATACCTGGTTCTCTACTCTATTCTTATACCTATAACTTCTCAAAACTCAGACCATGTGTTTCTACGAAACACCTGTCTAAGAACTAGAGAAGTCACAAGTAAACAGAATACAGTACGAGGACCAACCCCTCTATCCTAATGGACACTGGACAATATACAATACTCTGTATAAATCCCTTGAGTCAAATGACTCATTCACTTTGTGTCGTAGGTTGAAAACTGTACTTATGGTTAAGAAGAATTACACCGCTGTTCAATGCTCCTTACCTAACCATCCACTGATATAGGTAAATGTCATAGACATAATTTGAAAAAGGTATATCTCACTCTATAAAAATAGACGTACAGATATATCAATTTGAAATTGTTGCATAACAACGAATATTCAAAACCAAATATTTGCCGTCCACCAAACAACCCAGGTGACTTCCTCAAATATCACCAACTACAATGAATTCCGATATAATGAGGATGATCACCTAATTCCCAATAACTTACTCCCACTCATCATCTGTAAAACCATACAGATGTGAGAATCAAACCTGGTAAATACATACCCTGGAGCAAGTGTTTAATTTGGAAATCAGTTTTCTTTTAACAGTACACAGTGAAACTGAAACATTGAAATGTTTCGATGGGGTATACTGGTATTCCTAGTAATGCCTCTTCCGTTATCCAGATTCACAACTGTAACCGTATATTTCTTTTCCATCTCTCCAAATCCCTTTATATGTCTTTAGTCATTACCTTCTGTACACCCCTTTAGGCCAAATGGTTTTCTTCATTCCCTACCGTTCGGCACCAGCATATGGTTTGGAAGAAGACTATCTAATAAGCATAATGGGTGTACTGTCCTAATCCTAGGAGCACTCGCAATACGAGAGAAGGTGAAGATAAAATACAACCGAATAAACCTTATTCCTATTTCTCCTGAACCAGGATCCATCCCCGAACTGGAACAAGTTCCTTTCGAGTTTGTATATAACCATACGATGGATTATCCAATAAACTTGGGATCTTCGTAGTGATACGGAGTGTCCTGGAGAAATACAAAGGTGATTTAGGATTGGCGAAGAAATACTTAGTTTGGTCGTGAATAGCAGTCGCAATTTACTTTGCCCTCTTACTAATCCCTTTCTTTGTCTTTACTTAATACCTTCTGTACACCGTTTAGGCTAATTGGTTTTCTTCATTCCCCACCGTTCGGCACCAGCCTAAGGTTTGGAAGAAGACTATCCAATTTGCGTAATAGGTGTACTATCTTCTAAGCCAAGGAGTACTCGCAACCTGAGAGAAGGTAAAAGGAAAAGACAACTGAATAATCCTATTCGTTTTCTCCAGAACCAGAAACCATCCTCGAATTCCTTCGAGTTCGTATATAACCATACGATGGTTTTGTCCAATGGAAGTGGACGTTCGTAGTAATACGGGGTGTCCCAGAGAAAAGGGTAAAAGTAGGAGTGGCAATGAGGTTTGCAACTCTGACAATCCAAAAGCCAGTGTTAAGAAGGTTCGGTCAACTTGATCACTGAGTCATAGTCTAGGGTCGGGTCAATGGTCGCTGCCAAAGAGAGAGAGAAAAGAAACACTCAGCGTGCACTCTAGCCTAGATCAGAATGGTTATCACTTTATCTAATCTGGAAACCTCCCACTGTAACGTCAAATTCTTCCCCAAACCTGAAAGAAGAATTAGTCGGGATCACCCGAGGAGTAAACCAACTCATCAGTGGGAATCGGGATCCAACTCTCATCGCATGATAACGTGACGGAATCCGCTAACGTTATCATACTCCAGAAGGTATGCACATATCTGGCAAGTTTCAGTTTCTTTAGAAACTCCCGATGTGGATTTTTGCCCCATGCTCTTATGACCTTGGCGAAGATCAACAAATCATAAGTCACATGTCAAGTTCTACCCGTCATTGTGTTAGTGTTTATGCCCTAGAAGGCCATTACTGTATCATACTAGCTTGTATATTACTTAATGGAAGCTTGGGATATTCACATGTATATAACAGTCTTGCTAAACATGGTAGTATGCTACTTGGTTTTTCTATCTTAATATGTGAATGTACGTATTGATAGAGCTCTTAGGATCTTGCTTGTCTACCAGCGTTGTGATGGCAGTCATACTAGTGGGGGCTGGGTAGTCTACAAGCACATCCTTATTCAGGTCCCTGGTCGTTGGATTATCGAGACAGAGCATCGATACTCCGGAGTAGACTGGTGTGTACGCTTCTCATCCCAGTTGGGGAGATGGTCTGTCCCACAGCCGTCAGTACGTCGTACTGGAGATAGTATGCAGGTGCTCGTTAGGTTACGGGTACACCGGACAGGACTCATAGGGAACTGTTGGTTGGTTTGATACCAGTCGTCAGTGAACAGTTCCCAGGTGACATGAGTACAGCGTAGTCCGCAGACTTGACACTGCTACTTCGCCTCGAGTGTGTCCCACTGTTCTTAGATTGCTACCCTACCACGGCTCAAAGGAGTCGTGCAAACAGGTAGCAGTTGGGTGCAGTCCCGAGCACTTGGAGGCAGTGGCGGTTAGACAGGATTCGTCCCTCCCGGTATTGGGAGTAGATATCGTGCTGTGTCAGAGAGCCATTACGCAAAGTCCCTGGCCAGGGCAAGCGAGATTTGCTGGTAGGTTCCAGTAGTTTCTCAGGGTGTAATGGGCTTCCCTCCGACACGACTTATACCGCTATTAGGGGACTGACGCTTGCCGCCCCCCTAGGCCCGATATGCGATAGTCTTGGACGAACGGACCGGACTGTATGGAGATTGTCACATCAGACTCAGTAGGAGTTCGGATGGGTTTTCTCATCGGCCTTCTTATCGACAACTACCTGGGGACCGTTACGTACAGCTAGTGCCGCTTGCGGTCTGTGGTTAAACCCACTGCCAGCGTAGTAGTCGAGTCTCTAGAGTCTCACACAGAGAGTTTCCTACTCCAGGCGAAATGATATAGAGGTCGCATGGTTTTGCGACAAAGGGTTCGGACGCATACGTGCGTTTACGCACGTACGACTTTCGGACAGTTTTTACCAGTCGGCTTTGGTTTAAGCCAGTTACTGGTATCCGGTTATTGGATTTTTACAGTCTAAAGTTTTTCCGTATTTTTGCGGATTGGAGGGGCGTTCTCGTAATTGTACGAGAAGCTTCTAGAAGATGTGACTAAGGAGGTTACTTATGGATAAGAAAGTGAGTCATGAGGTGATTCATCATTATCATTAATTGCACCATAAATGATAATGACACATGCTTAATGAATCACCATTAGATATTTGTGAAGCATGCTTATTCATCACTCATTTTCTTTTGTTGATAAATGAGAATGCTTCATAATATATTATGATACACTCTCTCTCTTCTCATGATCTTATCTCATATTCTCTCTCCTCAAGCTCTCATCTTCAAGAAACTAATCCTTAATCCTCATGTGTTGAGATCAAAGGTTTAGTTAGACTAAAGCATCCATTACCTTCACTCTATATCATCCTTTCTTCTTTGATTAGCAATCAAAGTAGATTAGTTACCTCAAGTTAGAGGTGTAGCTTGGTGTTTTGGTCTCGGGTGGATCGTCTACTACCTAGAGAAGGTCGAGGAGAACAAAGGAGGACACAAAGACGAAGGACCGGTTTCTTTAGGTATAATCCCTAATCACAAGTGATAAGAAAATCATTGTGTACGGTTATTTATAGTTTAGCTTCGATTTAAGCGGTTAGTCGATGTTCGTTCCTTAAACTTGATTGTTTTTGTAATTTCCTCCTCCCCACAAGTACTGGGGTGTACTACATCGACTTACAGTGGTATCAGAGCCTCGCTAAACAATAAATAACTTAATTGCAAATTTGTACGAATTTCGAACGGAAAAACGAAGCCGGAAAACCCAAAATCTGTAAAGTTTCTGTCGAATTTAAAATGATGTCCTAAAATTTTTCAGGTGATCTCAGAAAGCTTGTAAACAGTCCAGAAGAACACACAAGAAATTCGAGCCCATGAATCGGCTAAAGCGCCGCGGAAGCGCCGCGGATCCCACCGATCCGCCGCGGTTCCGCGGCCGAGTTGCCGACTCATGGACTCGTATTTCGTGTGTGGGTCCTCTCTGGTATTTGGGGTTTTCTGGAATATTTAATAATTGCTCAGGTTACTGTTTAACAGAGCAGATTTTGGAGCAATATTGATGTTGTTTATTCGATCGAATTGTACAGTATTTGCATATTGGATTATATCTGTGATTGTTTAATGTGTTCGTAAACCTCCCCTAACTGCTAGTATGTCGGTTGGCAGGGGGTTGCACATTTCTGAAATGGTTATATCTGTTTGTGCATATAAACTGTATTGGACTGTTGTGGTGTATAGCCGGGGTTAGCAATGGGTTATTGTTTAATTCATTTGTTGTAAATGTAATTTGTTGTAATATTATTTTTGCGGGGCACTTCCAGGTTGCGGTCGTAGCCACCGTTGTATTATTTCATTTTACTGTTTTTGCTCCTAGGACTGACCCAAGGTGGGGTACACAGACTACCGGGTGGGTAGTTTGCCGTACCCGTAGGGGTCGAGGGTGGGGTAACGGCTATTCATCACAACTGTGTAATCTATCTTTTCTTGCAGGCTCAAAAGAAATACAGATTGCTTGCAAATCCAATATTGTTTATCTGTGTTCTGGAATGAATATCATTGCGTCAGACGAATGTAAAATATCTATATTTATGATAGCTATTTAGACGCCACTTATGTTTTACACCCACGCTATCCCAGCCCCCGCTCTGTCGTTAGTTAAGTAACCTAACGGGTGATGACGGGACCCCATGGCGAATGCGGATGGCATAAGAGGACGTTGTATTTTCGTTGTTTTCTGCAATGATAGGTTAATGATGGGACGCATTATCTATAATGCAAAGAAAATAAACCAAGTTTAATTCGTTGGAACAATTTAAAAGAAACCACTCGGTTATTTTTAAAAAACAGATATTTTTAAATGCGGAGATTTAACCACTCCTTTTAAAAGCTATCAGGTTCCTTCGGTTATATCAAGTTCACTACGTTCACGGTTTCGCCAAAACCAGTCGTAGCCCTCCGTCATTTCTTATGGATGGTCAGTAGTATTCAAGCTATGCTTGTTGGCATACGTCAAGGTATAGTGTTTGGTAGCTGCTGGGGTATTCATTTGTTGCATAGATAGATGTGTTGGTTTGGGACAGTCGCATTACCTTGTTGGCATACGTCAAGGGTATATACGGGTGGGTTCAAATTAACAAGATAATGATGGGCAGAACTTGACATGTGACTTATGATTTGTTGGCATACGTCAAGGTCATAAGAGCATGGGGCAAAAACTTATATCGGGAATTTCTAAAGAAACTGAAATTTGCAAAGAGATGCATACCATTTGGAGTTTGATGAATGTTGGTAGGATTCCTTCAACATTATCATACGATGATATTTGGATCCCGATCCTACTGTGAGTATATGATACTTATCAGGATATTCGTCGCTTAACGATCAATGCAATAAACCTAGTAGGTGTCCAGAAAGGTGTCAGCGGGGTTACGCCCCCAGAGAAAAGAGGTTATTTAATTAAGGAACTTCGCGAAAGCGTTGGAAAACCACCCTCGAAGTATCGACACTGGCCTGGCTGAACGGTTAAGCAAGTATTGTACGGTGAGAATAGTCCTGGCTAATTCTTCCTTTTTGGTTTGAGGAAGGATTCGAGAAACAGTGGGAGCCATCCAGTTTAGATAAACTAAAAACCACTCTAAACTTGCAAGAGCATCATGCTAAAGAGTTTTCTTCTCTCTCTCCTAATTGCAGCGACCCTAAAAATGACTGGAATTAAGTTACTTTTAGAGAAAAATATACTGACGGGGCCAAACTATAAAGATTGGCTGCGGAATGTCAAGATGGCTTTGACCTATGACAAACTGGGGTACGTCCTCACCGCTACGGCACCTGCTGTCCCTGGTCCCAAATCCAGCAATGCGGATAAGGAAATCCGCAAAACCTGGGATTTAGATTGCGCGAGAGCCAAGTGCATCGTGCTTGCCTCGATGAACAATGAACATCAGAGGAGGCACGAGGATATGTCCCTAGATGGCATATTTCTCCATACAAAGGAACTTTATGGAGAGCAATCTCGTATAGCAAGATACGAGACCTCTAAGAAATTGTTTCGAGCGAGGTTGGCTGTCGGATCATCGGTAGGTGAACATGTCCTACAGATGATTGGCTATATAGAAGAGCTCGCAGACCTTGGGACGACTTTGGATAATGAGCTCTATACAGACCTTGTTCTCCAGTCCCTTCCTCCCACCTACGCCCAGTTTATCCTCAACTTCAATCTTCAAGGAAAAGAAGTTGAACTTGCGGAACTCCTGAACATGTTAAGGAGTGCGGAGGGCACCTTGCAGAAGGCAAGGGAAACACCCGCTATGTTTGTTGGCGGTTCATCTTCTTCCGGGTCCAAGGCTAGGGCCAAAGGAAGGAAGAAGAAGGCCGCACCCAGACCTAGAGGAGGTGTTAGTAAGGTGGGAGGGAAGGGAAAGAAAAAGAAAGCAGTACCGATAGTTGGCCAGGATGAGTGCTTCCATTGTCACAGGAAAGGGCACTGGAAGAAGGATTGCAAGGCATGGAACGCCAAGAACCAGGAACCGAAGCAAGCTGTGGCTTCGACTTCAGGTGTGTTTGTAATTGAGAATTGTCTGTCGATCAACTCTACTTCCTGGGTATTGGATACCGGATCAGGATCTCATATTTGCAATTCATTGCAGGCACTGAGAAACCGTAGAGTGCTGAAGGAAGGTGATATGATCCTCAGGGTTGCTAACGGAGCTAGCGTGGGAGCTGCGTCCGTCGGGGATTATCACCTAGGATTGACGAGTGGACACATTTTGGTTTTACATAACTGTTATTTTGTACCCAGCTTAACGTGTAATATCATATCAGTTTCCTTGTTATCAAATAAAGGTTATGATTTCACGTTTGTAAGAGATGTTGTCAACATCCACCTTAATCATGGTTTGATTGGGTCCGGTACTCTAAATAACGGCATATATGTTTTAAACCAACTCCAAATTTTCAATGTCCAGAACACACCAAAAAGAAAGTCTCCAGATTTAAATAAAGCTTTCTTATGGCATTGTAGACTGGGTCACATCAATGAGAGAAGGTTGACTAAGTTGCATAGAGAAGGATATTTGGACTCGTTCGAATATCAAACTTATAACACTTGTCAATCCTGTCTCAAAGGAAAGATGACAAAGACTCCATTTACTGGACAAGGAGTAATAGCGAGCGAGCTTTTAGGACTCATACACAGCGATGTATGCGGTCCAATGTCTACACATGCAAGAGGTGGTTATTCCTACTTCATTACTTTTACAGATGATTTCTCTAGGTTTGGACATGTCTTCTTGATGAAGCATAAATCCGAAGCCTTTGAGAAATTCCTGGAATACAAAAGTGAAGCGGAAAACCAAACAGGCAAAAGTATTAAGACACTGAGATCTGATCGAGGTGGAGAATACTTAAGTGCCGAGTTCCTAGGTTACCTAAAAGAGAAAGGAATTCTCTCTCAGCTTACTCCTCCATACACTCCACAGCACAACGGTGTATCGGAGAGACGGAATCGAACCCTATTGGATATGGTACGATCCATGATGAGTAATGCTGAGTTACCGCGATCTTTCTGGGGGTATGCGCTAGAATCAGCGATACATCTTTTGAACATAGTTCCAACCAAAACTGTGCCTACCACACCATATCAGATGTGGAGTGGGAAGAAACCCTATCTTCAATACCTGAAGACGTGGGGATGTCCAGCTTTTGTAAAAAAGCAGCGTCCGGACAAGCTCGAGGCACGCTCAGTAGAGTGTAAGTTTGTGGGATATCCAAAGAACTCTACAGGATATTGCTTCTATTACGCAGAGGAACAAAAGGTTTTTGTTTCTCGTCATGCCCGCTTCTTAGAAACTGAATTTTTGGAAAATCAGAAGAGTGGGAGCGAAATAGAACTGGAAGAAATTCCGGAACCACAAACTGCTACTGAAAGTTTGGTAGAACCGGAAGTTCAAGAAGAACAGAACATTCCCGCACCCCTCCGCAGGAATAGTAGGCCGTCTCATCCGCCTGAGAGATACTACGGTTTTCTCATAGACGGGGATAGAGAGGATTGCATCATAGATGATGATGAACCTACTGACTTCCAGCAGGCCATCCAGAGCGGCGACTCGGTACGATGGCTAGATGCAATGCGGACCGAAATGGAGTCCATGTACACCAACAAAGTATGGACTTTGGACTTTGCTCCAGATGGGGTAAAACCCATAGGATGCAAATGGATCTTCAAGAAAAAGATTGGTGTAGATGGACAGGTGGAAACCTATAAGGCTAGACTTGTTGCAAAGGGTTTTCGTCAAAGACCTGGTTTGGACTATGACGAAACTTTTTCTCCAGTGGCTATGCTCAAATCCATTCGGGTCCTTCTTGCTATTGCTGCCTTCCATGATTATGAAATCTGGCAGATGGACGTAAAGACGGCTTTTCTGAATGGAAATTTAGAAGAGAGCGTCTATATGGATCAGCCAGAGGGTTTCAAACAGAGTGGGAGCAGCGGGAAAGTATGCAAGCTGCTTAAGTCTATTTATGGGCTAAAGCAGGCATCGCGGAGTTGGAACATCTGTTTTGATGAGACAGTCAATGAATATGACTTTATCAAAAATCCAGATGAACCATGCATATATAGTAAAGTTGTGGCCAGAAGTGTCGTATTCCTCGTCTTGTACATGGATGACATTCTATTGATAGGAAATGACATTCCTATGCTACAATCTGTCAAAGGATTCTTGTCACACAGGTTCTCCATGAAAGACCTGGGTGATGCCTCTTACATTCTGGGGATCCGGATCTATCGTGATAGATCCAAGAGGATGTTGGGACTTTCGCAGTCCAGGTATATCGACACTGTACTGAAAAGATTCAGTATGGAAGATTCTAAGCGCGGTAATCTGCCGGCTTGTCACGGAATCACCCTCTCCAAAGAGATGTCTCCCAAGACTGATTTGGAAAGGGAACGCATGTCTATTATACCCTACGCTTCTGCGGTAGGCTCTATAATGTATGCGATGTTGTGTACCAGACCAGATGTAGCTTACGCACTAAGCGTGGTAAGCCGGTATCAGTCAGACCCAGGGGAGAAACACTGGATAGCAGTAAAGAACATTCTCAAGTACCTGAGGAGGACTAAGGAGATGTTCTTGGTTTACGGCGGAAAAGACCTCAGGTTGGAGGCCTTTGCTGATTCCGGCTTCCAGAGTGATAAGGACGATTCCAAGTCCATGTCGGGTTATGTCTTTACCCTCAATGGAGGGGCGGTGTGCTGGAAGAGCTCCAAGCAGGACACCGTTGCTGACTCGACGATGGAAGCGGAGTATATAGCTGCTTGCGATGCCGCAAAAGAAGCAGTCTGGATGAAGAAGTTCCTAATAGAACTTCAGGTTGTTCCTACCATAGTTGATCCAATACCTCTGTATTGCGACAACAACGGAGCTATAGCTTTAGCGAAGGAACCAAGGTCCCATCAGAAGTCCAGACACATCTTGAGGCGGTATCACCTGATCAGGGAGATCATTGATCGTCAGGAGATCGAGGTTCGGAGAGTTGCTTCAGAAGAGAACATTGCTGATCCATTCACGAAGGCCCTTCCTCAGATTCAGTTCGAGAGGCTACTCGAGATCATTGGTCTACGATATGCCAGTACATGGCCCTAGTGCAAGTGGGAGATTGTTAGTGTTTATGCCCTAGAAGGCCATTACTGTATCATACTAGCTTGTATATTACTTAATGGAAGCTTGGGATATTCACATGTATATAACAGTCTTGCTAAACATGGTAGTATGCTACTTGGTTTTTCTATCTTAATATGTGAGTGTACGTATTGATAGAGCTCTTAGGATCTTGCTTGTCTACCAGCGTTGTGATGGCAGTCACACTAGTGGGGGCTGGGTAGTCTACAAGCACATCCTTATTCAGGTCCCTGGTCGTTGGATTATCGAGACAGAGCATCGATACTCCGGAGTAGACTGGTGTGTACGCTTCTCATCCCAGTTGGGGAGATGGTCTGTCCCACAGCCGTCAGTACGTCGTACTGGAGATAGTATGCAGGTGCTCGTTAGGTTACGGGTACACCGGACAGGACTCACAGGGAACTGTTGGTTGGTTTGATACCAGTCGTCAGTGAACAGTTCCCAGGTGACATGAGTACAGCGTAGTCCGCAGACTTGACACTGCTACTTCGCCTCGAGTGTGTCCAACTGTTCTTAGATTGCTACCCTAGCACGGCTCAAAGGAGTCGTGCAAACAGGTAGCAGTTGGGTGCAGTCCCGAGCAATTGGAGGCAGTGGCGGTTAGACAGGATTCGTCCCTCCCGGTATTGGGAGTAGATATCGTGCTGTGTCAGAGAGCCATTACGCAAAGTCCCTGGCCAGGGCAAGCGAGATTTGCTGGTAGGTTCCAGTAGTTTCTCAGGGTGTAATGGGCTTCCCTCCGACAGGACTTATACCGCTATTAGGGGACTGACGCTTGCCGCCCCCCTAGGCCCGATATGCGATAGTCTTGGACGAACGGACCGGACTGTATGGAGATTGTCACATCAGACTCAGTAGGAGTTCGGATGGGTTTTCTCATCGGCCTTCTTATCGACAACTACCTGGGGACCGTTACGTACAGCTAGTGCCGCTTGCGGTCTGTGGTTAAACCCACTGCCAGCGTAGTAGTCGAGTCTCTAGAGTCCCACACAGAGAGTTTCCTACTCCAGGCGAAATGATATAGAGGTCGCATGGTTTTGCGACAAAGGGTTCGGACGCATACGTGCGTTTACGCACGTACGACTTTCGGACAGTTTTTACCAGTCGGCTTTGGTTTAAGCCAGTTACTGGTATCCGGTTATTGGATTTTTACAGTCTAAAGTTTTTCCGTATTTTTGCGGATTGGAGGGGCGTTCTCGTAATTGTACGAGAAGCTTCTAGAAGATGTGACTAAGGAGGTTACTTATGGATAAGAAAGTGAGTCATGAGGTGATTCATCATTATCATTAATTGCACCATAAATGATAATGACACATGCTTAATGAATCACCATTAGATATTTGTGAAGCATGCTTATTCATCACTCATTTTCTTTTGTTGATAAATGAGAATGCTTCATAATATATTATGATACACTCTCTCTCTTCTCATGATCTTATCTCATATTCTCTCTCCTCAAGCTCTCATCTTCAAGAAACTAATCCTTAATCCTCATGTGTTGAGATCAAAGGTTTAGTTAGACTAAAGCATCCATTACCTTCACTCTATATCATCCTTTCTTCTTTGATTAGCAATCAAAGTAGATTAGTTACCTCAAGTTAGAGGTGTAGCTTGGTGTTTTGCTCTCGGGTGGATCGTCTACTACCTAGAGAAGGTCGAGGAGAACAAAGGAGGACACAAAGACGAAGGACCGGTTTCTTTAGGTATAATCCCTAATCACAAGTGATAAGAAAATCATTGTGTACGGTTATTTATAGTTTAGCTTCGATTTAAGCGGTTAGTCGATGTTCGTTCCTTAAACTTGATTGTTTTTGTAATTTCCGCCTCCCCACAAGTACTGGGGTGTACTACATCGACTTACAGTGGTATCAGAGCCTCGCTAAACAATAAATAACTTAATTGCAAATTTGTACGAATTTCGAACGGAAAAACGAAGCCGGAAAACCCAAAATCTGTAAAGTTTCTGTCGAATTTAAAATGATGTCCTAAAATTTTTCAGGTGATCTCAGAAAGCTTGTAAACAGTCCAGAAGAACACACAAGAAATTCGAGCCCATGAATCGGCTAAAGCGCCGCGGAAGCGCGGCGGATCCCACCGATCCGCCGCGGTTCCGCGGCCGAGTTGCCGACTCATGGACTCGTATTTCGTGTGTGGGTCCTCTCTGGTATTTGGGGTTTTCTGGAATATTTAATAATTGCTCAGGTTACTGTTTAACAGAGCAGATTTTGGAGCAATATTGATGTTGTTTATTCGATCGAATTGTACAGTATTTGCATATTGGATTATATCTGTGATTGTTTAATGTGTTCGTAAACCTCCCCTAACTGCTAGTATGTCGGTTGGCAGGGGGTTGCACATTTCTGAAATGGTTATATCTGTTTGTGCATATAAACTGTATTGGACTGTTGTGGTGTATAGCCGGGGTTAGCAATGGGTTATTGTTTAATTCATTTGTTGTAAATGTAATTTGTTGTAATATTATTTTTGCGGGGCACTTCCAGGTTGCGGTCGTAGCCACCGTTGTATTATTTCATTTTACTGTTTTTGCTCTTAGGACTGACCCAAGGTGGGGTACACAGACTACCGGGTGGGTAGTTTGCCGTACCCGTAGGGGTCGAGGGTGGGGTAACGGCTATTCATCACAACTGTGTAATCTGTCTTTTCTTGCAGGCTCAAAAGAAATACAGATTGCTTGCAAATCCAATATTGTTTATCTGTGTTCTGGAATGAATATCATTGCGTCAGACGAATGTAAAATATCTATATTTATGATAGCTATTTAGACGCCACTTATGTTCCAACAACATCAGAATAGGTTTGTTTATCTTGCATTGATCCAAATCAACGCAGTCCCATCAATTGATTACACCAATAAAGAACGAAAATAATGACGTACGTATATGCCATCCGTATTTGCCACTGGGTCCCATCATCACCCGTTAGGTTAGCTAACTGACGACAGAGCGGGGACTGGACTAGCGTGGATGCAAAACATATACAACATCTACTAGTATATATATAATATATAATTTTCGCTCAAGGCGTGATAAAAAATGCAACATCACAGAAATGTACAACATCACAGAACAATACAGATATCTGGGATCCCCGGGTTTCACAGAGCCGCTACTGAAACCCGACGTTCTCCTGGTCGTGTGGATAGCCTGTGCTATGAAATCCTAGACCCCTACGGGTGCGGCAAGTTACCCGCCAAAACCTGAAGCGAGGCAGCCCCCTTCAGCAACGGGAATGGACCACCCAGCACTTCACGGAATCAGGTAACTTGGGCACCCCTCCTGGGTCAATCCTATACCCCCTACGAGTTCGGCGAATAGCCCACCAATTCTAGAGTAAAGCCCCCTCCGTCTCAATGCCATGAGATGCGGGCCCGTTACCCTCTAGAATCCGGCTATCCATGCACCCCTCCGCGGGGTAATCCTAGTACAGAAAGTAAAATATACATACAACGGGTACATCGACCTCGACCCGGTCGTACCCCAAAAGAATAATACAAACAGGAAATGACGGCAGTCCGCATGTCGGACGCTCACCCCACAATATCAAATGTACATATAAAACAAAACTGTACTAACATCGCATCCAGGCTATCCCCCACGACCGATCCGCAACATCACAGCACAACACAGAACATCAACGTGAATGTCACGTTCGCAAATCTGTCTAAAAGGGCTATAGCAGATAGACTGGATTTACCGATCGAATGACATTCACGGTCACAGATATAATGTAAATACTGTGAACTAACATGTTTAAAATATCCGATCGAACAAATTTATCGAAGTGGGCCCCAAGCAGTACTGTAGCACTTACAGAAAATCTGGGCCCAAAAAGAATATTCCAAAAGCCTTATTTTCAAGTCAGCTCTCTTCAAAATTTTGGTACACTGAACAGTGCAAGTCGCGGCGGAACCGCGGCCCAAGCATGGGTTTGGCCGCGGTTCCGCGGTGGTATAGACTGTTCATGAGACCAAATTTTCACAGAATTCTTAAAATTCCATGCACATCATTCTAAAACAACCTGAAAAAATTTTGGAGCCAAAAAAATTCGACAGAAACTTGTGCTTTGAAAAATACGGTTTTTGGGATTTTATTGTTCGATCGAGTTCTAAACACGTTAGAGCAAGCTAGGCTAAGTTAATGGCGTGGCTCTGATACCAATGTAAGTCCGCGGCGGCGCCCCGGCCGTCGATCCGACGCCGGAAACACGGAAACGAAAAACTTTGCAAACTAGCAAACTGGTACCACCGTGCACTTTTAACCCGGATCGGGCCATTAACCTAGCTAGTAGCAAACTAAAATACGGGTAGAGAGTTATACCAAGCGATCCGTGTCCTTCGGTCTTCGTCTCCACTCCGATCTCTTGCGGAATCTCCGTTTGTCACGTCCTCGTCGGAAAGGGCACCACGTAGCCAAATACTTTTACGGGCTCCTACCTCTGGACCGAGGCAACTCGGGCGCGAAGTTAGCTAGCCGACGCGTCCAAGATTTGCTGTAGACAAGTGTAGAATGGTTGTCTCTTTTGGGGTTTGAAGATGCCTTGTTTGGATGAAGGTGGAGAAAAATGACTTAGGAAAAATGGTGATATATCTTGCAAGCCAAATGAGATGAACAATATCCCCTCACACAAAATGAAACCTCTCTCCCTCTCTCATCAAAGTGGCCGGCCGCTCTCATATATGAATGGTGGAGGTCAAAATGAATTATTAGCAAGTGGAGAAAAAAGACAATGATAAAGAGAAGGCAATGATCAAATCAATTTCCAATCCATTTCTAATCTCATTCTAATCTTATTTAATGCAAGCAATGTGATAAGAAAGGAATCTCATGATGATAGAAGCCACAAATGCAAGAAACCCCCTCACAATAAGTTATTTGCAAACTTGCAAATAACTCCCTCCATCGAAAAGTCCGGCCGCGAAGGAACAAAGGAAAACCAGCCGAAACGGAATGCAAACTGGCAACTTCAGAAAACCGATCCCGTAATAAATTACAGGAAAACCCCGCTACTGCATATACATGCCCGCATTTGTATTCCCACCGAATACAAATGCAAAGAGACAAAACTACACTGTCTAATACTAGGATCCGGCTTAAACCAAAGCAGGCTAGTAAAATCCGTCCGATCACGATCCGCGCAATACCGCACGTATCTGATCGAACCCTGCCATATCTCCATACGGCCTCTACAGCGTTTCGCCTGAAACCTGAGTAACTGTGTGTGGTGCACTCTAAAGACTCGTCAATACTATGGCTGTGGATTTAACCACTAGCACGTCAGAGGTATCAGCCATACGTGACGGGCCACCAGCTATTGACCAAAAGGGACGTCGATGAGCGAACTCATCCTGACACCCTACTGAGCCTGTCAGTGACAATATCCATACAGTCCGGTCTGTTCGTCTATGAGCATCGCATGGCGGACCTAGGGGGTTGGTAAAATTCAGACCCCCAATAGCGGTACAAGTCGTGTCGGAGTGTAGCCCAGAACACCCTGAGATACTACTGGAATACCTACCAGTAAATCTCCTGCCTTGGCTAAGGACTTTTCATGTATTGGCTCTCCTAGACACAGCGCGACCTCACCCCCAATACCGGGAGAGACGAACCCCTGCTGATCCGCTCACTGCCTCCATGTGGCTCGGTACTGTACCCAACTAAAACCTGTTTGCACGTCTCCTTTGAGCGTGGTAGGGTAGTAATCAAAGAACAGTGGGAACTCACACGAGACAAATGACGATCTCAGGTCGATGAACTAACCAGTACACATGTCACCTGGGAACTGCTATCTGACGTCAGGTATAATACCAACTAGCAGGCTCCCGGCGAGTCCTGTCCGGTGTACTCATAACCCAATGAGCACCTGTATACATCTTAGGTGAACCAACTGACACCAGTGGCTTGTGAGACCGGCCACCGTCCCTCGTCGGGGTATCGACTGTATACACTAGTCTACTCTGGAGAATCGATTCCCTGTCTCGAAACTCCCATGACTAGGGACCTTTTAAAGATGTGCTTATAGACTCCAGCTCTCACGTATATGATCGCCCTCATACTGCTGGTAGTCAAGCAAGAATCCTAGGGGCTTTATTGACGTGTAATAGCGACTCGCCAGGTCACCTAAAGCAGTACACGATGATAAAGATAAACCAGATAGCATATTATCATCTCGAGTAAGACTGTCCTACCGGTATAGGTCCTCCCTCAATCATTGCAATCACGTGCCTGTGATCCAATAATTGAATCTGAGGGCACTATATCCAATAGTCCTCGGGCTGAGGAGTGTTCACATGAGTTCGTTGAGGTGTCTACATGCCTGCGGCCCTTTTTTCTATTCTGTCGAGAGTTCGGTCCACCTAAGTAGAACAAAAAGGAGGAATTGGAAATGAAACAAAGGGGGGAGCCAGAATTGAGATAAACTGCTTTGCTTCCCCTAATTCCAAAAAACACAATGCAACTATCGGAAAAAGCTTATCTTTGATAGCGGTCATAGAGAGAAAGGATCTGATCGTAGATAGAGACTGAAAGCAGTGCGCGGGGGTAGGGGCGGATGTTGCCAAGTGGATCAAGGCAGTCGATTGTGAATCCACCACGCGCGGGTTCAATCCCCGTCGTTCGCCCATAAATACATAAATAAATGGACCATTTGTTACGGAGACACAAGACAAACCTTTCCCAACGTCAAAGAATTTTTTCTGCAAGAGTCAATTCATCTCGAGGCTTTCAAACGCATCCAAGCAATTGGTATCCGATTGAAAATCTTCACCATAGATTCGCGTCGCCTACTTGCTGAAAGCACAAATGGAATGGCTGATCATTCATTGATTGATGTTTTTTCTTTTGAATACCATAGCCAAGATTACACTTTTGAGTTCATAATGAAATGAACCCTCGGATGAAGAGAAAATCTCCCAATCAGTGATCATAGGGTGAGGCCGGAGTCTCGAATTCCCTACATGCTGATGAAGAAGCAGTGCACGCAGAAAGGGAGAGTGAGGTTGGTCCGGGCTAATACCAATATAAGCTCATAATGCTTTAGGATGCAAGCACGCCCAGCGAGAAAGGCCCTGGGAGTTTCACTCATTGAAGGATACACATTCCTTCCATTGGTAAATAATATCGGAGGGGTGGGTGATCCTGATTCGATCATCGGATGGGCTGTCCATTTCACCAGAATAGTTATCTTCCTCGCAAGCAAGTCAAGGACAATCAAAGAAACCAAGAAAGACGACACCATTTTACACTAAACAAGAAATCCTATATTGGGGAATACAACGCACGGAGTTCTCACATCAAGAAGTAGATAAGCAGACTCCGTGATTCGTGTGCAGCAAAGAAAGTCGGAAGATGGAAATCAGTGCTTCCAAAGTCGAAGACGCATATGTATGGTGCATCAAAGAAATGGAAGGGCTATCCTTCTGTACCTTGAACTTTGCTCCCATCACCATGCACAGTTTGGATGAAAAAATTCTGCAATGCGTGGAGTGAGATCACTACCATACCTTTTTCAATTGCTCTAGTGAACATAGGCTTCGAGTGCGAGTTGACTTGAGAGTTATATAATTTGGCTAGACTATATAATTCGGCTAGACTATGCCAAATTCATACCAGAATCATTGATTGTACTAGCTTCAAATCAATACCACAATGAGAGACATTCGATCCCAGAATTAGCTCTATCCCACCTCCCATGATATGTGTTAAGCATATGATTTAGTGGCAGTTGAATGAAACCAGAAAGAGCGACAGTGTTATCCTCTTTGAGATGAAATGCGGGAAAGGACTTGGCTTCATCTCCCACACCGGTTAGCAACCGAGATAAGAGTGAAACTAAAGCGGGACGGCCCATCCCACTTCCAATGCCAGGTCTTAAGCTAAGTTGCCTCCATCTTGCTCTCAGCCGTAGCCGGGGGAAGGCGCGAAGTGATGCCAAGAAGAAGCAGCTTTTGTTTGTGCCAACCCTCTTTTCTTTTCTCGCCTATAAGTAAGGGGAACTAGAGGTGATAAAGAAAGAAAGGAATGGAGCAGAGGCAGAGTGAAGGAGATAAGGATCCGGATTCCATTCTTTTTGAATTTGAGTGAACACCCGGTAGCCAATCGATCAGGACTAGGAGCTGCACCAAGACGGATTAGCTCGCCTTCGGGTTCTTAAGAAGAAAAAGAAGATCCCAGAGTTCTCTTTCTATGTTGAGGAGATTGATTTGACTTTCTTGTTAACCCTACTCGAAAGAGAGTGAGTGGCGGCACTTGAACCGTGAAAGGCTATTCTTTCTTCAAGATAGCAGAGGGAAAGGTGGAGTCACAAATCTTTGAGGTCTAGGAATAAGCCATGCCATTGAATGGCTTAGTCGATCCTCTCCTCTGTCTTAAGCAAAGAAAGATCAAGAGTTGAGATGTGAGAAAAAGAGATAGAGTTCTTAGATCGGCCTCAGACTCTTTTCTTTTGTGGAACTCTTTGCTCCTACTATTTTTCAGTGAAAGCGGAATCACAACTGTGCTTAAATCCCTACTTCCATCGAATCTCATGCAGCAGGAACCATCCAACTTGTTTTTCATAGTGCACATTTAAAAGAGTGCCAATTGATGCAGAGAAGGAGCTCTTAGCAATCGAATCAGAATAGGCTGCCCGCGCTTCGGAGCTACCGCTCCTACGCCCCAAAGCAAAGCAAAAAATAAGCAAAAATGCCATAGATGGGGTCTTTAAAGGAAGAATTCGACTGCCACAAAAGGAGCTGCAGGCCAACTCGGAAGAGAAGGTTTTTCTCAGCATCAGTAACAATTTAGGCGGCTACCCTGTCTCATATGGGTTGAGAATGTTAGGTCGAGCACCTCCCTCGAGTTGGTGTGTTATCTCAGTACCTATGGCACCAATAACAGGGACAGGGGCCCCAGTCAGCGTACTATAGATTTAGACAAACGTAAACAATCCCAGACCCAACAGGGCAACGCTTTTTCCTTCCCTCGAACCAACAACTCCAGTTTTTCCCAAGTCTGAAGATAGATATGACCTCAGATGAGCGGATTCTCTCATTTTTCCGCTCTTGGGGTATGTGTCTTTTCCGTTTCCCAGAGATGTGTGTGATCAAAACCTTTCGGGAGGAATAAGATATTACACCGGATTCAGGTATGGTAGCATCGGTAGAAGTACAGCTCGTCCTGACCCGTGAACAGCCTTAGAAAAAGGTCTTTTTTTTGCACTTGGGTGACGACATAAGGTTTGACGAGCATTCTCGGGTGGTAGAATGGTGTTGGGAGACTATTAAAACTGTCGATCTCCAACTTTAAGGTGGGCGGGAGATAGATAAGGCCTGCAAGGGCACTGTCTAGTTCTCGACTCGATTATCTTGTATGAGCTGAGTGGTAGACCAATCCTACCATAACTAAAGGGGTGGATTTCATAACGGAACTTCCAGGTCAAGCGAACGAACAATTACATATAAATAATTCTCTAGTCATAGATGTATTGTTTAAAAATCCTCAGTCTCAAGTCTCAAGTGTTTGAGGAAGTGAGCGATGTTCCTAATGTGAGAGGAATAATAGCTTTCGCCCTACTACACTAGCCAAGAAAGAGTGTAGTAGAGGTTTGGTTCATGACTGATTTTGAATCTGTTTCCTCAAACGAAGGATTCTCCTTAGCTATGATTTCGTTTCGTAAGCTTTCTTTTTCATCAGTACGTTTAGTCCTTATAAATTCCCTAAATTGTATTTCCATGTTCCGCCCAAGCTAGCTACATTAAATAGTCTCATCAATTCACTTTTTTTAGTAACCCAATATACAATTCTATAGCCTTTCTGATTTCTTCCTTCATCAACTGCACCTGAACTGAAAGAGCTGGGATAGCTTCCCTCCCAGTGAAGGTTCCGGTTCCTTCTTCGGATGTGACAGAAGGAGGTCAAGCACATTATGGGTACCTTTGTAAACACTCTACTAAGTATGGATCGGGGTCGGACTCGGATTCTTAGTCGAGTGATCCCGCGCTTCATAACCGATTTCATACCATACCGCTGCCGTAACTGAATTTAGGCTTTCCTCTTCTGATGTTTCGCCAAGCTTTCTTTCAATAGGTCTCTCCAGGGCATTCGAATGCGTTTTCGGGTCTTGATGCGATTATTTGCTTCCTTTTTCGTAAGATTCTCTTTGCTAAGGGGATAGGATTTTGAAAACCTTCCTCATCTGTCTTGTTTCCCACATCGTTATTGTTCTATTCCCTCAAAAAGGCGGGAAGAACAAATAGTCTGCTGCTAAGGCTAAGTCCCTCCATTCCAGGAAGAGATGGTGGTAGGGCCAAGACCTGTCATTCAAATCATTCTTCTTTCATCCGATTGACTCAAACTTTTTGGAAAAAAGCGGTTACCGGAAGTAAGCACGTCAGCCCAGTGGGCAATGTTCCCCCGAAGGCTAGACGGCGGGCACAGACCCTTTCCGTAGGCACCATGTCTTGTTCTCACTTTGTCAACCCATTGATGAGGAAGCTAGAGGGTCTGCACCTTTATGGAAGAATCAAACACATGGGGTTTGTCCCGGCTAATCGATGGAAAGCACCTATTTGTGCGCCAGCTTCTTTACCTCCCTTCTTATCTAAGGCAAGAAAGAGTGCACCGCTTTCCTGTGTCGGTCCCCAGAGAGAGAACTTGGATTGGGCGATGCTGTTCGTAGAGGTGGTCGAATTCGTGCTTTTTCTTTAGTTATTTCTTTCGCAATCAGTCTTTCCTATATCCATGATATGCGTATTGTATTTCTCCTTTCAATTTGTATCGGTGATTTTCAAAGTCTTTTGGGAACACGTAAACGCCACTGTGATATGCCGGATCAAACCACTACCAGCCATATCAACACTGTTTCGGGCCCCACGACCCTATTATGGTCCTGATGGATAGATAGAATCTTTTAGATACGAGTCTCTCAGTATACTTGCAGGAAGGAGACCCCGAAACATGTTGTCCGGTGCTTCTGGCTCTGCCACCAAGGTTCACTTTTTTTTAACTTTGACTCTCTACTAAGCGGAGAAGGGAGGTACCTTTCTATTAGTAGCTAAACGGGCTAGAAGAACGACTATATGGGTGGTAGGAGGCGAGAAAGGCTCCTTAGAGGAGGAGAAAAAGAAATAGTTGTTCTTCTGAGCTTTATCCGGGATATGGACTATAGTGGGCAATGGTTCCCATACCAGTGAAAGTTCCAACGCTTACTACCAGGCGTGAGTCAATAGCTCAACGAAAAGGAAGTCGAACGAAGTAGTCTTCTGGGTTTTTCTGGAAAGGAGGGGATGGCACTCTTTTCAACGTCAATTGATGATTCTCGAAAGCAAGCCAAAGTTGACTAAGCACCCGAGTAAGTGAACTTAGCGAGACGGGAATCCAACTCTTGCTCTTGAAGTAGCCCTTTGTTGGGCTTGGGCTTGGGATTTTCTTGTAGCAGGAGTTTGATTGATGAAAGCGCTAGCGGCCATCCCCATCTGTTATTGTAACTGACTCTCATCAATTGGTTGAATAACCCACCTCTTACTTACAAGCAAGGGGAATCGCTTCAGGAAAAAGAGCTTGAACGATAGCTGGCTCGCCCAAGTGGTAGAGAAAGTGACTTCGGTCAATCCTTCATAAGCCCTTTCACGAAAATCGGTAACCGGTGCGGTAGAAGAGTAATAGCCCCTATTTCACTTGACGTTTACTAGCTTTCAAGTCAAGATAGAGGAGCCTTTAATGCTTGCTGTAAAGTCTCGGAATTCTTCTAGTGAGATTGCAGACCCCCTAATAGAGCCTACTTCCCACTAGGGT
Organism: Agapanthus africanus; assembly: GCA_030015575.1. Taxonomy (NCBI): domain Eukaryota; kingdom Viridiplantae; phylum Streptophyta; class Magnoliopsida; order Asparagales; family Amaryllidaceae; genus Agapanthus; species Agapanthus africanus. Next base: position 507,699,010 of record JASDDO010000012.1, read on the forward strand.
GACAGGTGAACCTCACCTCTTCCAATTCCGGAGGCTTTCGATCTGACATCTTGACTTGAAAGCTCTCTCTGTGCACTTCTCATCGCCCTTTGCTTGGCGCTAGCTCTTTTCTTGAGTTTTGAAAACGGAAAGCACGTAGGATAGGATAAGTGAGGATACGGAATGAATGCTCTTCGATGCGGGATAGGTGTGGACGGAAACTTCCCTTATTTGACAACGGGTGGGGAATCCTGCGCCTTAATCTAATCGGGTAAATCACTCTATTAGGAGAAAGCAATTGATAAGGGAGCACTTTTCTATACAGCTTTCTTCGTGGGAAGGTCCCCCAAGGGCAGTCGCAGCTTCATCAGGCAGGAGGTCTCGTCTCTTTTGGCTGGACGATGAGTTGACTATCGGGATCTAGGATTCGCTGGGTGCCTGCCCCTTAACAAATGATGGCCAAAAAAGCCACTTTCTGAGTGCTGAGGTTGGCGTCTCAGTTTTACCGGACTTCGATCTTCTAATGGCACCCCCTTTTTGATTCTTAGGGCTTTAATGCCTTCCGAGTGGGTTTGTACCGAGAGATCCGGATGCAAGCTCTGGCCTTGTCGTTAATGGATCGCTTGAAAGACCCGTGGAGGCCTCCCGAGATGCGAGTCAGTGGCAGACAGTGCGACTATTCCCAAGCACCTAGGAATGGAACATCCATAAAGCACTTTTTCCTTGATTTTTCCGGAAGGTGGCACTTTCAAGTCCTCTGGGTCGTCCACTAAGTGAGTGAAAGAGGTCTCATTGGGAGAATTAGGAAGAGAGAAGGACAGCCTCCCACTATGTGAAAGAAGAGCTTTTTCTCTCATATTCACTTCTATAGAATATATAGAATAGGTAGTTCGGTTAGCCGCAGCTGAAGCTATAGATCTTGCCCGGGATGCTCCCAAGGTCGGACTCCTCATTGGAAAAAGAATGGAAAAGGGTGGTCGTAGATCAGGTAGCTTTTGCTTTCCGCTGTTGAGATCACAACTTATCTTGAATCTTACGGTTTGCACGGTGAAAGTCAATCTTTCTCTTCTTTCTATTTCGGGTAATAGCCCTAAGGCACTCGAGTCCAGGTCGAAGAATACACTCTTTGCGTCAAGCGCTGTACCGAGATGTAGGCTCTTGAAGAAAGTCCTTTTAGGGCTCACTTGCTCCTATAGGTGACTCAAAGCAGGATTCTCCGCTTTCTGATTCTGACTCAGATGAAAGGGATCAATCCATCTCTTTCACGGAGGTCAGGAATCTCCTTGATTGAGGAAGGTGTCTCTTGACGCGGAACAAAAGACTTTCACGCGAGCACAGTCCGTTTTCTTAGCGAGTCAGAATGGACTCAGATCAGCAAGGGTCCGCTTTCGAGGTAGGGAATACAGAAGAGTATACAAAATCTTTTTTTTGGAAAAAAGGATTGAGCCACTGCGCGGCGAAAGGAAGAGGTGTCAGCGGAGTCCTTTCTAACGGAACAGGAAGCTGCTGGTTCAACCCCATAGGTCTCGGTTTGTTAGTTATTCGTATGCCCTAGAGGCCATTACTATACATATGATGTATATTGTAGTGGATGCTGGGACATATATAGGGAGGACTTTCTTGCTCGACATGATAGTATGCTATCTGGTTGCTCTTTATCTTAACATGTACACTGATTGTCTCTCTGCTACATGTTGGTAAAGCCCTTAGGATGTGTACTTGACTACATGGACTATGATGTAGATCATACTAGTGGGGACATGGTAGTCCATAAGTACATCCTTCAAGGTCCCTAGTCGTGGGTGTATCGAGACGGGGCATCGATATACCAGAGTAGACTAGCGTATACCATCTCGACCCATACAGATGGGCGATGGATGATCCTATATCCATTGGTGTTTGACATCAGATATGATATACGGGTGCTCAGTGGAGACTGGATACACTGGACGGACTCGCCGAGAACTCCCAGATGGTATTATACCTTACGTCAGATGGCAGTTCTCTGGTGACACTGGTACATGTTAGTCTATAGACCCGAGATCGTCATAGTGTCTTGTATGATTCCCACTGTGCTTTTATTTCCACCTTACCACGTCCAAGAGGGCATGCAAAACGGTGGTTTTTGGGTACAGTCCCGAATCACATGGAGGCAATGAGCGATAGGAGGGGATTCTTCTCTTCCGGTATAGGGAGTTGATATTGCGTTGTGTTCAATTGGCTATAACCGGAAATCCCTGGCCAGGGTTGCTGAGATTTACCGGTAAGTGTTACCAGTAGTTTCTCAAACTGTTATAGACCTCATATCGACACGACTTATCGAGCTTCTGGGGTCTGAAGTTTACCACCCCTAGGCGAGATATGCGACATATCAGACGAACAGACCGGACTGTACGGTAAGTGTTACTGGTTGGATTCTTAGGAGTGTGAGCGGGCTTGCTCGTTGATCTTCTGATCGCTCAATACCCGGGTGGCCGTTACGTTTAGCAGACCGCTTGCGGCTTGTGGGTATTTGATATGATCATCACCTGCTGCCGGCGTATTGACGAGTCTTTAGAGTCCTACACAAAGCTTTCCTGGCTCAAGCGAAACGAAATAGGAGCGCATATGAGATATGTGCGTGACCGAGAATAATGCGTGTATGTGATACCATATTCTATTCCGCGATGAATGTATCGATTGGTTGTATGCGATATAACCTAGTTATCGAATCGAGGATTGATTCGATAAGTCGATACATTGGATATTAGTCGGTTATATGCGACATGACCGGATCATTGAATCAAGTGCTGATTTAATGATTTAATGTATAATTATATATTTGATATATTACTTTGCATTAACTATTATTGGTTCACTTAAAAAGGATTTTCTCAATTGAAATACACAAGTTGTATATGTGATATACTTTTGTGCACTAGTTTGTATCATGTTTGATGATACATGCAAACTTGGGTTTGTGTAAAGAATTAAACCATGGTTATTTAAATGGTTAGGGTTTTGATTTTCTTATCTATTCATTTATTTATTTATTCTTTTTGGAAAGATAAATAAAATGGTGACTTATTTTGTTTCTTTCTTGAAACTTCTTGAAGTGTTGAAAGTCAAAGCCATTTTGTTTCTTTCCTAAACCCTAACCCTTTAACTTAACCCTAGTTCATTCTCTACACTTAACCATGGTTGATTTTATGATAAGAATGAATGGGATTTTCTTTTTAAGTTAATTCCTTTTATTCTTTCATCTTCATCATCTTCTTCAAGCTTTGTGAAAGCTTGCAAGCTTCAATGGTGAAATGAGAAAAAGAGTGAGAAATCCAATTCTAAAGTGAACCCTTCCTATTTCTTCATCCTCTACCACTTGCCAAGTAGTATAGGGTGTTTTCTTCATAAGTTTCATGGCTTGGTGAAGTTGGAACTTGATCTTGTGTTGCCTCGACGTAGATCATCTTCGGCATCGAAGTCGACGACCTAGCCCGCCCATTTCTCTGATGAAGCCGACGCTAGAGCCTGAGATCCGATGATCGCAGCAAGGGGACTTCATCACGGAGCTATGGAGGTGGAGGAACGGATCTACAAAGGTTGTATTTTCGTTCACTCTTAGCAGTTAAGTTGTTAACTAGTTGTAGTTTCGCCTTAAACTCTAGTCAACGATCGCATTAGGGTTTCTCGGCACCGGAAATTTTTGAATTTGGCATAGTTGATGCCGTGTGGAATGTCTTGGGTGTGCCTAAGAACCCTACAGTGGTATCAGAGCCTAGCTAGAGCCTTAGGCGAAGTGTAGACGACGTTTGAAATCCGAACGGACATTGAAACCCTAATACAAAATGCTCTCTGGACATTTTTTAAAAACTGGGTTTTTTCCAGATTAAAAATTCTTAAAAAATTCAGCAGGAAGTTCTAAGAATTACGGTGCAAAAATTACCAAAAAATACGTCTAAACCGCGGCGGAACCGCGGCAGAAGCCTGGCTTCTGCGGCGGTTCCGCGGCCATCTGATGACGTCAGCCTTCCAATTTTGCACAGTAATTTGTTTCTTGAGGTGCTGAGTTTTCTGGGATTTTTTAATCTGAACTCAAGAGTTGAGTTTTCTGGGGTGTTTTGGAGCTTCGATGATTCGATCGGATTATCAGACTTTTGTAAGGTTAGTATAGCACCCAATGAAGAGTTTTGAAGCATCTCATGACCCAAAGTTTTAATTTTTAAGGTGCTAAACTAACATGCAAAGGAAAGATCCTAGAAAGTTAGGGTTTACTAAACATTAGCTAACAAAAATTAGGGTTTGAATGCTACAACCTTTGTAGCTCCCGTTTTTGATTCGCTCCTTAGGCTCTTTGGTGTTGAGACGAGGTCCTCTTGGTGTCCTCTTGCATCCACGACGATCCACCCGGAGCTATCCCGTCCAAGCTTACTACTTCGTCAAACCGAAGATAACACTCTAAACAAAACGGCTAAGCTTGTGTAGAATGTTGTTGTGGCTTTGGATCTCACTTCAAAAACCTTTCTTTTGTTGTATTTCACTCACTAGAAATGAACTAGAGAGAAGAAGAAGAAGGAGGATGAAAATGGTGGCCTTTTTCTTTTTCAAGAGATAAAAGATAACCATAAGGTTAATTAGCAAAAGAAAATAAATATCACAATATATATTTATCCTTCATGTCTCCAACCATGATTAAAAGATGGATGATTAATTTAACTTGGGTTTAGAATGATAAAGGAAAGGATAACCATGGTTTAGTGGTAGGTGAACATGGTTAGGTAAAAAGAAGCATGTAGAAACTAGCATAATTATCCTTTCCTTTTCATTTTCTTTTAAAAACAAAATTAAATAATTATCCATATTTTAATCTTTGGTGTGAAGCTTATATTGCCACCATTTCCATATATAATCAACCATGATAGTTTGATGTATGTATGTGTACATGCATGCACATCAACATGTGCATAAAACTAGAAAAGAAGAAAGATACATATGCATGCATGCATACATCCATCAAACCCTAGAAAGGTTTCAAGTGAGACAACTTATGGTTAAATGATAAATCAACACTTGATTTATCAATCCGGTCATATCTCATATGACCCCACCAAAAGCAATTCACCCGATCAATGTTCGGTATCATATACTCACATTTCAATCGGGTGTATGCGCATATCGCATATGCGCACCACAACGTTTCGCCTGGACTGGGTAACTCCTCTGTGGGACTCTAAGACTCGTCAATACCCCGGCAGAGGGTAATGATCATATCAAGTGCCCTCAAGCCGCAAGAGGTCAGCTAAACGTAACGGCCACCCGGGTATTGAGCGATCAGAAGACAACAAGCGAACCTGCTACAACTCCCATCGAGCCATCTGGCAACACTACCGTACAGTCCGGTCTCTTCATCAGATATGCTGCATATCGAGCCTAGGGATGGTCACGTCGACCCCAATAACTCAATAAGTCATGTCGGTGAATGGTCTATAACAGATCGAGAAACTACTGATAACATTTACCAGTAAATCTCAGCAGCCCTGGCCAGGGACTTGCTGTTATAACCAGCCGAACACAGCACAGCATCAACTCCCAATACCGGGAGAGACGAAACCCCTCCTATCGCTCATTGCCTTCGTGTGTTTCGGGACTGTACCCAATGGCCACCTGTTTGCACGACTCAGTAGAGCCGTGGTAGGGTGGCAATCAAAGTACAGTGGGAGAACACACAAGACTCCATGACGATCTCGGGTCTACAGACTAACCTGTACCAGTGTCACCTGAGAACTGCTATTCGACGATAGATATAATACCATATAGGAGTTCTCGGCGAGTCCGTCCAGTGTACCCAGTCACCACTGAGCACCCGTATATGATCTTGATGTCAAACATCGACGAATGTGGGAACATCCGTCGCCCATCACATGGGCCTAGTATCATATACGCTAGTCTACTCTGGTATATCGATGCCCCGTCTCGATACACCTCCGACTAGGGACATTTCAGGATATGCTTATAGACTACAGATGTCCCACTAGTATGATCTGCATCATAATCAGAGTAGTCAAGCCGATATCCTTAGGGCTTTATCAGCATGTATGAATGAAATAAAAGCATGATCAAATCAACATGTCAGATAAAGAGAAACCAGATAGCATACTATCATGTCGAGCAAGAATGTAAACTGAATATATATACATGTATAGATACATCAATTATCACATAATGGCCTCTAGGGCATACATATATCCAACAATCTCCCACTTGCACTAAGGCCAGTTATTGGCGTATCTCATACCCAACATCTCAAAGAGTCGCTCATGCTGCGGCTGAGGGAGGGCCTTGGTGAATGGATCCGCGGCGTTGTTCTTTGTGTCTACTCTCTTAATCTCGATCTCGCGGCGATCTACAATCTCCCGGATCAAATGAAAACGCCTTAGGATGTGTCTGGATCGCTGATGGGATCTGGGTTCCTTGGCTAATGCCATCGCCCCATTATTGTCACAATACAAAGGTATTGGATCAATAATGGTTGGAACTACTCCTAGCTCCGAGACGAACTTTTTCATCCAGACTGCTTCCTTGGCGGCATCATTTGCAGCAATGTACTCAGCTTCCATCGTAGAGTCTGCAACGGTATCTTGTTTGGAACTCTTCCAACTTACCGCCCCTCCATTGAGGGTGAATACAAACCCTGAGATAGATTTGCTGTCATCCTTATCGCTCTGGAAGCTGGAATCGGTAAAGGCCTCCATTTGGAGATCCTTGTTACCATACACCAAGAACAATTCTTTAGTCCTTCGCAAGTACTTAAGAATGTTCTTCACAGCTGTCCAGTGGTTCTCCCCTGGGTTGGATTGATACCTGCTTACAACACTAAGTGCATAAGCTACATCAGGGCGTGTACATAACATCGCATACATTATAGACCCTACTGCCGAGGCATAAGGTATAATGCTCATGCGAGCTCTCTCTTCATCGGTCTTTGGACAAGAATCCTTGGAGAGAGTGACTCCATGGCAAGCGGGTAAGGCACCCCGCTTGGAGTCTTCCATACTAAACCTCTTTAGGATGGTGTTGATGTACCTGGTTTGGGACAATCCCAATAACTTTTTGGATCTATCTCTATAGATCCTTATGCCCAGGATGTATGTGGCATCACCCAGGTCCTTCATGGAGAACCTCAGTGATAAGAATGATTTGACCGACTGTAGCATAGGAATATCATTTCCTATCAGAAGAATGTCATCCACGTACAATACGAGGAATGTGACAGCTCTTCCTACAGCCTTCCTATAAACACAAGGTTCATCTGGATTTTTGATGAAATCAAACTCTTTGATAACATCATCGAAACAGATGTTCCAACTCCGAGATGCCTGCTTTAACCCATATATGGATTTAAGCAATCTACATGCTTTCTCGCTGCTCCCACTGTCAATGAAGCCCTCTGGCTGATCCATATAAACTCATTCTTCTAAATCTCCATTTAGAAATGCTGTTTTAACGTCCATCTGCCAGATTTCATAGTCGTAGTGAGCAGCAATAGCAAGTAGGATCCGAATAGATTTAAGCATGGCTACGGGCGAAAAAGTTTCGTCATAGTCCAATCCTGGTCTTTGACGAAAACCTTTCGCCACAAGTCTTGCCTTATAGGTCTCTACCTGCCCATCCACACCAATCTTTCTTTTAAAGATCCATTTGCACCCTACAGGTTTTACCCCAGGGGGTACAACGTCCAAAGTCCATACTTTGTTGGTGTACATAGACTCCATTTCGGATCTCATGGCATCCAGCCACTTCACGGAGTCACCACTCGTGATAGCTTGCTGAAAACTGGTAGGATCATCATCATCTATGATACAGTCTTCTCTGTCACCATCAATGAGGAAACCGTAGTACCTCTCCGGTGGGCGAGAAGTCCTACCAGACCTCCGGAGTGGCCGAGGTTCTTCAGTTTCTGTTGCAACAGCTGGTTCGACCAAATCGTCATTCGTAGTTTGTGTCTCTAGAACCTCTTCTAGATCTACCACCTTGCCATCATCTCTATCCGTGAAAAACTCTTTTTCCAAGAATGTGGCATACTGAGAAACAAACACCTTTTGTTCCTCTTTGTGGTAGAACAGATACCCATAAGAATTCTTTGGATATCCTACAAAGTTACACATGACTGACCGTGTCTCGAGTTTGTCCGGATTCTGCTTTTTAACATAGGCCGGGCAACCCCAAATCTTAATTCGCTTAAGAGATGGTCTCTTCCCATTCCATATCTCATATGGCGTGGTAGACACAGCTTTGGTCGGAACCCTGTTTAGCAGAAACGCTGCAGTCTCCAACGCATGTCCCCAAAACGAGACTGGTAACTCAGCGTCACTCATCATGGACCGGACCATATCTAATAGGGTCCTATTCCGTCGTTCTGACACACCGTTGTGCTGTGGTGTGTAAGGCGGAGTGAGCTGAGAGAGAATCCCATTCTCTTTTAAGAAGTTTGCAAATTCTGTACTGAGATACTCACCACCTCGATCTGATCGAAGCATCTTAATACTCAAGCCGGTTTGTTTTTCTACTTCTTGTTTATATTCAACGAACTTCTCGAAAGCGTCGGACTTATGCTTTAATAAAAATACATGACCGAATCTTGAGAAATCATCGGTGAATGTAATGAAGTATGAAAAACCGCCTCTAGCCTGTGTAGACATAGGCCCACATACATCACTATGTATGAGGCCCAGGAGCTGAGTAGCTCTTTCTCCGTGTCCGGTAAACGGAGTTTTGGTCATTTTACCCTTGATACAAGACTGGCAAGTCGCATAAGATTTATATTCAAAAGGATTTAAATATCCATCTTTGTGTAACTTGTTTAGTCTTGTTTCGTTAATATGACCAAGTCTACAATGCCAAAGAAAAGCTTCATTTAATTCTGAAAGTTTTCTTTTATTAGTGTGTTGTATACTGAAAACTGTGTGTTGATTTAGGACATATATTCCGTTATTAAGTGTACCATACCCAACCAACATTTGATTCAGGTAAATGTTCATAACATTGTTTTGTAATACAAAATTATACCCTTCATTGTCCAACAAAGAAACAGATATAATATTACACAACATATCAGGTACAAAATAACATGGATTCAAAATCAAAATATATCCAGACGGCAACCCCAAGTGATACTCTCCCACTGCGACTGTATGTACATTGGAACCATTTCCAACGCGGAGAGTATGGTCACCTGTCTTCAAAACCTTGCTATTTCTCAACCCCTGCATAGAATTGCAAATGTGAGAACCTGAACCGGTATCCAATACCCAGGAAGCAGAGTTTATAGAAAAACAGTTTTCAGTCACAAACGCACCTGAAGCGGAAGCATCACCATGCTTCTTCTTGAGACTTAGGTACTCTGTGCAGTTGCGCTTCCAGTGTCCTGTCTTGTGGCAATGAAAACACTCGCCTTTTCCTGGGTCTCCAGCCGTGGACTTTCCCTTTCCCTTCGCCTTTTTGACTCCACCCTTAGGATTAGTGGGTTTCTTCTTTTTCTTTCCCTTGGCCTTAGCTTTCGGGCGAGAAGAAGAAGACTGTCCAATCGTCATAACGGGAGTCTTTGCCGACTTCATAGTGCTCTCTGCACTCCTTAACATATTAAGGAGTTCAGGGAGGTCCTTCTCCATGCCATGCATGTTGAAGTTCACTATGAACTGAGCAAAGGTGGAGGGGAGGGACTGCAGAATAATATCGATATATTGTTCATTGTCCATTGTCCATCCGAGGTCCTCAAGCTCTTCTATAAGAGCTATCATCTTCAAAACATGGTCTGCTACTGGTGTGCCAGGGGCCATCCGCATGTGAAACAGTTTCTTAGATGCCTCGTATCGTAATACGCGGGACTGTTCCCCATACAACTCCTTTGTATGGAGTAAAATCCCGTGAATGTCCATGTCCTCGTGCTGCTTTTGATGTATGTTGTCCATCGATGCAAGCGCGAGGCATTTTGCCATGGCACAGTCAGCGTCCCATGTCTTGCGGACTTCAATGTCCGCAACTGAAGATTTTGGGCCTGGGACGGGCGGGGCTGAAGCCGTGAGGACATATGATACTTTATCATATGTCAAGGCGATCTTCAGATTCCTTAGCCAGTCTTTATAGTTGGTTCCATTCAGTTTGTTCTTATCTAATAGAAGCTTAAGTCCAGTCATTTGGTATCTGCCATTAAGAGAGAGAAAAGAATACACTCAGCGAAAGCTCTTGCACAGATTAGATTGGTTATTTATCTTGTCTAATCGATGTTTCCCACTGCTTTTTATCAAGTTTTTCTTTCAAACCTTAAAAAGAAAAACTAGCCAGGATTAATTACAGTCTACAACTTCGCTAACCGTTCGGCCAGGCCAGTGTCGGTACTTTGAGGGAGGTTCCCCGTGCTTTCGCACGGACCTAATTAGAGTAAACCTCGTTTTCCCAGAGGCGGAGCCCCGTTAACACCTTTCTAGACACCTAATGAGTTAGCTAATTGTAAACTGTAAAACTCTCCTAGGAGCAACTATTGCCCACAGTGGGATCGGGATCCAACCATCACATGGAAGGTATGCAATCTCATTGCAAATTTCAACACTTGAAATTCCCGATGTAATTTTTACCCCTAGTACTTATGACCTTAACTATGGTCAACAAATCATAAGTACCAGTCAAGTTCTACCCGTCATTTCTTGATCAATTAGACCCACCCATTTGACCCTTAACTATGGTCAACAAAGTCGCATGAATGTCCTAATTAATCTGCATCATATGCATTGTAGGAAGACATCACTTAGCTACCGTACACTACGCCTTAACTAAAGTCAACAAACGTAGCACGAATACTAAGTACTCTACTTCCTAAAATGACGGAGGGTTGCGAATGATTTTTAAGAAAATCTTTAACGCTTTGAACTTGATATCGTTGTAGAATCAAACAGTTTTCAAAAGGAGTGGCTTAAGCTCCGCAGTTTTTGAAATATAGCTTTTTCATAAATAGCCGAGTAGTTTTTAAATCCGATTCTACAACATCTTTTAGGTTTATTTTCTTTACATTAATCACATTAATGTAATCCCATCATTTAAGTCCTTAAGCCAATCACAGAAAAGAAACGAAAATAACACGTACACTTATGCCATCCGCATTCGCCGCAGTGTTCCGTTATGCACCGTTAGGTTACTTAACTAACGGCATACCGGAACGGGACTAGCGCGGGTGTAAAACATAAGCAACGTCTACTATATATCATATATATAATAAGTCATTCGTCTCAGATATCACAGAACACAGGCAGCAGAAATATAGATATAACGTGGGATATACAAGGACGTCCGTATTTAGTATTTAGCCAGAATAGAAAATACGGATTCCACAGTCGCGATGAATAGCCAAGCCCACACCCTGGACCCCTACGAGAGCAGCAAGTGACCCTACCAATCCTGGAGTTTAGGAGACCCGGTCTCGACTCCTCGAGATGGCCTCCCACTGAACCCCAGAACCCGGTCACCTGTGCTCCCCTCCTTGGGTCCATCCTAATGCGGAAAAGTAAATAATATACAACACTGGTGACACAACCGCAACCTGGAAGTGCCCCAAATAAAAGAATATTACATTACATTTGAATTTACATGAATGAAAATATAAAACTCTCATCTCACAAAAACCCCCCCGGCTATTCGATCGCGACAATCCTGCACATCATATCTCAGCAACACATAATATCATATATCATCAACGTAAGTAAGTATGCGTACCCCGATTGTCGTTGATGTATAGCAACGAAACCGGCGATATCTAACATACTACACTTACGGTCGCAGAAAAGAAAGTGTAAAACTACAATATTTGGAATCCAGATTCTCATTAGACATCATAAATGCGAAATATCACATATTTCGTACTTCATGTCTACACTATTTGAATTCCACATATTGTATCACATTCCAGATAAACAGACAGTATTAAAGTTTTCGAACGAACTGTCAAGCACCCAAGATTCACTAAAGCTCAACACTTGAGCAGGGTTCAAAGATCCGGAGTGTGACACAGTAGCGGCGGTCCAGCCGTAGAAGGGTCAAGCCAACGCCTCACATGTGGCACGCCGTACTGTCCCAAACCCTAAGGTTCAAAGGGCAGTTCGAGACGGTCACATAATCGAGTTAAGGTTTGTTGTCTTCTAGAGGGACCACCGCAAAAAGACTTGCACACATCTCCAAACTATTTAAACCCCGTGAATATTGAGTAAATGATATTCGTTCAAACATTTCAATACTTTCTAGTTTACCCGGAAAAGAAATACGAAATGAAAAACTCCGATCGAAACAACTAGTACATAACCATCTCCAGAATTTTCAACATCAGATTCAGATTAAACACTCTCAAAAAGTACTGTAGCAGGTAAAGAAAATTACTGTGCAAAAAATTACCAGAGAGCCCCTCATCTTGCCGCGGAAGCGCGGCACAAGCAAGCTTGTGCCGCGCTTCCGCGGTCAACTTTACTGTTCACAGGTACGGATTTTCCAGATCACTTAATTTTTACCTGCTCTATTTTTTGAGAATTTTTAATTCTGAAAAAGATCATTTTTTAAAAAATTTCCAGAAAGCATCCCATAAATCCGTATTATGTTTCGATCGGACTTTTCACTTCGCAAAAAGGTCGCCTAACGTTCTAGGTCGGCTCTGATACCAATGTAAGGTTAGTATAGCACCCAATGAAGAGTTTTGAAGCATCTCATGACCCAAAGTTTTAATTTTTAAGGTGCTAAACTAACATGCAAAGGAAAGATCCTAGAAAGTTAGGGTTTACTAAACATTAGCTAACAAAAATTAGGGTTTGAATGCTACAACCTTTGTAGCTCCCGTTTTTGATTCGCTCCTTAGGCTCTTTGGTGTTGAGACGAGGTCCTCTTGGTGTCCTCTTGCATCCACGACGATCCACCCGGAGCTATCCCGTCCAAGCTTACTACTTCGTCAAACCGAAGATAACACTCTAAACAAAACGGCTAAGCTTGTGTAGAATGTTGTTGTGGCTTTGGATCTCACTTCAAAAACCTTTCTTTTGTTGTATTTCACTCACTAGAAATGAACTAGAGAGAAGAAGAAGAAGGAGGATGAAAATGGTGGCCTTTTTCTTTTTCAAGAGATAAAAGATAACCATAAGGTTAATTAGCAAAAGAAAATAAATATCACAATATATATTTATCCTTCATGTCTCCAACCATGATTAAAAGATGGATGATTAATTTAACTTGGGTTTAGAATGATAAAGGAAAGGATAACCATGGTTTAGTGGTAGGTGAACATGGTTAGGTAAAAAGAAGCATGTAGAAACTAGCATAATTATCCTTTCCTTTTCATTTTCTTTTAAAAACAAAATTAAATAATTATCCATATTTTAATCTTTGGTGTGAAGCTTATATTGCCACCATTTCCATATATAATCAACCATGATAGTTTGATGTATGTATGTGTACATGCATGCACATCAACATGTGCATAAAACTAGAAAAGAAGAAAGATACATATGCATGCATGCATACATCCATCAAACCCTAGAAAGGTTTCAAGTGAGACAACTTATGGTTAAATGATAAATCAACACTTGATTTATCAATCCGGTCATATCTCATATGACCCCACCAAAAGCAATTCACCCGATCAATGTTCGGTATCATATACTCACATTTCAATCGGGTGTATGCGCATATCGCATATGCGCACCACAACGTTTCGCCTGGACTGGGTAACTCCTCTGTGGGACTCTAAGACTCGTCAATACCCCGGCAGAGGGTAATGATCATATCAAGTGCCCTCAAGCCGCAAGAGGTCAGCTAAACGTAACGGCCACCCGGGTATTGAGCGATCAGAAGACAACAAGCGAACCTGCTACAACTCCCATCGAGCCATCTGGCAACACTACCGTACAGTCCGGTCTCTTCGTCAGATATGCTGCATATCGAGCCTAGGGATGGTCACGTCGACCCCAATAACTCAATAAGTCATGTCGGTGAATGGTCTATAACAGATCGAGAAACTACTGATAACATTTACCAGTAAATCTCAGCAGCCCTGGCCAGGGACTTGCTGTTATAACCAGCCGAACACAGCACAGCATCAACTCCCAATACCGGGAGAGACGAAACCCCTCCTATCGCTCATTGCCTTCGTGTGTCTCGGGACTGTACCCAATGGCCACCTGTTTGCACGACTCAGTAGAGCCGTGGTAGGGTGGCAATCAAAGTACAGTGGGAGAACACACAAGACTCCATGACGATCTCGGGTCTACAGACTAACCTGTACCAGTGTCACCTGAGAACTGCTATTCGACGATAGATATAATACCATATAGGAGTTCTCGGCGAGTCCGTCCAGTGTACCCAGTCACCACTGAGCACCCGTATATGATCTTGATGTCAAACATCGACGAATGTGGGAACATCCGTCGCCCATCACATGGGCCTAGTATCATATACGCTAGTCTACTCTGGTATATCGATGCCCCGTCTCGATACACCTCCGACTAGGGACATTTCAGGATATGCTTATAGACTACAGATGTCCCACTAGTATGATCTGCATCATAATCAGAGTAGTCAAGCCGATATCCTTAGGGCTTTATCAGCATGTATGAATGAAATAAAAGCATGATCAAATCAACATGTCAGATAAAGAGAAACCAGATAGCATACTATCATGTCGAGCAAGAATGTAAACTGAATATATATACATGTATAGATACATCAATTATCACATAATGGCCTCTAGGGCATACATATATCCAACAACTTTGTCTATGTGGCTTTCCGGATATTTTAGAATATGTTAAAAAGATCGACCGGATATAAATACCCACCTTTTCCCCTGTCGGGAAATTTCCAAGTGTTGGATCTTTCCGTGGTTTAATAACGTTCTAAGTAGTGCAAGTAACGCGATGGTCCCTCTAGAAGACAACAAAGCTTAACTCGATTATGTGACCGTCTTGAACTGCCCTTTGAACCTTAGGGTTTGGGGCAGTACGTCGTGCCACATGTGAGGCGTTGGCTTGACCCTTCTATTGCTGGACCGTTCGTACTGTGGCATGAAATGGCTGTTTTTAAACATATATCATGTGTTGATCTGTTTTGGGAAAACTTGGGTGTTCGATTGTTCAATCGGAAAGTTTAACATTTTCTATTTATCTGGAATGTGATATAATATTTGGAATCTACAAGTAGTTATGAGATAACTGAATGAATGTTATAAACATAGCACTTTAGTCTCACTTGATCGGTTGCCACGGAATTTTGATCTGATCAAAAGTCCGTCGCAATCACGTAGTGTACGCGGATACTCGCCGGGTAAACATAATAGACAGCCTCACCCCATAGCCCCGACCAAGTGACTGTAGGAGAACCCCGTCGTCGAAAGCATCCGTTCGGGTGCTCGCGGCAGCGGTGTTCCGCCTTGGTGCACTTCGTCGATGGCGTCGGGGGTGCAGCCGTCTACTAAAGTTTGCGACGAGCATTCGATCAGGATGTCGGGAATCTTGTTGAATTGCCCGACTTGATATTGAAAAGTGTTTTCGATAATGAGATTAAAATGCGGGGTTTATAATTGTTAGGCATGCGATGTCTAAGGAATTCATTTGATTAGGCATGTGATGTCTATGCAGGTTGCGGATTCCAACTGTTGTAGTTTTACACTTTCTTTTCTGTGACCGTAAGTGTAATATGTGATATCGCTGGTTTCGTTGCTATACGTCAACGACAATTGGGATGCGCATATTTACTTACGTTGATGACATGTGATGTTATGTGTTGCTGGATATGTTATATTGGATCGTCGTGTTTGAATAGCCGGGGGGTTTTTTATGTGAGATGAGTGTTTTTCATTTTCATTCATGTAAAAACTTGTATGTAATATTCTTTTATTGGGGCACTTCCAGGATGCGGAAGATGTCACCGTTTGTATATTATTTACTTTTCCGCACTAGGATAGACCCAAGGAGGAGGGCACAAGTAACCGGGTTCTGGAGTCCAGTGGGAGACCAACTCGAGGAGTCGAGTCCGGGTCTCCTAACTCTAGAATTGGTAGTGTTGCTTGCCGCTCTCGTAGGGGTCTAGGGGTGTGGGTTTGGCTATTCATCACGACCGTGGAATCCGTATTTTATACTGGCTCGTATTGAAAACACGGGCGTCCTAGTATATCGAATGTTTCATATGTTTTTTCTGCTGCGATATCTGTGATGTGATCATTTTATATGTTCTGTGATAAATACTGTATATAGTATATATGATATATTATATATATGTTACTTATGTTTTACACCCGCGCTAGCCCTGCCCTGCTCTGCCGTTAGTTACCTAACTTAACGGTGCACGAGGGGATATCGAGGCGAATGCGGATGGCATAAGTGTACGTCGTTTTTATCTGTGATGTTTAGGTGATTTAAATGATGGGACTTCATTAATGTGATTAATGAAAGAAAAGAAACCTATGATGTTGTGGAATCGAATTTCAAAAATAAAACAGGTAGCTACAGTTCTTGCTTTGCATCACGGTGTTCCTTGTAGAACATCCTGCACTTTATTCGATGAGGAAAGGGCCGAGATCCCTTCACCGGGAGTGACCCCTTTAGCAAAACTAGAAAAGCCTAAAAAACACTCCATTTTAAAATCGTTTGATTCTACAACGATATCAAGTTCATTACGCAATAGGTTTTCAGAAAAAAACCTGTCGTAGCCCTCCGTCATTTCAGATAAGTACTAGTTAGTATTCGTGCTACGTTTGTTGACTATGTTAAGGCATAGTGTGCGGTAGCTAATTAGTGCTTATCTGTATAAGCATATGATGCGATTGGATTAAGGTAGTCGTGTGACTTTGTTGACTATGTTAATGGTCGTGCGGGTTGGTTTAATTCAATCAGGAAATGACGGGTTGAACTTGACTAGCACTTATGAT
The DNA here is from genome assembly GCA_030015575.1 of Agapanthus africanus. Taxonomy (NCBI): domain Eukaryota; kingdom Viridiplantae; phylum Streptophyta; class Magnoliopsida; order Asparagales; family Amaryllidaceae; genus Agapanthus; species Agapanthus africanus. The sequence continues at coordinate 507,715,913 of JASDDO010000012.1, forward strand.
TTGTTGACTATATTAAGGTCATATAGCTGCTAGGGGCAAAATATTATCAGGAATTTCAAGTGTTGAAATTTGCAATGAGATTGCATACCTTCTATGAGATAGTTGGATCCCGATACCCGCTGCGAGTAATTATTACTCCTAGGAGAGTTTTACATATTATAATTAGCCGATCAAGTAGGTGTCTAGAAAGGTGTCAACGGGGTTACACCTCTGGGAAAACGAGGTTTACTTTAATTAGGTCCGTGCGAAAGCACGGGGAACCTCCCTCAATGTACCGACACTGGCCTGGCTGAAAGATTGGCGAACTTGTAGCGTGTAATTAATCCCGGCTAGTCTTTCCTTTTACGGTTTGAAGGAAGATTTGATAAAAATAGTGGGAGCCATCCTGATTAGATAAAATAATAACCAATCTGATCTTGCAAGAGTATACGCTGAGTGTTTTCTTCTCTCTCTCTCCAGGTAGCGACCATGTCACGCCTTAATCAAGATAATAATACGGATGTATTGACCGAACCCACTTGTTATACTGAGCTGGGGAACGTTGGTCCCGCTCCAACTTATAATTATTATAAGACAGAGCAGGAAATTAGGGAATACCAGATTTCCCGTGCCGCCCAAACGAAGAAAGTGCATATGATGCATCATCTTCGGGTGTGTTCATTACATAGAACTGTTTCTCTGTATCCTCTACGTCCTGGGTATTTGATACCGGATCAGGATCCCAGATATGTAATCTGTTACATAGGGCTACAGAAAGGTAGAGAACTGAGAACGGGTGATAAGTTTAATGAGGCAGAAAACGGGGCAAGTGTTGCAACCAAATCTGTTGGTCACTGTCACCCTGTATTACCAATACATTGATTCTGAACGAATGTTATTAGATACCGAACCTGATATACAAAATCATATCAGTCTCTTTATTAGTAAAGAAATGATAAAATTTTGTATTGTTGGATAATGTTTTGAACATTTCCTTTATCAAAAGTTGATCGGTTCAGGCACGTTATCTAAAAGCATTGATGTTCTAAATCAAACTACAGTTCCTAGTATACGGAACACACACAAGAGAAATAGTTCAGAAATGAACGGATCCTTCTTGAGGTATTGTAGACTAGGTCATATCAATGCGACCCGACTAGCTAAGTTGCACATAGATGCATATTTAAATCTGTTTGAATTTACATCTTGTGAAAACTTGCTGGTCATGTCACAAAGATAAGATGACCATAGCTCCGTTTACTGGAAACGGAGGAAGGGTTAGTGAACTCTTGGGACTGATACATGATGATGTATGTAAGGTCTCCTGTCTACACTTGCCAAGACCGGCTCTTTATACTTCATTACATTCTCTGATGATCTCTCAAGATTAAGTCATATGTTCCTGTTGAAACTTAAGTCCGAACCTTTTGAGATATTCACAGAATATAAGTTAGAAGTAGAGAACCAAAATACGGGTAAAAGTATTATGTCCTATGATGAGATCAGGGAGGAGAATACTTGTGCATGGAAATCCTGGACTATTCTAAAGGAGAATGAGATTCTCTCTCAGCATTACTCCTCCGTATACACCATAGCATGATGGTATATCGGGGCGGAGCAATAGCACCCTATATGATATGGTGTGCTGTATGATGAGTACTACTGAGTTTCCTATTTCCTTTTAGGGAGTTATGCACTTATGAAGTTGCATACCTATTGAATAGTGTTCCAATCAAATCAATTGCCTACCACTTCATATGTGATATGGAAAGGGAAGAGTCCATATCTTAAGTTTGTTAAGATTTAGGGTTGTCCGGCCTATGTCTAAAAGCAAAATCCGGACAAGCTCAAGGCAAGGTAAGTTATGTACAACTGGAAAGGTTCCGGCTATACAAACTGCATCTGATGATTTGACAGAACCAAAGGAATCAATGGTCCCCGACGAACCTCAGCCTCTCCGCCGATCTGGTAGGGTTCCTCATCCGCCTGAGAGATACTTCGGTTTCTCGATGACAGTGGCAGCGAGGATTGCATCATGAGATGATGACCTAACTAGTTTCGAGCTGGCCATCAGGAGTGAGACTCTGTAAGAATGGCTGGATGTTTATCGATTTGAGATGGAATCCTTATACACCAACAAAGTATGGACTTTGGTTGCTATATCTGAAGGGTTAAATCCCCATCTGGAGCAAGTATATCTTGAGAAGATTACTTTGTGTAGATGGAAAAGTTGAGACTTTCAAAGCTAGACTTGTTAAAGGTTATCGTCATCGACCAGGCGTGGCTAATGATGAAACCTTTTTCCAGTGGCTATGCTTAAGTCCATCCAGATCCTACTTGCCACGGCTACATACCATGACTACGATATCTGGCGGTTGGGTGCCATGACTGCTTTTCTAAATGATGTTTTAGAAAAGAATGTCTATAAGTACACAGCCAAGGGCTTCGTAAATAGTGGGAGCAGCGGAAACGTGTGCAAGATGTTTTATGTTATAAAGCAGGCATCGCGGAGTTGGAACGTCTGTTTTGATGTGTTAGTCAAAGAGTTTTACATCATCAAAATGGTAGATGAACCTTGTATATACAAAAAGGTAGTAGGGAGTATGGTGGTGATCCTCGTAGAGTACGTGGATGACATACTCTTGACAGGGAAGGAGTTTCCTATGCTACGCTCGGTCAATCTCCGCTTATCACAATAATTCTCTATATAGGATCAAAGTGATACCTACTAAATCCTGGGTTTTGGATCTATGAGATAGATCTAATTGGATATTAGGATACTCACTAGTTGTAGTGAGATGGTATCAATTGGTCCTGGGGAGAATCACTGGAAGGGTTCCAGGGTGATAAGGATGACTGAATGTCAGTCGCAGGCATTGTCTTTACCCTCAATAAAGGGACGGTATGTTGGAAGAGTTCCAAGCTAAATACCGTGGCAAACTAGACGATAAAGGCTGGTGACATCGCTATTAAAGATACTACCAAAGAGGCAGTTTGGGTGTATATTGGTTCATGAGATGAACTAGGTTCCTACCATTGTGTGACAATGGAAGTGTGGCTTTGACCCGGGAACCTCGGTCCCATCAGTGACCCAGACGTATTCTGAGGCAGCATCACTTGATCATGGAGATAGTTGATCTCCAGGGTGATCAAGGTTAGGAGAGTAGACTCAGAGGACAACACGGCGGATCCACTCACAAAGGCCTTTTCCCTGAGAGAGACTTTTATGGGATGGTTGAGTATGAAATACTACAACCACTGCTACAGATGGCCCTAGTGCAAGTGGGAGATTGTTAGTTATATGTATGCCCTAGAGACCATTACTATACATATGATGTATATTGTAGTGGATGCTGGGACATATATAGGGAGGACTTTCTTGCTCGACATGATAGTATGCTATCTGGTTGCTCTTTATCTTAACGTGTACACTGATTTTCTCTCTGCTACATGTTGGTAAAGCCCTTAGGATGTGTACTTAACTACCTGGACTATGATGCAGATCATACTAGTGGGGACATGGTAGTCCATAAGTACATCCTTCAAGGTCCCTAGTCGTGGGTGTATCGAGACGGGGTATCGATATACCAGAATAGACTAGCGTATACCTTCTCGACCCATACAGATGGGCGATGAATGATCCCATATCCATTGGTGTTTGACATCAGAGAAGATATACGGGTGCTCAGTGGAGACTGGGTATACTGGACGGACTCGCCGAGAACTCCCAGATGGTATTATACCTTACGTCAGATGGCAGTTCTCTAGTGACACTGGTACAGGTTAGTCTGTAGACCCGAGATCGTCATAGAGTCTTGTGTGATTCCCACTGTGGTTTGATTTCCACCTTACCACATCCAAGAGGGCATGCAAAACGGTGGTTTTTAGGTACAATCCTGAATCGCATGGAGGCAATGAGCGATAGGAGGGGATTCGTCTCTCCCGGTATAGGGAGTTGATGTTGCGTTGTGTTCGATTGGCTATAACCGGAAATCCCTAGCCAGGGTTGCTGAGATTTACTGGTAAGAGTTACCAGTAGTTTCTCGAACTATTATAGACCTCATATCGACACGACTTATCGAGCTACTGGGGTCTGACGTTTACCACCCCTAAGCGAGATATGCAACATATCAGATGAACAGACCGGACTATACAGTAAGTGTTACTGGTTGGACTCACAGGAGTGTGAGCGGGCTTGCTTTTTAATCTTCTGATCGCTCAATACCCGGGTGGCCGTTACGTTTAGCAGACCGCTTGCGGCTTGTGGGTGTTTGATATGATCATCACCTGCTGCCGGCGTATTGACGAGTCTTTAGAGTCCTACACAGAGGTTTCTTGGCTCAAGCGAAACGAAATAGGAGCGCATATGAGATATGTGCGTGACCGAGAATAATGGGTGTATGTGATACCGTATTCTATTCCCGCGATGAATGTATCGATTGGTTGTATGCGATATAACCTAGTTATCGAATCGAGGATTGATTCGATAAGTCGATACATTGGATACTGGTCGGTTATATGCGACATGACCGGATCATTGAATCAAGTGTTGATTTAATGATTTAATGTATAATTATATATTTGATATATTACTTTGCATTAACTAATATTGGTTCACTTAAAAAGGATTTTCTCACTTGAAATACACAAGTTGTATATGTGATATACTTTTGTGCACTAGTTTGTATCATGTTTGATGATACATGCAAAATTGGGTTTGTGTAAAGAATTAAACCATGGTTATTTAAATGGTTAGGGTTTTGATTTTCTTATCTATTCATTTATTTATTTATTTATTTATTCTTTTTGGAAAGATAAATAAAATGGTGACTTATTTTGTTTCTTTCTTGAAACTTCTTGAAGTGTTGAAAGTCAAAGCCATTTTGTTTCTTTCCTAAGCCCTAACCCTTTAACTTAACCCTACTTCATTCTCTACACTTAACCATGGTTTATTTTATGATAAGAATGAATGGGATTTTCATTTTAAGTTAATTCCTTTTATTCTTTCATCTTCATCATCTTCTTCAAGCTTTGTGAAAGCTAGCAAGCTTCAATGGTGAAATGAGAAAAAGAGTGAGAAATCCAATTCTAAAGTGAACCCACTTCCTATTTCTTCATCCTCTACCACTTGCCAAGTAGTATAGGGTGTTTTCTTCACAAGTTTCATGGCTTGGTGAAGTTGGAGCTTGATCTTGTGTTGCCTCGACGTAGATCATCTTCGGCATCGAAGTCGACGACCTAGCCCGCCCATTTCTCCGATGAAGCCGACGCTAGATCCCGGGATCCGATGATCGCAGCGAGGGGACTTCATCGCGGAGCTATAGAGGTGGAGGACCGCATCTACAAAGGTTGTATTTTCGTTCACTCTTAGCAGTTAAGTTGTTAACTAGTTGTAGTTTCGCCTTAAACTCTAGTCAACGATCGCATTAGGCATTCTCGGCACCGAAATTTTTTGAATTTGGCATGCTTGATGCCTTGTGGAACTTCTTGTTGCGCCACGGCAGCGCCCCGGCCTCGTACTCGAGGCCAAAATGCGGAATAAAAAATTTTCCTTACTCGGAAACCGGCGCTACCGCGGACAAAGAAAACCCGGATCGTTTACCATTAACCTAATGCTAGCAATCAAGAGATGGGAAGAGAAGTATACCGAGTGATCCGAGTCCTCCGGTCTTCTCTTCATTGTCCCGATCTCCCGCGGAAAGTCTTGTCTCCATATCGTCGCCTCCTCACCGGAAAGGGCACCACATCGCCTGCGTCTTTTACGGGCTCCCGCCTCAATACCGAGGCAACTCGGGCATGAAGCCGGCAACTCGACATGCTCAAGATATGCTGTAGAATGTAGTGTAGAATCATAGTTTCTATTGGGGTTTGTTGCCATTTGAAGATGATGGAGGAAATGAGATAAGAAAAATGGTGCTTGCATTTTTCTAGCATGAATGAGATCAAGAAAGAAACTCTCAAGAATGAAGCTCTCTTCTTCTTCTTCTCTCTTTCTTTTTCCTCTCCTTCTCACTTAAACCAAAATGGTGGAGAGAATGAAACATAATGCAAAGGGAGGTGAGTGTAGGAGAAAGTGAAAGGTGACCATATCAAAAGAAATGATAACAAGGTCAAATCCATTCAAATCAACTCTAATCACAATCAAATCCAAGTGATGATGAAAGATAAGAATGGTATATAAAAGATGCTTTCATAATAAATCATCTTGCAAATAAACCCTCCACAATGTGTTATTTGCAAACTTGCAAATAACACCCTCCATCGAAAAGTCCGGCCGGGAAAGAACAAAGGAAAACCGGCCGGAACGGAATGCAAACTGGCAACTCCAGAAAACTGGTCCCGTAATAAATTACAGGAAAACCCCGATACTGTGCATACACACCCGCATCTGTATTCCGACCGGATACAAATGCAATGAGACAAAATCTACACTGTACTAAACTAGGACCGGCTTAAGCCAAAACCGGCTAGTAATATCCGTTCGATCCTGATCCGTGCAATACCGCACGTATCAGATCGAACCCTGCCATATCTCCATACGGCCTCTACAGCGTTTCGCCCGAAAGCTTGAGTAACTGTAAGTGTGGTGGACTCTAAAGACTCGTCAATACTATGGCTGTGGATTTAACCACTAGCACGTCAGAGGTATTAGCCAATACGTGACGGGCCACCAGCTATTGACCAAAAGGGACGTCGATGAGCGAACTCATCCTGACACCCTACTGAGCCTGTCAGTGACAATATCCGTACAGTCCGGTCCGTTCGTCTATGAGCATCGCATGTCGGGCCTAGGGGGTTGGTAAAAGTCAGACCCCCAAAAGCGGTACAAGTCGTGTCGGAGTGTAGCCCAGAACGCCCTGAGATACTACTGGAATACCTACCAGTAAATCTCCTGCCTTGGCCGAAGGCTTTGCGTAATGGCTCTCCTAGACACAGCGCGACCTCACCCCCAATACTGGGAGAGACAAACCCCTGAAGATCCGCTCACTGCCTCCATGTGGCTCGGGACTGTACCCAACTAAAACCTGTTTGCACGACTCCTTTGAGCCGTGGTAGGGTAGTAATCAAAGCACAGTGGGAACTCACACGAGACAAATGACGATCCTCAGGTCGATGAACTAACCTGTACACATGTCACCAGGGAACTGCTATCTGACGTCAGGTATAAGACCAACTAGCATGTTCCCGGCGAGTCCTGTCCGGTGTACTCATAACCCAATGAGCACCTGTATACATCTTAGGTGAACCAACTGACACCAGTGGCTTGTGAGACCGGCCACCGCCCCTCGTCGGGGTATCGACTGTATACACTAGTCTACTCTGGAGAATCGATGCCCTGTCTCGAAACTCCTACGACTAGGGACCTTTTAAGGATGTGCTTATAGACTACCAGCTCCCACGTATATGATCGCCATCATACTGCTGGTAGTCAAGCAAGAATCCTAAGGGCTCTATCAACGTGCAATAGCGACATGTCATGTCACCTAAAGCAGTACACGATGATAAAGGTAAACCAGATAGCAAACTATCATCTCGAGTAAGACTGTCCTACCGGGATAGGTCCTCCCTCAATCATTGCAATCACGTGCCTGTGATCCAATAATTGACTCTGAGGGCACTATCTCCAACAATCTCCCACTTGCACTCAAGGCTAATTATTGCGATGCCGCATACTCACAGCCCGTGTGATACCGAACACCCAACTCCTCTACTAGTCAGTCACACAAAGCTCGTTTGCGAAACTATTGCGTTCGAGGAATAGCCTCAGTGAGTGGATCCGCTGTGATGTTCCTTTCTATGTCTCTCTATATCTCAAGTTCGCGGAGAAAGCCATCTCCCGAAATGAGCAATACCTGTCTTAGAACGTCTGGATGTCTGATGGGACCTAGCTCATAAATGAACTCCAAATCCAAACTTCTTAGACTGTATCGTCAACTGAACTTAATCAGTATCCTGCGCCATGCCGCCCTCAGTATTGCCTTGGACCACCTGTCCAAAATACTGCCCCTCGTCAGAAGGGAAAACTATAACTCTGACAACCTCCTTGTCGTCCATGTCACCTTGGAAGCCTGGAATGATAACCGTCTCCTAAAAGGAGGCTGCCGTTATCATATCCCTAGAACATCAACTTATGTTCTAAAACTGCTTCCGACCGTTTCTCCAGGATTGGATTAATATCAACTTATTGCATCTACTGCAAGAACAACATCTGGTATGGTACTTGACATCTCATGATTGACTCAATTGCCTAAGCAAGTGATCTGCCAATCATGAGTATCCCTCTCCCCTTTAGTCTATAAGACACCTTTAGAGAGGGTGACTCCATCAACTGCAGGTGCACTACCGTGCCAGGAGTCGTCCATTCTAAATACTCATAGAATGCTGTCAAGGTACCCAGATTGGGAAACCACCCAAATCTAGATCTAAAACCATAGATCCAGTAACCAGAATGTATGATAAAATATCCAAGTCCTGTGTGGAGAAACCACTGTGTGACAACCAAAGTCTAACCGATCGTAGTATAGGAGTATCACTTCCTACTACCTTCTCAACAGATCCATCCCTTATTCTGATGACGTCAAACCTATGACTGTCACATCAGAAATAGATGATCCATCTCCGCTACATCTGCTTTAGTCTATAAATAGACATAAGCCTGATGTCTACCAATGCTTCCGCTGCTCCCACTGACTACGACAACCCTCTGGCAGAGTCATATAGACGCGCACTTCTAAAGCTAGTTTAGAACGACGCTATACTCATCCTCCTGCCGGGTCTCGCAGCCTGGAACAACAACAATGGCAAGTGTGGGTAAACAAGAACTTCCATGTCACCGTCCTTGAGGCTACCGGAGTACCTCTCGGGTGCCTGAAGTTACCCACCTTATCTGCGGAGTGGCCAATGGAATGTCAAAACAGATTGAATCTTTAGGTTCCTTATCAAATCTTCAGTAATCGTTTGCGGTTCTGGAATCACTTCCAGTTCTACCATACTCCCACTACTGTTTTTGAAAAAATCCATTTTTAATAAAACTGTGGCGAGTCTAGAACAATATTTCTATTGATCTACCAGATGGTAGAAAGTCAACCCTCGTCATAGCCTGGGTCAACCCACAAACAGCCATTACAGAAACGTGCCTTGAGTTGTCCAGTGTCTGGTTTTAATCATAAGCCGGACAACTCCCCGTACCTTAACAGCGTTAAGATATGAACTGTTCTATATCCAATATAGAACCAGAGGCACTGATTTAATTGAACCAGATTCAAATCATGCAGCTGTCACCAGTGCATGTCAACTAAATGGAGAGAGGCCGATCAGCGTTACTCAACTTAGGAATGCTTCCAATTATGAGTAACCTGAAAGAGAAGCAATTTCTCTTTATCATTACTATCAACTGAATACCATACACAAGTATCTACATCTTCGATCACTTTGAAGAATCCCGATACTTGGTACACCTGGTTCTCTACTCTATTCAAATACCTATAACTCCTCAAAACTTAGACCCTGTGTTTCAACGAAACACATGTCTAAGAACTAGAGAAGTTAAAAGTAAACAGAATATAGTATGAGGACCAACTCCTCTGTCCTAATGGACACTGGACAACATACAATACTCTGTATAAGTCCACTAAGTCTAATAACTCTTTCACTGTGTGTCGTAGGTTGAAAACTGTACTTATGGTTAAGAAGAATTACACCGCTGTTTAATGCTCCTTACCTAACCATCCACTGATATAGGTAAATGTCATCGACATAATATCAAAAGGTATATCTCACTCTATGCAAATAGACGTATAGACATATCAATTTGAAATTGGTGCACAACATCGGATATTCAAAACCAAATATTTGCCGATCGGCAAACAGCCCAGATGATCTCCTCAAATATCACCGATTGCAACGAATCCCGATATAATGAGGATGATCACCCTATTCCCAATAACTTACTCCCACTCATCATCTGTAAAACCATACAGATGTGAGAATCAATACATACCCTGAAGTGAGTGTCTAATCGGGAAATCAGTTTTCCATTAACAGTACACAGTGAAACTGAAACATTGAAATGTTTCGTTGGGGTATCCTAGTATTTCTAGTAATGCCTCTTCCATTATCCAGATTCACAACTATAACCGTATAATTCTTTGCCACTTCTCCAAATCCCTTTATATGTCTTTAGTCATTACCTTCTGCACACCCCTTTAGGCCAAATGGTTTTCTTCCATCCCTACCGTTCGGCACCAGCCTATGGTTTGGAAGAAGACTATCCAATAAGCATAAAGGGTGTACTGTCCTAATCCTAGGAGCACTCGCAACGCGAGAGAAGGTGAAGATAAAAGACACCTGAATGTACTTTATTCCTATTTCTCCTGCACCAGAATCCATCCCCGAACTGGAACAAGTTCCTTTCGAGTTCGTATATAACCATACGATGGAGTATCCAATAAACAGTGGATCTTTGTAGTGATACGGAGTGTCCTGGAGAAATACAAAGGTGATTTAGGATTGGCGAAGAAGTACTTGGTTTGGTCGTGAATATCAGTCGCAATTTACTTTGCCTTCCTACTAATCTCTTGCTTTGTCTTAACTTAATACCTTCTGCACACCATCGTTATGCTGATTGGTTTTCTTCATTCCCTACCGGTCGGTACCAGCCTAAGGTTTGGAAGAAGACTATCCAATTTGTGTAATAGGTGTACTATCTCCTAAACCAAGGAGTACTCGCAACCTGAGAGAAGGTGAAAAGAAAAGACAACTGAATAGTCCTATTCGTTTTCTCCAGAACCGGAAACCATCCTCGAAGTCCTTCGAGTTCGTATATACCATACGATGGTTTTGTCCAATGGAAGTGGACGTTCGTAATAATACGGGGTGTCCTGGAGAAAAGGGTAAAAGTAGGAGTGGCAATGAGGTCTGCAACTCTGACAATCCAAAAGCCTGTGTTAAGAAGATTCGGTCAACTTGGTCACTGAGTCATAGTCTTAGGGTCGGGTCAATGGTCGCTGCCAGAGAGAGAGAAAAGAAACACTCAGCATGCACTCTAACCTAGATCAGAATGGTTGTCACTTTATCTAATCAGGAAACCACCCACTGTACCTCAAATTCTCCTCCAAACCTGAAAGAAGAATTAGTCGGGATCACCCGAGGAGTAAACCAACTCATCAGTGGGAATCGGGATCCAACTATCATCGCATGATAACGTGACGGAATCCACTCACGTCACCACACTCCAGAAGGTATGCGCATGCCTGGCAAGTTTCAGTTCTTTTGAAACTCCCGATGTGATTTTTACCCCTAGGACCCAAGTGACCTTGACGAATAATCAAAAAATCAAAAGGTCCTAGTCAAGTTCAACCCGTCATTATCTTGATTGCGTTAAACCCATCCGCACGACCCTTGACGAATAATCAACAAAGTCGTACGACTGTCCTAACCAATCCACATATCCATGCGACAGAATAGCACAACAAAGCTACCGCACACTACGCCTCGGCGAATAGCAACGACAAACGCAGCGCGAATACTATGCAATACTAATCCGAAATGACGGAGGGCTACGAATGGTTTTTGGCGAAAAACCTTTAACGTAATGAACTTGATATCGTTGAAGGAACTGGATAAATTTTATAAAAATATAGTGACGAAAACCTTTACTAAAGAGGTCACTCCCGGTGAAGGGATCTCGGCTATTTCCCCGTAGAATGAGGTGCAGGATATTCCAACTGAATACCACGATGCAAAGCAAAAGTAATCGGCTATAGTGAAGTTAATACCCTGACGCAAACTTCTGTCTAAGGGGTCACTCCCGGTGAAGGGATCTTGGCCCTTGCCTCGTCGACTGAGGAGCAGGATATTCCAAATGAATACCACGATGCAAAACAAAAGTGGACGTCCTTGCAATAACAGCTTTTTGAAAAAGTGTTCCAACAACATCAGAATAGGTTTGTTTATCTTGCATTGATCCGAATCAACGCAGTCCCATCAATTAATCACACCACAAAGAACAAAAATATACTGACGTACGTATATGCCATCCGCATTCGCCACTGGGTCCCGTCATCACCCGTTAGGTTAGCTAACTAACGGCAGAGCGGGGACTGGACTAGCGCGGATGTAAAACATATACAACATCTACTAATATATATACCAATATATTATATTTCGCTCAAGGCGTGATAAAATGCAACATCACAGAAATGTACAGCATCACAGAACAATACAGATATCTGGAAGCCCCGGGTTTCACAGAGCCGCTGCTGAAACCCGACGTTCCCCTGGTCGTGTGGATAGCCTGTGCAATGAAATCCTAGACCCCTACGGGCGCGGAAAGTCACCCGCCAAAACCTGAAGCGAGGCAGCCCCCTCCAGCACCGTGAATGGACCACCCAGCACTTCATGGAATCCGGTAACTTGGGCACCCCTCCTGGGTCAACCTGTACCCCCTACGAGTGCGGCGAATAGCCCGCCAATCCTAGAGTGAAGCCCCCTCCGTCTCAATGCCATGAGATGTGGGCCCGTTGCCCTCTAGAACCCGGCTATCCGTGCACCCCTCCACAGGGTAATCCTAGTACAGAAAGTAAAATATACATACACCGGGTACATCGACCGCAACCAGGTCGTGCCCCAAAAGAATAATACAAACTGGCAGTGACGGCAGTCCACATGTCGGACGCTCGCCCCGCAATATCAAATGTATATAATACAACAAACTGTACTACCATTGCATCCAGGCTATCCCCAACGACCGATCCGCAACATCACAGCATAAACATAGAACATCAACGTGAAAATCACGTTCGCAAATCCGTCTAACCGGGCTATAGCAGTTAGACGGGATTTACCGATCAAGTGATATTCACGGTCGCAGATATAATGTAAATACTGTGAAATAATGTGTTTAAAATATCCGATCGATCAAACAATTAACTAGTGGGCCCACAACCAATACTGTAGCAGTCACAGAAAACCTGGGCCCAAAATTAATATCCCAAAACCCCCAATTATAGCCCAGAAGCCCACTGGGGAAATTCGAAGCAATGACCTAACCAACATGCGGCGGAACCGCGGCAACAAGGGGGGTTATGCCGCGGTTCCGCGCTCAAGTTGAGGGTTCATTTTGTCGAATTTTCCCAGAGTTCTTAGAACTCCCTGCACATCATTCTGAGACCACCTGAAAAATTTTTAGACACCAAAAAATTCCAACAGAAAACTGATGTGAAGGAAATATGCGGTTTTTGGAAATTTTGGTCGATCGGAAATGCAAACACATTAGAACAAGCTAGGAAAGGTTAATGGCGTGGCTCTGATACCATGTTGCGCCACGGCAGCGCCCCGGCCTCGTACTCGAGGCCAAAATGCGGAATCAAAAATTTTCCTTACTCGGAAACCGACGCTACCGCGGACAAAGAAAACCCGGATCGTTTACCATTAACCTAATGCTAGCAATCAAGAGATGAAAAGAGAAGTATACCGAGTGATCCGAGTCCTCCGGTCTTCTCTTCATTGTCCCGATCTCCCGCGGAAAGTCTTGTCTCCATATCGTCGCCTCTTCGCCGGAAAGGGCACCATATCGCCTGCGTCTTTTACGGGCTCCCGCCTCAATACCGAGGCAACTCGGGCATGAAGCCGGCAACTCGACATGCTCAAGATATGCTGTAGAATGTAGTGTAGAATCATAGTTTCTATTGGGGTTTGTTGCCATTTGAAGATGATGGAGGAAATGAGATAAGAAAAATGGTGCTTGCATTTTTCTAGCATGAATGAGATCAAGAAAGAAACTCTCAAGAATGAAGCTCTCTTCTTCTTCTTCTCTCTTTCTTTTTCCTCTCCTTCTCACTTAAACCAAAATGGTGGAGAGAATGAAACATAATGCAAAGGGAGGTGAGTGTAGGAGAAAGTGAAAGGTGACCATATCAAAAGAAATGATAACAAGGTCAAATCCATTCAAATCAACTCTAATCACAATCAAATCCAAGTGATGATGAAAGATAAGAATGGTATATAAAAGATGCTTTCATAATAAATCATCTTGCAAATAAACCCTCCACAATGTGTTATTTGCAAACTTGCAAATAACACCCTCCATCGAAAAGTCCGGCCGGGAAAGAACAAAGGAAAACCGGCCGGAACGGAATGCAAACTGGCAACTCCAGAAAACTGGTCCCGTAATAAATTACAGGAAAACCCCGATACTGTGCATACACACCCGCATTTGTATTCCGACCGGATATAAATGCAATGAGACAAAATCTACACTGTACTAAACTAGGACCGGCTTAAGCCAAAACCGGCTAGTAATATCCGTTCGATCCTGATCCGTGCAATACCGCACGTATCAGATCGAACCCTGCCATATCTCCATACGGCCTCTACAGCGTTTCGCCCGAAAGCTTGAGTAACTGTAAGTGTGGTGGACTCTAAAGACTCGTCAATACTGTGGCTGTGGATTTAACCACTAGCACGTCAGAGATATTAGCCAATACGTGACGGGCCACCAGCTATTGACCAAAAGGGACGTCGATGAGCGAACTCATCCTGACACCCTACTGAGCCTGTCAGTGACAATATCCGTACAGTCCGGTCCGTTCGTCTATGAGCATCGCATGTCGGGCCTAGGGGGTTGGTAAAAGTCAGACCCCCAAAAGCGGTACAAGTCGTGTCGGAGTGTAGCCCAGAACGCCCTGAGATACTACTGGAATACCTACCAGTAAATCTCCTGCCTCGGCCGAGGGCTTTGCGTAATGGCTCTCCTAGACACAGCGCGACCTCACCCCCAATACTGGGAGAGACAAACCCCTGAAGATCCGCTCACTGCCTCCATGTGGCTCGGGACTGTACCCAACTAAAACCTGTTTGCACGACTCCTTTGAGCCGTGGTAGGGTAGTAATCAAAGCACAGTGGGAACTCACACGAGACAAATGACGATCCTCAGGTCGATGAACTAACCTGTACACATGTCACCAGGGAACTACTATCTGACGTCAGGTATAAGACCAACTAGCATGTTCCCGGCGAGTCCTGTCCGGTGTACTCATAACCCAATGAGCACCTGTATACATCTTAGGTGAACCAACTGACACCAGTGGCTTGTGAGACCGGCCACCGCCCCTCGTCGGGGTCTCGACTGTATACACTTGTCTACTCTGGAGAATCGATGCCCTGTCTCGAAACTCCTACGACTAGGGACCTTTTAAGGATGTGCATATAGACTACCAGCTCCCACGTATATGATCGCCATCATACTGCTGGTAGTCAAGCAAGAATCCTAGGGGCTCTATCAACGTGCAATAGCGACATGTCATGTCACCTAAAGCAGTACACGATGATAAAGGTAAACCAGATAGCAAACTATCATCTCGAGTAAGACTGTCCTACCGGGATAGGTCCTCCCTCAATCATTGCTATCACGTGCCTGTGATCCAATAATTGACTCTGAGGGCACTATCTCCAACACTTCTTGGGTGTGCCTAGGAACCCTACAGTGGTATCAGAGCCTAGCTAGAGCCTTAGGCGTAGTGTAGACGACGTTTGAAATCCGAACGAACATCGAAACCCTAATCCAAAATGCTCTCTGGACATTTTTTAAAAACTGGGTTTTTTCCAGATTAAAAATTCTTAAAAAATTCAGCAGGAAGTTCTAAGAATTACGGTGCAAAAATTACCAAAAGATACGTCTAAACCGCGGCTGAACCGCGGCAGAAGCCTGGCTTCTGCGGCGGTTCCGCGGCCATCTGATGACGTCAGCTTTCCAATTTTGCACAGTAATTTATTTCTTGAGGTGCTGAGTTTTCTGGGATTTTTTTAATCTGAACTCAAGAGTTGAGTTTTTTGGGGTGTTTTGGAGGTTCGATGATTCGATCGGATTATCAGATTTTGTCTATGTGGCTTTCCGGATATTTTAGAATATGTTAAAAAGTTCGACCGGATATAAATACCCACCTTTTCCCCTGTCGGGAAATTTCCAAGTGTTGGATCTTTCCGTGGTTTAATAACGTTCTAAGTAGTGCAAGTAACGCGATGGTCCCTCTAGAAGACAACAAAGCTTAACTCGATTATGTGACCGTCTTGAACTGCCCTTTGAACCTTAGGATTTGGGGCAGTACGGCGTGCCACATGTGAGGCGTTGGCTTGACCCTTCTACCGCTGGACCGTTGGTACTGTGGCATGAAATGGATGTTTTTAAACTTATATCATGTGTTGATCTGTTTTGGGAAAACTTGGGTGTTCGATTGTTCGATCGGAAAGTTTAACATTTTCTATTTATCTGGAATGTGATACAATGTTTGGAATCCACAAGTAGTTATGAGATAACTGAATGAATGTTATAAACATAGCACTTTAGTCTCACTTGATCGGTTGCCACGGAATTTTGATGTGATCAAAAGTCCGTCGCAATCACGTAGTGTACGCGGATACTCGCCGGGTAAACTTAATAGACAGCCTCACCCCATAGCCCCGACCAAGTGACTGTAGGAGAACCCTGTCGCCGAAAGCATCCGTTCGGGTGCTCGCAGCAGCGGTGTTCCGCCTTGGTGCATTTCGTCGATGGCGTCGGTGGTGCAGCCATCTACTAAAGTTTGCGACGAGCATTCGATCAGGATGTCGGGAATCTTGTTGAATTGCCCGACTTGATATTGAAAAGTGTTTTCGATAATAAGACTAAAATGCGGGGTTTATAATTATTAGGCATGCGATGTCTAAGGAATTCATTTGATTAGGCATGTGATGTCTATGCAGGTTACGGATTCCAACTGTTGTAGTTTTACACTTTCTTTTCTGTGACCGTAAGTGTAATATGTGATATCGCTGGTTTCGTTGCTATATGTCAACAACAATTGGGATGCGCATATTTACTTACGTTGATGACATGTGATGTTATGTGTTGCTGGATATATTATATTGGATCGTCGTGTTTGAATAGCCGGGTTTTTTTTATGTGAGATGAGTGTTTTTCATTTTCATTCATGTAAAAACTTGTATGTAATATTCTTTTATTGGGGCACTTCCATGTTGCGGAAGATGTCACCGTTTGTATATTATTTACTTTTCCGCGCTAGGATAGACCCAAGGAGGAGGGCACAAGTAACCGGGTTCTGGAGTCCAGTGGGAGACCTACTCGAGGAGTCGAGTCCGGGTCTCCTAACTATAGAATTGGTAGGGTTGCTTGCCCCTCTCGTAGGGGTCTAGGGGTGTGGGTTTGGCTATTCATCGCGACCGTGGAATCCGTGTTTTATACTGGCTCGTATTGAAAACACGGACGTCCTAGTATATCCAATGTTTCATATGTTTTTTTTGCTGCGATATCTGTGATGTGATCATTTGATATGTTCTGTGATAAATACTGTATATAGTATATATGATATATTATATAGATGTTACTTATGTTTTACACCCGCGCTAGCCCTGCCCTGCTCTGCCGTTAGTTACCGAACCTAACGGTGCACTAGGGGATATCGAGGCGAATGCCGATGGAATAAGTGTACGTCGTTTTTATCTATGATGTTTAGGTGCTTTAAATGATGGGACTTCATTAATGTGATTAATGAAAGAAAAGAAACCTATGATGTTGTGGAATCGAATTTCAAAAATAAAACAGGTAGCTACGGTTCTTGCTTTGCATCTCGGTGTTCCTTGTAGAACATCCTGCACTTTATTCGATGAGGAAAGGGCCGAGATCCCTCCACCGGGAGTGACCCCTTTTGCAAAACTAGAAATGCCTAAAAAACATGCCATTTTAAAATCGTTTGATTCTACAACGATACCAAGTTCATTACGCAATAGGTTTTCAGAAAAACCTGTCGTAGCCCTCCGTCATTTCAGATAAGTACTAGTTAGTATTCGTGCTACGTTTGTTGACTATGTTAAGGCGTAGTGTGCGGTAGCTAATTAGCGCTTATCTGTATAAGCATATGATGCGATTGGATTAGGGTAGTCGTGTGACTTTGTTGACTATGTTAAGGGTCGTGCGGGTGGGTTTAATTCAATCTGGAAATGACGGGTTGAACTTGACTAGCACTTATGATTTGTTGACTATGTTAAGGTCATGTAGCTGCTAGGGGCAAAATATTATCAGGAATTTCAAGTGTTGAAATTTGCAATGAGATTGCATACCTTCTATGAGATAGTTGGATCCCGATACCCGCTGCGAGTAATTATTACTCCTTGGAGAGTTTTACACATTACTATTAGCCGATCAAGTAGGTGTCTAGAAAGGTGTCAATGGGGTTACGCTTCTGGGAAAACGAGGTTTACTTTAATTAGGTCCGTGCGAAAGCACGGGGAACCTCCCTCAAAGTACTGACACTGGCCTGGCTGAAAGATTGGCGAACTTGTAGCGTGTAATTAATCCCGGCTAGTCATTCCTTTTAGGGTTTGAAGGAAGATTTGACAAAAACAGTGGGAGCTATCCTGATTAGATAAAATAATAACCAATCTGATCTTGCAAGGGCATACGCTGAGTGTTTTCTTCTCTCTCTCTTCTGGTAGCGACCATGTCACGCCTTAATCAAGATAATAATACGGATGTATTGACTGAACCCACTTGTTATACTGAGCTGGGGAACGTTAGTCCCGCTCCAACTTATAATTGTTATAAGACAGAGCAGGAAATTGGGGAATACCAGATTTCCCGTGCCGCCCAAACGAAGAAAGTGTGTATGATGCATCATCTTCGGGTGTATTCATTACATAGAACTGTTTCTCTGTATCCTCTATGTCCTGGGTATTTGATACCGGATCAGGATCCCAGATATGTAATCTGTTACATAGGGCTACAGAAAGGTAGAGAACTGAGAACGGGTGATAAGTTTCATGAGGCAGAAAACGGGGCAAGTGTTGCAGCCAAGTCTGTTGGTCACTGTCACCCTGTATTACCAATACATTGATTCTGAACGAATGTTATTAGATACCGAACCTGATATACAAAATCATATCAGTCTCTTTATTAGTAAAGAAATGATAAAATTTTGTATTGTTGATAATGTTTTGAACATTTCCTATATCAAAAGTTGATCGGTTCAGGCACGTTATCTAAAAGCATTGATGTTCTAAATCAAACTACAGTTCCTTGTATACGGAACACACACAAGAGGAATAGTTCAGAAATGAACGGATCCTTCTTGAGGTATTGTAGACTAGGTCATATCAATGCGACCCGACTAGCTAAGTTGCACATAGATGCATATTTAAATCTGTTTGAATTTACATCTTATGAAAACTTGCTGGTCATGTCACAAAGATAAGATGACCATAGCTCCGTTTACTGGAAACAGAGGAAGGGTTAGTGAACTCTTGGGACTGATACATGATGATGTATGTAAGGTCTTCTGTCTACACATGCCAGGACCGGCTCTTTATACTTCATTACATTCTCTGATGATCTCTCAAGATTCAGTCATATGTTCCTGTTGAAACATCACTCAATCGCCGAATGATCTTTCTATTGACTTACTATAGTCTTATACAATCTTTTTATGTTTAGACAAGACAGATTGAAAGCAAAGTTCTCACGAATCAACAAAATAGTTCCCAATTCAAGATCTTAGTCTCTGATAACCGGCTTTCCTGCTCCCGCTAGGAGCAAGACTAGGGTCGTGGTCCTTGTTGCTTTGTCGATGATTGATAGAAAAAAGTGAAAGATTCCTAGGCACTCTTGTGAAGGTTCATAAGGCATCAAACATGCCCGGATAAAAATTTAGATGTGCCGAACAACCCAAAACCGGGATCTTTGCTAGATTATTAGGGTTTAACATGCAAGATGATAACTTTTATCTAAGTTTGAGGGATTGCAACCTTTGTAGTCCGCTCCTTCGCTTCATAAGCTCCGAGTAGAAGTCCCTTTGCCGCGATCCACGATCTCCCGGACTCATGAGAGGCTCCACGACTCGAACGATCCATGCTAGCTTGAAGTGTTCCAAATCTCCGATGATCTACGTCGAAGTTGCAAGGACTCATGCTTTCTCACTCTAAAGAGATGAACACACTAATCTCATGGGCTAGATGAGATGAGGATGAGAGAGTAGTATTTTTGCTTTCTTTTTAAATCATTTTCTCATATTTATTCATCACATAAAGAAAATCAAGTAAGCTTTTTCAAGAGAGAAGAAGATGATAATGGAAAATGATAAAAAGATTAATCCTTTTGTGATGAATAGAAAGAAATGAATATGATTGATATATAAACCATGGTCAAGAATGAGTGGCTAAGATTCTGTAGAGAATAAACTAGAGTTAGGGTTTGGTTAGGTTTAGAAATGTGTCATCCAAAAATATCTTAACAATGACAAAAGAAAAAGCTTCTAGAAGGTGCATGAAGCATCTAACCCTAATCAAACCCTAACCTCAATTAATCATCCTTAAACATGTTTAACAATTAATCATATCATGTCACAATAATATATATCATATATATATTATATATTTGCAACAAAAGAAAATAATACAATTAACATATATCGCATATATATCAATGTATCATCCAGTGAGAAAATGAAATAATAAAGCGAGCCAATATTAGATAATGTAATACAATATATCATATATATTATTATACATTAAATCATCGAATCAACACTTAAATCTATGACCCGGCTATATCGAATATTACCGACTAATATATCATGTACCGATTCATCGAATCAACACTTGATCTGATGTCCCGGTTCATATCTAAATATCGCGAGAATATAATACGGTATCTCATATCGCATTATTCTCGGTCCTGGAAATATCACATATGTGCCTCTAATCCGTTTCGCCTGAGCCAAGAAACCTCTGTGTAGGACTCTAAAGAATCGTCAATACGCCGGTAGCAGGTGATGATCATATCAAACACCCACAAGCTGCAAGCGGTCAGCTAAACGTAACAGCCACCCAGGTATTGAGCGATCAGAAGATCAACAAGCTAGCATGTGCGTTCTTCTGTGAATCCAATCAGTAACACTCCCGTACAGTCCGGTCTGTTCGTCTGATATGTCGCATATCAAGTCTAGGGGTGGTAAACGTCAGACCCCAGTAACCGATAAGTCGTGTCGATGTGTGAACTACTAGTAACACTTACCAGTAAATCTCTATATCAGCCATGGCCAGGGACTTCCAGTTATAGCCAATCGAACACAGCACAACATCAACTCCCTATACCGGGAGAGACGAATCCCCTCCTATAGCTCATTGCCTCCATGTGATTCGGGAATTTACCCAAAAGCCACCGTTTTGCACGCCATCTTGGACGCGGTAAGGTGGAAATCAAAGCACAGTGGGAATCACACAAGACTCCATGACGATCTCGGGTCTACAGACTACCCTGTACCAGTGTCACCAGAGAACTGCCATCTGACGTGTGGTATATCACCATCTTGGAGTTCTCGGCAAGTCCGTTCAGTGTACTCAGTCTCTACTGAGAACCCATACACCATCTCTAATGTCAAACACCGATGGATATGGGATCATCCATCGCCCATCATATGGGTCAAGATGCGTATACTCTAGTCTACTCTGGTGTATCGATGCCCTGTCTCGATATACCCACGACTAGGAACAGTTATAGGATGTACTCATCGACTACCGTGGCCCCACTAGTATGATCTCATCATAGTCCCAGTAGTCGAGTACAGATCCTAAGGGCTTTATCAGCATGTGAGAGTAAAACAGTAAACCAATACAAGTCAACATGTTAAGATAAAGTGAAACCAAATAGCATACTATCATGACGAGCAAGAAAGTCATCTCTATATATATCCAAGCATCCATTATAATATACATCATATGTACAACAATGGCCTCTAGGGCATATACATAACTAACAATCTCCCACTTGCACTAAGGCCAACTGCTGTAGTATCTCATACCTAGCATCCCGAATAATCTCTCAAACTGTATCTGGGGAATAGCCTTCGTGAATGGATCCGCAGTGTTGTCCTTCGTATCTACTCTCCTGACCTCGATCTCCCGGCGATCAACTAGCTCCCTGATCAGGTGATACCGCCTCAGAATATGTCTGGACTTTTGATAGGATCTGGGTTCCTTGGCCAAGGCCACAGCTCCATTGTTATCGCAATACAGAGGTATTGGATGCTCAATGGATGGAACCACTCCAAGTTCAGTAATGAACTTCTTGATCCAGACAGCCTCTTTGGCAGCATCGTTGGCAGCGATGTATTCAGCCTCCATCGTCGAGTCTGCAACGGTATCCTGTTTGGAACTTTTCCAACATACCGCCCCTCCATTGAGGGTAAAGACAAAACCCGAATGCGACTTAGAGTCGTCCTTATCACTTTGGAAGCTGGAATCGGTAAAGGACTCCACCTGGAGTTCTCCGTTACCATACACCAAGAACATCTCCTTAGTCCTTCGTAAGTACTTGAGAATGTTCTTCACAGCTGTCCAGTGACTCTCTCCAGGATCTGCTGTTAGTTGTATGTATGCCCTAGAGGCCAGTATTGTACAGATGTTGTATATTATATTGGATGCTTGGACATATATAGAGATGACTTTCTTGCTCGACATGATAGTATGCTATCTGGTTGCCATTTATCTTAACATGTACACTAGTCTCTTTATACTGTCTTATAGTTACATGTTGGTAAAGCCCTTAGGATTTGTACTTGACTACCTGGACTATGATGCAGATCATACTAGTGGGGACATGGTAGTCCATAAGTACATCCTTCAAGGTCCCTAGTCGTGGGTGTAATCGAGACGGGGCATCGATATACCAGAGTAGACTAGCGTATACGCTTCTCGATCCATGTGATGGGCGATGGATGATCCCATATCCATTGGTGTTTGACATCAGAGATGGTATACGGGTGCTCAGTGGAGACTAGGTACACTGGACGGACTCGCCGAGAACTCCCAGATGGTATTATACCTCACGTCAGATGGCAGTTCTCAGGTGACACTTATACAGGTTAGTCTGTAGACCCGAGATCGTCATAGAGTCTTGTGTGATTCCCACTGTGCTTTGATCTCCACCTTACCACGTCCATGAGGGCGTGCAAAACGGTGGTCTTTGGGTACAGTCCCGAGTCACATGGAGGCAATGAGCGATAGGAGGGGTTTCGTCTCTCCCGGTATTGGGAGTTGATGTTGCGCAGTGCTCGATTGGCCGTAACAGGGAAGTCCCTGGCCAGGGCTGATCAGAGATTTGCTGGTAAGTGTTACCAGTAGTTTCTCGACCCGTTACGAGCCTCACATCAGCACGACTTATCGGGTTATTGGGGTCTGACGTATACCACCCCTAGACTTGATATGCGACGTATCAGACGAAGAGACTTGACTGTATGGTAAGTGTTACTGGTCGGATTCGCAGGAGTGTGAGCGGGCTAGCTCGTCGATCTTCTGATCGCTCAATACCCGGGTGGCCGTTACGTTTAGCAGACCGCTTGCGGCTTGTGGGTGCTTGATATGATCATCATCTGCTACCGGCGTATTGACGAGTCTTTAGAGTCCTACACAGAGGTTTCCTGGCTCAAGCGAAACGAAATAGGAGCGCATATGAGATATGTGCAGGACCGAGAATGATGCGTGTATGTGATACCGCATTGCATTCTCGCGATAAATGTTTCGATTGGTTATATTCGATATGACCTAGTTATCGAATCATTGATTCGATAAATCGATGCATTGAATACTAGTCGGTTGTATGCGATATAACCGGATCATTGAATCAAGTGTTGATTTAATGATTTAATGTATAATTATATATTTGATATATTACTTTGCATTAACTAGTATTGGTTCACTTTAAACGGATTTTTTCTCACTTGGATTGCACATTGTATATGTGATATACTTTTGTGCACTTTTTGTATCATGTTTGATGATGCTTGAACATATGGTTAAGTGAATAGAATTAAACCATGGTTATTTTGTAATTAGGGTTTTCCATATTTATTTATCCATTTATTTGTTTATTTATGTGGATAAATTCTAAATGAGAATGGTGGCTATATTTGTTTCTTATATGAAGCTTCTTGAACCCTTGACTTTAGCAACCATTCTTATCCTCTAGCTTAACCCTAACCCACTATTCTAATCATGGTTTATTCTCTACACCTAACTTGAGTTAGAGTTATGATAAGTATTGTTTTTCTTTTTATTTTAAAGAACACTTATCATAATTCTAGCTCTTCTTCTTCTTCACCTTCAAAAGAAAAGCTCAAGGTCCATCAATGGCAACTTGAGTTAAAGTGAGCTAAATCCAATTCTAAAGTGAACCCACCTCCTATTTCTTCACCCTCTACCTCTTGCCAAGTTGTTTTGGGTGTTTACTTCATAAGTTTCACAAGTTCGTGAAGTCGGAGCTTGAGTTTGTGCAACCTCGACGTAGATCGTCTTTGACACAAAGCCGACGAGCTATTCCGCTTGCTTTCCCGATGAAGCCGTTGATCGAGTCAAGGATTCATGATGGACAGCGAGGACATCACCACGTGGAGCTAAGGAGGCGGAAATCCGGATCTACAAAGGTTGTATATCCGTATCTTAGTAGTTAACAGTTAACTAGCTTTCTAGTTTCGCCTAAACATCTAGTTAAGATCCGTAGTCTAGGGTTTCTCGGCACTAAAATTTTAAATTTGGCATGTTCGATGCTTCATGAGACCTTACTAGAGTGCCTAGGAACCTTTCACTGGTATCAGAGCCTAGCTAGAGCCTTAGGCGATCCCCGGACGGAATTAGAAACCCGATCGAACCGAAATCCCATTTCAAAATCGCTCTCTGTACTTTTTTCAAAACTGTTGATTTTTGGCAATTAAAAATATCCAGAAAAACAAGCAGGCTTTTTTATGAATTACTGTGAAATTTGGTAGCCTAATTCCACCAAAGCGCGGCGGAAGCGCCGCACAAAGGGGGTTTGTGCGGCGGAAGCGCCGCCAATCAGAAGCCGACACGTGTCATTTTTCACAGTAATTCCCATAATCCTGTGCTGGTTTTCCTGGAATATTTAAACTGAACTCAAGAGTTGAGTTGTTCTGAGTTGTTTTGGGAATCATTGTTTCGATCGGAAAGTCTAGTTCTGTCCATGTGTTTTTCCTGATAACTGTAGAATATGTTAAAGAGTTCGACCGGATATAAATACCCAGGTTTTCCCCTGCCGGAATATCCAAGTGTTGGATTATTGTGTGGTTTAAGGACGTTCTCAGTAGTGCAAGTAACGCGATGGTCCCTCTAGAAGATAACAAACCTTAACTCGATTATGTGACCGTCTTGAACTACCCTTTGAACCTTCGGGTTTGGGGCAGTACGGCGTGCCACATGTGAGGCGTTGGCTTGACCCTTCTACGGCTGGACCGTTGGTACTGAGGTATGAAGTGAATGTCTTTGAACCTATTTCATGTGTTGATCGGTGTCGGGAAAACTTGGGTGTTCGAATGTTCGATCGGAAAGTTTGATATATTCTATTTATCCGGAATCGGATACAATAATTGGAATTCACAAACAGTTATGAGATAACTGGATGAATGTTATAAATCTAGCAGTTTAGTCCCTTACGATATTGAAAAGAGTTTTCGATAATGAGACTAAAATGCGGGATTTATATCTGTTAGGCATGCGATGTCTAAAGGGGTTGCGGATTCCAATTGTTGTAGTTTTACACTTTCTTTTCTGTGACCGTAAGTGTAGTATGTACATATCGCCGGTTTCGTTGCTATACGTCAAGGACAATCGGGGTATGCATACTTACTTACGTTGATGACATGTGATGTTATGTGTTGCTGGATATGTTATATTGGATCGTCGTAATCGAATAGCCGAGGGTTTTTATGTGAGATGAGTGTTTTTTCATTTTCATTCATGTAAATACTTGTATGTAATATTCTTTTATTCGGGGCACTTCCAGGATGCGGGAGTTGTCACCCTTTGTATATTATTTACTTTTCCGCATTAGGATAGACCCAAGGAAGGGAGCACAAGTAACCGGGTTCTGGGGTCCAGTGGGAGACTAACTCGAGGAGTCGAGTCCGGGTCTTCTAACCCTAGAATTGGCAGGGTTGCTTGCCGCTCTCGTAGGGGTCTAGGGGTGTGGGATTGGCTATTCGTTACGACCGTGGAATCCGTGTTTTATACTGGCTCGTATTGAAAACACGGACGTCCTAGTATATCCAATATTTCATATGTTTATTCTGCTGCGATATCTGTGATGCGATTCTGTGATAGATTTAGTATATGATATATATGATATATTATATATAGACGTTACTTATGTTTTACACCCGCGCTAGCCCTGCCCTGCTCTGTCGTTAGTTACCTAACCTAACGGTGCACGAGGGGACATCGAGGCGAATACGGATGGCATAAGTGTACGTCATATCTATCTGTGATGTTTAGGTATTTAAATGATGGGACTTCATTAATGTGATTAATGAAAGATAAGAAACCTAAGATGTTGTAGAATCAGATTTTAAATAAAACAGGTAGCTACAGTTCTTACTTTGCATAGCGGTATATATGATATACCCTGCACCTTATTCGATGAGGAAAGGACCGAGATCCCTTCACCGGGAGTGACTCCTTTAGCAATAACTGGCAGATGCTACACACTCGGTTTGCTTTTGACTGCTTTTGAGTTTTTGCTTTGCACAGCGATATATATGATATATCCCGCACCTCATTCGACGAGGAAAGGACCGAGATCCCTTCACCGGGAGTGACTCCTTTAGCAAAACTAGAAAAGCCTCAAAATCACTCCATTTCAAAACTTCATTTGATTCTACAACGATATCAAGTTCATTACGCAATAGGTTTTCAGAAAAACCAAGCGTAGCCCTCCGTCATTTCAGATAAATCCTGTTTAGTATTCGTGCTGCGTTTGTTGACCTTGTCAAGGCGCAGTGTGCGGTAGCTAACCAGTATTTGTCTGTTTATGCATATGATGCAGATTGAGTTAGGGTACTCGTACGGCCTTGTTGACCTTGTCAAGGGTCGTGCGGGTGGGTTTGATTCAATCAAGAAATGACGGGTTGAACTTGACTTGCGGTCTATGGTTTGTTGACCTTGTCAAGGTCATAGATCGTTCGGGGCAAAATATTATCGGGAATTTCAAGTGTTGAAATTTGCAATGAGATTGCATACCTTCTATGAGATAGTTGGATCCCGATACCCGCTGCGAGTAAGAGTTACTCCTGGGAGAGTTTTACACATTGCAATTAGCTGATCAAGTAGGTGTCTAGAAAGGTGTTAACGAGGTTACGCCTCTGGGAAAACGAGGTTTACATTAATTAGGTTCGTGCGAAAGCACGGGGGACCTCCCTCAAAGTACCGACACTGGCCTGGCTGAAAGATTGGCGAACCTGTAGTGTGTAATTAATCCCGGCTAGTCTTTCCTTTTAGGGTTTGGAGGAAGATTTGATAAAAAGCAGTGGGAGCCATCCTGATTAGATAAGATAAAAAAAACCAATCTGATCTTGCACGAGCATACGCTAAAGTGTTTTCTTCTCTCTCTCTCCAGGTAGCGACCAGTTCATGCCTTAATCAAGATAATAATATGGATGTATTGACCGAACCCGCATGTTATACTGAGCTGGGGAACGTTGGTTCCGTTCATTCTTTTAAGAGTTATAGGAATGAACAGGATATAGGGGAATACCAGGATTCTCATGCCACCCGAATGAAGAAAGTACATGCTGATGCATTTTCTTCGGGTGTGTTCGTTACTGAGAACTGTTTCTCCATTTGCTCTACGTCCTGGGTATTGGATACCGGGTCAGGATCCCATATATGTAATCAGTTACATGGGCTTAGGAAAGGTAGAGAACTTGGAGAAGGTGATAAAGACATTAGAGTCGGAAATGGTGCAATTGTTGCAGCTAAGACTGTCGGGGAATATCACCTTGTATTACCAACTGGTAATACATTGGTTCTGAACGAATGCTATTACATGCCGAACCTGATATGCAACATTATATCGGTTTCTTTATTAAGTAAAGAGGGATATAATTTTGCATTACAGGACAATGTTATGAACATTTTCCATAACCAAAAGTTGGTTGGATCAGGCACGTTGTGCAATGGCATTTATGTTCTAAACCAATCAACAGTCCTGAACATAACAAACACACACAAGAGGAAGAGTTCTGAACTCAACGAATCCTTCTTGTGGCATTGTAGACTGGGTCACATCAATGCGACACGACTAGCTAAGTTGCATAAGGATGGATATTTAAATCCGTTTGAATTTTCATCCTATGACACTTGCCAGTCATGTCTCAAAGGCAAGATGACCAAGACTCCGTTTACGGGACACGGAGAAAGAGTTACCGAACTCTTAGGACTGATACATAGTGATGTATGCGGTCCCATGTCTACACATGCCAGGGATGGTTCTTCGTACTTCATTACATTCACTGACGATCTCTCTAGGTTCGGGTATGTGTTCCTGATGAAACACAAATCAGAAGCTTTTGAGAAATTTAGGGAATATAAACAAGAAGTTGAGAACCAAACCGGAAAAAGTATTAAAATCCTTCGATCTGATCGAGGAGGTGAATACTTGAGCAATGAATTCCTGGACTTCCTAAAAGAGAATGGGATTCTCTCTCAGCTGACTCCTCCATATACACCACAGCACAACGGTATATCTGAACGGAGGAACCGCACCCTATTAGATATGGTGCGCTCTATGATGAGCACAGCTGAGTTACCTATCTCCTTTTGGGGATATGCGCTGGAGACAGCAGCATATCTATTGAATCAAGTTCCATCTAAATCTGTACCTACCACACCATATGAGATATGGAGTGGGAAGAGACCATATTTTAAACGAGTTAAGATATGGGGTTGTCCGGCCTATGTCAAAAGACAAAATCCG
Organism: Agapanthus africanus; assembly: GCA_030015575.1. NCBI lineage: Eukaryota > Viridiplantae > Streptophyta > Magnoliopsida > Asparagales > Amaryllidaceae > Agapanthus > Agapanthus africanus. The sequence goes on from JASDDO010000012.1 coordinate 507,744,700, forward strand.
GACAAGCTCGAGGCACGGTCAGTTCTCTGCAAGTTTGTGGGATATCCAAAGAATTCTTATGGGTATTTTTTCTACCACAGTGAGGAACAAAAAGTGTTTGTTGCTCAACATGCCACCTTTTTAGAAAAGGAATTTCTTGCAAAGGAGATTAGTGGCTCTGAGGTAGAACTGGAAGAAGTTCCAGAAACACAAACAATAACTGAAGATTTAGTGGAACCAGAAGATTCAGTAGTACCCGACGAACCTCAGCCTCTCCGCCGATCTAGTAGGGTTCCTCGCCAACCTGAGAGATACTACGGTTTTCTCATGGACGGTGGGAGCGAGGATTGCATCATGGAGGATGATGACCCAACTAGCTTCGAGCAGGCCATCACTAGTGGGGACTCAGTGAAATGGCTGGATGCTATGCGGTCCGAGATGGATTCCATGTACACCAACAAAGTATGGACTTTGGAAGTTGCTCCTGAAGGGGTAAAACCCATTGGGAGCAAGTGGATCTTTAAGAAGAAACTTGGTGTAGATGGGAAAGTAGAGACTTTCAAAGCTAGACTTGTAGCAAAGGGTTTTCGTCAAAGACCAGGTGTGGACTATGACGAAACCTTTTCTCCAGTGGCTATGCTTAAATCCATCCGAATCATGCTTGCCATTGCTGCCTTTCATGACTACGAAATCTGGCAAATGGATGTTAAGACCGCTTTTCTAAATGGTGATTTAGAAGAGTGCGTGTACATGACTCAGCCAGAGGGCTTCGTAGACAGTGGGAGCAGCGGGAAGGTGTGCAAGCTGCTTAAATCCATTTATTGATTAAAGCAAGCATCGCGGAGTTGGAACATCTGCTTTGACGTCGTTATCAAAGAGTTTGATTTCGTCAAAAATCCAGATGAACCTTGTATCTACAAGAAGGTGGCAGAGAGTAAGGTTGTCTTCCTCGTATTGTACGTGGACGACATACTCTTGATAGGAAATGATATTCCTATGCTGCAATCGGTCAAGCTCTTCTTATCACAAAGATTCTCAATGAAAGATCTTGGTGATGCCTCCTGCATATTGGGAATCAGGATCTATAGAGATAGATCCAAACGGATTTTGGGATTGTCCCAATCCAGGTACATTGACACCATACTAAAGAGGTTTAGTATGGAAGAGTCCAAGCGTGGGAACTTACCCACGATCTCTGGAGTCACTCTCTCCAAAGAGATGTCTCCCAAGACTGATTTGGAGAGAGCTCGCATGCAAGGGATACCCTATGCTTCGGCAGTAGGCTCTATCATGTATGCGATGCTATGTACCAGACCCGATGTAGCATACTCACTAAGTGTAGTGAGCAGGTATCAAGCTGATCCTGGAGAGAGTCACTGGACAGCTGTGAAGAGCATTCTCAAGTACTTGCGAAGGACTAGAGATATGTTCTTGGTGTATGGTAACGGAGAACTCCAAGTGGAGTCCTTTACCGATTCGAGCTTCCAGAGTGATAAGGACGACTCTAAGTCGCAGTCGGGTTTTGTCTTTACCCTTTACGGAGGGGCGGTTAGCTGGAAGAGTTCCAAGCAGGAAACCGTGGCAGACTCAACAATGGAGGCTGAATACATCGCTGCCAACGATGCTGCTAAAGAAGCTGTTTGGATCAAGAAGTTCATTACTGAACTTGGAGTGGTTCCATCCATTGAGCATCCAATACCTTTGTATTGCGATAACAATGGAGCGGTGGCTTTGGCCAAGGAACCCAGGTCCCATCAGCGATCCAGACATATTCTGAGGCGGTATCACCTGATCCGGGAGATAGTTGATCGCCGGGAGATCGAGGTCAGGAGAGTTGACACGAAGAACAACACGGCGGATCCACTCACGAAGGCCATTCCCCAGATACAGTTTGAGAGACTCTTCGGGATGCTCGGTATGAGATACTACAGCAGCTGGCCCTAGTGCAAGTGGGAGATTGTTAGTTGTATGTATGCCCTAGAGGCCAGTATTGTACAGATGTTGTATATTATATTGGATGCTTGGACATATATAGAGATGACTTTCTTGCTCGACATGATAGTATGCTATCTGGTTGCCATTTATCTTAACATGTACACTAGTCTCTTTATACTGTCTTATAGTTACATGTTGGTAAAGCCCTTAGGATTTGTACTTGACTACCTGGACTATGATGCAGATCATACTAGTGGGGACATGGTAGTCCATAAGTACATCCTTCAAGGTCCCTAGTCGTGGGTGTAATCGAGACGGGGCATCGATATACCAGAGTAGACTAGCGTATACGCTTCTCGATCCATGTGATGGGCGATGGATGATCCCATATCCATTGGTGTTTGACATCAGAGATGGTATACGGGTGCTCAGTGGAGACTGGGTACACTGGACGGACTCGCCGAGAACTCCCAGATGGTATTATACCTCACGTCAGATGGCAGTTCTCAGGTGACACTTATACAGGTTAGTCTGTAGACCCGAGATCGTCATAGAGTCTTGTGTGATTCCCACTGTGCTTTGATCTCCACCTTACCACGTCCATGAGGGCGTGCAAAACGGTGGTCTTTGGGTACAGTCCCGAGTCACATGGAGGCAATGAGCGATAGGAGGGGTTTCGTCTCTCCCGGTATTGGGAGTTGATGTTGCGCAGTGCTCGATTGGCCGTAACAGGGAAGTCCCTGGCCAGGGCTGATCAGAGATTTGCTGGTAAGTGTTACCAGTAGTTTCTCGACCCGTTACGAGCCTCACATCAGCACGACTTATCGGGTTATTGGGGTCTGACGTATACCACCCCTAGACTTGATATGCGACGTATCAGACGAAGAGACTTGACTGTATGGTAAGTGTTACTGGTCGGATTCGCAGGAGTGTGAGCGGGCTAGCTCGTCGATCTTCTGATCGCTCAATACCCGGGTGGCCGTTACGTTTAGCAGACCGCTTGCGGCTTGTGGGTGCTTGATATGATCATCATCTGTTACCGGCGTATTGACGAGTCTTTAGAGTCCTACACAGAGGTTTCCTGGCTCAAGCGAAACGAAATAGGAGCGCATATGAGATATGTGCAGGACCGAGAATGATGCGTGTATGTGATACCGCATTGCATTCTCGCGATAAATGTTTCGATTGGTTATATTCGATATGACCTAGTTATCGAATCATTGATTCGATAAATCGATGCATTGAATACTAGTCGGTTGTATGCGATATAACCGGATCATTGAATCAAGTGTTGATTTAATGATTTAATGTATAATTATATATTTGTTATATTACTTTGCATTAACTAGTATTGGTTCACTTTAAACGGATTTTTTCTCACTTGGATTGCACATTGTATATGTGATATACTTTTGTGCACTTTTTGTATCATGTTTGATGATGCTTGAACATATGGTTAAGTGAATAGAATTAAACCATGGTTATTTTGTAATTAGGGTTTTCCATATTTATTTATCCATTTATTTGTTTATTTATGTGGATAAATTCTAAATGAGAATGGTGGCTATATTTGTTTCTTATATGAAGCTTCTTGAACCCTTGACTTTAGCAACCATTCTTATCCTCTAGCTTAACCCTAACCCACTATTCTAATCATGGTTTATTCTCTACACCTAACTTGAGTTAGAGTTATGATAAGTATTGTTTTTCTTTTTATTTTAAAGAACACTTATCATAATTCTAGCTCTTCTTCTTCTTCACCTTCAAAAGAAAAGCTCAAGGTCCATCAATGGCAACTTGAGTTAAAGTGAGCTAAATCCAATTCTAAAGTGAACCCACCTCCTATTTCTTCACCCTCTACCTCTTGCCAAGTTGTTTTGGGTGTTTACTTCATAAGTTTCACAAGTTCGTGAAGTCGGAGCTTGAGTTTGTGCAACCTCGACGTAGATCGTCTTTGACACAAAGCCGACGAGCTATTCCGCTTGCTTTCCCGATGAAGCCGTTGATCGAGTCAAGGATTCATGATGGACAGCGAGGACATCACCACGTGGAGCTAAGGAGGCGGAAATCCGGATCTACAAAGGTTGTATATCCGTATCTTAGTAGTTAACAGTTAACTAGCTTTCTAGTTTCGCCTAAACATCTAGTTAAGATCCGTAGTCTAGGGTTTCTCGGCACTAAAATTTTAAATTTGGCATGTTCGATGCTTCATGAGACCTTACTAGAGTGCCTAGGAACCTTTCACCTGCTTGATACCGACTCACTACACTTAGTGAGTATGCTACATCGGGTCTGGTACATAGCATCGCATACATGATAGAGCCTACTGCCGAAGCATAGGGTATCCCTTGCATGCGAGCTCTCTCCAAATCAGTCTTGGGAGACATCTCTTTGGAGAGAGTGAGTCCAGAGATCGTGGGTTGGTTCCCACGCTTGGATTCTTCCATACTAAACCTCTTTAGTATGGTGTCAATGTACCTGGATTGGGACAATCCCAGTATCCGTTTAGATCTATCTCTATAGATCATGATTCCCAATACGCAGGAGGCATCACCTAGATCTTTCATTGAGAATCTCTGTGATAAGAAGAGCTTGACTGATTGCCGCATAGGAATATCATTTCCTATCAAGAGTATGTCGTCCACGTACAATACGAGGAAGGCAACCTTACCCTCTGCTACCTTCTTATAGATACAAGGTTCATCTATATTTTTGATGAAGTCAAACTCTTTGACTACAACATCAAAACAGATGTTCCAACTCCGCGATGCTTGCTTTAACCCATAAATGGATTTAAGCAGCTTGCACACCTTTCCGCTACTCCCACTATCTACGATGCCCTCTGGCTGAGTCATGTACACGCACTCTTCTAAATCACCGTTTAGAAAGGCGGTCTTAACATCCATCTGCCAGATTTCGTAGTCATGGTATGCAACAATGGCAAGTAAGATCCGGATGGACTTAAGCATAGCCACTGGAGAAAAGGTTTCGTTATAATCCACACCTGGTCGTTGACGAAAACCCTTTGCTACAAGTCTAGCTTTGAAAGTCTCAACTTTTCCATCTACACCAAATTTCCTTTTAAAAATCCACTTGCTCCCAATGGGTTTTACCCCTTCAGGAGCATTTTCCAAAATCCATACTTTATTGGTGTACATGAATTCCATCTCAGATCGCATTGCATCCAGCCATTTCACAGAGTCACCACTCGTGATGGCCTGCTCGAAATTAGTCGGGTCATCATCGTCCATGATACAATCCTCGCTTCCACCATTAATGAGAAAACCATATTATCTCTCAGGTGGATGAGAAACCCTGCTAGATCGGCGGAGAGGCTGGGGTTCGTCGGGTACTACTGAATCTTCTGGTTCCATCAAATCATCAGTTGCGGTTTGTGGTGCTGGAACCTCTTCCAGTTCTACCTCTCTGCCACTAATTTCTTTTGCAAGAAATTCCTTTTCCAAAAAGGTGGCATGTTGAGCAACAAACACTTTTTGTTCCTCAGCGTGGTAGAAAAAATATCCTTGAGAATTCTTTGGATATCCCACAAATTTGCAAAGGACTGATCGTGCCTCGAGTTTTTCCGGATTTTGTCTTTTGACATAGGCCGGACAACCCCATATCTTAACTCGTTTAAAATATGGTCTCTTCCCACTCCATATCTCATATGGTGTGGTAGGTAAAGATTTAGACGGAACTAGATTCAATATGTATATGGCTGTCTCAAGCGCATACCCCAAGAAGGAAATAGGTAACTCAGCATCGCTCATCATAGATCGCACCATATCTAATAGGGTCCGATTCCTTCGTTTCGATACACCGTTGTGCTGTGGCGTATAAGGAGGAGTAAGATGAGAGAGAATCCCATTCTCTTTTAGATAATCTAGGAACTCATAGCTTAAGTATTCTCCTCCTCGATCAGATCGAAGGATCTTAATACTTTTGCCCGTTTGGTTCTCTACTTCGTGCTTATATTCTCTGAATTTCTCAAAAGCTTCAGACTTGTGTTTCATCAGAAACACATGTCCGTATCTAGAGAGATCGTCAGTGAATGTAATGAAGTAGGAAGAACCGTTCCTGGCATGCGTAGACATGGGACCACAAACATCACTATGTATTAGTCCTAAGAGTTCAGTAACTCTTTCTCCGTGTCCACTAAACGGAGCTTTGGTCATTTTTCCTTTAAGACATGAATGGCAAGTATCATAAGATGATAATTCGAACGGATTCAAATAACCATCCTTATGTAACTTAGCCAGTCGTGTCGCATTGATATGACCAAGTCTACAATGCCACAAGTAGGATTCGTTCATGTCTGAACTCTTCCTCTTGTGTGTGTTTTGTATATTGAGGACTGTATTCTGATTCAGAATGAATATGCCATTATGTAACGAGCCTGATGCAATCAACTTTTGATTTAGGAATATGTTCATAACATTATCCTTCACTACAAAATTATATCCTTCTTTACTTAATAAAGAAACAGATATAATGTTGCACATCATGTTCGGTATATAATAGCACTCATTTAGAATCAGTGTATTACGACTTGGTAATACTAGGTGATATTCGCCAACTGCTTTGGCTGCAACATTTGCACCGTTCCCTACTTGAACGGAATGATCATCTTTTTCCAGTTCTCTACCTTTACGTAGCCCATGTAACTGTTTACATATGTGGGATCCTGATCCGGTATCTAATACCCAAGACGCAGGGTGAACTGAGAAACAGTTCTCAATAACTAACACACCCGAAGAAGATGCATCAACATGCATGTTCTTTTGGGCGGCGTGAGAATCCAGATATTCTCCTATTTCCTGTTCAGTCTTATAACTCTTATAAGAAAGAATGGGTCCAACGTTCCCTTGCTCAGTACAATAATCGGGTTCAGTCAATACATCCATATTATTATCTTGATTATGGCCTGACATGGTCGCTACCTGGAGAGAGAGAGAAGAAAACACTTTAGCGTATGCTCTTGCAAGATTAGATTGGTTATTATCTTATCTAATCAGGATGTCTCCCACTTTTTTTTATCAAATCTACCTTAAAACCCTAAAAGGTAAGATTAGCTGGGATTAATTACACCCTACAATTTCGTCAATCTTTCAGCCAGATCAGTGTTGGTACTTTGAGGGAGGTTCCCCGTGCTTTCGCACGGACCTAATTAAAGTAAACCTCATTTTCCCAGAGGCGTAACCCCGTTAACACTTTTCTAGACACCTACTTGAATGACTAATTGTCCTGTGTAAAACTCTCCCAGGAGTAACACTTACTCGCAGTGGGTATCGGGATCCAACTATCTCATAGGAGGTATGCAATCTCATTGCAAATTTCAACGCTTGAAATTCCCGATAATATTTTGCCCCTATTGATCTATGACCTTGACTAAGTCAACAAACCATAAATCGCAAGTCAAGTTCAATCCATACATTTCTTGATTGAATTAAACCCACCCGTACGACCCTTGACTGAGTCAACAAGGCCGTGCGAATACCCTAATCCAATCACATCTCATGTTTTAGCAGATAAACACTACTTAGCTACCGTACACTACGCCTTGACTAAGTCAACAAACATAGCACAAATACTAAATAATATCTATCTGAAATGACGGAGGGCTACGCAGGTTTTTCAGAAAACCCTGAGCGTAATGAACTTGATATCGTCGTAGAATCGAGTGTTTTTTTGAAAAGGAGTGTTTTTGAGGCTTTTCTTAGTTTCGCTAAAGGGGTCACTCCCTGTGAAGGGATCGTCGGCCCTTTCCTCATCGAATAAGGTGCAGGATATATCATATATACCGCTGTGCAAAGCAAAACACTAAAAGCATTCAAAAGACAAACCGCGTTTTGTAGCATCTGCCAGTTTCGCTAAAGAGGTCACTCCCGGTGAAGGGATCGTCCGCTCTTTCCCCATCGAATAAGGTGCAGGATATATCATATATATCACTGTGCAAAGCAAAACTGTAGCTACCCTTTTTATAAAGTTTTGATTCTACAACATCTTTAGGTTTCTTTTCTTTTATTAATCTCATTAATAAAAATCCTATCAGCTTATGCTTCCTAAGCATCACAGAAGAAACAAAAGCAGTAATATTTATATATCAGCATATATACATAGTATAAGCATTCGTCTCAGGCAGTAATATGATCTCATCACAGAACATTGCAGCAGAAGAACATATATGAAATATTGGATATACTAGGACGTCCGTGTTTTCAATACGAGCCTGTATAAAACACGGATTCCACGGTCGCGACGAATAGCCAAACCCACATCCCAAGACCCCTACGAGAGCGGCAAGTAACACTGCCAATTCTAGGGTTAGGAGACCCGGTCTCGACTCCTCGAGATGGCCTCCCACTGGACCCTAGAACCCGGTTACTTGTGCTCCCCTCCTTGGGTCTACCTAATGCGGAAGAGTAAATAATATACACTGGTGACAGCAACCTCAACCTGGAAGTGCCCCAAAAAAAAGAATATTGCATTACAAATGAATTTTACATGAATGAAAATAAAAAACCCTCATCTCACATAAAACCCCCGGCTACTCAGAACGCGACGATCCAATATAACATATCACAGCAACACATAATATCTCATATCATCAACGTAAGTAAATATGCGCATCCCAATTGTCGTTGACATATAGCAACGAAACCGGCGATATCACATATTACACTTACGGTCACAGAAAAGAAAGTGTAAAACTACAATATTTGGAATTCACTATCACTTTAGACATCTTAAATCCGAAATATCACATACTCCGTATTTCATGCCCAACTCTATGAATTCCACATATTGTATCACATTCCAGATAAATAGACAGTATTAAACTTTCCGAACAGATAATCAAATACCCAAAATTTCCTAAATTACTCAACACTTGAGCGGAGTTCAAATAATCCCAGAATATGTAACAGTACCGGTGATCCAGCCGTAGAAAGGTCAAGCCAACGCCTTACATATGGCACGCCGTACTGCCCCAAACCCGAAGGTTCAAAAGGCAGTTCAAGACGGTCACATAATCGAGTTAAGGTTTGTTGTCTTCTAGAGGGTCCACCGCTTAACTTGTACAATTTTTCCGAAAGATTTAAACCCGATAAAAATTCAACACTTGAAAGTTTTACGTGGCGGGAAAAAGTGAGTTAATGATATCCGTTCGAACTTTTTAACAGTTTCTAAATATCCGGAAAGAAATACGAATTTAAAATTTCCGATTGAGTCTACTATTACAAAACAAACCCCAGAATTTTCAACACTTGAAACAGATTAAAAATACCCAGAAGCATCAACAAGCACCTACGGTTATTACCATGAAAGACACGTGTCACAACTCCATAATTCCGCCGCGGAACCGCCGCGCAAGCATGCTTGCGCCGCGGTTCCGCTGCCGTTTAGATGAATTGTGGGCCCGGGTTTTATGGTAATTCTTAGAATTCCCTGCTAATTTTTTTACGTATTTTTAATTCAGAAAAATACCAAATTTTAAAAAATTTCCAGAGAGGGGGTATATTTTGTCGGTTCGGGTTCGATCGGAGTTTTAACTTCGTAAACACATCGCCTAATGCTCTAGCTAGTCTCTGATACCACTGAAAGATTCCTAGGCACTCTTGTGAAGGTTCATAAGGCATCAAACATGCCCGGATAAAAATTTAGACGTGCCGAACAACCCAAAGCCGGGATCTTTGCTAGATTATTAGGGTTTAACATGCATGATGATAACTTTTATCTAAGTGTGAGGGATTACAACATTTGTAGTCCGCTCCTTCGCTTCACAAGCTCCGAGTAGAAGTCCCTTTGCCGCGATCCACGATCTCCCGGACTCATGAGAGGCTCCACGACTCGAACGATCCATGCTAGCTTGAAGTGTTCCAAATCTCCGATGATCTACGTCGAAGTTGCAAGGACTCAAGCTTTCTCACTCTAAAGAGATGAACACACTAATCTCATGGGCTAAATGAGATGAGGATGAGAGAGTAGTATTTTTGCTTTCTTTTTAAATCATTTTCTCATATTTATTCATCACATAAAGAAAATCAAGTAAGCTTTTTCAAGAGAGAAGAAGATGATAATGGAAAAGGATAAAAAGATTAATCCTTTTGTGATGAATAGAAAGAAATGAATATGATTGATATATAAACCATGGTCAAGAATGAGTGGCTAAGATTGTGTAGAGAATAAACTAGAGTTAGGGTTTGGTTAGGTTTAGAAATGTGTCATCCAAAAATATCTTAACAATGACAAAAGAAAAAGCTTCTAGAAGGTGCATGAAGCATCTAACCCTAATCAAACCCTAACCTCAATTAATCATCCTTAAACATGTTTAACAATTAATCATATCATGTCACAATAATATATATCACATATATATTATATATTTGCAACAAAAGAAAATAATGCAATTAACATATATCGCATATATATCAATGTATCATCCAGTGAGAAAATGAAATAATAAAGCGAGCCAATATTAGATAATGTAATACAATATATCATATATATTATTATACATTAAATCATCGAATCAACACTTGAATCGATGACCCGGCTATATCGAATATTACCGACTAATATATCATGTACCGATTCATCGAATCAACACTTGATACGATGTCCCGGTTCATATCTAAATATCGCGAGAATATAATACGGTATCTCATATCGCATTATTCTCGGTCCTGCACATATCACATATGTGCCTCTACTCCGTTTCGTCTGAGCCAAGAAACCTCTGTGTAGGACTCTAAAGAATCATCAATACGCCGGTAGCAGGTGATGATCATATCAAACACCCACAAGCTGCAAGCGGTCAGCTAAACGTAACAGCCACCCAGGTATTGAGCGATCAGAAGATCAATAAGCTAGCCTGTGCGTTCTCCTGTAAATCCAATCAGTAACACTCCCGTACAGTCCGGTCTGTTCGTCTGATATGTCGCATATCAAGTCTAGGGGTGGTAAACGGCAGACCCCAGTAACCGATAAGTCGTGTCGATGTGTGGCTCATAACGGGTCGAGAAACTACTAGTAACACTTACCAGTAAATCTCTATATCATCCCTGGCCAGGGACTTCCAGTTATAGCCAATCGAACACAGCACAACATCAACTCCCTATACCGGGAGAGACGAATCCCCTCCTATCGCTCATTGCCTCTATGTGATTCGGGACTGTACCCAAAAGCCACCGTTTTGCACGCCCTCTTGGACGTGGTAAGGTGGAAATCAAATCACAGTGGGAATCACACAATACTCCATTACGATCTCGGGTCTACAGACTACCCTGTACCAGTGTCACCGGAGAACTGCCATCTGACTTGTGGTATATCACCATCTGGGAGTTCTCGGCGAGTCCGTTCAGTGTACTCAGTCTCCACTGAGCACTCGTACACCATCTCTGATGTCAAACACCGATGGATATGGGATCATCCATCGCCCATCATATGGGTCAAGATGCGTATACACTAGTCTACTCTGGTGTATCGATGCCCTGTCTCGATATACCCATGACTAGGAACAGTTATAGGATGTACTCATCGACTACCGTGGCCCCAATAGTATGATCTCATCATAGTCCTAGTAGTCGAGTACAGATCCTAAGGGCTTTATCAACATGTGAGAGTAAAACAGTAAACCAATACAAGTCAACATGTTAAGATAAAGTGAAACCAAATAGCATACTACCATGACGAGCAAGGAAGTCATCTCTATATATATCCAAGCATCCATTATAATATACATCATATGTACAACAATGGTCTCTAGGGCATATACATAACTAACAAAAAGTGGGGTGAGTCTCATCTGATCAAGGATGATTTCTATTCAACTCTTCTTACTATAAGAAATTCGATCTTGCTTAGATCATCGGAAGAAGTCGTTCTTGTTGTTGCCGATTGAAAGGATGAACTCTATAAGCGACCGCTTGATTTGATGCAGAATCTGCACATCGAGAAAGAGCCTATTGAAAGGAGAATTCCTGAATAGCAATCAATAGTGCAGGTTGACAGGGATAGACAGAGAAGTCCCGACTTCGCTTGTTTTGGAATGCACTACTTCCAATGCTCTAAATTAATATCTGGATTGGCTTTCTTCTTTTTATAATAAGAGGTGCACTGAGCCTTATAGCCATCGGCTTATCCGCTTACAGAGCTGATGCTTTTCACATCTTTACCTTAATATATTGAGCAGCCTACCTTGACATATGAGTTTGTCTTTATTCGGTCTGCTGACATTCAGCATGTAAGGAGCACTTCCTTGGGGCAAGCTCGCTTCGCAGATTTCATAGTTTCATCGAGGGAGTTATGAGTTGGGCTAAGTATGAAGCTGGACTGGGCCATCTTAGGAAGCGATTTCAAAAGGTAGGAGGCTGGGGAAGGGAAGGCAAGTGAAGTGAGGCGCCGAAGGTGGACGCGATTACTATAAAGCAAAAAGCTTCACTTAATAATATATGGGTAGTGCGGACTATATTACTATAAAGAAAGGACTCGGTGAGGGCTTTCGAGGAGCAAGAACCCCTTTCTATTGGGGATGTTTTGACACGTTCTGGACACTCACAATCTATAGAAGCAAGAAAGAATGCATTTACAAAGTACTTCTTTTTCGACTACAGCAGCTCGTTATCCGCTCACTACTCGTCTTGGCAGGAAGATTGACCTCTCGATCGACCAAACCTCGCATGACATTAGCGATCTCACTTGCTTGGAACTACCCTCTCTGATCTGAAAGACTGATACTTGCTCTCCAGGCAAGATATCAATTATTACAATGAAAGGTTTGATTTTTCTGCTTCGCTTGTGGCATATAACATGTGACCACATCAAATCAATGAATGCCACGTGTCAAGAAGAATTGTGAGGTGTAGTGATTGCGGTTGTTCTCAACCAAACATTAAACGTGAACGAGCTCTTTAGCGCCCTATGGTGCTGCTACTGTGATGCTTGGCCGAGCGTCCCTCCCTACCGATGTCTCGATCCAACACATTTAGACCAGTCCTAGCAGACAGGACAAAACCTTCCCTTAGGGAAAGCCAGTCTGAGGGAACAAGGTACTTGATTGGTCATTCCACTATCACTCGATAACAGGAAGTACAGGGTTGGCCTTATCTCTGAAAGCCCTATTGATGGATTCTGGCAAACAAATGAAGGAGCTAAACCCTCTCTCCAATCGCACTCTCGCTTTTACTGTTAAAGCTCGAAGAGCCTTGGCTTAGCTGCTTCCATTAAGTCGCTTGCGGTGAACGGGGATATTTATTAACCGCTCGGTGGGACTCCTTCCCTACGCTATTATGAGATGATAGGATTTGCTTGCGAGGGTGAGGGAAAACACAACTTCATCACATTATTAATACAGCAGCAACGAACAATCGAAATAGGTATCGCGGACTCTCACTCTCAAGCTCAGAGGCCGAATTTGAGATGTCGAGATTGAAATTGATGAACTTCTTATACTAATTAACTTGATCTTTTCTCCCGTATTCGTCTTTACTTTACGAATGTCTAGGTTTCCTCGGGTAAGAAAAATAGATATTCGTTCTAGATGTAAGTAAATCCTACCCAGGCCTATATATAGCTTGAGAGCCCATATTTGGTTAAGAAAGAGTTTTGTTCGGGAGGAAAGAACTATCAATTTTTGAATAAATAAAGGTAAGCATTCTTGAGATCCACCTGCTGAGGGAAGCGAGCTTAGTCACTTTTGCCATATAGGAAGAGAGAAAGCCCTTGCAATTGGAGTGGTTGATCTACCCATACCATGGTGCTCCTACTCCACTGTCAACTTATCGAACTAGACTGATCTAGCGACACTAGCATCTATCCAGAAAGGGGACAGTTGGAAAGAATATCTTTCCTGTCTCAGTAAATAGTTTAGGAAAGTGAAGAAATGCGGATAGGCCGGTAAGAGTTTACTTGTGAGTTCAAGACTGACCAACAGAGAGAACTGAATTCACTGTAGTGTAATATCACACGTTGTTGAATCCATTCCTCGCTCCCCTTAGTGAAGTAAGGACGATAGGCAAGGAGTCATCCCCGGCGGATGATAGCCCAGAGTTCGTTTAATATAAAGTACCGAGTTGTAGTTGCTCGAGTTAAAGACCTCGCTAATTGAAAACACATATAAAAGAGGAGGCGAGTGAGTGTAACGAACGGATAAAGCAATGTAAGGCTCAAATTCAGCTATGGTTGCGAGAAAGAGATCAAGCTAGGCGAGCCCGGAAAGCCAGATATGAGTTCGAGTTCTTTTTCTATAACACCTGGCTATTCTCCCGGACCGGTTCGGTGACAAGAAATAGACGAGCCTAACCTTACCAATTAGGAGCTAACCTTGCTTCACAACCTCTAGATTGATTTCACCCTCGGTAAGAGAAAAAGAAGCAACGGCTAGAATGATTCAATTCAAGCCAGGTAAGGTTAATCTAAAACAAATAGGCTTGCCCGTCCGGAACGGATAGGGTAGTTGGTAAGAAAAGGAAGCTAGGGTTCGTGTAGTTTAAAGAACAGGTTGAGGTTTCAATCATCTCTTTCAAAGCAGTAAGCAGTTAATAGTTTCAGTGAGGCTCGTGCTTCTCGCAAGTCATCACTGGCCGATCGCATTGCTCCTTTTCCATGCCGAAAGCGGTAGTACATAAACTCTTCTTTGATTGGTCCCCTCCCGAACTTTCGAGTGTCCTCGAATGTGGCATAAGAAATCAATAGAATAGGGAGGCGAGTAGGATTATAAAGTTTTCATGGTCCGGCGTTAGGTGTTATCGGTGTGCTCATTCCAGATTTCTTTGTACTGCCCAGAAGAGAAGGGCACGATAGAAAAAAAAAAGCGGATCCAATACCAAGACGATTTTTCGAGAGAAAAGGTTAGCCTTTTATATATAAGCTATTTCTGTTTATGTTAGAGGCGCCCAAAGCTAGAAGAAAGATTTCGAGTCGAATATTCAAAGCTTCAGAGTCTTTGGAAGAGGTTTAGCGCCTACAGACATTTGTGATTTTCTTTCTCGTCCTACGGAACACTTTTTGAATTCTGAGAGGCTTGCACAAACTTCGAGGCCCCAGCGGCAGTGGAAGTCGCAGCGGCGGAACTCAAATTCACTAAGCCCATCCTGTGTCGGGTCCTAGGGAAGCCTACAGAAAAGCTCGTTATGCACCCCCGGCACAGAAAGGAAGGCTTTCTACGACCCAACCAGGACTTTCACTTATGACATAACCAAAGTTGCTGCAATCTTTTACTTTTTGTACAGAGAGAAAGTGATCCATTTCCCTGCTGGTCATTTCTTTCCTCTTATAGAAGAAAGAAGGAAGCGGGAGTATATAGACATGATAATTGGGGTCATACAATTAATAACTGACCCCTTTTTCGTTACACTCGACAGGACTCACTCGCCCAGGTGCAAGAAGAGAGTCATTGGCTCCGACATAAGGCAAGTGATGAGCCACAGGAATTCCCCACGATGAGAGGTACGGCCTCGGGTCCAATGCCACTCAAAAGCGGAAGCTGTGGGCTTCCGAGTGCCCCAGTACAGAGCATCACCTCCCCCTTTTCACGCACCATTGCATGGTGGTATCGCCCTCTTTGGTCGCGAAAAAGAAGGCCAATTGCCGATTGCTTCGATCCAGAATAAGGCGAAGAAGAGGTCTTTCTTTCAACACTTGCATAGACAGCCACTCGAATATTCGATTCGCATAGCTGAGGAGATCAACAGCACTCTGTCTACGACCAGAACTGTCGAATGTCGAACCACCAATCTTGGTACCCACTGAATGATCCAAAGTAAAGCCATTATCATTATAGGGATCAACACCGGCTTCCAATAGGCCGCCTCTGACTGTTGCCGATTGCCAATTCTTGAGCTCCGGCCTAAAGACGATAGCCTTCTCAACCCACTCATAGGACGAGTTCGCCACTCTGAGGTCCCAATTCTCCCCTGACCTTCCATAGAATTCTTGATCGGCTCGACTATAGAACCCGGCATTGAAAGAAAGGAAATTTTTGGACAGACGAGAGACTACAGTCATGGACAGACTCCAGACCGATAAGCGTTAGCAGACGAGACTGGTTGGACAGAGCAAGCAAGAGACCTCTTCCCTCTTGCAAGAGTTTATAACGATGACCGGAATATTGAATAAAAAATGACAGGGCAATAACGATGAAGGAATTTGAGCGCTGATGTAGCTAACAGCCACCTTCATAGTCGATTCATTAGGGTCGTCACCTTCTACCCAACTAGTGGAAGTATCCACCGTTTTCTTTATCTGTTAAGCCTCACAGCTATGGGACTTCCTAAAGAAAATCGCAATCGCAGTTTATCAACCACTCACAAGACCACCGAGATCTTCGACTTAGCTCCCAAAGGTAATCCACCCGGCCCTTCCCCAACCTATATAAGTGAGCGGAAGATAACGAAAGGGAGACAAAGTCCTAACTAAATCATAACACAAGCAACCCATTCCATCTTGTAAGTCCACGTTGCCCACCCCGGTGCTTACGGGGAGGCGGAAAACGGAATAAAAATCGAATTTTTATGAGCTTAGGTGTCACGACCCAAGAATGGCCCGTGACGGCCCTAATACTACGCAACGCCTAAAGACGCAACGTAGTAAAAGAAAGCCAAAACCCAGAAATCTAAACCATAAAAATACGGAAAAGATAATATAAGTTTTGAAACATTTGAAAACGCAACCCAAATTCTTTAAAAGTCTCACTTTCTTTCATTAAAATTTTAGCAACACCCCTTTTTGTAAAACCCAGCAAAAATGGATACAATGCAAATATACGACGCCGTAGCGAAGAATAAAGACAGTAGAGAGAAAGCTGTATATATAAAAGACATCAAATCCACAATAATACACACTAACGTCCTCACCAAGTCTCTATGTCAATAATACAATAGTAGATGGAGAGAGAGTATAATATACAACGAAGGTACAATATGAAATACAGATAACCATCTAACCCACCTAAGCGAAATGGTACTGTGAGCTGATGCGGTATCTGTAGCAAAAGATGGTAGCTGGATAGCTGAATAAAGGAATAGCCTGCCTCGACTACTCTGGGGAAAAACCTGAAACACCTGTGGCACAACGGGGGTGAGTTGCCAACTCGTGAATAGTATAAAACATATGCAGGTAATCGCAGGAATGCACGTACAGCATGAATCTAAGATATGCGATTACATTAGTAATAATATGTCATGCAATGCTGGAATAAAGAGAGTACACTAGCAGGTACAATCAATAAGTGAAGCGATAGTAACATGACAATAGTGTGCAATAACTATGCAATAGAGATATGAGGAAGCAAATATGCAACTATCATAGGGGTACACTACAGGTACTACCAATATATGAATCTGTGCATAAGGTAGGTAAGGGTGAGGTATAGGGTGGAATATGTCATTTTCCACGGAAACCTGACGTCGTGGCAGGATCACAATCCCTCAAGATACTCCAATCCCAAATCCTCAAATCAGCCCCCACACAGGGCACTCACATCAAATAAGTCTCACATCTCCTCAATGTACAATATCGAGTAATCTCCTATATCCCGAATGTACAAATCACCAATCACATAGGTATATCCAATGTCCAATCCCAATGAATCACCTAGTATCCCAAGTCCAATCTCAAGTAAGAATCTAACATCCTAAAGATATATATATGTACAGAAATAAATATGATGGGGGCAATACACATATATTAGCGTCCCATACCACTAATATTGGTGTAAGGGTATATATAACAACGGCTAAATCCCCTGTTATATATACAAAAAAGGGGGTTAAAGAAATATCATGAAACCATGTGCCAAGCATCGGCACAGAAATCCTCGTATATGGGGCTCCGTCAGTCTGGATCAGCCTACGGGGTCCGTCTGCAGTGTCGGCCCTCGGCCCCGACAGTACAGGTCATCCCGTATCCATCTCTCTACTCTGGCCAGTAGCCTCCAGGCAACTGCCAGGTCCAAACAATCACCGGTAGGTACTCGCCCGCCTCCAGGCTCAATCGGCAAACCCATCGATCTTCTTGCCGAGGGGAACCATACCGGGCCCCACCATGTACTCCCATACGGCCACCACACATCGTATGGAGCATAAAATCAGCACCGATAAAACTCATGGGGGATGCTCGAAATATCATATCAAGGAAATTGGGTTGTTACATGTATGCATAATTTCATGAACTCCCGCGGTTCCCAAATCCCGAAAACATCATATAAGATCCAGATAAACAATGCATAAATACAGGAATAAATGTATGCGATATATCTGAATGCGAGCAGGTAAACACAAGTATATAGCTGAACCAGATGTATGCGAAATCATGATAAGGTACAGCTAAGTAACATCAGTAAATGTGAATATGCGACAACAACTGAATATGTATCTAAAATACAGGTGTAGCAAAGTATAGGTATCTACCTATAAGAACTGATGTCATATACCCCCCTGGGTATAAGTAACATATGTAGGAAATCCCTCCCGGTATAGGTAAAATATGTAGGAGGTATACCTGTAGCTGTATCGCAAGTGAAAATATACCTATCACTAAAGGTATGATACACTATAGGTATACCGATAAACTAGATGTCAAGTGTGGCAAGCAATGGTAGCTATAAGGGGTAGTGTGTGACATGGCAATTATTGACGGTGTATGTGTAGCATGCAATCCGTGCTCGTGCAACATGAACCGTCAATAATGTGTGCAGTGTCCTACGACTGCTAGTCACAGTATATAACTATATCGAAGAAATGCAGTAAATGCGCAATTCTACAAAGACGTAGAATATGCGACAGGAAATTGAATCCTAGCCCAGATGCATAACGCCATGCGGGCGATTCCCCTATAGATGTTATATCTACTCACCTAAACTCTACGCTGGGTGAATCTTATCACCTGCTCCCCCTGTAGCCGTGTCCGTAGCTCCTGCCTGCAAACCTGTAAATAAGACATGGAAATCACATATAAGCCAAATATCTCGCGAAACGCGATATCGAATCGAAACGAGAAACTCGCGTCGCGAACTAAACGCGCGTGTGCACGATACGCTGAATCGTGTGTGTACGCGTCAAAAACCATCGCGACACGCCGCGATACGCTGGATCACAGAACCCACTCACGTATCGCGCGTATCGCGCAAACACAACGGACACCAAAAGCGACATATAGTCCCAGATTTTCCTACAGGCAAGATATTACAAAACTAGACATGTCAAGGACCTAGAGAACACAGCAGGAGCCCTACACCAAAACCCCAACACCCAAGTCTCCCACTGGGCCGCAAATTGCGGCCAAAACAAGGAATTTGGCGGCCTGGGTTAGCAGTTTGGGGGTCGTGCTCTGGTGGTGGTGTCTAGACCTAGGTATCATGTCCCAGTTTCCACAATTTTACTCTGCAAGGTCCGGGTCTATAGCAGATCACAAAATGTCACAATATCACTATAAAAACACTAATTTACACAATAAGGGAAACCTATGGTATTTTAGTGTAATCTGGCCATTTCTCAGTTCAAGTGGCCTTACTAACACTAAATTTACCTAGGGTAGCTAACCAAATTAACAATTTGCCATCACAACTCACAATCACCAAAATCTAGCACTAATTTAGCTAATTTAACACTAATCGAAGCAGTTAGCACACAAGCTACACAAACAAGCAATAGGGTTTAGAAAATATACCCTAAGGGATCCTAGAAGCTGGTGACAAGGTGTATGGAGGGGGTGAGAGCTTCTGCAAGTGCTGGGCTCCTCCTGCTGCTGCTGTTTTGCTGCTGCTTCTGCTGCTGCCTCTAGTGCTGATGATGTTGCTGTTGTTATTGTTGTTGTTGTTGTAGTGTTGTTGTGAATGAAGATGATAATGATGCTGATGATGTTGAAGCTGCTGCTGATGGTGAGGGTGATGCAAGCTGCTGCTGTTGTTGTTGCTGTGAAGATGATGATGATGATGATCCCTGCAGCTGCTGCTGCCACTGCCTGTTGCTGCTGCTGCTTCTCTCTCTCTCTCTCTCTCTGCAGTGAGTGTGTGCGTGTTTGTGAGAGAATAAGAGAAAGGAAAAATGAGAGAACAAGTCCAAGATCCCTCTCTCTCTCTCTCCTCATGAAGAGGCATGGCTCACACCATACTTCCCATGCCCCCACCCTCACACAAAGTCAACAAAACAAAATAATAAACCCTTTTTAAAATTCCTTTTTCATTTTAAAACCAACACTACTAATTACAACCATGCAACTATTAAACACAAAACATTTAAACAAAGCCTAATACTAGATTAAGAAATGGTTAAACCTCAACTTACATCCTAGTTAACATGCACAAGTGTGTGTGTGCCTAATAAAATTCTAATAAAATATACATTAAATAGGATAAATTTTTAAAACTTAATTTGGTATACTTTTTATTAAAAACTATACATTAAAATAATATTAGCTACAAAACACATTCTAAGGTGTTACAATCTTCCCCCCTTAAAAGAAATTCGTCCCCGAATTTAAAATTTATACTGTTACCTGTACCTTCAAAAGAAGCTTAAAATCCTCAATCTCGCTCGCAGCCTCCCAAGTGACTACCTCACTATACGGCTACGTCCAAGAAAACCCTTCACAAATGGCAAGACCCTTGACCGATGTCCCTCCACCTGCCGAACCATTAGCACACATGGCTGCTGGTGAACGAAAGATCGCGTTCGGCTAAAAGGTCTGGTACCAAAACATGTGAGAAAGGTCAAGAAGGTAATTGTAAAGTACCATCACAAGGAATACGGGGTGAAAATCCAATAATCTGGGCGGAAGTGCCAAGTTAAAGGCAACGAAACTAACTCGCTTATAGGATCTAAAAGGACCTAAAATCCTGGGATAAGCTTCCTAACATCCAACACGTCATTCATCGAAAAGTCCATAGGAATACATGATCTGTCCCTGCGAACTCGAGTCTATGACTAACACAGTCGTCATAAGACCTCAGTTCGAAATGGACAATTCCCATCCTGACCTAACACAACTGGACTATCTCCGAAGTCTCTAGACATAGCTGGGGTCCAAAGTCCTACTTACGCAGAGTCAGAAAACAACAGGCTGGCGATCGACACGATCTAACCCCTAAGCCTAAGGGTGGCCAATTGGAGTGTCTCCTGATAACAGCTATCGAAGGAGAACCCTAACAATGGCGAGTGACGATCCCAAGCTGCTGACGACAACCAACACAAACACACAACTTAACAAAACAACTGAGCAAACTGAGTATAACCGGACGACAAGAATCCGAATGGAGTCACACCCTAACTAACTGGGTAGAAACCATAACGGAATTCATGGAGATCTGCTCCCATTCCTGCTTCGGAAAGGTAAAAGATTGCAACCCTCCAGCCGGCCTCAGATGCTCGACCCAAAGCACACAACAAGACAGACACTTGAAACGAAACCTGAAACTTCTCTTTACATCCCCGTCCACTCGTAACTATCTCACAAGTCACGCCAAAGCTGGTGGAACTTGAATGCATAAAGAGAGTTGACAGATGTGCATGCTCTAGGATTATACGTCTCTACCCGATGAAACCAGGTATACAAACGCGTCCTTAACTTAGCACATCATTGTCACAATCAAGGTCTCCGAATCATTACTCGGCCGAATATGCTCAAGTATCTCTGACGTACGAGCTTCGACGGGCAGTGTCTCGCGAAAACGATCTAAGGAAAGTGGTCGGGCGCGGACATGAGCAAGCTGTCCCCTCCGTAGAGACGAACTAAGCTATACTCGACGATCACACAAGAACTGTAAATCTGCAGAAGACCATCATAACAATCCAAATCTGCTGCAGGAAGATGTACATTAAGCTCTAGTGGTCCGTGGAAAAATCTGACACGACTCTCAAGCAAGTAGTGTCTCCAAATCTCCAACGCAAAACCACCGCGGCCATATCCAGATCATGAGTGGAATATCCTTCTCGTACTTCTTCCAAATGTAGGGAAAGCAAAAGCGATATCTCTATAGTATCACCTCAGTACACCCTCGAGCCCACTCAAGAAACATTACAGTTAAACAACAAAGTCGCCCAAACCAAAAGCAAAGAAAGACTGATGCAGTTGTTAACTGAATCTTCAACTGCTGAAAACTCCGTACACATGCCTCAGTCCACAGAAAGAAACCTCCCTTCTGGCCAATTCAGTCGACGGTGCAGCACTACTCTAGCAATCCTGCATGAAACGGCGGTAAAAACCCTGCTAAGCCCAACTATTCGCGGATCTCCGTCCTGCACACAAGTCTGGGCCCAAGCTGTACGGCCACGATCTCCCTCGGAACCATACGGAACCGTCTCCCGTGACTACAAGACCTAGGAGTCAACACAAACAAGCCTGATGAAACACTCTGAGAATTTAGCAACTGCTGGTACTCTCCCAGCATCTGCATAACAAATCCTCAAGTGCTATTCCTGTCCCTCAAGACACATTAAATAGACCAGAGTGTCGTAAATAATACAACAGAAACTGGTCGAGGAACGGCCTGAAGAAATCTGGTTCATCATATCTACGAATGCTGCTAGGGCGACAGTGAATCCAACGACTCACAAAAACACACAAAGCCCGTAGCACGCACAAGGCAGTCTTCGGAATGCCGTCACTCCGAATCCGCAATAATGATGACCCCAAGCACACTTAGAAAAATGTCTCGCACTCTGGAGCTGATCGAAGAAATCGCCACGGCAAGGTGAAGGATACCAATCCGCACCGTAAGCCGGTTCAATTGACGATCCGTCGATACGCAACCCCAAACTGCCGTCTTTCTCCTTGACGAACAGAAATAGGAGCTTCCAAAAGCGAAACACTCAGACGCACAAAACTCCCCAAACCAAAACTCTGCAGCTGATCCTTAAGCTCCCTCAGCTTCGCCGGCTCATCTGGAACAACGTCAGAAAACTCTCACACGAAAAGAACCCGGTCCAACAATCCTACGGTGGCTCCGGTATCACGAATGAACGTCAAGAATCCACGACATCTCCTCAATAGCCGACTAGCTAAAAAGGCTGAATTCAAGCTGTGAGAGGCGGCACAACTATCCACCTGCACAACAAGAACTGACTTGCCTGGGAAAGCAAACCCTAACTTGTTTCCACACGGTAGTCCACAGACGCCTAACACGTAGCTGACCAGTCCGTGCCCAGGAGAACGTCAAATCCAACATCTCTAGAAGGATCAAAACGACGGACGAATCTCTACCTCCTATCCGATTGGCACAAAACTGAATACGTGTCGCGCAACAAAAGAATCGCTGACAGAAGTTAACACCACTACGACTAATCTACCCAACCACGGTACAAGCAAGAAACAAACAAATACACCAAGAGAAAATATAACTCAAGGGTACCTGAAAACTCCACATTGGACGTCTGCGCGTCCCGATGAGTAGAAGCAAACTCCTGTGTCTGCCCTCTACTCGCAGCTGGATGAACTCCTCTGGTAGCCTGAGCCCTCTGAGCAAATCCTCCACGTCCACGGCCTCTCTGAACACGATCCTGACGCCGTGCTGAGGAACAATCCCTGACGAAGTGCTGAAGGCTTCCGCATCGAAAGCATCCACGTGCTGACTGCTGACCATCCTGGGGATGAGAGCTGAACGACTGTCCTCGTCCTAAGCCTCTGTTACTCCCGCTACGGCCACGAAATCTGTCTCGACGTCCAAACCTCCGTCTCTGGGCTGGTACGCTGGTACGAGTCCTCCACTGTCCTGGAACATGTGCCTCGTCAACTGGAGCTACAACAACTGGTGCTATGTAGGTGACGGACTGCTGCATGCTGATCGTAAGGGACATCTGAGTAACAGGGGTGACTACCTCCTGTCGTAGCTCCCGAACGACATCAACCAAGGAACTCATCGTCTGGCGGAACTCCTGCATCTCTACCAACAGTCTATCCATAGTATAGGTCGTAGGCTGATCCATCTGCACCTGTGCAACTAGAGTGTCATCCTGGTCAGTACTCGTCTCACCCGAGCTAACTCTGACCTCGGCCCTCGCTGCATCGCTCTGAGTCCCCATAGTCATCGGCGGCAAGGCTATAAATAGATATAAGATGAGATTCGATAAGAATGAGGAAATCGAATCCCAAAGATATGAATCATCAAGGAAGGAATGTCAAGCAAATTGTACTTAGGTCACTTAATGCAAGGTACCGCGCTGTGGGTATGCTGCAGACATACACACACTACGTTACTCTGCTTAAGCTACCTACTCCATCATACTAAGGTTATCCTACACTCCGAAAGGTAAAACCTAACGCTCTGATACCAAGTTTGTCACGACCCAAGAATGGCCCGTGACGGCCCTAATACTACGCAACGCCTAAAGACGCAACGTAGTAAAAGAAAGCCAAAACCAAGAAATCTAAACCATAAAAATACGGAAAAGATAATATAAGTTTTGAAACATTTGAAAACGCAACCCAAATTCTTTAAAAGTCTCACTTTCTTTCTTTAAAATTTTAGCAACACCCCTTTTTGTAAAACCCAGCAAAAATGGATACAATGCAAATATACGACGCCGTAGCGAAGAATAAAGACAGTAGAGAGAAAGCTGTATATATAAAAGACATCAAATCCATAATAATACACACTAACGTCCTCACCAAGTCTCTATGTCAATAATACAATAGTAGATGGAGAGAGAGTACAATATACAACGAAGGTACAATATGAAATACAGATAACCATCTAACCCACCTAAGCGAAATGGTACTGTGAGCTGATGCGGTATCTGTAGCAAAAGATGGTAGCTGGATAGCTGAATAAAGGAATAGCCTGCCTCGACTACTCTGGGGAAAAACCTAAAACACCTGTGGCACAACGGGGGTGAGTTGCCAACTCGTGAATAGTATAAAACATATGCAGGTAATCGCAGGAATGCACGTACAGCATGAATCTAAGATATGCGATTACATTAGTAATAATATGTCATGCAATGCTGGAATAAAGAGAGTACACTAGCAGGTACAATCAATAAGTGAAGCGATAGTAACATGACAATAGTGTGCAATAACTATGCAATAGAGATATGAGGAAGCAAATATGCAACTATCATAGGGGTACACTACAGGTACTACCAATATATGAATCTGTGCATAAGGTAGGTAAGGATGAGGTATAGGGTGGAATATGTCATTTTCCACGGAAACCTGACGTCGTGGCAGGATCACAATCCCTCAAGATACTCCAATCCCAAATCCTCAAATCAGCCCCCACACAGGGCACTCACATCAAATAAGTCTCACATCTCCTCAATGTACAATATCGAGTAATCTCCTATATCCCGAATGTACAAATCACCAATCACATAGGTATATCCAATGTCCAATCCCAATGAATCACCTAGTATCCCAAGTCCAATCTCAAGTAAGAATCTAACATCCTAAAGATATATATATGTACAGAAATAAATATGATGGGGGCAATACACATATATTAGCGTCCCATACCACTAATATTGGTGTAAGGGTATATATAACAACGGCTAAATCCCCTGTTATATATACAAAAAAGGGGGTTAAAGAAATATCATGAAACCATGTGCCAAGCATCGGCACAGAAATCCTCGTATATGGGGCTTCGTCAGTCTGGATCAGCCTACGGGGTCCGTCTGCAGTGTCGGCCCTCGGCCCCGACAGTACAGGTCATCCCGTATCCATCTCTCTACTCTGGCCAGTAGCCTCCAGGCAACAGACAGGTCCAAACAATCACCGGTAGGTACTCGCCCGCCTCCAGGCTCAATCGGCAAACCCATCGATCTTCTTGCCGAGGGGAACCATACCGGGCCCCACCATGTACTCCTATACGGCAACCACACATCGTATGGAGCATAAAATCAGCACCGATAAAACTCATGGGGGACGCTCGAAATATCATATCAAGGAAACCGGGTTGTTACATGTATGCATAATTTCATGAACTCCCGCGGTTCCTAAATCCCGGAAACATCATATAAGATCCAGATAAACAATGCATAAATACAGGAATAAATGTATGCGATATATCTGAATGCGAGCAGGTAAACACAAGTATATAGCTGAACCAGATGTATGCGAAATCATGATAAGGTACAGCTAAGTAACATCAGTAAATGTGAATATGCGACAACAACTGAATATGTATCTAAAATACAGGTGTAGCAAAGTATAGGTATCTACCTATAAGAACTGATGTCATATACCCCCCTGGGTATAAGTAACATATGTAGGAAATCCCTCCCGGTATAGGTAAAATATGTAGGAGGTATACCTGTAGCTGTATCGCAAGTGAAAATATACCTATCACTAAAGGTATGATACACTATAGGTATACCGATAAACTAGATGTCAAGTGTGGCAAGCAATGGTAGCTATAAGGGGTAGTGTGTGACATGGCAATTATTGACGGTGTGTGTGTAGCATGCAATCCATGCTCGTGCAACCTGAACCGTCAATAATGTGTGCAGTGTCCTACGGCTGCTAGTCACAGTATATAACTATATCAAAGAAATGCAGTAAATGCGCAATTCTACAATGACGTAGAATATGCGACAGGAAATTGAATCCTAGCCCAGACGCATAACGCCATGCGGGCGATTCCCCTGTAGATGTTATATCTACTCACCTAAACTCCACGCTGGGTGAATCCTATCACCTGCTCCCCCTATAGCCGTGTCCGTAGCTCCTGCCTGCAAACCTGTAAATAAGACATGGAAATCACATATAAGCCAAATATCTCGCGAAACGCGATATCGAATCGAAACGAGAAACTCGCGTCGCGAACTAAACGCGCGTGTGCACGATACGCTGAATCGTGTGTGTACGCGTCAAAAACCATCGCGACACGCCGCGATACGCTGGATCACAGAACCCACTCACGTATCGCGCGTATCGCGCAAACACAACGGACACCAAAAGCGACATATAGTCCCAGATTTTCCTACAGGCAAGATATTACAAAACTAGACATGTCAAGGACCTAGAGAACACAGCAGGAGCCCTACACCAAAACCCCAACACCCAAGTCTCCCACTGGGCCGCAAATTACGGCCAAAACAAGGAATTTGGCGGCCTGGGTTAGCTGTTTGGGGGTCGTGCTCTGGTGGTGGTGTCTAGACCTAGGTATCATGTCCTAGTTTCCACAATTTTACTCTGCAAGGTCCGGGTCTATAGCAGATCACAAAATGTCACAATATCACTATAAAAACACTAATTTACACAATAAGGGAAACCTATGGTATTTTAGTGTAATCTGGCCATTTCTCAGTTCAAGTGGCCTTACTAACACTAAATTTACCTAGGGTAGCTAACCAAATTAACAATTTGCCATCATAACTCACAATCACCAAAATCTAGCACTAATTTAGCTAATTTAACACTAATCGAAGCAGTTAGCACACAAGCTACACAAACAAGCAATAGGGTTTAGAAAATATACCCTAAGGGATCCTAGAAGCTGGTGACAAGGTGTATGGAGGGGGTGAGAGCTTCTGCAAGTGCTGGGCTCCTCCTGCTGCTGCTGTTTTGCTGCTGCTTCTGCTGCTGCCTCTAGTGCTGATGATGTTGCTGTTGTTATTGTTGTTGTTGTTGTAGTGTTGTTGTGAATGAAGATGATAATGATGCTGATGATGTTGAAGCTGCTGCTGATGGTGAGGGTGATGCAAGCTGCTGCTGCTGTTGTTGCTGTGAAGATGATGATGATGATGATCCCTGCAGCTGCTGCTGCTGCTGCCTGTTGCTGCTGCTGCTTCTCTCTCTCTCTCTCTCTGCAGTGAGTGTGTGTGTGTTTGTAAGAGAATGAGAGAAAGGAAAAATGAGAGAACAAGTCCAAGATCCCTCTCTCTCTCTCTCCTCAGGAAGAGGCATGGCTCACACCATACTTCCCATGCCCCCACCCTCACACAAAGTCAACAAAACAAAATAATAAACCCTTTTTAAAATTCCTTTTTCATTTTAAAACCAACACTACTAATTACAACCATGCAACTATTAAACACAAAACATTTAAACAAAGCCTAATACTAGATTAAGAAATGGTTAAACCTCAACTTACATCCTAGTTAACATGCACAAGTGTGTGTGTGCCTAATAAAATTCTAATAAAATATACATTAAATAGGATAAAATATTTAAAACTTAATTTGGTAAATTTTTTATTAAAAACTATACATTAAAATAATATTAGCTACAAAACACATTCTAAGGTGTTACATTAGGCAACATGGACTACACTATGAAGGATCTTTGCTAAACAAAAACAAGCTAAAGCTAACTTGAAACTAGCTAAGTGCTAGAAAGGTTATACCTTGGGCTTTATGTCCTTCTCTCCTTGCTCCTTAGAGTAGTGGAAGGAGGTCGCCTTTGTCGTCTTCTCCCGTCAAAGAAAGATCCACCCGAAAGCCTCAACCTTTGGTTTCAACTCCAAGCTAGAAGTAACTAGGGTGCAAGAAATGCTAATCCTTGAACCCTAGATGAGAGTCGAGATTATCAAGAGAGGGTTTTTCTCAAGCTCAAGTGTTTCTCAACACATGAGAGGGGAGAGCTTGAGGGAGAGGAAGAACAAAAGAGAGAAAGGAAATGATAGAATGAGAATAAAATAAACCATTCTCACATATATGTGTGAATTATTGTAATTAGATAATTAGTGAGATAATTGTCATGGCTTAATCAAGACATGACCATTATCATTTCATTTTTAATGCAAATTGCAAGGATCAAAGAGCATCTTCCAAATGAAATGATGATGGTCAAAGTGTCAACAAGGTCAACAAGTCAAGATGGGTCAAATGGTCAACAACCATAACCATGCACAATTATTAAACTAATATCAATTAACCATAATACACACATAATCATTAGGGTTAATAAAATGACAATAGTCATTAACCCTAATCAAAGTCCTCTCCCTCTGTCTCAAGCAACTGTGCATACGCACCCGTATTCGCGATCCGAGAAACACGAATACAATGAGAAAAAACAATCTCAAATCATATACTAGGATCTGGTTTAAACCAAAGCCCGCTAGTATAAGCTGTTCGGACAGCAAACGTGCACAAGTGCGCGGATGTGAACGAACCCTGTCGCAAAACCATGCGACCTCTACTCATTTTGCCTAAAGGCGAATATCTCTCTGTGTGGGACTCTAAAGACTCGACACTACTCTGGCAGTGGGTTTAACCACAGACCGCAAGCGGTACTAGCTGTACGTAACGGTCCCCAGGTAGATGTCGATAAGAAGACTGACGAGATGAACCCCATCTGAACTCCTACTGAGCCTGTATGTGACAGTCTCCGTACAGTCCGGTCTGTTCGTCTGA
This sequence comes from Agapanthus africanus, assembly GCA_030015575.1. Lineage (NCBI taxonomy): Eukaryota > Viridiplantae > Streptophyta > Magnoliopsida > Asparagales > Amaryllidaceae > Agapanthus > Agapanthus africanus. The sequence continues at coordinate 507,773,904 of JASDDO010000012.1, forward strand.
TACATCGCATGGAGGGCCTAGGGGGGCGGTGAAAGTCAGTCCCCTAATAGCGGTACAAGTCGTGTCGGAGTGTAGCCCAGAACACCCTGAGATAACACTGGAAACCCACCAGTATATCTCGCTTGCCCTGGCCAGGGAGTACTCATGTAATGGCTCTCCTGGACACAGCGCGATGTCAACCCCCCATACCGGGAGAGACGAATCCTGTCTAACCGTCACTTCCTCCAAGTGCTTCGGGACTGCACCCAAAAACTAGATGTTTGCACGAATCCTTTGAGCCGTGGTAGGGTAGTAATCAAAGTGCAGTGGGAACACACTCGAGGCGAAGTGACAGTGTGTCAAGTCAGCGGACTAAGCTGTACTCATGTCACATGGGAACTGATAACTGACGATAGGTATAATACCAACCAACAGTTCCCGACGAGTCCTGTCCAGTGTACTCGTAACCTAACGAGCACCCGTATACTATCTCAAGTACGACGTACTGACGGCTGTGGGACAGACCGTCTCCCACACTGGAATGAGAAGCGCATACGCTAGTCTACTCCGGAGTATCGATGCCCTGTCTCGATAGTCCAACGACTAGGGACCTGTATAAGGATGTGCTTATAGATCACCCAGCTCCCACGAGTGTGAGCGCTATCACAACGCTGGTAATCAAGCAAAGATCCTAAGGGCTCTACTAATATGTATATCAGCAATATGCTAAAAGAAACACATGCTCATATTAAAGCAGAGACAAACCAAGTAGCATACTACCATTTCGATTAAGATTGTATATACAACTGTGAATATCCCAAGCTTCCATCAAGTAATATACAAAATAGTATGATACAGTAATGGCCTCTAGGGCATATACACTAACAATCTCTCACTTGCACTAAGGCCATGTACTGGCGTATCGAAGACCTATCATCTCGATCAGCCGCTCGAACTGAGTCTGGGGCAAGGCCTTGGTGAATGGATCTGCTATGTTATCTTCTGAAGCAACCCTCCGAACCTCGATCTTCTGGCGATCCATGATCTCCCTGATCAGGTGATACCGCCTCAAGATGTGTCTGGATTTCTGAAGGGACCTGGGTTCCTTCGCTAAAGCTATATCCCCGTTGTTGTCGCAATACAGAGGTATTGGGTCAACAATGGACGGAACCACCTGAAGTTCTTTCAAGAACTTTCTCATCCAGACAACTTCTTTTGCGGCATCAGATGCAACGATGTATTCCGCTTCCATAGTCGAGTCTGTAACGGTTTTCTGTTTGGAGCTCTTCCAACACACCGCCCCTCCATTGAGGGTAAAGACAAATCCCGACATGGACTTGGAATCATCCTTGTCACTCTGGAAGCTGGAGTCAGCAAAGGCCTCAATCTGGAGGTCTTTTCCGCTATACACCAAGAACATCTCCTTAGTCCTTCTCAGGTACTTGAGAATGTTCTTTACTGCTATCCAATGTTTCTCCCTAGGGTTTGACTGATACCTGCTTACCACAGTCAGTGCATAAGCCACATCCGGTCTGGTACACAACATCGCATACATTATAGAGCCTACCGCAGAAGCGTAGGGTATAATAGACATGCGATCCCTCTCCAAATCAGTCTTGGGAGACATCTCTTTGGAGAGGGTGATCCCGTGACAAGCCGGTAGACTACCGCGCTTGGAATCTTCCATACTGAATCTCTTCAGTATGGTGTCGATGTACCTGGACTGTGAAAGTCCTAATATCCTCTTGGATCTGTCACGGTAGATCCGGATACCCAGAATGTATGAGGCATCACCCAGGTCTTTCATGGAGAACCTGTGTGACAAGAACCCCTTGACAGATTGTAGCATAGGAATGTCATTTCCTATTAAGAGAAAGTCATCCACGTATAAAACGAGGAATACTACAATTCTCGCTATAAATCTACAATAGATGCATGGTTCATCTGGATTTTTAATAAAGCCAAATTCCTTGACCGTCTCATCAAAACAGATGTTCCAACTCCGCGATGCCTGCTTTAGTCCATAAATGGACTTAAGCAACTTGCACACCCTTTCGCTGCTCCCACTCTGAATGAAACCCTCTGGCTGGTCCATATAGACACACTCCTCTAAATGTCCATTTAGAAAAGCTGTCTTTATATCCATCTGCCAAATCTCATAATCGTGGAAGGCAGCAATGGCAAGAAGGATCCGAATGGATTTCAGCATAGCTACTGGAGAAAAAGTTTCGTCATAGTCCAAACCAGGTCGCTGACGAAAAACCTTTTGCAACCAGTCTAGCTTTATAGATCTCAACCTGTCCATCTACACCAATCTTCCTTTTGAAGATCCACTTGCATCCTACGGGTTTTATCCCATCTGGAGCAATGTCCAACGTCCATACTTTGTTGGTGTACATGGACTCCATTTCGGTCCGAATTGCATCCAGCCATTTTACCGAGTCGACGCTCTGAATGGCTTGCTGGAAGCTAGTAGGGTCATCAAAATCTATGATGCAATCTTCTCTATCCCCGTCAATGAGAAAACCGTAGTATCTCTCGGGCAGATGAGACTGCCTACTACTCCTGCGGAGTGGTGTGGGAATGTCCTGATCTTTCGAACCCTCTGGTTCTACTAAGCTTTCAGTAATAGCTCGTGGTTCTAGAATTTCTTCCAGTTCTATTGCGCTCCCACTTAATTCTTTTTCTATGAACTGGTGTTCTAGAAAGTGGGCATGGCGAGAAACAAATATCTTTTGTTCCTCTTCGCAATAGAAGAAATATCCCTTGGAGTTCTTTGGATATCCCACAAACTTGCACTGTACTGAGCGTGCCTCGAGCTTGTCCGCATGCTGCTTTTTTACAAAAGCTGGACATCCCCATGTCTTAATGTGATTAAGATAGAGTCTCTTCCCACACCACATCTGATATGGTGTAGTAGGCACAGTCTTAGTTGGAACTCGGTTCAAAAGGTATGCAGCTGATTCTAGCGCATATCCCCAGAACGATCGCAGCAACTCAGCGTTACTCATCATGGACCGTACCATATCCAATAGGGTTCGGTTCCGTCTCTCCGATACACCGTTATGTTGCGGAGTGTATGGAGGAGTAAGCTGAGAGAGAATTCCATTCTCTTTTAAGTAACCCAGGAACTCGGCACTCAAGTATTCACCACCTCGATCAGATCTCAGTGTCTTGATACTTTTGCCTGTTTGTTTTCTACTTCATTCTTATATTCCTGGAATTTTTCAAAAGCCTCGGATTTATGTTTCATTAAGAAGACATATCCGTACCTTGAAAAATCATCCGTAAAAGTAATGAAGTAAGAATAACCGCTTTGCGCATGCGTAGACATTGGACCGCACATGTCGCTGTGTACGAGTCCCAAGAGCTCGCTCACTCTTACTCCGTGTCCAGTGAACGGAGTCTTTGTCATCTTTCCTTTGAGACAGGATTGACAAGTTGCATACGATTGATATTCGAACGGATCCAAATATCCTTCTGTGTGTAACTTAGTCAACCTTCTCTCATTGATGTGACCCAGTCTACAATTCCATAAGAAAGTTTTATTGATTTCTGGAGACTTTCTTTTGTGTATATTCTGGACATTGAAAATCTGTGGTTGGTTTACTACGTATATACCGTTGTTCAATGTACCTGACCCAATCAAAACTTGATTAAGGTGAATGTTCACTACATTACTTACAAATGCAAATTCATAACCTTCTTTAGATAATAAAGATACAGAAATGATATTACAGGTTGCATTTGGTAAATAATAACAACTACGCAAAACCAAAAAGTGTCCATCCGACAATCCCAGGTGATAGTCCTCCACGGCCTCAGCATCCATGCTAGCACCGTTTGCAACTCTGAGGGTCATGTCACCTGCCTTCAAAACTCTACGCTTTCTCAACGCCTGCAAAGAATTACAGATATGAGATCCTGATCCGGTATCCAATACCCATGGTGTAGAGTTTATTGATAGACAGTTTTCAATAACATACACACCTGAAGCTGAAGCCGCAACTCGCTTCAAATCCTGTGTTCTGGCTTTCCAAGCCTTGTAATCCTGTTTCCAGTGACCACTTTTGTGACAATAGAAGCATTCTTCCTTCCCCACCAGTTTTCCCGCTATCTTTGTTGCTTTTCATTTTCCCTTCGTATCCACTTTACCGACACCGCCTCTTGGTTTGGCGGGGGCTTTCTTCTTCTTACCCTTGGCTTTCGCCCTGGATCTAGAAGAGGAAGATCCTCCTACAAACAAAGTGGATGTCTCCCTACCTTTCTGTAGGGTGCCCTCAGCACTCCTCAACATGTTCAGAAGTTCGGAAAGTTCAACCTCCTTTCCTTGCATGTTGAAGTTAAGAATAAACAGGGCGTAAGTGGAAGGAAGGGACTGGAGAATCAAATCAGTATAGAGTTCATTCTTCAACGTGGTCCCAAGGTCCGCGAGCTCATCTATGTAGCCAATCATCTTAAGCACGTGTTCCGCTACCGATGATCCGACGGCCAACCTTGCCGAAAACAACTTCTTCGACACTTCGTATCTAGCGATACGAGACTGCTCTCCATACAGTTCTTTTGTATGAAGAAATATGGACTCTAGGTCCATATTCTCGTGCCTCCTCTGATGTTCGTTGTCCATCGAGGCTAGTACGAGGCATATGGCGTTCGCGCAATCTATTTCCCAGGTCTTGTAGATTTCCTTATCTACGACACTGGTTTTGAGACCTGGGACAGGGGGAGCTTTGGTGGTAAGGACATACCCCAACTTGTCGTAAGTGATTGCCATCTTGACATTCCTGAGCCAATCTTTGTAGTTTTGCCCTGTCAATATATTTTTATCTAGTAATAACTTAAGTCCGGTCATGTTGAATGGTCGCTGCAATTAGGAGAGAGAAAAGAAACACTTTAGCATGATGCTCTTGCAAGTTTAGAGTGGTTTTTAATTTGTCTAAACTGGATGGCTCCCACTGTCTCTCGAATCCCTTCTCAAACCGTTAAGAAAGGATTAGTCAGGATCAATCTCACCGTACAATACTTGCTTAACCGTTCAGCCAGGCCAGTGTCGGTACTTCGAGGGAGGTTTTCCAACGCTTTCGCAAAGTTCCTTAATTAAGTAACCACTTTTCCCTGGGGGCGTAGCCCCGCTAACACCTTTCTAAACACCTACTAAGTTTATAGCATTGATCGTTAAGTGAGAGTTTTCCCGAGGAGTAGCATATACTCACAGTAGGATCGGGATCCAAATATCATCGCGTGATAAAACCGAAGGAATCCTACCAGAATCATCACACTCCAAATGGTATGCGGCGCTCGCAAGTTCAGTACTTATGAAACTCCCGATGTGGATTTTTTCCCCATGCTCTTATGACCTTGACTTTGGCCAAAATATCATAAGTCACATGTCAAGTTCTACCCGTCATTCTCCTGGTTAATTTGGACCCACCCGTACCTACCCTTGACTTTGGCCAAAATGGTAGCACGACTGTCCCAAACCAACGCATCTATCTATGCTGCACATGAATACCCAATCGCTACCAATCACTATGCCTTGACTTTGGCCAAAATACATAGCTTGAATACTTTTGACCATTTATGTGGAATGACGGAGGGCTATGAATAGTTTTGGCGAAACCGTGAACGCAGTGAACTTGATATAATCGATGGAACGAGATAGCTTTTAAAAGGAGTGGTTCAAGCTCCGCGTTTAAAAGTTTAGTTTTGAAAAGAACCGAGTGGTTTTCAAAGTGTTCCAATCGACTTTTACTTGGTTTATTTTCTTGCATTAGTTCTTTTAATGCGTCCCATCATTTAATCCTACCATTGTAGAAAACAACCAAAATATGGTGTACGCTTATGCCATCCGCATTCGCCACGGGGTCCCGTCATCACCCGTTAGGTTACTTAACTAACGACAGAGCGGGGGCAGGACTAGCGCGGATGCAAAACATAAGCAACAACTAAATAGTTATCATATATAAATATATAGCAATGATAGACATTACAGATCACAGATGAATACATTGGATATACTAGGAATCCGCAATCCGTTCGAGCCTGCAACGAAAAGCGGATTACACGGTCGCGGTGAATAGCCAATACCCCACCCAAGACCCCTACGGGTGCGGCAAACAACCCGCCAAGTACCCGAAGCGAAGCAACCTCCCTCACCACCGTGAGTAGGCCACTCGGCACTTCGAGATACCCGGTAGTTTGTGTACCCCTCCATGGGTCTATCCTAGGAGCAAAAACAGTAAAAAGAATTATACAATGACGGCTACAACCCCGACCCGGTTGTGCGGCCAAACAAATAATAATATTACATCAATTTACATATTACAATGAATGAAAGAAAAAGCAACACTCATCTCACATCCACCCCGGCTATTCACCCGCGACAATCCAACCCATTCATATACACATACCATTATCAAACACAGATCACAGATATGTATAACCTCGACTAATCGACATATAGCGATTAGCCGACGTTCAATACATATAAACATCACAGATATAACCTTTTAGTCAAAGTGTATTGATGTTCGAAAAAAAATATGGATTTATAGGCCCCCAAAAACAAATTTCTATTCTGGAAAATCTGGGCACATATAAACCATCTTAAAAATCCTAAAACCAAGCCAGAGATACACTGCACCAAACTCGACCCAGTGAAGAGCCAACTTGGCCGCGGTTGCGCGGCAATAGCTTGCTATTGCCGCGGAACCGCGGCTCCTTGGTCGAGTCACTGGACCGGGTTTGGTGGTTTTCTTCACAAAACCCTGAGACGATTTTTGGAGTATAACAAATTTTATTTTGAGCAGAAAAAAATTTAACAGAAACTTAGGGTTTTGAAAACTCGGTTTTTCGATTTTTCCGATTCGAACTTCGATACACTTTACTACCTAGCTAGTTTATGTTTAGTTAAGCTCTGATACCACTGTAAGTCCACGTTGCCCACCCCGGTGCTTACGGGGAGGCGGAAAACGGAATAAAAATCGGATTTTTATGAGCTTAGGCAACATGGACTACACTATGAAGGATCTTTGCCAAACAAAAACAAGCTAAAGCTAACTAGAAACTAGCTAAGTGCTAGAAAGGTTATACCTTGGGCTTTATGTCCTTCTCTCCTTGCTCCTTGGAGTAGTGGAAGGAGGTCACCTTTGTCGTCTTCTCCCGTCAAAGAAAGATCCACCCGAAAGCCTCAACCTTTGGCTTCAACTCCAAGCTAGAAGTAACTAGGGTGCAAGAAGTGCTAATCCTTGAACCCTAGATGAGAGTAGAGATTATCAAGAGAGGGTTTTTCTCAAGCTCAAGTGTTTCTCAACACATTAGAGGGGAGAGCTTGAGGGAGAGGAAGAACAAGAGAGAGAAAGGAAATGATAGAATGAGAATAAAATAAACCATTCTCACATATATGTGTGAATTATTGTAATTAGATAATTAGTGAGATAATTGTCATGGCTTAATCAAGACATGACCATTATCATTTCATTTTTAATGCAAATTGCAAGGATCAAAGAGCATCTTCCAAATGAAATGATGATGGTCAAAGTGTCAACAAGGTCAACAAGTCAAGATGGGTCAAATGGTCAACAACCATAACCATGCACAATTATTAAACTAATATCAATTAACCATAATACACACATAATCATTAGGGTTAATAAAATGACAATAGTCATTAACCCTAATCAAAGTCCTCTCCCTCTGTCTCAAGCAACTGTGCATACGCACCCGTATTCGCGATCCGAGGAACACGAATACAATGAGAAAAACCAATCTCAAATCATATTCTAGGATCTGGCTTAAACCAAAACCCGCTAGTATAAGCTGTCCGGACAGCAAACGTGCACAAGTGAGCGGATGTGAACGAACCCTGTCGCAAAACCATGCGACCTCTACTCATTTTGCCTAAAGGCGAATAGCTCTCTGTGTGGGACTCTAAAGACTCGACACTACGCTGGCAGTGGGTTTAACCACAGACCACAAGCGGCACTAGCTGTACGTAACGGTCCCCAGGTAGATGTCGATAAGAAGACTGACAAGGTGAACCCCATCTGAACTCCTACTGAGCCTGTATGTGACAGTCTCCGTACAGTCCGGTATGTTCGTCTGATACATCGCATGGCGGGCTTAGGGGGGCGGTGAAAGTCAGTCCCCTAATAGCGGTACAAGTAGTGTCGGAGTGTAGCCCAGAACACCCTGAGATAACACTGGAAACCCACCAGTATATCTCGCTTGCCCTGGCCAGGGACTACTCGTGTAATAGCTCTTCTGGACACAGCGCGATGTTAACCCCCAATACCGGGAGAGACGAATCCTGTCTAACCGTCACTGCCTCTAGGTGCTTCGGGACTGCACCCAAAAACTACCTGTTTGCACGAATCCTTTGAGCCGTGGTAGGGTAGTAATCAAAGTGCAGTGGGAACACACTCGAGGCGAAGTGACAGTGTCAAGTCAGTGGACTAAGCTGTACTCATGTCACTTGGGAACTGATAACTGACGATAGGTATAATACCAACCAACAGTTCCCAACGAGTCCTGTCCAGTGTACTCGTAACCTAACGAGCACCCGTATACTATCCCAAGTACAACGTACTGACGGCTGTGGGACAGACCGTTTCCCACACTGGAATGAGAAGCGCTACGCCAGTCTACTCCGGAGTATCGATGCCCTGTCTCGATAGTCCAACGACTAGGGACCTTTTTAAGGATGTGCTTATAGATCACCCAGCTCCCACGAGTGTGAGCGCCATCACAACGCTGGTAATCAAGTAAAGATCCTAAGGGCTCTACTAATATGTATATCAGCAATATGCTAAAAGAAACACATGCACATATTAAAGCAGAGACAAACCAAGTAGCATACTACCATTTCGAGCAAGATTGTATATACAACTGTGAATATCCCAAGCTTCCATCAAGTAATATACAAACTAGTATGATACAGTAATGACCTCTAGGGCATATACACTAACACATCTATCATATCAGTCGAGTCGATCCGATTCGTTCTTATCTATAGATAACGCAAGAGAGAACTTATGACCTCGCGGATGGAGAGGGATTCGAACCTTCCTATCAATACTTTAGTTTTCAAGACCGACTCTTTCAACCGCTCTGACATCCATCCCCTTCGTGCTTCGCCCGCCCTATCTATCCGCGCGCTGGCAGGTAGGGGCTTCTCTATGTGATTCGCTACGCTTGCTTGCGCCTATCGGCGCGGCGGACTCTATTGCCTGCCGGTTAGCGAAACCTTTCCGGTAGTACGAATCGCTATGTTTCGCTTGTTTCTATATGATAATATGCACCTTGGTTGCTGCGCTCCCTGCGTGTAATAGCAAGAGAGTAAAGAACGAATGATCCTCCAAAAAAAAAGAGTGATTGAGTCCGACTCAAGCGAGTGAGTGAAAGGCGTGGCAAGAGAGCGAGTTCGACTCGCGAACGATCAGCAAGTGAAGGACCGATCCTTTTGCGCCAGTACTGTTGCGAGACCGGTACTTAGCGGCTCACGAGCAACATATAGACTAAGGTTGCCCATCACTCCCTCGCTCTTTTTTGAAGGCCTTTCTATTCTCTTTCGTCTATGGTTCCTACATAAGAACACTGAACGCCCAGCTTCGCAAAGCAGCTCTCTCCCCATCCCACAGCATAGTGTGGAATCTAGATCGTTTTATCTAGCACAATCTCTTTTAGATATAAAGGTGTTCTGACTCTATTGGATCAAGTCATAACCTACGCCTTCTACTAGTATACTACTATGGAGAGACTAAGCTCTATTTCAGAGATTGGACTCTCTTACTGTGATTAGCCCCTACTAGTAAGAAGCTGTTCCCGAGCCAGGTTCCCTTTTGGGCTAAAAAGTCCCTTGAGCCGTGGAATCCCTTTTGTCTTGATTTAGGGGAATAAGCGCATTGATTAGGTTACGTGGTTCGAGCAATCTACAGGAAGTTTCTTTTTTCTTTATTTTGGTCTTTGACCATTTATTTATATTAAAGTTGAAAGGTTCCTAGGCACCCTATAGAGGTCTCACAAGGCATCGAACATGCCAATTTCAAAAAAAATGGTGCCGGGAAACCCTAGACTACGGATCGTTGCTAGAAATCTAGGCGAAAAGTAAACTAGTTAACACTTAACTACTTGGATATGGAAATTACAACATTTGTAGATCTGGATATCCACCTCCACGGCTCCGCAACGAAGTCTCCTCGCTTTCCATGTCGAACCCCGGGCTCTAGCGTCGGCTTCATCGGAGAATAAACGGGCTTGGTCGTCGACGACGATGCCGAAGATGATCTACGTCGAGGCATCGCTAGATCAAGCTCCCACTTCACAAAGTGATGAAACTTGTGAAGGAAACACACTCTACTACTTGGCAAGAGGTAGAGGATGAAGAAATAGGAGGTGGGTTCTCTTTAGAATTGGATTTCTCACTCTCAAGCTCAAGTTGCCATTGATGGCCTCAAGGTTTCAAACTTGAAGATGAAGAAGAAGATGAGCTAGAAATATGATAAGTCTTTTTAAAATAAAAAGAAAAAGGAATACTTATCATAATTCTTACTAGGGTTAAGTGTAGAGAATAGACAATGGTTAATGGATGGGTTAGGGTTAAGCATGATGACATGAAAGGTTAAGAAGTCAAAGCTTCATGAAGCTTCAACTAAAAGACAAAGAAAGCCACCATTCTTTTTTAAACTTATCCAAATAAATGAATAAACAAATAAATGAATAAATAAATATGCAAAACCCTAATTATCATAATAACCATGGTTTAATTCTATTCACTTAACCATATGATCAAGTATCATCAAACATGATACAAAAAGGTGCACAAAAGTATATCACATATACAATGTGCAATCCAAGTGAGAAAAATCCGTTTAAAGTGAACCAATACTAGTTAATGCAAAGTAATATATCAAATATATATAATTATACATTAAATCATTAAATCAACACTTGATTCAATGATCCGGTCATGTCGCACACGACCGACTAGTATTCAATGCATCGATTTATCGAATCAATGATTCGATAACTAGGTCATATCTCATACAACCAATCGAAACATTTATCGCGAGAATCAAATACGGTATCACATACACGCATTATTCTCGGTCCCGCACATATCTCATATGCACTCCTATTTCGTTTCGCGTGAGCTAGGAAACCTCTGTATAGGACTCTAAAGACTCGTCAATACGCCGGTAGCAGATGATGATCATATCAAGCACCTACAAGCCACAAGCGGTCTGCTAAACGTAACGGCCACCCGGGTATTGAGCGATCAGAAGATCGACGAGCTAGCCCCTCACACTCCTGCGAATCCGACCAGTAACACTTACCGTACAGTCCGGTCTCTTCGTCTGATACGTCGCATATCAAGTCTAGGGGTGGTATACGTCAGACCCCAATAACCGATAAGTCGTGCCAATGTGAGGCTCATAACGGGTCGAGAAACTACTGGTAACACTTACCAGCAAATCTCTGATCAGCCCTGGCCAGGGACTTCCCTGTTACGGCCAATCGAGCACAGCGCAACATCAACTCCCAATACCGGGAGAGACGAAACCCCTCCTATCGCTCATTGCCTCCATGTGACTCGGGACTGTACCTAAAGACCACCGTTTTGCACGCCCTCATGGACGTGGTAAGGTGGAGATCAAAGCACAGTGGGAATCACACAAGACTCTATGACGATCTCGGGTCTACAGACTAACCTGTACAAGTGTCACCTGAGAACTGCCATCTGACGTGAGGTATAATACCATCTGGGAGTTCTCGGCGAGTCCGTCCAGTGTATCCAGTCTCCACTGAGCACCCGTATACCATCTCTGATGTCAAATACCAATGGATATGGGATCATCCATCGCCCATCACATGGGTCGAGAAGCGTATACGCTAGTCTACTCTTGTATATCGATGCCCCGTCTCGATACACCCACGACTAGGGACCATGAAGGATGTACTTATGGACTACCATGTCCCCACTAGTATGATCTGCATCATAGTCCATGTAGTCAAGTACACATCCTAAGGGCTTTACCAACATGTAACTACAAGACAGTATTAAGAGACTAGTGTACATGTTAAGATAAAGAGTAATCAGATAGCATACTATCATATCGAGCAAGAAAGTCATCTCTATATATGTCCAAGCATCCAATATAATATACATCATCTGTACAATACTGGCCTCTAGGGCATACATACTACTAACAATCTCCCACTTGCACTAGGGCCAGCTGCTGTAGTATCGCATACCGAGCATCCCGAAGAGTCTCTCAAACTGTGTCTGAGGAATGGCCTTCGTGAGTGGATCCGCCGTGTTGTTCTTCGTGTCAACTCTCCTGACCTCGATCTCCCGGCGATCAACTATCTCCCGGATCAGGTGATACCGCCTCAGAATATGCATGGATCGCTGATGGGGCCTGGGTTCCTTGGCCAAAGCCACCGCTCCATTGTTATCACAATACAAAGGTATTGGACGCTCAATGGATGGAACCACTCCAAGTTCAGTAATGAACTTCTTGATCCAGACAGCCTCTTTGGCAGCATCGTTGGCAGCGATGTATTCAGCCTCCATTGTCGAGTCTGCCACGGTTTCTTGCTTGGAACTCTTCCAGCAAACCGCCCCTCCGTAAAGGGTAAAGACAAATCCCAACTGCGACTTAGAGTCGTCCTTATCACTCTGGAAACTCGAATCGGTAAAGGACTCCACTTGGAGCTCTCCGTTACCATACACCAAGAACATATCTCTAGTCCTTCGCAAGTACTTGAGAATGCTCTTCACAGCTGTCCAGTGACTCTCTCCAGGATCAGCTTGATACCTGCTCACTAGACTTAGTGAGTATGCTATATCGGGTCTGGTACATAGCATCGCATACATGATAAAGCCTACTGCCGAAGCATAGGGTATCCCTTGCATGCGAGCTCTCTCCAAATCAGTCTTGGGAGACATCTCTTTGGAGAGAGTGACTCCAGAGATCATGGGCATGTTTCCACGCTTGGACTCTTCCATACTAAACCTCTTTAGTATGGTGTCAATGTACCTGGATTGGGACAATCCCAAAATCCGTTTGGATCTATCTCTATAGATCCTAATTCCCAATATGCAGGAGGCATCACCAAGATCTTTCATTGAGAATCTTTGTGATAAGAAGAGCTTGACCGATTGCAGCATAGGAATATCATTTCCTATCAAGAGTATGTCGTCCACGTACAATACGAGGAAGACAACCTTACTCTCTGCTACCTTCCTGTAGATACAAGGTTCATCTGGATTTTTGACGAAATCAAACTCTTTGATAACGACGTCAAAGCAGATGTTCCAACTCCGCGATGCTTGCTTTAATCCATAAATGGATTTAAGCAGCTTGCACATCTTCCCGCTGCTCCCACTGTCTACGAAGCCCTCTGGCTGAGTCATGTACACGCACTCTTCTAAATCACCATTTAGAAAGGCGGTCTTAACATCCATTTGCCAGATTTCGTAATCATGATATGCAGCGATGGCAAACATGATCCGGATGGATTTAAGCATAGCCACTGGAGAAAAGGTCTCGTCATAGTCCACACCTGGTCTTTGACGAAAACCCTTTGCTACAAGTCTAGCTTTGAAAGTCTCCACTTTCCCATCTACACCAAGTTTCTTCTTGAAGATCCACTTACTCCCAATGGGTTTTACCCCTTCAGGAGCAACGTCCAAAGTCCATACTTTGTTGGTGTACATGGATTCCATCTCGGACCGCATAGCATCCAGCCATTTCACTGAGTCCCCACTCGTGATGGCCTGCTCGAAGTTAGTTGGGTCATCATCCTCCATGATGCAATCCTCGCTCCCACCATCCATGAGAAAACCGTAGTATCTCTCAGGTTGGCGAGGAACCCTACTAGATCGGCGGAGTGGCTGGGGTTCATCGGGAACTACGGAATCCTCTGGTTCTACCATGTCTTGTGTTATAGTTTGTTCCGCTGGAGCCTCTTCCAGTTCTACCTCAATGCCACTTGTCTGTTTCATAAGAAAACTCTTTTCTAAGAATGTGGCATGTCGAGAAACAAACACTTTTTGTTCCTCGGGATGGTAGAAGATATACCCTTGTGAATTCTTGGGATATCCTACAAACTTACATAAGACTGATCTTGCCTCGAGTTTGTCCGGATTCTGTCTTTTGACATAGGCTGGACAACCCCATATCTTAATGTAATTAAGATGTGGTCTCTTCCCTTTCCATATCTCATATGGAGTGGTAGGCACTGATTTGGTAGGAACTCTATTCAATAGGTCCATGGCTGTCTCAAGCGCATATCCCCAGAAGGAAATAGGTAACTCAGCTGTGCTCATCATAGAGCGCACCATATCTAATAGGGTGTGGTTCCTCCGTTCTGATACACCGTTGTGCTGTGGTGTATATGGAGGAGTCAGCTGAGAGAGAATCTCATTCTCTTTTAGGAAGTCCAGGAATTCATTGCTCAAGTATTCCCCTCCTCGATCAGATCGTAGGATTTTAATACTTTTTCCGGTTTGGTTCTCAACTTCTTTTTTATATTCCCTAAATTTCTCAAAAGCTTCTGATTTGTGTTTCATCAGGAACACATACCCGAACCTAGAGAGATCGTCAGTGAATGTAATGAAGTATGAAGAACCATCCCTGGCATGTGTAGACATGGGACCACATACATCACTATGTATAAGTCCCAAGAGTTCGGTAACTCTTTCTCCGTGTCCCGTAAACGGAGTCTTGGTCATCTTGCCTTTGAGACATGACTGGCAAGTATCATAAGATGAAAATTCAAATGGATTTAAATATCCATCTTTATGCAACTTAGCTAGTCGTGTCGCATTGATGTGACCCAGTCTACAATGCCACAAGAAGGATTCATTGAGTTCAGAACTCTTCCTCTTGTGTGTGTTTGTTATGCTCAGAACTGTTGATTGATTTAGAACATAAATGCCATTGCACAACGTGCCTGATCCAACCAACTTTTGGTTACGGAAAATGTTCATAACATTGTCCTGTAATACAAAATTATATCCCTCTTTACTTAATAAAGAAACCGATATAATGTTGCATATCAGGTTCGGCATGTAATAGCATTCGTTCAGAACCAATGTATTACCAGTTGGTAATACAAGGTGATATTCCCCGACAGACTTAGCTGCAACAATTGCACCATTTCCAACTCTAATGTCTTTATCACCTTCTCCAAGTTCTCTACCTTTCCTTAGCCCATGTAACTGATTACATATATGGGATCCTGACCCGGTATCTAATACCCAGGACGTAGAGCAAATAGAAAAACAGTTCTCAGTAACGAACACACCCGAAGAAAATGCATCATCATGTACTTTCTTCATTCGGGTGGCATGGGAATCCTGGTATTCCCCTATATCCTGTTCATTCCTATAACTCTTACAGGAAAGAACGGAACCAACGTTCCCCAGCACAGTATAACATGCGGGTTCGGTCAATACATCCATATTATTATCTTGATTAAGGCATGAACTGGTCGCTACCTGGAGAGAGAGAGAAGAAAACACTTTAGCGTATGCTCGTGCAAGATCAGATTGGTTATTATCTTATCTAATCAGGATGGCTCCCACTGCTTTTTATCAAATCTTCCTTCAAACCCTAAAAGGAAAGACTAGCCGGGATTAATTACACACTACAAGTTCGCCAATCTTTCAGCCAGGCCAGTGTCGGTACTTTGAGGGAGGTCCCCCGTGCTTTCGCACGAACCTAATTAATGTAAACCTCGTTTTCCCAGAGGCGTGTTGGAGATAGTGCCCTCAGATTCCATTATTGGATCACAGGCACGTGATTGCAATGATTGAGGGAGGACCTATCCCGGAAGGACAGTCTTACTCGAGATGATAGTATGCTATCTGGTTTACCTTTATCATCGTGTACAGCTTTAGGTGACATGACAGGTCGCTATTACACGTTGATAGAGCCTCTAGGATTCTTGCTTGACTACCGGCAGTATGAGGGCGATCATATACGTGGGAGCTGGTAGTCTATAAGCACATCCTTAAAAGGTCCCTAGTCGTGGGAGTTTCGAGACAGGGCATCGATGCTCCAGAGTAGACTAGTGTATACGGTCGAGACCCCGACGAGGGGCGGTGGCCGGTCTCACAAGCCACTGGTGTCAGTTGGTTCACCTAAGATGTATACAGGTGCTCATTGGGTTATGAGTACACCGGACAGGACTCGCCGGGAAGATGCTAGTTGGTCTTATACCTGACGTCAGATAGCAGTTCCCTGGTGACATGTGTACAGGTTAGTTCATCGACCTGGGGATCGTCATTTGTCTCGTGTGAGTTCCCACTGTACTTTGATTACTACCCTACCACGGCTCAAAGGAGTCGTGCAAACAGGTTTTAGTTGGGTACAGTCCCGAGCCACATGGAGGCAGTGAGCGGATCTTCAGGGGTTCGTCTCTCCCGGTATTGGGGGTGAGGTCGCGCTGTGTCTAGGAGAGCCATTACACAAAGACCTTGGCCAAGGCAGGAGATTTACTGGTAGGTATTCCAGTAGTATCTCAGGGTGTTCTGGGCTACACTCCGACACGACTTGTACCGCTTTTGGGGGTCTGACTTTTACCAACCCCCTAGGCCGCCATGCGATGCTCATAGACAAACGGACCGGACTGTACGGATATTGTCACTGACAGGCTCAGTAGGGTGTCAGGATGAGTTCGCTCATCGACGTCCCTTTTAGTCAATAGCTGGTGGCCCGTCACGTATTGGCTTATACATCTGACGTGCTAGTGGTTAAATCCACAGCCATAGTATTGACGAGTCTTTAGAGTCCACCACACTTTCAGTTACTCAAGCTTTCGGGCGAAACGCTGTAGAGGCCGTATGGAGATATGGCAGGGTCCGATCAGATACGTGCGGTATTGCACGGATCAGGATCGGACGGTTTGTACTAGTGGCCGTATAGTTATATGGCAGCATTCGATCAGATACGTGCGGTATTGCACGGATCAGGATCGGACGGATTTTACTAGCCGGCTTTGGCTTAAGCCGGTCCTAGTTTAGTACAGTGTAGATTTTGTCTCTTTGCATTTGTATCCGGACGGAATACAGATGCGGGTATGTATGCACAGTATCGGGGTTTTCCTTTAATTTATTACGGGACCAGTTTTCTGGAGTTGCCAGTTTGCATTCCGTTCCGGCCGGTTTTTCTTTGTTCTTTCCCGGCCGGACTTTTCTGATGGAGGGGGTTATTTGCAGTTTTGCAAATAACACTTTGTGGAGGACTTATTTGCATAAGGTTTGATATGATAAGCATCTTTGCTTTTCATGTATTTATGAGATAAGGATGGATTTGAGGTTGATGTAAAGTTTTGTGATGATTATGTTTAAGGTTGTGGTCACCCCTTTTCACTTCCTACACTCACCTCCCTTCTTGCTTCATATTGTTATCCTCCACCATTTCTAAAGAAGTGAGATTATTATTCTGGTTGGAAAAATGAAAGAGAGAAGAAGAAAAGAGAAGAAAATGAGAGCTTCATCTTTGAGAGGAAGAAATATGAGAGTGATTCATTTTGTGTATATCATTCTTCATCTCATTCTATTGCTAGAAAATTGAAAGCACCAATTTTCTATACACCATTCCTCCATCTATGACAACCAACCCCAAAGTGAGACATACATTCTACACTATATCCTACAGCAAATCTTGGACGCGTCGATTCGCCAGCTTCGCGCCCGAGTTGCCTCGGTATTGAGGTGGGAGCCCGTAAAAGTACCCGGCTTCGTGGTGCCCTTTTCCGACGAGGAGGAGATGGACGGAGATCCCGCGAGGAGATCGGAGCGGAGATGAAGACCGGAGGACTCGGATCTGTCGGTACATCTCTAACCCATCCTCTTGTTAGCTTAGACTAGTTTAATGGCACGATCCGGGGTTTAGTGCGCGGTGGTGCCGGTTTGCTAAGTCCGCAAAAATTAAAGTTTATCACCGTTTCCGTGTTTGGCAGTAGGATTGACGGCCGGGGCGCCGCCGTGCACTTACAGTGGTATCAGAGCCTCGCCATTAACTTCGTCTAGCTTCGTTTGATGTGTTTTGCGTTTCCGATCGACCAAAATTCCAAAATCTACATATTACCTCACATCAGTTTTCTGTTGGATTTTTTCTTGCTCGAAAAATTTTTCAGGTTGTAAAATATTGATGTACTGGAAAATCTAAAAGCTCTGTAAAAATTCGACGAAGTAACTCCACAGTGGGAGCGCGGAACCGCCGCTAAAACCCCCTTCCTGCCGCCCTTCCGCCGCACACTGTGGAGATCACTTCACCAATTTTTTACAGAGGCCTTCTGGGCTTAAAATATGGGTTTTGGAATATTAAAATTGGGCCCAGGTTTTCTGTGAGTGCTACAGTTTTTATTGGGGGCCCACTTGTTAATTTTTGGTCAATCGGAAAATTTTAAACACATTTTTCACAGTATTTACATTATATCTGCGACCGTGAATGTCACTCGATCGGTAAATCCGGTCTAACTGCTATAGCCCGGTTAGACGGATTTGCGAACGTGACTTTCACGTTGATGTTCTATGTTTATGCTGTGATGTTGCGGATCGGTCGGTGGGGATAGCCTGGATGCAATGCTAGTACAGTGCTGTTGTATTATGTACATTTGATATTGCGGGGCGAGCGTCCGACATGTGGACTGCCGTCACTGCCTGTTTGTATTATTATTTTGGGGCACGACCTGGTTGCGGTCGATGTACCCGGTGTATGTATATTTTACATTCTGTACTAGGATTACCCCGCGGTGGGGTGCACGGATAGCCGGGTTCTGGAGGGCAACAAGCCCGCATCTCATGGCATTGAGACGGAGGGGGCTTCACTCTGGGATTGGCAGGCTATTCGCCGCACTCGTAGGGTGTACAGGTTGACCCAGGAGGGGTGCCCAAGTTGCCGGATTCCGTGGAGTGCTGGGTGGTCCATTCACGGAGCTGAAGGGGGCTGCCTCGCTTCAGGTTTTGGCGGGTGACTTGCCGCGCCCGTAGGGGTCTAGGATTTCATTGCACAGGCTATCCACACGACCAGGGGAACGTCGGGTTTCAGTAGTGGCTCTGTGAAACCCGGGGATCCCAGATATCTGTATTGTTCTGTGATGCTGTACATTTCTGTGATGTTGCTTTTCTTTTCACGCCTTGAGCGAAATATAATATATTGGTATATATATTAGTAGATGTTGTATATGTTTTTCATCCGCGCTAGTCCAGTCCCCGCTCTGTCGTTAGTAAGCTAACCTAACGAGTGATGACGGGACCCAGTGGCGAATACGGATGGCATATACGTACGTCAGTATGTTTTCGTTCTTTGTGGGGTGATTAATTGATGGGACTGCGTTGATTCGGATCAATGCAAGTTAAACAAACCTATTCTGATGTTGTTGGAACACTTTTCAAAAAGCTGTTATTGCAAGGACGTTTACTTTTGTTTTGCATCGTGGTATTCATTTGGAATATCCTGCTCCTCAGTCGACGAGGCAAGGGCCGAGATCCCTTCACCGGGAGTGACCCCTTGGACAGAAGTTTGCGTCAGGGCATTAACTTCACTATAGCCGATTACTTTTGCTTTGCACCGTGGTATTCAGTTGGAATATCCTGCACCCCATTCTACGGGGAAAGAGCCGAGATCCCTTCACCGGGAGTGACCTCTTTAGTAAAAGTTTTCGTCACTATATTTTCTAAAAAGCTATCCGTTCCTTCAACGATATCAAGTTCATTACGTTAAAGGTTTTCGCCAGAAACCATTCGTAGCCCTCCATCATTTCGGTTAAATATTCGGTAGTATTCAAGCTATGTATTTTGACCTCACGCCAAGGCATAGTGATTGGTAGCTGCCGGATATTTATCTGTAGCATAGATAGATGCGTTGGTTTGGGACAGTCGTACTACTATTTTGGCCTACGTCAAGAGTATGTACGGGTGGGTTCAGATTAACCTGGAAAATGATGGGTAGAACTTGACATGTGACTTATGATATTTTGACCTCACGCCAAGTTCATAAGAGCATGGGGTAAAAATCACATCGGGAGTTTCAAAAGAACTGAAACTTGCCAGATATGCGCATACCTTCTGGAGTGTGATACCGTGAGCGGATTCCGTCACGTTATCATGCGATGAGAGTTGGATCCCGATTCCCACTGATGAGTTAGTTTAATCCTCGGGTGACCCCGACTAATTCTTCTTTCAGGTTTGGAGGAGAATTTGAAGTACAGTGGGAGGTTTCCTGATTAGAAAAAGTGATAACCATTCTGATCTAGGTTAGAGTGCACGCTGAGTGTTTCTTTTCTCTCTCTCTGGCAGCGACCATTGACCTGACCCTAGACTATGACTCAGTGACCAAGTTGACCGAACCTACTTAACACTGGCTTTTGGATTGTCAGAGTTGCAGACCTCATTGCCACTCCTACTTTTACCCTTTTCTCCAGGACATCCCGTATTACTACGAACGTCCACTTCCATTGGACAAAACCATCGTATGGTTATATACGAACTCGAAGGAATTTATTCGAGGATGATTTCCGGTTCTGGAGAAAACGGATAGGACTATTCAGTTGTCTTTTCTTTTCACCTTCTCTCAGGCTGCGAGTACTCCTTGGTTTAGGAGTAGTACACCTATTACGCAAATTGGATAGTTTTCTTCCAAACCATAGGCTGGTGCCGACCGGTAGGGAATGAAGAAAACCAGTTAGCCTAAACGGTGTACAGAAGGTATTAAGTTCAGACAAAGCAAGGGATTAGTAAGAGGGCAAAGTAAATTGCGACTGCTATTCACGACCAAACCAAGTATTTCTTCGCCAATCCTAAATCACCTTTGTATTTCTCCAGGACACTCCGTATCACTACGAAGATCCCATTTTATTGGATAATCCATCGTATGGTTATATACGAACTCGAAAGGAACTTGTTCCAGTTCGGGGATGGATCCTGGTTCAGGAGAAATAGGAATAAAGTACATTCAGGTGTCTTTTATCTTCACCTTCTCTCGCGATGCGGGTGCTCCTAGGATTAGGACAGTACACCCTTTATGCTTTTTGGATAGTCTTCTTCCAAACCATAGGCTGGTGCCGAACGGTAGGGAAGGAAGAAAACCATTTGGCCTAAAGGGGTGTACAGAAGGTAATGACTAAAGACATATGAAGGTATTTGGAGAGGTGGCAAAGAATTATACGGTTATAGTTGTGAATCTGGATAATGGTAGAGGCATTACTAGGAATACCAGGATACCCCATCGAAACATTTCAATGTTTCAGTTTCACTGTGTACTGTTAAAACAAAACTGATTTCCCAATTAGACACTTGCTTCAGGGTATGTATTTACCAGGTTAGATTCTCACATCTGTATGGTTTTACAGATGATGAGTGGGAGTAAGTTATTGGGAATTAGGTGACCATCCTCATTATATCGGGATTCGTTTGAATTGGTGATATTTGCGGAAGCCACCTGGGTTGTTTGCCGGTCGGCAAATATTTGGTTTTGAATATCCGTTGTTGTGCACCAATTTCAAATTGATATATCTGTACGTCTATTTTTATAGAGTGAGACATGCCTTTTTGAAATTTTGTCTATGACATTTACCTATACCAATGGATGGTTAGGTAAGGAGCATTGAACAACGGTGTGATTCTTCTTAACCAAAAGTACAGTTTTCAACCTACGATACACAGTGATTGAGTCGCAAGACTCAGGGGACTTATACAGAGTATTGTATGTTGTCCAGTGTCCATTAGGACAGAGGGGTTGGTCCTCATACTATATTCTGTTTACTTTTAACTTCTCTAGTTCTTAGACATGTGTTTCGTGGAAACACAGGGTCTAAGTTTTGAGGAGTTATAGGTATTTGAATAGAGTAGAGAACCAGGTATAGCAAGTATCGGGATTCTTCAAAGTAATCGAAGATGTAGATACTTGTACATGGTATTCAGTTGATAGTAATGGTTAAGAGAACTTGCTTCTCTTTCAGGTTACTCATAATTGGAAGCATTCCTAAGTTGAGTAACGCTGATCGGCCTCTCTCCATTTAGTTGACATGCACTGGAGATAGCTGCATGATTTGAATCTGGTTCAATTAAATCAGTGCCTCTGGTTCTATATTGGATATAGAACAGTTCATATCTTAACGTTGTTAAGGTACGGGGAGTTGTCCGGCTTATGATTAAAACCAGACACTGGACAACTCAAGGCACGTTTCTGTAATGGCTGTTTGTGGGTTGACCCAGGCTATGACGAGGGTTGACTTTCTGCCATCTGGAAGATCAATAGAAATATTTTTCAAGACTCGCCACAGTTTTTATTAAAAATGGATTTTTTCAAAAACAGAAGTGGGAGTATGGTAGAACTAGAAGTGATTCCAGAACCGCAAACGATTACTAAAGATTTGATAAGGAACCTAAAGATTCAATCTGATTTGACATTCCATTGGCCACTCCGCAAGTATGGTGGGTAACTTCAGGCACCCGAGAGGTACTCCGGTAGCCTCAAGGACGGTTACAGGGAAGTTCTTGTTTACCCACACTCGCCATTGTTGTTGTTCCAGGCTGCGAGACCCGGCAGGAGGATGAGTATAGCGTCGTTCTGAACTAGCTTCAGAAGTGTACGTGTATATGACTCTGCCAGAGGGTTGTCGTAGTCAGTGGGAGCAGCGGAAGCATTGGTGGACATCAGGCTTATGTCTATTTATAGACTAAAGCAGATGTAGCGGAGATAGATCATCTATTTCTGATGTGACAGTCATAGCTTTGACGTCATCAGAATAGGGGATGGATCTGTTGAGAAGGTAGTAGGAAGTGATATTCCTATACTACGATCGGTTATACTTTGGTCGTCACACAGTGGTTTCTCCACAAAGGACTTGGACATTATATCAGACATACTGGTTACTGGATCTATGGTTTTAGATCTAGATTTGGGTGGTATCCTAATCTGGGTACTTTGACAGCATTCTATGAGTATTTAGAATGGACGACTCCTGGCATGGTGGTATACCTGCAGGTGATGGAGTCACCCTCTCTAAAGGTGTCTTACAGACTAAAGGGGAGAGGGATGTTCATGACTGGCAGATCACTTGCTTAGGCAATTAAGTCAATCATGAGATGTCAAGTACCACACCGGATGTTGTTCTTGCATTACATGCAATAAGTTGATATTGATCCAATCCTGGAGGAACAGTCGGGAGGCAGTTGTCATTTCAGGCTTCCAAGGTGACATGGACGACAAGGAGGTTGTCAGAGTTGTAGTTTTCCTTCTGACGAGGGGCAGTATTTTGGACAGGTGGTCCAAGGCAATACAGAGGGTGGCATGGCGCAGGATACTGATTAAGTTCGGTTGACGATACAGTCTAAGAAGTTTGGATTTGGAGTTCATTCATGAGCTAGGTCCCATCAGACATCCAGACATTCTAAGACAGGTATTGCTCATTTCGGGAGATGGCTTTCTCCGCGAACTTGAGATATAGAGAGACATAGAAAGAAACTTCAAGGCGGGTCCACTCACTGAGGCTATTCCTCGAATGCAATAGTTTCGCAAACGGATTTTGTGAAACTGACTAGTAGGGGAGTTGGGTGTTCGGTATCACACGGGCTGTGAGTATGCGACATCGCAATAATTAGCCTTGAGTGCAAGTGGGAGATTGTTGGAGATAGTGCCCTCAGAGTCAATTATTGGATCACAGGCACGTGATTGCAATGATTGAGGGAGGACCTATCCCGGAAGGACAGTCTTACTCGAGATGATAGTATGCTATCTGGTTTACCTTTATCATCGTGTACAGCTTTAGGTGACATGACAGGTCGCTATTACACGTTGATAGAGCCCCTAGGATTCTTGCTTGAATACCGGCAGTATGAGGGCGATCATATACGTGGGAGCTGGTAGTCTATAAGCACATCCTTAAAAGGTCCCTAGTCGTGGGAGTTTCGAGACAGGGCATCGATGCTCCAGAGTAGACTAGTGTATACAGTCGAGACCCCGACGAGGGGCGGTGGCCGGTCTCACAAGCCACTGGTGTCAGTTGGTTCACCTAAGATGTATATAGGTGCTCATTGGGTTATGAGTACACCGGACAGGACTCGCCGGGAACATGCTAGTTGGTCTTATACCTGACGTCAGATAGCAGTTCCCTGGTGACATGTGTACAGGTTAGTTCATCGACCTGGGGATCGTCATTTGTCTCGTGTGAGTTCCCACTGTACTTTGATTACTACCCTACCACGGCTCAAAGGAGTCGTGCAAACAGGTTTTAGTTGGGTACAGTCCCGAGCCACATGGAGGCAGTGAGCGGATCTTCAGGGGTTCGTCTCTCCCGGTATTGGGGGTGAGGTCACGCTGTGTCTAGGAGAGCCATTACACAAAGACCTTGGCCAAGGCAGGAGATTTACTGGTAGGTATTCCAGTAGTATCTCAGGGTGTTCTGGGCTACACTCCGACACGACTTGTACCGCTTTTAGGGGTCTGACTTTTACCAACCCCCTAGGCCCGCCATGCGATGCTCATAGACAAACGGACCGGACTGTACGGATATTGTCACTGACAGGCTCAGTAGGGTGTCAGGATGAGTTCGCTCATCGACGTCCCTTTTAGTCAATAGCTGGTGGCCCGTCATGTATTGGCTTATACCTCTGATGTGCTAGTGGTTAAATCCACAGCCATAGTATTGACGAGTCTTTAGAGTCCACCACACTTTCAGTTACTCAAGCTTTCGGGCGAAACGCTGTAGAGGCCGTATGGAGATATGGCAGGGTCCGATCAGATACGTGCGGTATTGCACGGATCAGGATCGGACGGTTTGTACTAGTGGCCGTATATTTATATGGCAGCATTCGATCAGATACGTGCGGTATTGCACGGATCAGGATCGGACGGATTTTACTAGCCGGCTTTGGCTTAAGCCGGTCCTAGTTTAGTACAGTGTAGATTTTGTCTCTTTGCATTTGTATCCGGACGGAATACAGATGCGGGTGTGTATGCACAGTATCGGGGTTTTCCTGTAATTTATTACGGGACCAGTTTTCTGGAGTTGCCAGTTTGCATTCCGTTCCGGCCGGTTTTTCTTTGTTCTTTCCCGGCCGGACTTTTCTGATGGAGGGGGTTATTTGCAGATTTGCAAATAACACTTTGTGGAGGACTTATTTGCATAAGGTTTGATATGATAAGCATCTTTGCTTTTCATGTATTTATGAGATAAGGATGGATTTGAGGTTGATGTAAAGTTTTGTGATGATTATGTTTAAGGTTGTGGTCACCCCTTTTCACTTCCTACACTCACCTCCCTTCTTGCTTCATATTGTTATCCTCCACCATTTCTAAAGAAGTGAGATTATTATTATGGTTGGAAAAATGAAAGAGAGAAGAAGAAAAGAGAAGAAAATGAGAGCTTCATCTTTGAGAGGAAGAAATATGAGAGTGATTCATTTTGTGTATATCATTCTTCATCTCATTCCATTGCTAGAAAATTGAAAGCACTAATTTTCTATACACCATTCCTCCATCTATGGCAACCAACCCCAAAGTGAGACATACATTCTACACTATATCCTACAGCAAATCTTGGACGCGTCGATTCGCCAGCTTCGCGCCCGAGTTGCCTCGGTATTGAGGTGGGAGCCCGTAAAAGTACCCGGCTTCGTGGTGCCCTTTTCCGACGAGGAGGAGATGGACGGAGATCCCGCGAGGAGATCGGAGCGGAGATGAAGACCGGAGGACTCGGATCTGTCGGTACATCTCTAACCCATCCTCTTGTTAGCTTAGACTAGTTTAATGGCACGATCCGGGGTTTAGTGCGCGGTGGTGCCGGTTTGCTAAGTCCGCAAAAATTAAAGTTTATCACCGTTTCCGCGTTTGGCCGTCGGATTGACGGCCGGGGCCCCGCCGTGCACTTACAAGGCGTAACCTCGTTAACACCTTTCTAGACACCTACTTGATCAGCTAATTGCAATGTGTAAAACTCTCCCAGGAGTAACTCTTACACGCAGTGGGTATCGGGATCCAACTATCTCATAGAAGGTATGCAATCTCATTGCAAATTTCAACACTTGAAATTCCCGATAATATTTTGCCCCTAGCGTGCTATGACCTTGACGCATGCCAAACAACCCATAGTCCGCTAGTCAAGTTCAACCCGTCATTTCCTGATTGAATTAAACCCACCCGCACGACCCTTGACGCATGCCAAACAACGCCGTGCAAATACCCTAATCCAATCTGCATCATATGCATAAACAGATAAATACTAGTTAGCTACCGTACACTACGCCTTGACGCATGCCAAACAACCGCAGCACGAATACTAAATAGTACTTATCTGAAATGACGGAGGGCTACGACAGGTTTTTCTGAAAACCTATTGCATAATGAACTTGATATCGTCGTAGAATCAAATGGAGTTTTGAAATGGAGTTTTTTTGAGGCTTTTCTAGTTTTGCTAAAGGGGTCACTCCCGGTGAAGGGATCGTCGGCCCTTTCCTCGTCGAATGAGGTGCGGGATATATCATATATATCACTGTGCAAAGAATAAACTCAAAAGAAATCAAGAGCAAACCGAGTGTGTAGCATCTTCCAGTTATTGCTAAAGGAGTCACTCCCGGTGAAGGGATCTCGGTCCTTTCCTCATCGAATAAGGTGCAGGGTATATCATATATACCGTTATGCAAAGCAAGAACTGTAGCTACCTGTTTTGATTAAAATTTGATTCTACAACATCTTAGGTTTCTTATCTTTCATTAATCACATTAATGAAGTCCCATCATTTAAATACCTAAACATCACAGATAGATATGACGTACACTTATGCCATCCGCATTCGCCTCGATGTCCCCTCGTGCACCGTTAGGTTAGGTAACTAACGACAGAGCAGGGCAGGGCTAGCGCGGGTGTAAAACATAAGTAACGTCTATATAATATATCATATATACTATATACTATATCCATCACAGAATCACATCACAGATATCGCAGCAGAATAAACATATGAAATATTGGATATACTAGGACGTCCGTGTTTTCAATACGAGCCAGTATAAAACACGGATTCCACGGTCGTGATGAATAGCCAATCCCACACCCCTAGACCCCTACGAGAGCGGCAAGCAACCCTGCCAATTCTAGGGCTAGGAGACCCGGGCTCGACTCCTCGAGTTGGTCTCCCACTGGACCCCAGAACCCGGTTACTTGTGCTCCCCTCCTTGGGTCTATCCTAATGCGGAAAAGTAAATAATATACAAAAGGTGACAACTTCCGCTACCTGGAAGTGCCCCAAATAAAAGAATATTACATACAAGTTTTTACATGAATGAAAATGAAAAACACTCATCTCATATAAAAACCCCCGGCTATTCGAACACGACGATCCAATATAACATATCCAGCAACACATAACATCACATGTCATCAACGTAAGTAAGTATGCATACCCCAATTGTCGTTGACGTATAGCAACGAAACCGGCGATATGAACATACTACACTTACGGTCACAGAAAAGAAAGTGTAAAACTACAACAATTGGAATCCGCAACTTCTTTAGACATCGCATGCCTAATCAAATGAAATACTTAGACATCACATGCCTAACAGTTATAAACCCCGCATTTTAGTCTCATTATCGAAAACACTTTTCAATATAAAGTGAAACTAAACCGCTAGATTTATAACATTCATTCAGTTATCTTATAACTGATTGTGAATTCCAATTATTGTATCACATTCCAGATAAACAGAAAATGTTAAACTTTCCGATCGAACAGTCGAATACCCAAGTTTTCCCGAAACCATCCAACACATGAAATAGGTTCAAAGACATTCGTTTCATGCCTCAGTACCAACGGTCCAGCCGTAGAAGGGTCAAGCCAACGCCTCACATGTGGCACGCCGTACTGCCCCAAACCCGAAGGTTCAAAGGGTAGTTCAAGACGGTCACATAATCGAGTTAAGGTTTGTTGTCTTCTAGAGGGACCATCGCGTTACTTGCACTACTCAGAACGTCCTTAAACCACACAATAATCCAACACTTGGATATTTTTGGCAGGGGAAAGATTGGGTATTTATATCCGGTCGAACTTTTTAACATATTCCAAAAATTATGCTGAAAACACTTGACAAAGTTCGATAATTCGATTGAATCGTCGATTCCCTACACAACCCCAGAATACTCAAACCTGGAGTCAAAATAAAATTCCCAGAAAACTCAGAACAATTAATCAGGAATTACTGTGCAAAAACCAAGGGCTGACGTCACTGTTTAGCCGCGGAACCGCCGCAGACGCCTAGCTTCTGCCGCGGTTCCGCCGCACTATGTACTGTTCACTGGAAACTTTTTACACAGTAATTCTTAGATTTTATTGCTGAATTTTTTAAGCAATTTTAATTGACAAAAAACCACAGATTCGAAAAATTTCCAGAGAGCTATTTTGGGGTTGGGTTTTCGGTTCGTCCGGATTTCAAACTCCGTCTAGACTTCGCCTAAGGCTCTAGCTAGTCTCTGATACCAGTGAAAAGTTCCTAGGCACCCTATAGAGGTCTCACAAGGCATCGAACATGCCAATTTCAAAAAAAATGGTGCCGGGAAACCCTAGACTACGGATCGTTGCTAGAAATCTAGGCGAAAAGTAAACTAGTTAACACTTAACTACTTGGATATGGAAATTACAACCTTTGTAGATCTGGATATCCACCTCCACGGCTCCGCAACGATGTCTCCTCGCTGTCCATGTCGAACCCCGGGCTCTAGCGTCGGCTTCATCGGAGAATAAACGGGCTTGGTCGTCGACGACGATGCCGAAGATGATCTACGTCGAGGCATCGCTAGATCAAGCTCCCACTTCACAAAGTGATGAAACTTGTGAAGGAAACACACTCTACTACTTGGCAAGAGGTAGAGGATGAAGAAATAGGAGGTGGGTTCTCTTTAGAATTGGATTTCTCACTCTCAAGCTCAAGTTGCCATTGATGGCCTCAAGGTTTCAAACTTGAAGATGAAGAAGAAGATGAGCTAGAAATATGATAAGTCTTTTTAAAATAAAAAGAAAAAGGAATACTTATCATAATTCTTACTAGGGTTAAGTGTAGAGAATAGACAATGGTTAATGGATGGGTTAGGGTTAAGCATGATGACATGAAAGGTTAAGAAGTCAAAGCTTCATGAAGCTTCAACTAAAAGACAAAGAAAGCCACCATTCTTTTTTAAACTTATCCAAATAAATGAATAAACAAATAAATGAATAAATAAATATGCAAAACCCTAATTATCATAATAACCATGGTTTAATTCTATTCACTTAACCATATGATCAAGTATCATCAAACATGATACAAAAAGGTGCACAAAAGTATATCACATATACAATGTGCAATCCAAGTGAGAAAAATCCGTTTAAAGTGAACCAATACTAGTTAATGCAAAGTAATATATCAAATATATATAATTATACATTAAATCATTAAATCAACACTTGATTCAATGATCCGGTCATGTCGCACACGACCGACTAGTATTCAATGCATCGATTTATCGAATCAATGATTCGATAACTAGGTCATATCTCATACAACCAATCGAAACATTTATCGCGAGAATCAAATACGGTATCACATACACGCATTATTTTCGGTCCCGCACATATCTCATATGCACTCCTATTTCGTTTCGCTTGAGCTAGGAAACCTCTGTGTAGGACTCTAAAGACTCGTCAATACGCCGGTAGCAGATGATGATCATATCAAGCACCCACAAGCCGCAAGCGGTCTGCTAAACGTAACGGCCACCCAGGTATTGAGCGATCAGAAGATCGACGAGCTATCCCGCTCACACTCCTGCGAATCCGACCAGTAACACTTAACGTACAGTCCGATCTCTTCGTCTGATATGTCGCATATCAAGTCTAGGGGTGGTATACGTCAGAACCCAATAACCGATAAGTCGTGCCGATGTGAGGCTCATAACGGGTCGAGAAACTACTGGTAACACTTACCAGCAAATCTCTGATTAGCCCTGGCCAGGGACTTCCCTGTTACGGCCAATCGAGCACAGCGCAACATCAATTCCCAATACCGGGAGAGACGAAACCCCTCCTATCGCTCATTGCCTCCATGTGACTCGGGACTGTACCCAAAGACCACCGTTTTGCACGCCCTCATGGACGTGGTAAGGTGGAGATCAAAGCACAGTGGGAATCACACAAGACTCTATGACGATCTCGGGTCTACAGACTAACCTGTACAAGTGTCACCTGAGAACTGCCATCTGACGTGAGGTATAATACCATCTGGGAGTTCTCGGAGAGTCCGTCCAGTGTACCCAGTATCCACTAAGCACCCGTATACCATCTCTGATGTCAAACACCAATGGATATGGGATCATCCATCACCTATCACATGGGTCGAGAAGCGTATACGCTAGTCTACTCTGGTATATCGATGCCCCGTCTCGATACACCCACGACTAGGGACCATGAAGGATGTACTTATGGACTACCATGTCCCCACTAGTATGATCTGCATCATATTCCAGGTAGTCAAGTACACATCCTAAGGGCTTTACCAACATGTAACTACAAGACAGTATAAAGAGACTAGTGTACATGTTAAGATAAAGAGTAACCAGATAGCATACTATCATATCGAGCAAGAAAGTCATCTCTATATATGTCCAAGCATCCAATATAATATACATCATCTGTACAATACTGGCCTCTAGGGCATACATACTACTAACAAAAGTAAGATGGATAGGGAATATTTGACTAGGAAGCAAGCAAAGTGTTCCAAACCTAGAATCCTACTTTGATGGTTCTGGCTCAATTCTATCCACGACGCGTCGAATTGACCAGAAAAAAGAAATCCTGAGTGAATGGATCGAGAGAGGCTGATAGAGTTATCTTAGATGTAAACCAGTCAGTCCTTGTCAACAACAGTGGCACCGATGGCCAAACAAGTGAGTGGCCTGTTACATAGTCAGCCTTGAGCCTTCTTTTCCTAAGCACAATGAGACTAACGATTGGCGAGATCAAAAGAGTGACCGCAGGCCAGAGATCTGACTTAGAAAGGAATCGAATGACTTTTAGTGGTTCGGTTATTCTTTCTCTATTTATTGAAAGAGCTTCATTTATGCACTTCTTTATGACTACGTATGGAACAAAGAAGAAAAAGCCTTCTTTTGAAAAGGACAGAGAGAAGGAATTACCACTCAGCAGTAGGCCCTTCCTCAAAACCCAGCAGTATGCCAAGTCCCACGGCCTGCTGTGCCAGTGAACCAGGGCCAACCTAACTTGATCGAACAAATCTATGGCCCTAGATTACAGAGAATTGTAGAGCTGCAAAGTGAGTAGTACGAGGGGCTGCCATGAACTGACTGACTATATGAACGGCATGAGCTATGTCAGGTCTGTTGACAGTGAGATAGACAAGACTCCCAACTAACTGACGATAAAGTGTAGCACTAGATATAGGAAGACCATATGTGGGAGTGAATCGAACCCTCAAGAGTTGTGGGAGCTGTGTGATTAGAAGAAAGACCCGCTCGAGATAAGAGATCAGAGGCATATTTCTCCTGTGCTAGAAAATAAATAGTCATCTGAATCAGAGGAGACCGAGGTTTTGAGAGAGGCAAGGTCCTTCATCTCAAACTGGTGAATCAAGAATTGTTTGAGATCCAAGATAGCCTTCGTGTCATCACCTGTAATGATCATGTCATCTACATATATAAAGATGGAATGTCTGCCCCTTGTTTGTCTCTTTTCCGCATGAAGAGAGCGGTATCATATGGACTAGATAAGAAGCCAAGATGACGGACCGTAGAGCTCCATTTTGCAAACCATGGCCCTTGGGGCTTGCTTTAAACCATAAAGAGCACGACGCAAAAAACCTTATTATATATATGTCTTTATTTTATAAAAAAATCTTGAAAGACCCATAAAACTTCTCCCAACAAGTGGAATCCTAGAAGATTTTTACATTCTTTAAAATAAGATCTTTCCTCCAGTCTGTCTCTAAATAGAAAGAGCTTAATCAGCCAGCAAGAAGTGTATTCTTACTCTCCTGTCTCAGAAGTTTCTTTTTTCTTTATCATACTGTTTATTAAAAAATTAATAATAGCTTACCCTCTCCCGGTTTGTCTTTCCACTTCCGTCGTTCAGGAACAAACACTTCGCCTAATTCTTTCTTTTGAATCCCGGCCCAGGTTTTCTCCACTAACCAATTACGTTACGACCACTGAACAAACTTGGTTGATGAACATGGTTTATGCGCCGCTAATGTAGCGGCTTGTCGAGCAATTGACAAACTCACACCATCCATTTCAAATGGGATTTGTCCCGTGGACACACGAGTAATCCAACCCGTAGGATTTCCTTTTCCTCTTCCCATTCTTACTTCTGTAGGTTTCCCGGTAATAGGGTGATCCGCGAGAACTCTTACCCATATCTTACCATTTCTTCGGAATTGTCCGCTCATAGCACGATGGAATTGTCCGATTATAGCCCGACGCGCTGCTTCAATGGCTCGATATGAAAGACGACCAGCTCTATAACTTTTAGTGCCATATCTTCCAAAACCAAGTTGTGAACCGTCCGGTTTGCAAGCCCTACCACTATTTCCCTTACGATATTTACTATATTTCGTACGTTTCGGATATAGCACGCCCCTTTTTTTTACTATATGAAATCCACACTTTGACACCTAAGATTCCGTAACGAGTAGATACTTCAACCTATTTTCTAGTTAAATACATTACGAGATGTTTTTCCATACTTTCCGCATTCAGTTCTAGCTATTTCAGCACCTTTTGATCGATCTGAACAACATATACGGATCCCCTTTTTTCATTACTAATAGAATATCCAACACTATTTTACTAAAAAAGGAACGAAATGATCTTGTTTTGTTTCTCGGTTGAAAAGAGATGTCTTGAGCAATCGAAGAAGCAATTTTTTAAACAGATTTGATCTTGACCGACTCAATTAAGGTATTAGTGTTTGTTCTATTAGAAAACAAAGATCGCATTTTTTTCAATTCGTTCAAATAATAGTTGTACCCGTATGGAATTCTTCTGTTTCTCAGTATGATCTCTATCATCATCTCTATTCCCTTTATCAATTCTCCTATCCCACCTAGGTCTATGAATTTATCTACCAATTCCATTACCTTATCCTTCCGCATGAGGTTACAACATTTTCTCCTTAATTGACCTAGGAGTTGTTCCCGGGCATCCTAAAAAAAAAGGTTATTATACACCCCAACCCCATCCCTTAAAAAGAAAAAGGTAGCACTGAAGAAAGGAAAGAGTGAGATGGTGGTTTTTGTTGTTCCCATGAAGCGAAGATCATTCGCTTGGCGAATGAAGTAGGTCAACCTCTTTTTGGCTTCGGCCAAACACTTTTTCTCGCTGGTCGAGCTTTCTACAAAAAAGGTAATAACGTAACCTTCTCTACATAGCTTCGCTCGCCTGACCTCTCTTTCATACATCTTTGACCTCAGGACAGTTCTATCGCTTCGCTTGAGCTTGACTACTTACCGAGGAGCAAATCCATAACTTCAACCACCCCGGTGGTTAGGGTTTGTACCTTTTCCCCCCTGGTCACAAACAGGGCCGACCGGGAGGCGTGAGCGAGATGTCGATTTGGTCTGTCGTCCTCCTCATTATAGTCCTCCTAGAATCAATAGCATTTCGTCGGAATACATCCTGTCTTTTCACCTTTGTAGTCCTATGCATAGTCAGTACTATAGCCCCAATCATGGCTACTAATAAAATCAGACTAGGAACCAAAAACCAGACGGAATAGTAGATATAAAGTAAATTGCCTAATGTTTCCAAATTAGTCCAACTTCATACCTTTCCGGCATAAACCGTATATCTCAGAGAGGTCGTATTTCTGTGGGTTGGTAGTAATGGAATGGTTTCATTATCTAAAATGAAGAACATTTCCCACCAAAGGATCAGTCCAATAATACCACTCACTGGTAAATAGCGCAAGACTTCTTCGTGAATCTCCGCTATTTGAATATTGAACATCATAACCACGAATAGGAATGAAACGGCAATAGCTCCTATATGAACTACTGGGGAGATCATAGCGGAGAAGTCGAAACCTAACAAAAGAAGTAAACCAGAAGTGACGCGAAAGACTGGGATGGGAAACGAAACGGAATGTACCGAATTTTTAGCACGTACAACCATCAAACCAGAGACCAAAGCAGAGCTCGACGAAACAGAAAGTATCATGGTGCGTCGTCCTTCCCTGAAATGGAACTTGAATGTGTCTTCTTGCTCCAGCATTCAAGTCGATCTATTACGACGAGCGCGGTTGTACGTATTTCATTTTCTTCTTCCTCTTCTAATATAAAAGAAAGCACTCACTGAATTACTTACGGAATCTTGTCTTTCTCTCGATTTTATCCCTCACTTTTTTTTTAATTCAGAAAGGAGAAAAGTTAAACGTTCCCATGGGGGGGCGTTGTTGATGTGTCACTGGGTCGGTGGGGAACCCGTAGGAAAGGGGACGACCCGCCGAATTCACATCAGAAATCGCCAACATGAACACAAACGTCATCGTCGAATTTCGTATAGAAATAAACCACTTCTATTCTCGGAGCTGAGGTATATGAAGAATGGCTTTTTGGTCCCTTTCGTCCAGTGGTTAGGACATCGTCTTTTCATGTCGAAGACACGGGTTCGATTCCCATAAGGGATAGGTGCTTATTCCCGGCCGGCGGTATCATTGCTGAGTGATCGCTCGCTATCTGGCTGGAAAAGGTGGTCCGGAAGCTTCCTCTCTCCCAATAAGCAAGACGATATGAGATCACCACTTCTCCGTAATGGACTTCCTTGACTTCTTCCTTACCCAGACTATAACAAGTCAGCAAGTTCAAACTACCAGCAAGAAAACGGATTATATGCAAGGCTTTTAAATATAGAACGCGTTATTCAAACCAATATCGCGTGCTATATTCAGTCTAGCTCATCCGTTTACCCGGCACGACCAAACAACGGAGTGAGCGCTAGCGCGATATTGATTTGAATGGTGCGGTAGCACATCCGTTTTCTTGCTCAAGTATTCACTACCTTTTTTTTAAAGACGCGGCTTTCAAACGGGACATCAAAAGTGGGAAGTTGATTGTTGGAAATGTCTTCCTCACTCTCGTATAGTTGAACTTGGTTCGTTCAATGAAAAGGGATAAGAAGGATCCACTATGAATGAATGGGAATACTGGAGTAGTATCTTCATTAGCCGGAAGGAATTGGTCTCCACTAGCGTAATTCAAAGAATGAACAAGAAAAGGGCGACTGTTTAGGTAGGAGGATGGATGTGGTCTAATAGCTAAAGCTCTGCCAGCTTCTTGTAGACTGGCAGTCTCCAAGAGGAACCTTAACCCCCCGGGGGGGATGGCAGACTTTTCTTCGCCACGGAGGGCAACGAAGTCCTTGGTAAGAAGCAAGGGAGAAAGACATACCTCAAGGAGCACCAATCTCCCACGGCGAACATCTATCTGCACGAAGCCGACCTAGGGATAGAAAGAAAGATACAGGAAAGGAAAATGAAATAGGGTTAGTTTGAGATACGCGGACGGGGAGTACGCAGCCGAACAACCGTTGGGGCTTCCAGCAGTGATAGCTAAACTAACCATATGGGCCGCCTAAAACCTGGAGCAACCATTTATCGGAAATCAACGTCGGATCCCGGCTATCTGAAAAGGGGCATCCTGAAGCGGAGGATCACAAAATGAAAGAAGGGGCGAACCAAGCGCTTGCGTGAAGAAGCGAATCAATCAGAATGGAGACAAGGAAAGGAGGAGAGGTGAAAGAGGGCGAGCGCATCGCACTGCCGCATAAACAATTGATCCATGGATAAGCAACCTTTCTCTGGAAAGGAATAGTGAAAAGCCATGTAATTTGGAACGGAACAGTCAGCTTACTTACTTTTAGTAAGACCACTTGACTTTGGTAAGCTAAATGAGATTATATAGGCATGGTTGCAACCAAAACAAGAGCTAGCTTCGTCATGTTCTTCGCCTGAACATATATATAGAAGACCCTCCGGTCGCCTCTGTACCAGTAGTGGAGTGGCTTGCAACTTGAAATCAGATTAGGAAGATTGAGAAAGTCAAAGGAGAAAGAAGTTGTCCCCTCTTCTCTGGTAACCCGCCGCCGGTCATATAGAGCGCTCCGCCCGCTACCGCATATGTAGAAAAAGAGGGAAGGAATAACAACCGCTTGACTTTGGCACATGAGGTGGCGGGTTTGGCTAGGTAACATAATGGAAATGTATCGGACTGCAAATCCTGGAATGACGGTTCGACCCCGTCCTTGGCCTCGGGGAGTGGTGAGCAGCACAGAACTTTTCTCAGTAAAATGGCGGTTCTTTTGTTAGAAAGATACATAAAAAATTATTGAACTTAAAAAGAAATGCAAGATTCGAAGGAGCTTCAAAACTCCCCTATCTCTTAGGTAGCGTACTTGAGTAGTGACCCCTCCGGGGGTCCTGGGTTGCTTTGGCGTGCTAGCTAGCGGGGAAGAAGTCCCTTAAGAAGGCGGCCAATAGCAAAGATCGGACATTTCATAAGTCCCATTCCCAGGAGAAGGAACACACATCAGTCAGAACTAGATAGTCCAACGTCAAGTGAGTCTTGGCGACAAACGCATCAGATGGGTGAAGACAATGCAGAGTAGTACCGTCCACAGTCCAGAAGACTACGAGATCCGCTAAAAATAAGTCGAGTATATACTTTCTATTATACTCGTAAAAATCTTATGTCTTTCACATATGAGTGAGAAAGCGCTTCCCTCAGAGCAAACAATTTCATGGGAGGGGCCGCTATCAATCTTTCCGTTTTTATCTGGATAGCCAGGTGTCGATAGCATTAGTATGTCGTCTGCGTATAACGCGTCTACGCTGGAATTGTAGCGCCGAGATGGTCTCCGTCTTCTCCGCGCCCGTGTTCACCGCTGGTCAATTTCATTTATTTACCAGCAAGAAACCTTAGAAACTTGCGCTAGCGCTCAATTGGTTTTCATAACGCGTGCTATATTTCAAAGCCTTGCATATAATCTGTTTTCTTGCTGGGAGTGTAGCGTATAAGAATTGAACGAAAAGGTCTAAGCGAAGACCGTCCACGAGCAAGTCTTTCGTTCAGGGTCATGCCATCTGAGTCACCAGAACCCAATTGTAGTGGAAGGTTTTGGCCGTATTCAACTCTTAGCACAGAATGCTTGACTATAGCTCTGTGGGTGAAAACAAAGTGGAAGCGAGAGACCTATGTTGACCGCAATGATTGAATGCATGCCGATATAACTAACTCTTTCTCTTGTTATTGCTCGAGTACCTTAATGATGGAATGCCGAGAACTGTTGTGGTATTCCATCTCTTTCCCGAGATGTACTTGCATTTGTTTGCGTACCTAACAAAGAGAGAGATGAGAGGATCAAAGATTGATGCGAGCCTAGGTTACTTGCCTTACAATTATTACTTGACTGACTTTCTTACTATACTATCATTAGATTGCAACTCTATAGTCATAGGCACCGTACCTCGACACCTAGGGTTAACTCCTAAAGCATCAGATCAAATCAAATACCCTACTAACTACATTGATTTTATCACCGAAGGGGAAAGTCTCGTAGAGAGAGACCACTGCCCACACTAATAGCATAGTTAAAGATAGAAAGACGCATATCGCCCAATGCCTGGGAAACCAGGAGAAAAGAAACCAGATAGAGATCGAGAAGCCCCAGCCAGACCTGCTGTCTCAGATACGTAGCCCGGCCTATCTGTTTGATTGGGGTTGTCCACCCGTTTCAAAATCCTTCTCTGGAGCGTCACGTTGCTGAAGTGGCTGTTGCTTACTCAGAGGCAGCTGATTCTGATGTATATGCTCACGTCCATCAAGCTACACCATAGACTGGGACGTCTGTTACCTGGTCCCAAAAGGTACCAATGCCCACAAGTGGGAATCCGAAATGAAGATCTATACAAGCCTCACCCGATGCGGCACCACAAGCTTCAGATGTTGGGATGCCCCAGGCAGATCTGATTTTCTTGGAACTGTCTCCAGATCCAGTCCTCTTAGCTTTCTTGGTGCAAGCTACCCACGCATAACCGAGAAAGATTTCATTATATATACATATATAGTGAGAAAATGCACCTTGCGATTCAAGAGCCCGGGCAAAACAAGCGGGGCTTCCTTCACCATTCGTTGTGGTTGCTCTCACATGTCATCCCAGGAGGACTCTTTGACTTAAATAGGAATCGGGTGTTATCGGTGTACCGTTGGACAGGCCACTTCTTCCCATCCGGCCGGGGACTATGAAACATCATAAACTAGGTAGGCCACTTCTTCCCATCCGGCCGGGGACTATGAAACATCATAAACTAGGTAGGACAAGACCTCTTTCTGCTATGGATAGATTTTCACTCATCTATGCATTCTTCTCTTCTGGATTAGTAACCTTTTCAGATGGACGCAGATCGGGATCCATTTTTGAATGGCATTCTACCGCTGCGGACCCACAAGCCAATGCCATTTATTCTATTTTTTCTCTCCCTCATGGATCACCATCCACGGCAATACTGTTACTGTGCTCGCTGCTACGCTTGATCCCTCGTCATACCAAGAAGAGGAGCGCTCCGCTGTCATACAAGGGGCTCCATCCTTTCCATCTCTATAATACTGACTTGGTTCATATCCATCCTCCTCGGCCGAGTCCCCTTTTCCGGCACTATTCCTGCTTGTTTTGTATGCTGGTTCACGTTCGGTTTCCTGTCCTTTCTTTGTTAGCTGGAAAGTTGATACCCCTTTGTTCAATACCCGAATTATAGTAAAGTAAGGATCTGAGAAAGACAAGTAACACCCTCATCTCAGAACTCGTAAAGAAGGACTCCCCGCTTGAGGCCACAGCAGCTTCTGGCTTACAATCCTTTCCAAGCTGAGCACTAGCCAAAAGATTTTCCTCTTCCCTTTCTCCTATTTATTCCACTGTCGCAACAGCCTGGGCATCAGGAGCTCTTTCTTTCAACGCATTAGAAGTTTGCTCTGGAAAAGAAGCAACTTCTCCCGGTACTGGGGTTCGTTCTATTCCGCTTCTCTTCCTACCAGTTTCAGGCGCTATTCCGGATTTTCTTGTTTGCTCTGGTGCACGGGCCTTTCCTTGTGAAAAAGAGCAGTTAGTGTATCCGCTAGCTCTTTCTAGTTCTGTTTCGAGCAAGACCAGCTTTTTTGCTTTTATTTGGTAAGAAGGAAAACCCTTGGAGTAGCATCTAGCTGGGCAAGCAGTGAGTGGCAAGGTCTATCTAGTAGCAGCAGCTGGCGAAACAGCATCCCCCGGGGAAACAGCAGACATGGGAGTGGCATTAGCATTGGGAGGCATGGGTCTTCTTCTGAGTCCGGGGAAGCAGTAGAGTGAACTATAGAATCACCACCAGCTTCTTATTTACAACATTTGGCAGACTGAGTCAGTGGGTTATACTCTGACAACGGGGAAGATAAGAGATGCTGTTTAGACAGCAGAAGCGGCTGTGGCCTGCTCCACTAAAGCTCATAGGCCTTGATGCCTTACTAGCTGGCCCGACTAAGTTAACTTCATTAAGAAGACTGGTCCACCCGGGTAAATCCTGGAGCTCGGTTCGATGGCACGTGATGGAAGACCTTTGCTTTGGGGAAGATGCATCACAGACCGGAGAAGCTAGGAGTACGAGTATGTTAACTCACACTCACCCCGATCCGTACACATGTACACCATAGACAGATGCTCTGCCCTAGTGATCAGAAGATCTGGCAGGGTCCATTCTCCTAGTTCCGTCATCCATCTAGACTTAGCTCTCAGTCCACACGGTCGTTCACAGGTGGTGGGAGGGGAGTCTTTCAATCTCTGTTTGCTTTGCGGTCTGTTGATCGCCAAATGCCATCGTCTTCGGATGTGCAATGACTAAGGTGAAGAAGGCTGACCCGGATAGATTTGTCCATATCAACTGATTTAGGATGACACGCTGTTAAGCCCGGTGATTTGGAGCAGTCGGGCGGGATGCGTCTTTCTATCTCTACCTACGCAATTACTATTAGCAGTGGTCTCTCTCTACGCTCGCCTAATATCTTTATTCGTGCTGATCCTATTCGCCTCTGTAGGCCCAACAAAGGGTTCTACGCCCGCCCCTCCCCCATTGTATTGCGATTGATTCCGTCCTATTGGGCAAAAAGCTTATTCAGGCCCTTCCTCGGCTAACTATATGCCTGACCCTAACGACGGAGTGAGCGCTAGCGCGATATTTATTTTCATGGTGCGGTAGCACATCCGTTTTCTTGCTCAAGTCAAAACTACCTTATGGTCGAGCACGTAAACCCTTCTCCCCTGCGTACTTCCCCATGGGCTTAAGACCTTAACTCAACTCATGCACTCAGAAATTGAACTCCTGACTTGAGTCCTTCTCCACCCGCATCTATATATAAACAAGAAGAGGAAGCGCCTTGACTCATCAACCGCCGACTGACCATGTGCCGAGAGCTCCTCCCCCGAACCCCCTCTCTCTGAAGACTCGCTTGTTCGGAAAAGCATTGAATGAACTGTCTTTCTTTTGGCTTTTGGCGGACCTCTCTAGAGCGAACTCAGAAATTGAACTCCTGCTGATTTTGCTAATTTACGGATTATGCCGACTGCCAGTAACGGTTCAAGTTTAATGAGCTCTCCCTCCATGAACATAGGCAGTTTCGCCCTAAGCTGCTTTCTATTATGCTTGATCCTACAGCTTGCTGCTGTTTCGTACCGTTCCTCTGGAGCACAAGAGTTTCAATTCGAGCTTCTACATATAGATCTTGGAAAAAGAGTGGGATGAACTATATTGATGGGTAAGCATGCCTGCGCCTACGTCGGTTGGATGTGAAGCTATGCCCCTACCTCTACTATCCCAGACTGTTGGACGGGGCTCCCTAACAACGCAACACCCCCCAGAGGGCTCAGGCAATGACCCGGCCCTTAAAGAGGATTTGTCCCTGTTGAATCTCGCCGTCGATCCTTTGTTGCATCTTTCTAAAAAATGAACCTGTCCCATGGGTCGGCCGGGTCTCGTAGGAAGGGAATGAACCAATTCTTTATTTGAAGTTCAACTAGGAGATGGCCTTTCAATCCAGATATTCAGTTGCCCTATCACTTTCAAAAGGCTGCGACGGAGGATAGGGCCGTATCAATCAATAGTAGAAGAAGACCTACCTGAGCCGGAACTCAATATGGATTTCCGTTATGATAAGTGGAATGAGGGAACATTGGTCAGTCTCCCAGCAAGAAAGAGTGGTTGAACTCCCCCATGTATGTATCAGATGGATAGAGACATCCCTCGGATGGAGAATGGCTTTCAAATGGAAGATCTGTGTCGGGATGTGCAGATCTTAGTTGCGAACCCTTTCGATCCAGATTTTTTGGTTCCTCCCTCCCACGTAACAACTCAAACACGCTCTACCGTGTGGCCCCTTTGATCCAGCTCAACTTAAACTTTCAGTGTAGACGGAACTCTGAGGTCGAACCTCTCAGCCTCATCAATAGATGCCGCCAGACCCGCCAACCAGTCCGCTGGAGCCCCTATACATATGAGAAATAATACACACCCAGAAAGTGTCCGCCCCTTTTAGTATGTCACTGACGCACGGATGAACTGAAGTCCTTCTTTGTTGTAGCCAAGATACCACCGTAGCCGAGTCCCCTTCAATCCACACCCCTTAAACATGTAGATCCAGTATCGCCCACCCACCTTCCCTTTCGTACCTTTTTATATTACATCATCGTCCATACTTGAATTAGCAAACCAAAGAAAGAAAAACTGCCTTGACTCTCACCCTTCCTTATAGGATGATCCCTGTGTCGGTAATTGACTCCTTCTAAGCCAAGTGACTTTCGTCCTATTAGCTTGTGCAACGTCTCTTACAATATTGATTGCCAAGTTGCTCGTGAACAGACTGAAGCCCCTCCTTGCTGACTCGAAAGAAGCTAGCTAGCAGACAAAGAACCATATCCATTAAGTGGGGTGCATCTACTGGGAAAGCATCCAACTCAACATGTCCGATGCGAGATAGACTGGTCCGCTACTAGAGTATAGGTTTGTTACTTGCCGTACGAACTAATCCTCACCTGATCTATTGCTCATAATAAAATAACAAAGATAGTAAAGGAAGACGTTAGCAGCAATTGATCTTCAAGCTACGACTCAGCATCCAACAGGATTCGAACCTGCAAATTCCCCTTTCTTAGGCGGATCGCTTTCTCCATTCAGCCATGAATGCTTGCGAGTGAACTAGGTTTTTTTGGTATTCCTTCTCGAGATTCTATTTCCTCCGTTAAGGGAGATTCGGGAAAAGATGGAATAAGAAGACATGTTTCCCGAACGAACAATATACAGGTGGAGAAGGGGGAGTTAGCAAAGTTGGACAAGATTGGAATGAGCATAGGAACATGTATGGATGTACCAGATCGGCTAATGCTCCCAGGTTGATGCAATGTATTCCACCAGTAGACTGGAGACTTTATTATTGGTATATCAATCGGTCCAGCACGGATTGAAATAGGAGCCGATTCGACAGGAAGCTTTTGAAAACGCAGTGTACCCAGGTAAATAAGGAACAAGATGAATACAGAAGTTAAACGAGCATCCCACGCCCGAAAGGTACCCCACATAGGCCTTCCCCGAAACCCCCCGATCACTAAGGTAAGCAAAGTAGAAAAAGCACCAATTTCTGTACCGGTTCCGGAGGAGCGAAGAAAAAGGGGATGTTTTGTTAAGGGGAACAAGAAACTATTTATAGCCGTTGCGATATAAACTACTATACTCATCCGAGCCGCAGGAACATGTACATAAGGAATACGAGAATTTCCACCTTGTTGAAGATCTGGTGGTGCTACCCGAAGACTTAAATGAATAGCCATCGCTATTAAGAACAACCGAGATCCAATGAGAATTAGCGCGTAGCTTCTTGTCTTTGACATAAAGAAAGAAGGTTGTAATAACGAAACGGACATGCGAGAATTTCTTCCTTGCCGTGCTAGTGGACCAAGAAAGACATAGAAGGATATTATATTAACATCGAATGCAGGGTTTAATGATTTCGAGGGTCCATTAAGTCACTTAGAAAGAAGTACTCGCTTGGCGAGTGGATATTTCTTAGATCTGACTCTT
Source organism: Agapanthus africanus (assembly GCA_030015575.1). Classification (NCBI taxonomy): domain Eukaryota; kingdom Viridiplantae; phylum Streptophyta; class Magnoliopsida; order Asparagales; family Amaryllidaceae; genus Agapanthus; species Agapanthus africanus. Next base: position 507,817,029 of record JASDDO010000012.1, read on the forward strand.
TCTTCACGTAGGATAATACTCCACGGAGATCGTTGGCGGTATAGTCTGGGCGATCAATAAAATAATTTGATGCGTGTTGCTCACCCGCGCCAAATAAATCAAAACTCTCCCGTTTTCTAGGAGCTCACAATCTCTCCGGACACCGTTCGAGTTAAGGAGAGTTTCCCGATCCTTGATCGAAGGTCTGGTATCCGCCCCTACTTCAATGAAAACTCGCGACTACTTATTCTTAGGCATACTCATCCTCGCGCCTTACCGCCCCTCTTTACGCGAACGAATCCATATATCTTCTTTGAGAATGGCCTACTGAGCCTGCCTTGATTCAAATTCCCCGTCAGGTTGGAGAAACTACGACGTGTGTCTCGATCTTGACAACTGAATCATGGCCGGACGCTATATTTCATCCGGGGTCTCGTTCGTGCGGCGATGAAATTGGAAGACCAATGAAGAATCCCAACCCACCAGATTCGTTCTAGAGCTTTCTATGCCCCCTTTACTAGGTTGGGCGAATTCACCGACTCACGTCGAATACGAACGCCTTTCTTGACAAACTAGCCCACGTCTTTCTATCAGACTAGACCGAACGAAGTAGCTTGTTCCGTGATACAAAACCCCTTACTCGCCTGAAACTTTGGGCTTTCTGTGTTTAGCAAACATACATTGGAAAAAACGAGGACTTTTTGCCAATGACTATTAGAAGAAGGGTTCGGAAGAATTCAGATGTTCGGTACCCCTCTTGGGAGGCACTTTCTAACCAGTCTGCAGTTTCGTCCCCGAATAACAACTCCTCCGAGGAAGTGAGGACCTTCTTCGATCAACCAGGACCTGACAATCTTTCTGCGACTACGTTGGCTCAATCTGCAAACCGACCGGACAGACATGATAGATGTTTTCCCTGCTTAGATCCGGTTGCGTTACCTCTCTCTCGCCATAAAATGATTCACACAGTTTCGTTGCTTGCTTTTTCACCCGGAAAAGGCAGTGGATGAAAGAAAGGTGAATAAGCTCTTTATCTAGAAGTTAGTTCTGTGAAGCGAATTGAGATATGGCACGCGTAAGGTCTGCTTGGTCCAACTCTGATGGTCAACCGTGTGTGGCAGAGACAGCATCAGCTCGGCCAGGTTTCCGTATCTACAAATCCCATTCATGACTACAGAGAAGGAAATCCCTTGAGACACTTTGAAAGAGAGAGCGTTGCGATATGGCTGGCCATAATTCTCGGGATACGGTAAGTATAAAGGTGCAGTCAAAGTCATAGCCTCTCCGGCCCGATTCCCACCAGTCAAGGGCTCGGATGAGAATTCGAATTCAAAAAAAAAACGGGAGATACTCAATAATCACTCCAGGTGATTTACATTTTCACCGAGTCATTCAGAAAGCATAGGATCGAGGGATGCCGCAAGTCCCATTACGTGTGTAGATGAACTTTGAAACGGGATAGAACAACGCATTTTAAACCTCATCATACTGAATGAAAGACATTTCATTCGAGTGAACCAAAAAATCAATCATCAAAATCATGAATAACTTCCGTTTGACTTTTTGTTCCCTCTACCCCACCCCTATTTGTTTCGAGCTTGTTTTGTAACTTGAGCGATCAACCGGGGATGGAGAGTAGGGACGACCAGCTACAACTACGACTACGCCCATCAATTCTTTCTGACTCGAGAAAGACCTCTGCTACCCTAAAAAATGATACAATACATAGGTTACTCAACGACTACTACGTATACGTATATTCCCAGCCCAAACCCGAATAGCTAGTGGTAGTAGTTTGTAGTAGATGGTCTAATCAACAGCTTCGTCGGGCTACGGATATAAAGGCTCTGCAAGACCTGCAGCTGTCTTTTCATACCTATCACCAACTTTAAGCGATTTATATACATTCCAGCTTTTCCGTCGTCGATGGAATAAAAGAGAAGGACGGAATGGGAAGAGAAGAGGGTTACTTTAGACTTTTAGGTTTATTCGTCAAAGCGGAGAGACAAGCAGCCCAAAAAGAATTTATTCTTATCTTCAGAGTTTTTTAAAATAAAGAAGCTAAAAACAAAAATGAAATTCAAAGGTCATTGAAATCTGAATTTTTGCTTAAAAAGAAAGATTGGTGAAGACGGATTGTTTAATACTTCTCTCTTGAAACAATCCCTTTTCCATCGAGACGGAAACTAACGCATGTTCATCCCGACCAGCGGGAATGAATACGAACCAACCAGATTGGCATGTTACCACTACAACTCCAAAAATGGATAGAGGATGAAAAAGCGATGAACTTTCTTTCTGGAATTCCACAAAAATGAGGAAATCACTTCTTCGTAGTTCTCAATAGATCCTAGATTTGGTGAAAGGGCCTACAGCTATGCACTTTCGGCTGGCTAAGATGCTTACATCTGGATTGAATTTTCTCCAGCGGAAGCTATTTCATGTATTTCGGGAGAAGAATCGAGGAAAAATCCTTGTTGTTGAAAGTCCTAGGACGGAAATTATTTGAATAAGGGGAGGCGATGTAATCGTCTAGCCCTTGTAGTTGAGGTAGACGTCTTCTCTAGCCGAACAGAACATCTATCTTCCTTAGCTGTACGTAAAGGAAGCAAGCAGGGTACTTCAAGAGGATAGGGTAGAATTGACCCCAGTATGCCAATCCAAGTCAGAAGACTGAGTCTCAGAGCCTTCCATACCGAGCCCTAGAGTAAGGGTCGGGTCGATGAGTCAGTCGCAGTGGAGTTGTTTGGAATTTCCTTGGTGGACAATATAGAGCCAAATCAGACTCATGAGGTTGGTGGAAAGTGAAGGTCAGCGCTGTGGAGATAGAAAGGCTGATGGATGGATCCTTCCACTGTCTTTGAACCGAGACTAGGCAATTGAGAAGACCATAGCATAGAGAGCATAGAAAAGACTCTCTCTCATCCACTTAGAGCTCAATAAACACTGGGCTGGCTGCTAATCTCCCACTTCACTCCGAGTGGGCTAGAAAGTCTTGCAAAGTGAACCGCTGATGGTACATTGTTAGTGTTTATGCCCTAGAAGGCCATTACTGTATCATACTAGTTTGTATATTACTTAATGGAAGCTTGGGATATTCACATGTATATAACAGTCTTGCTAAACATGGTAGTATGCTACTTGGTTTTTCTATCTTAATATGTGAGTGTACGTATTGATAGAGCTCTTAGGATCTTGCTTGTCTACCAGCGTTGTGATGGCAGTCACACTAGTGGGGGCTGGGTAGTCTACAAGCACATCCTTATTCAGGTCCCTGGTCGTTGGATTATCGAGACAGAGCATCGATAATCCGGAGTAGACTAGTATGTACGCTTCTCATCCCAGTTGGGGAGATGGTCTGTCCCACAGCCGTCAGTACGTCGTACTGGAGATAGTATACAGGTGCTCGTTAGGTTACGGGTACACCGGACAGGACTCACAGGGAACTGTTGGTTGGTTTGATACCAGTCGTCAGTGAACAGTTCCCAGGTGACATGAGTACAGCGTAGTCCGCAGACTTGACACTGCTACTTCGCCTCGAGTGTGTCCCACTGTTCTTAGATTGCTACCCTACCACGGCTCAAAGGAGTCGTGCAAACAGGTAGCAGTTGGGTGCAGTCCCGAGCACTTGGAGGCAGTGGCGGTTAGATAGGATTCGTCCCTCCCGGTATTGGGAGTAGATATCATGCTGTGTCAGAGATCCATTACGCAAAGTCCTTGGCCAGGGCAAGCGAGATTTGCTGGTAGGTTCCAGTAGTTTCTCAGGGTGTAATGGGCTTCCCTCCGACACGACTTATACCGCTATTAGGGGACTGACGCTTGTCGCCCCCCTAGGCCCGATATGCGATAGTCTTGGACGAACGGACCGGACTGTATGGAGATTGTCACATCAGACTCAGTAGGAGTTCGGATGGGTTTCCTCATCGGCCTTCTTATCGACATCTACCTGGGGACCGTTATGCACAGCTAGTGCCGCTTGCGGTCTGTGGTTAAACCCACTGCCAGCGTAGTAGTCGAGTCTCTAGAGTCCCATACAGAGAGTTTCCTATTCCAGGCGAAACGATATAGAGGTCGTATGGTTTTACGACAAGGGTTCGGACGCTTACGTGCCTTTACGCGCGTACGACTTTCGGACAGTTTTTACCAGTCGGCTTTGGTTTAAGCCAGTTACTGGTATCCGGTTATTGGATTTTTACAGTCTAAAGTTTTTCCGTATTTTTGCGGATTGGAGGGACGTTCTCGTAATTGTGCGAGAAGCTTCTAGAAGTGGTGACTAAGGAGGTTTAGGTGTCATTTGCATTAAATGAGTTTAGTGAATCATGAGGGTGATTCATGCATATCATTAATGCATGATAAATGCTTAATAGGTCATGATAATGAATCACCATTAGATATTTGTGAAGCATGCTTATTCATTATGTTTTATTCTTTTCTTCAAAAATAAGAATGCTTCATATTTATTATGATAACTTACTATTCTCATATAATAATTATTCTCACCTTCTCTCTCCTCAAGCTCTCATCTTCAAACCCTAATCCTTACACCTCATGAGTTGAGATCAAAGGATTAGAAAGACTAATCAATCCTTAACCATCACTCTATTTCATTCTATCTTCTTTGATTAGCAATCCAAGAAGATTAGTTACCTCAAGTTAGAGGTTTAGTTTGGAGTTTTGCTCTCGGGTGGATCGTCTACTACCTAGAGAAGGCCGAGGAGAACAAGGAGATCGTAAAGACGAAGGATTGGTTTCATTAGGTATAATCCCTAAAAACAATAGTTAAGAAACTCTTTGTGTTTGATTATTTATAGTTTAGCTTCGATTCAAGCGGTTAGTCGATGTTCGTTCACTAAACAAGTTCGTTTTTGAAAATTCCGCCTCCCCACAAGTATTGGGGTGTACTACATCGACTTACAGTGGTATCAGAGCCTCGCTAAACAATAAATAACTTGATTGCAAATTTGTACGAATTTCGAACGGAAAAACGAAGCCGGAAAACACTAAAACTGTCAAGTTTCTGTCGAATTTAAAATGAAGTCCAAAAATTTTTCAGGTGAGTTCAGAGAGCTTGAAAAGACACCAGAAGAACACCCAAGAAATTTGAGATCCTGAATCGACAACACGGCCGCGGAACCGCGGCGGATCGCACCGATCCGCCGCGCTTCCGCCGCCGAGTTGCCGAGTCAGGAACTCAAATTTCCTGTGCTGCTTCTCTGTGTAATTTAGGATTTTCTGGAATATTTTAATTTTGCTCAGGTTTCCAGTTAACAGAGCAGTTTTTGGAGCAATATTAAAGATGTTTAATCGATCGAAATTGTACAGTATTTGCATATTGGATTATATCTGTGATTGTTTAATGTGTTCGTAAACCTCCCCTAACTGCTAGTATGTCGGTTGGCAGGGGGTTGCACATTTCTGAAATGGTTATATCTGTTTGTGCATATAAACTGTATTGGACTGTTGTGGTGTATAGCCGGGGTTTTGCAATGGGTTATTATTTAATTCATTTGTTGTAAATGTAATTTGTTGTAATATTATTTTGCGGGGCACATCCAGGTTGCGGTTGTAGCCACCGTTGTATTATTTCATTTTACTGTTTTTGCTCCTAGGACTGACCCAAGGTGGGGTACACAAACTGCCGGGTGGGTAGTTTGCCGTACCCGTAGGGGTCGAGGGTGGGGTAACGGCTATTCATCACAACTGTGTAATCTGTCTTTTCTTGCAGGCTCAAAAGAAATACAGATTGCTTGCAAATCCAATATTGTTTATCTGTGTTCTGGAATGAATATCATTGCGTCAGACGAATGTAAAATATCTATATATATGATAGCTATTTAGACGTCACTTATGTTTTGCACCCGCGCTAGCCCAGCCCCCGCTCTGTCGTTAGTTAAGTAACCTAACGGGTAATGACGAGACCCCGTGGCAAATGCGGATGGCATAAGAGGACGTTGTATTTTCGTTGTTTTCTGCAATGATAGGTTAATGATGGGACGCATTATCTATAATGCAAAGAAAATAATCCAAAGTTTTAATCGTTGGAACAATTTAAAAGAAACCACTCGGTTAATTTTAAAAACAGATATTTTTAAATGCGGAGCTTTAACCACTCCTTTTAAAAGCTATCAGGTTCCTTCGGTTATATCAAGTTCACTACGTTCACGGCTTCGCCAAAACCATTCGTAGCCCTCCGTCATTTCATTTGGGTATTCAGTAGTATTCAAGCTATGCATTTTGGCCAAAGTCAAGGCATAGTGTTTGGTAGCTGCTGGGTTTTCATTTGTTGCATAAGATAGATGAGTTGGTTTGGGACAGTCGTATTACCATTTGACCAAAGTCAGGGGTATATACGGATGGGTTCAAATTGACAAGATAATGACGGGTAGAACTTGACATGTGACTTATGACACTTTGACCAAAGCCAAGGTCATAAGAGCATGGGGCAAAAACTTATATCGGGAATTTCTAAAGAAACTGAAATTTGCAAAGAGATGCATACCATTTGGAGTTTGATGAATGTCGGTAGCATTCCTTCAACATTATCATACGATGATATTTGGATCCCGATCCTACTGTGAGTATATGCTACTTATCAGGATATTCGTCGCTTAACGATCAATGCTATAAACCTAGTAGGTGTCCAGAAAGGTGTCAGTGGGTTACGCCCCCAGAGAAAAGAGGATATTTAATTAAGGAACTTCGCGAAAGCGTTGGAAAACCTCCCTCGAAGTATCGACACTGGCCTGGCAGAACGGTTAAGCAAGTATTGTACGGTGAGAATAGTCCTGGCTAATTCTTCTTTTATGGTTTGAGGAAGGATTCGAGAAACAGTGGAAGCCATCCAGTTTAGATAAACTAAAAACCACTCTAAACTTGCAAGAGCATCATGCTAAAGAGTTTTCTTCTCTCTCTCCTAATTGCAGCGACCCTGAAAATGACTGGACTTAAGTTACTTTTAGAGAAAAATATACTGACAGGGCCAAACTATAAAGATTGGCTGCGGAATGTCAAAATGGCTTTGACCTATGACAAACTGGGGTACGTCCTCACCGCTACGGCACCTGCTGTCCCTGGTCCCAAATCCAGTAATGCGGATAAGGAAATCCGCAAAACCTGGGATTTAGATTGCGCGAGAGCCAAGTGCATCGTGCTTGCCTCGATGAACAATGAACATCAGAGGAGGCACGAGGATATGGACCTTGATGGCATATTTCTCCATACAAAGGAACTTTATGGAGAGCAATCTCGTATAGCAAGATACGAGACCTCAAAGAACTTGTTTCGAGCGAGGTTGGCTGTCGGGTCATCGGTAGGAGAACATGTCCTAAAGATGATCGGCTATATTGAAGAGCTCGCAGACCTTGGGACGACTTTGGATAATGAGCTCTATACAGACCTTATTCTCCAGTCCCTTCCTCCCACCTACGCCCAGTTTATCCTCAACTTCAACCTTCAAGGAAAAGAAGTTGAACTTGCGGAACTCCTTAACATGTTAAGGAGTGCAGAGGGCACCTTGCAGAAGGCAAGGGAAACACCCGCTATGTTTGTTGGCGGTACATCTTCTTCCGGGTCCAAGGCTAGCGTGGGAGCTGCGTCCGTCGGGGATTATCACCTAGGATTGACGAGTGGACACATTTTGGTTTTACATAACTGTTATTTTGTACCAAGCTTAACGTGTAATATCATATCAGTTTCCTTGTTATCAAATAAAGGTTATGATTTCACGTTTGTAAGAGATGTTGTCAACATCCACCTTAATCATGGTTTGATTGGGTCCGGTACATTAAAATAACGGAATATATGTTTTAAACCAACTCCAAATTTTCAATGTCCAGAACACACTAAAAAGAAAGTCTCCAGATTTGAATAAAGCTTTCTTATGGCATTGTAGACTGGGTCACATCAATGAGAGAAGGTTGACTAAGTTGCATAGAGAAGGATATTTAGACTCGTTCGAATATCAATTTTATGACACTTGTCAATCTTGTCTCAAAGGAAAGATGACAAAGACTCCATTTACTGGACAAGGAGCAAGAGCGAGCGAGCTCTTAGGACTCATACACAGCGATGTATGCGGTCCAATGTCTACACATGCAAGAGGTGGTTTTTCCTATTTCATTACTTTCACGGATGATTACTCAAGATACGGATTCATTTATCTGATGAAACATAAATCCGAGGCTTTTGAGAAATTCCAAGAGTATAAGAATGAAGTAGAAAACCAAACCGGTAAAAGTATAAAGACACTTAGATCTGATCGAGGTGGTGAATACTTGAGTGCCGAGTTCCTAGGTTACCTAAAAGAGAAAGGAATTCTCTCTCAGCTTACTCCTCCGTACACTCCACAGCATAACGGTGTATCGGAGAGACGGAATCGAACCCTATTGGATATGGTACGATCCATGATGAGTAATGCTGAGTTGCCGCGATCTTTCTGGGGTTATGTGCTAGAATCAGCGGCATATCTTCTTAACAGGGCTCCTACCAAGACTGTGCCTACCACTCCATATCAGATGTGGACTGGGAAGAAACCCCATCTTCAGCATATGAAGATTTGGGGATGTCCAGCTTTTGTTAAAAAGCAGCATGTGGACAAGCTCGAGGCACGATCAGTAAAATGTTTGTTTGTGGGATATCCAAAGAACTCCAAGGGATATTATTTCTATTACGCAGAGGAACAAAAGGTTTTTGTTTCTCGTAATGCCTATTTTCTAGAACATCTGTTTTTAGAAAAGGAATCAAGTGGGAGCGAAATAGAACTGGAAGAAATTCCAGAACCACAAGCTGCTACTGAAAGTTTGGTAGAACCAGAGGTTCAAGAAGAACAGAACATTCCCGCACCCCTCCGCAGGAGTAGTAGGCCGTCTCATCCGCCTGAGAGATACTACGGTTTTCTCATAGACGGGGATAGAGAGGATTGCATCATAGATGATGATGAACCTACTGACTTTCAGCAGGCCATCCAGAGCGGCGACTCGGTACGATAGCTAGATGCAATGCGGACCGAAATGGAGTCCATGTACACCAACAAAGTATGGACTTTGGACTTTGCTCCAGATGGGGTAAAACCCATAGGATGCAAATGGATCTTCAAGAAAAAGATTGGTGTAGATGGACAGGTGGAAACCTATAAGGCTAGACTTGTTGCAAAGGGTTTTCGTCAAAGACCTGGTTTGGACTATGACGAAACTTTTTCTCCAGTGGCTATGCTCAAATCCATTCGGGTCCTTCTTGCTATTGCTGCCTTCCATGATTATGAAATCTGGCAGATGGACGTAAAGACGGCTTTTCTGAATGGAAATTTAGAAGAGAGCGTCTATATGGATCAGCCAGAGGGTTTCAATCAGAGTGGGAGCAGCGGGAAAGTATGCAAGCTGCTTAAGTCCATTTATGGACTAAAGCAGGCATCGCGGAGTTGGAATATCTGCTTTGATGAGACAGTCAAAGAATATGACTTTATCAAAAATCCAGATGAGCCGTGCATATATAGTAAAGTTGTAGCCAGAAGTGTCGTATTCCTCGTCTTGTACGTGGATGACATTCTATTGATAGGAAATGACATTCCTATGCTACAATCTGTCAAAGGATTCTTGTCACACAGGTTCTCCATGAAAGACCTGGGTGATGCCTCTTACATTCTGGGGATCCGGATCTATCGTGATAGATCCAAGAGGATGTTGGGACTTTCGCAGTCCAGGTATATCGACACTGTACTGAAAAGATTCAGTATGGAAGATTCTAAGCACGGTAATCTACCGGCTTGTCACGGAATCACCCTCTCCAAAGAGATGTCTCCCAAGACTGATTTGGAAAGGGAACGCATGTCCATTATATCCTACGCTTCTGCGGTAGGCTCTATAATGTATGCGATGTTGTGTACCAGACCAGATGTAGCTTACGCACTGAGCGTGGTAAGCCGGTATCAGTCAGACCCAGGGGAGAAACACTGGATAGCAGTAAAGAACATTCTCAAGTACCTGAGGAGGACTAAGGAGATGTTTTTGGTTTACGGCGGAAAAGACCTCAGGTTGGAGGCCTTTGCTGATTCCGGCTTCCAGAGTGATAAGGACGATTCCAAGTCCATGTCGGGTTATGTCTTTAACCTCAATGGAGGGGCAGTGTGCTGGAAGAGCTCCAAGCAGGACACCGTTGCTGACTCGACGATGGAAGCGGAGTATATAGCTGCTTGCGATGCCGCAAAAGAAGCAGTCTGGATGAAGAAGTTCCTAACAGAACTTCAGGTGGTTCCTACCATAGTTGATCCAATACCTCTGTATTGCGACAACAACGGAGCTATAGCTTTAGCGAAGGAACCAAGGTCCCATCAGAAGTCCAGACACATCTTGAGGCGGTATCACCTGATCAGGGAGATCATTGATCGTCAGGAGATCGAGGTTCGGAGAGTTGCTTCAGAAGAGAACATTGCTGATCCATTCACGAAGGCCCTTCCTCAGATTCAGTTCGAGAGGCTACTCGAGATCATTGGTCTACGATATGCCAGTACATGGCCCTAGTGCAAGTGGGAGATTGTTAGTGTTTATGCCCTAGAAGGCCATTACTGTATCATTCTAGTTTGTATATTACTTAATGGAAGCTTGGGATATTCACATGTATATAACAGTCTTGCTAAACATGGTAGTATGCTACTTGGTTTTTCTATCTTAATATGTGAGTGTACGTATTGATAGAGCTCTTAGAATCTTGCTTGTCTACCAGCGTTGTGATGGCAGTCACACTAGTGGGGGCTGGGTAGTCTACAAGCACATCCTTATTCAGGTCCCTGGTCGTTGGATTATCGAGACAGAGCATCGATAATCCGGAGTAGACTAGTGTGTACGCTTTTCATCCCAGTTGGGGAGATGGTCTGTCCCACAGCCGTCAGTACGTCGTACTGGAGATAGTATACAGGTGCTCGTTAGGTTACGGGTACACCGGACAGGACTCACAGGGAACTGTTGGTTGGTTTGATACCAGTCGTCAGTGAACAGTTCCCAGGTGACATGAGTACAGCGTAGTCCGCAGACTTGACACTGCTACTTCGCCTCGAGTGTGTCCCACTGTTCTTAGATTGCTACCCTACCACGGCTCAAAGGAGTCGTGCAAACAGGTAGCAGTCGGGTGCAGTCCCGAGCACTTGGAGGCAGTGGCGGTTAGACAGGATTCGTCCCTCCCGGTATTGGGAGTAGATATCGTGCTGTGTCAGAGAGCCATTACGCAAAGTCCCTGGCCAGGGCAAGCGAGATTTGCTGGTAGGTTCCAGTAGTTTCTCAGGGTGTAATGGGCTTCCCTCCGACACGACTTATACCGCTATTAGGGGACTGACGCTTGCCTCCCCCCTAGGCCCGATATGCGATAGTCTTGGACGAACGGACCGGACTGTATGGAGATTGTCACATCAGAATCAGTAGGAGTTCGGATGGGTTTCCTCATCGGCCTTCTTATCGACATCTACCTGGGGACCGTTACGTACAGCTAGTGCCGCTTGCGGTCTGTGGTTAAACCCACTGCCAGCGTAGTAGTCGAGTCTCTAGAGTCCCACACAGAGAGTTTCCTATTCCAGGCGAAACGATATAGAGGTCGTATGGTTTTACGACAAGGGTTCGGAAGCATACGTGCGTTTACGCGCGTACGACTTTCGGACAGTTTTTACCAGTCGGCTTTGGTTTAAGCCAGTTACTGGTATCCGGTTATTGGATTTTTACAGCCTAAAGTTTTTCCGTATTTTTGCGGATTGGAGGGGCGTTCTCGTAATTGTGCGAGAAGCTTCTAGAAGTGGTGACTAAGGAGGTTTAGGTGTCATTTGCATTAAATGAGTTTAGTGAATCATGAGGGTGATTCATGCATATCATTAATGCATGATAAATGCTTAATGAGTCATGATAATGAATCACCATTAGATATTTGTGAAGCATGCTTATTCATTATGTTTTATTCTTTTCTTCAAAAATAAGAATGCTTCATATTTATTATGATAACTTACTATTCTCATATAATAATTATTCTCACATTCTCTCTCCTCAAGCTCTCATCTTCAAACCCTAATCCTTACACCTCATGAGTTGAGATCAAAGGATTAGAAAGACTAATCAATCCATAACCATCACTCTATTTCATTCTATCTTCTTTGATTAGCAATCCAAGAAGATTAGTTACCTCAAGTTAGAGGTTTAGTTTGGAGTTTTGCTCTCGGGTGGATCGTCTACTACCTAGAGAAGGCCGAGGAGAACAAGGAGATCGTAAAGACGAAGGATTGGTTTCATTAGGTATAATCCCTAAACACAATAGTTAAGAAACTCTTTGTGTTTGATTATTTATAGTTTAGCTTCGATTCAAGCGGTTAGTCGATGTTCGTTCACTAAACAAGTTCGTTTTTGAAAATTCCGCCTCCCCACAAGTATTGGGGTGTACTACATCGACTTACAGAACACACCAAGGGATGACCCTGAGACAGCATCTCCCGACTCTGCTCCTTGAGAACCTGTCTAGCGTGTCACCTGCCTCAACTTCAACTTGGTCTCCTTGCTTCCCTGACAGTAAGGAATAGAGCTGCTTTCTTTGAACAATCTAAGTAAGAAGAACTTAGCTTGAATAATCTTTCATTGACATTCGATTTTTTCCACAGAAAAGAAGGAGATGATTTACCTTACTTGTGATAGAACGAGATTCGACCTGTTCATACCTTTATTGCTTAACAACCGAGCGAGATTACTGTAATGACATGATCAGGTAAGGTAGTTCGGACGCGATTACTATAAAGCAAGGAGTCAATATGAAACAACCTATTTTTCTGTAACTACGGAATTAGTTCTTTCTTCTTCCCCAGGCCCAGTTCGTGTCTATTTCTCCGCTTTCTGAGTCCATAACTTTTGGGGTTACGGGCTATGTAGGCTTCTCCACAATAAGTCATGTCATCAAATGCGTTAATTGTCCTTCTTTTAGGGCCTAAGACCAGCTACTTTACTAGAGCAAAGAAATTCCCTTCTTCTTAGATCAATGGAATAGCTCTCTTGCTATTGCTCTTCTCGCTTCTGCAACAAGTGGATCTATCCTTCCTTGATCCCTTCTTGTCCTGTCCGCTGGTTGATGAAAGACATTCTCATAAAGGCCCCATCTTTCTTAGTCCAAGTCTGCTGCAACGGGCAGTAATAGGTGCGGTGCTGAGGTTAGATGTCCGCTCTTCCGGCAAATGGTAGCAAAAGCACTCCCTCTTGTCTCTCTGTCGCCAACAAAAGCTTCAGAAAGCCTGCCCATGGTTCGTTAGTCAAAGACTGGAGTTAAGAGGTCCGTAAGTGAAAGATTACTATAGGTTCCATTCCAACGCGATAACATAAGCCTTTTATACCCTGATCAAACAAGTCAGCAATAGGGGGAAGAGGTTCTTATTTTTGGTTATGTTCAGGGCTCTTTAGTCAATACATAACCATAAGCTCCCGTCGCGCTTCCGCTGAAACAAAACAGGTGATCAAAATTGCTGGTAAACCCTGCAGCCAAGCTAGCGCTTGCCGAGCTAACGCTGCCTCAGCTCCGCTAGCTCGGCTGGTGCCATTCGGTAAGGTGCAAAGGCAAGCGGCCTAGCAAAGGGCGAAAATGAAATTCGGTGGTCTACAGCGCCCGCCCTCCTCGGTGGCTATTCAGCAGGCAACAACTTAGGTAAAACGCAAACTCCAGCAACACTTGCGGAATATCCTTAAAGCCCCTGTTACCTTATGGCTCGGACCTTCCTGTACCACCAAGGCAGACAGATACGTCTCCTGGCCCTTACGCAAGCCTTTCTTCAGCAGCATGGCTGAAACCAAACTACTAGCGCGCCTCCTACTTTGCCTTCACAACCGGCACAGACAAGGAGCGTTGTCATCCATAATGCAAAAGGAATGAAGGTGGGGTAGGGGCACTGCCCTCGCCTTGCTAAGGAACTCAAGTCCCCAGACCACAAATCATCGAGTTGCACCGCCATAGAGTTGGCTCGGCCTGACCAGCCAGCCATCCGGATCGACAGGCACGCCCCTCGCAAGTCCCGCTAGTAAGTGGAGCCTTCTATAATCCTTTCGTCCCGTGCCCGCAGTAGGCTTTCGTTCGATACAAAAGATTCATCAACAAGGTGCTATAGAATGGGGCGTATAGACCTGTCCTATAAAGGAAGGTAAGGGCGAGCATTATTAGATCGTTCACCTGCCGGAGCGCAACCTGGAACAAACAAAACAAGTTGCTTTACCAGCCGGTCTTGGATAAAGTGAAAGTGATGCCTCACCTCAATTCAAAGAGTTGTTATATAACATATGATTCGGAATCTATCCAACTAGGAGAAAGTGGGTACCCATGCCTGTCTCCTCCGGGAATCCAATAAAGATCTTAATGAGGACTTACCAAAGCTCATTTCTTTTGTTCCGAGATGCATTCTCTCTTTTTGATCCTTCCCATTCACATAGTTATTGTTCCACTTCGAGGTCTGAAAATATATCGTGAAATTTCATTATAGTTAGTCTGGATTAGGTCATTGAGAGCATCGGTAGAGTTCTCGTCAAAGAAAAGACTCGGTGCTGTCACCTGGTGTAGGTAAGACGGAGGTTTGACTATGTTGTCTATGACGGGAGTGAGTTTGTGAACTATGTGGGTGACGTGGGTAGACTCTTGGACGGGATTCCATTTATCAAAACCGCAAAGCTCGGATTTTTAACCTCTATTTGTTTCAAAAGCCAAACCTGTAAAGCACTTTGTCCAAGCAGTCCCAACGCATTTTATCATATGCCTTTGCCATTTCCAACTTGACCATAAGAAGATGATCATTCCTCCCCTTCTTGGTCTTCGAGTGCAAGGTTTCTTGGGCTAGCATCACATTATCTGAAATGCTTCTTCCTTCCACAAAAGCTGCTTGCTCCTCTAATATCCACTTTGGCAGCACAACCTTAAGGCGATTCACAAGGACCTTAGCTATCATTTTGTATACCACGTTACAAAGGGCTTATACTGGTCTTTTTGGGTTTTCACATTTTGGGATCAGGGCTATAAACGTTGCCTTCCATTGAACTGGCAGGTTACCTTTATCCAAAATGTGCTCAACCGCCATGAATATCTCTCTTCTGATAGTGTGCCAATCCTTTTTAAAGAAGATGGCTGGTTCTCCATCTACAGTTTTCGCGATCTCCTTCTCTTCAAGAACTATATTAGGCAGATGAAGATTCACGTTGAGTGCAGCAGCATATGACTTCCGAGGTTTCGCAGAGGAAGATGGAGGGGCCTCGTGTGCAAGGGGCCACCCAGAAACCGCCATGAATGGCCTGGAAGATTCACCTACGTGCAAACCCTAGGAGCAGCGCTTAGCTTTCCAGGTTCCCCTAAGAACACTAGGATCAGGTTTGAGATCTCCTAAGTACTTTCCCGGGAGGCTTTCTTCATTTTCATCGCCATTCGCCGTGCAAGGCAAGTAGGGCTTTCAAGGCTAAAGAAGAAGGTGTCAAGGACGAAAAGCCCACGGGTAATAAGGTCCCTATTGATCCATCATTCACAGCTATCTATTGCTTCTTGGAGTAGCCGAAGATCCATGGAACCACTCTTTCCCTTCCCCGAGAGCACTAGCCAAGAACCTGATAAGCCCTCTTCAATAAAGGAGAAAACCACCCGGGACACATGCTTGGCTTCCTAGTCCCTGTTGTCTGAAAGTTTCTTCTCAAATCACTGCCAATATAGTAGTAAGAAAGGCTTGGGTTCTTTCTTTTCTGATTGAACCTCTCTGGCTGCGAAAACGACTCATGCTGAAACCAAAATGAATGATGATTCCACGTGTCCTTCTTCCCCAGTCCGCGGAAACCTTTCATCATAGGAGATAGAACAGCTCAATGGTTATTGTCAGTAAGGAGAAATAAAAGGTAGTCTTTTTTTCTTCAAAGGTAATTGAATCATAGGAGTACATTTTCTCATCACATCAAAAGGCGATGGAATCCCTGCGGAGATTCTAGTGGGGACCTTTTCTCTTAATTGAATGGGCTCCCATGGATCGCGTATCCTACTTTCGGGTTCCCTTCTATCTATCCTTTTGCCTTTTCCACCCCTATCGAGTACTGTACCCGAAGCAGTTGATCGCCCTCGTGCCCGAACCCGTTTTGAGGTGATGCAATCCCTGCTACTGCTGACGTGGCGGGGCACTTTCTAATGTGAGGGTAGCTGGATACACTCAATCGGTAAGGACTGAAGACAGGTCCAAGGAAAGTAAGGAACTAGACATTCTAATCTTAAAGCAGCAAATCCAGGATTTTGATCGACTAATACAAGAAGAAGACCTACCTCAACTACTGAACGAGGCTCCCCTAGACAATATTTGTGAGCATGCGCACGACTTTCTTTCATCCATTCTAGGGGGGAATGATGTTGTTAGTGTATATACCCTAGAGGCCATTACTGTATCATACTAGTTTGTATATTACTTAATGGAAGCTTGGGATATTCACCTTGTATATACAATCTTGCTCAAAATAGTAGTATGCTACTTGGTTTGTTTCTACTTCAATGTGTACTTGTGTTTATTTTAGTATATCACCTATACACATTAGTGGAGCCCTTAGGATCTTTGCTTGATTACCAGCGTTGTGAGGGCAGTCACACTAGTGGGGCTGGGTAATCTATAAGCACATCCTTATGCAGGTCCCTAGTCGCAGGACTATCGAGACTGGGCATCGATACTCCGGAGTAGACTAGCGCATGCGCTTCTCATCCCAGTGTAGGAGACGGTCTGTCCCATAGCCGTTAGTACGTCGTACTGGAGATAGTATGCGGGTGCTCGTTAGGTTACAAGTACACTGGACAGGACTCGTCGGGAACTGACCGGTTGGTATTATACCTATCGTCAGTTATCAGTTCCCAGGTGACATGAGTACAGCTTAATCCGCTGACTTGACACTGTCACTTCGCCTCGAGTGTGTTCCCACTGTACTTTGATTACTACCCTACCACGGCTCAAAGGAGTCGTGCAAACAGGTAGTAGTTGGGTGCAGTCCCGAAGCACTTGGAGGCAGTGACTGTTAGACAGGATTCGTCTCTCCCGGTATTCGGGGTTGACATCGCGCTGTGTCTAGGAGAACCATTACACGAGTAGTCCCTGGCCAGGGCAACCGAGATATATTGGTAGGCTTCCAGTGTTATCTCAGGGTGTATTGGGCTTCACTTCGACATGACTTGTACCGCTATTAGGGGACTGACGTTTACCGCCCCCTAGGCCCGCCATGCGATGTATCAGACGAACAGACCGGACTGTACGGAGACTGTCACATTCAGGCTCAGTAGGAGTTCAGATGGGTTTCACCTCGTCAGTCTTCTTGTCGGCGTCTACCTGGGGACCGTTACGCACAGCTAGTGCCGCTTGCGGTCTGTGGTTAAACCCACTGCCAGCGTAGTGTCGAGTCTTTAGAGTCCCACACAGAAAGCTATTCGCCTTTAGGCAAAAGAGTAGAGGTCGCATGGTTTTGCGACAGGTCGCATGGTTTTGCGACAGGGTTCGGTCACATCCGTGCACTTACGCACGTACAGTGTCCGGACAGTTAACACTAGCGGGCTTTGGTTTAAGCCAGATCCTAGTGTACGTTTTGGGATTGGTTTTATCCAGTTTGTATTCGTGTTCCTCGGAACGCCGATGCGGGTGTGTATGCACAGTTGATGGAGAGACAGAGGCAGAGGATTCTCATTAGGGTTGTTGACCGTTGACTGTTGGCTATTGACTTTTTGCTCAACCCTAATAAGAATATGATATGTAATTAACAATAATATTAATTAAGTATTATAGTGACGTGGTTGTTGAGGGGTTGACTTTGTTGACTTGTTGACTTTGTTGACCAGTTGACTAGGTTGGACTAGTTGACCATCATGATGACAATGGCTATCATTTCATGGCAAAGACTTTTGCTTGCTTGTTCTCTTGTGCAAAATGAGTGCATGAAATGATATGGCTATTGTAGCTTAAACCATCACTAATACTTGATTGCTATTATTGGTTATGATGGTTTTGGATTATGAGAGCCAAGAGAAAAAAGTCTTGCTCATTCTTTCATTTGCTTTCTCTCTCTTGGGTTCTTGAGCTCTCATCTTCTTCCTCTTGCTCTCCCTCTCTTTAGTCTATGGTTCACTTGTCTCATGTGTTGAGAACCAAGAACCATAGAGAAAAATCCCAACACACTCTCCTCTACTCACTCTAGTTTACAAGGTTTAGCAAACCGAGTGAACTAGTTTCTTCAAACCTCAAAGAAGAAGCCAAAGGTAGAAGCTTTCAGGTGGATCGATCTTCGGCGCAAGGAGACGACGGGGTGAAGCCGATCCGGACAACCATCGAGGCTTGAAGATGAAGGAGTTCAAGAAAGAAATGTATAACCCCCTAACCGAGTAGTTAACAACTCCTAGTTAGGTTGTTAGTTAGATGTTTAACAAAGATCCGGTTTTGAGTCCATGTTACCGCCTCTAGAAAATTGTTTTTCACCAAATTCCGCATGCCCGAAAGTACCGGGAGAGGTAGCATGGACTTACAGTGGTATCAGAGCCTAGTTAAACTCTATCTAACATGTTAGCAAAGTAACTAGAAGATCGATCAAAGAAAAAGTCACGAAACGAACCCGATATGTCAAGTTTCTGCCGATTTTTTTCTGTTCAAAAATTGATAAATTTCATCTTAAAAATCGGCTCAGGCTTTTTGTTGAATAACCACAAAATTTGGTCCCACGAACCGATCAAAGAGCCGCGGAAATACGGCGGGAGCATGCTCCCGCCGCGGTTCCGCCGCCGAGTTGACTCGGCCGAGGTCCAAACTTTGTGCAGTGTATTTCTGGGGTTGTTTTGGGATTTTTGGAATATGTCTTTTCAGCCCAGATTTTCCAGAATGAAAATTTTGAGTTTGGGGCATAAAAATCCGTATTTTTGATCGAACTTCTAAAGACTCAAGCTGACGGGTTTTTATCTGTGATGTGATATTTGTATTGAACGTCTGCTAATCGCTATATGTCGATTAGTGGCGGTTATACAAATCTGTGATCTGTAATGTCATTGGAATGTGTATATGAATTCATTGGATTGTCGCGGGTGAATAGCCGGGGTTGTGAGACGAGAGTTTTCTTTTCTTTCAATTCATGTAAATTTGTAAATTGATGTAATAATTATTTGTATGGCCGCACAACCGGGTCGGGGTTGTAGCCGTCATTGTATAATTTCTTTTTACTGTTTTTGCTCCTAGGATAGACCCATGGAGGGGGTGCACAAACTACCGGGTATCCCGAAGTGCCGAGTGGCCTACTCACGGAGTTGAGGGAGGTTGCTTCGCTTTGGGTACTTGGCGGGTAGTTTGCCGCACCCGTAGGGGTCTTGGGTGGGGTATTGGCTATTCACCGCGACCGTGTAATCTGCTTTTCGTTACAGGCTCGTACGAATTGCGGATTCTTAGTATATCCAATATGTTCATCTATGATCTGAAATGGCTATCATTGCAATATATCTATATATATGATATTATTTAGGCGTTGCTTATGTTTTACAGCCGCGCTAGCCCAGCCCCCGCTCTGTCGTTAGTTAAGTAACCTAACGGGTAATGACGGGGCCCCGTGGCGAATGCGAATGGCATAAGCGTACGTCATATTTTGGTTGTTTTCTGCAATGGTAGGATTAAATGATGGGACACATTAAAAGAACTAATGCAAGAATATCACGCATTAAAAGAACTAATGCAAGAAAAATAAACCAAGTAAAATTCGTTGGAACACTTTCGAAAAACCACTCAGTTCTTTTCAAAACCAACTTTTAAATGCGGAGCTTGAGCCACTTCTTTTAAAAGCTATCTCGTTCCATCGATTATATCAAGTTCACTACGTTCACGGTTTCGCCAAAACCATTCGTAGCCCTCCGTCGTTTCACATGAATAGTCAATAGTATTCAAGCTATGTTTGTTGGCCAAAGTCAAGGCATAGTGATTGGTAGCTATTGGGTATTCATGTGCAGCATAGATAGATGTGTTGGTTTGGAACAGTCGTACTGCCTTGTTGGCCAAAGTCAAGGGTAGGTGCGGGTGGATTCAAATTAACCTGGAGAACGACGGGTAGAACTTGATATATGCTTATGATTTGTTGGCCAAAGTCAAGGTCATAAGAGCATGGGGCAAAAATCCACATCGGGAGTTTCAAAAGAACTGAAACTTGCTAGTGTTGCATACCATTTGGAGTGTGATGATTCTGGTAGGATTCCTTCAGTTTCGTCGCGCGATGATATTTGGATCCCGATCCTACTGTGAGTATATGCTACTCCTCGGGAAATTTCTCACTTAACGATCAATGCTATAAACCAAGTAGGTGTCTAGAAAGGTGTTAGCGGGCTACGCCCACAGGGAAAAGAGGTTATTTAATTAAGGAACTTCGCGAAAGCGTTGGAAAACCTCCCTCGAAGTACCGACACTGGCCTAGCTGAACGGTTAAGCAAGAATTGTACGGTGAGATTGATCCTGACTAATTCTTCCTTTTTGGTTTGAGGAGGGATTCGAGAAACAGTGGGAGCCATCCTGTTTAGACAAACTAAAAACCATTCTAAACTTGCAAGAGCATCATGCTGAGTGTTTCTTCTCTCTCTCCTAATTGCAGCGACCAATCGACATGACTGAACTTAAGTAACTTCTACATAAAACCATACTGACAGGGCCAACCTACAAAGATTGGCTCAGGAATGTCAAGATAGCAATCACTTACGACAAGCTGGGGTATCTTCTTACCACCAAAGCTCCCCCTGTCCCATGTCCCAAAACCAGCGTCGCGGATAAGGAAATCCGTAAGAACTGGGAAATCGATTGCGCGAAGGCCAAGTGCCTCGTGCTTGCCTCTATGGACAACGAACATCAGAGGAGGCACGAGAATATGGACCTCGAATCCATATTTCTCCATACAAAAGAACTGTATGGAGAGCAGTCTCGTATCGCAAGATACGAAGTGTCGAAGAAGTTATTTTCGGCAAGGTTGGCCGTCGGATCATCGGTAGCGGAACACGTGCTTAAGATGATTGGCTACATAGAAGAGCTCGCGGACCTTGGGACCACGTTGGAGAATGAGCTCTATACGGACTTGATTCTCCAGTCCCTTCCTTCCACTTACGCCCAATTTATCCTGAACTTCAACTTACAAGAAAAGGAAGTTGAACTTTCAGAACTCCTCAACATGCTGAGGAGCGCAGAGGGCACCCTACAGAAAGGTAGAAAAACATCCACTTTGTTTGTAGGAGGATCTTCCTCTTCTAGGTCCAAGGCGAAAGCTAAGGGAAAGAAGAAGAAAGCCCCTGCCAAACCAAGGGGCGGTGTTAGTAAAGTGGATACGAAGGGAAAGGCAAAAGCAACAAAGAAAGTGGGAAAGCTTGTGGATAAAGAAGAATGCTTCTATTGTCATAAGAAGGGACACTGGAAGAATGATTGCAGGGCTTGGAAAGCCAGAACACAGGAACTGAAGCAGGTTGCGGCTTCAGCTTCAGGTGTGTATGTTATTGATAACTGTATTTCAATAAACTCTACTTCCTGGGTATTGGATACCGGATCAGGATCTTATATCTGTAATTCTTTGCAGGCGTTGAGAAACCGTAGGTTTTTGAAGGCAGGTGACATGACCCTCAAAGTTGCAAACGGAGCTAGCATGGATGCTAAGGCCGTGGGGGACTATCACCTGGGAATGTCAGATGGACATGTTTTGGTTTTGCATAATTGCTTTTTTGTACCCAACGCAACTTGTAATATCATTTCTGTATCTTTGGTTTCTAAAGAAGGTTATGAATTTGTGTTTGTAAGCAATGTTGTAAACATTCACCTTAATCAAGTTCTGATTGGGTCAGGTACATTGAGCAATGGTATATACGTATTAAACCAACCACAGATTTTCAATGTCCAGAATACACACAAAAGAAAGTCTCCAAAAATCAATCAGACTTTCTTGTGGCATTGTAGACTGGGTCACATCAATAAGAGAAGGTTGACGAAGTTATATACAGAAGGATATTTGGATTCGTTCGAATATCAATCGTATGCCACTTGTCAATCCCGTCTCAAAGGAAAGATGACAAAGACTCCGTTCACTGGACACGGAGTAAGAGCGAGCGAGCTCTTGGGACTCGTACACAGCGACGTGTGCGTTCCAATGTCTACATATGCGCGAAGCGGTTATTCTTACTTCATTACTTTTACGGATGACTTTTCAAGGTACGGTTATGTCTTCTTAATGAAACATAAGTCCGAAGCCTTTGGAAAATTCCAGGAATATAAGAATGAAGTAGAAAAACAAACCGGCAAAAGTATCAAGATTCTAAGATCGGATCGAGGTAGTGAATACTTGAGTGCCGAGTTCCTGGACTATTTAAAAGAGAACGGAATTCTCTCTCAGCTTACTCCTCCATACACTTCGCAACATAACGGTGTATCGGAGAGACGGAACCGGACCCTATTGGATATGGTACGGTCCATGATGAGTAACGTTGAGTTGCCGCGATCATTCTGGGGGTATGCACTAGAATCAGCCGCATACCTTTTGAACCGAGTTCCCACTAAGACTGTGCCTACCACACCATATGAGATGTGGTGTGGGAAGAAACCCTATCTTAAGCACATTAAGACATGGGGATGTCCAGCTTTTGTTAAAAAGCAGCATGCGGACAAGCTCGAGGCACGCTCAGTACAGTGCAAGTTTGTGGGATATCCAAAGAACTCCAAGGGATATTTCTTCTACTGCGAAGTGGAACAAAAGGTTTTTGTTTCTCGTCATGCCTACTTCTTGGAAACTGAGTTTTTGGAAAAATAGATAAGTGGGAGCACAGTAGAACTGGAAGAAATTCCAGAACCACAGACTATTACTGAAAGCTTAGTGGAACCAGAGGGTTCAAAAGAACAGGACATTCCTACGCCGGTCCGCAGGAGTAGTAGGCAGTCTCATCCGCCCGAGAGATACTACGGTTTTCTCATAGACGGGGATAGAGAGGATTGCATCATAGATTATGATGAGCCTACTAGTTTCCAGCAGGCCGTTCAGAGCGTTGACTCGGTAAAATGGCTGGATGCAATGCAGACCGAAATGGAGTCTATGTACACCAACAAAGTATGGACGTTGGACATTGCTCCAGACGGGGTAAAACCCGTAGGATGCAAGTGGATCTTCAAAAGGAAGATTGGTGTAGATGGACAGGTTGAGACCTACAAAGCTAGACTTGTTGCAAAGGGTTTTCGTCAAAGACCTGGTTTGGACTATAACGAAACCTTTTCTCCAGTGGCTATGCTGAAATCCATTCGGATCCTTCTTGCCATTGCTTCCTTCCACGATTATGAGATCTGGCAGATGGACGTAATGACCGCTTTTCTAAATGTAAATTTAGAGAAGTGTGTCTATATGGACCAACCAGAGGGTTTCATTCAGAGTGGGAGCAGCGGAAAGGTGTGCAAGTTGCTTAAGTCCATCTATGGACTAAAGCAGGTATCGCGGAGTTGGAACATCTGTTTTGATGAGACGGTCAAGGAATTTGGCTTTATCAAAAATCCAGATGAACCATGCATCTATAGTAGATTTGTAGCGAGAACTGTAGTATTCCTCGTTTTATACGTGGATGACATTCTCTTAATAGGAAATGACATTCCTATGCTACAATCTGTCAAGGGGTTCTTGTCACACAGGTTCTCCATGAAAGACCGGGGTGATGCCTCATACATCCTGGGGATCCGGATCCATCGTGATAGATCCAAGAGGATATTAGGACTTTCACAGTCCAGGTACATCGACACCATACTGAAGAGATTCAGTATGGAAGATTCCAAGCGCGGAAACCTACCGGCTTGTCACGGGATCACCTTCTCTAAAGAGATGTCTCCCAAGACTGATTTGGGGAGGGATCGCATGTCTATTATACCCTACGCTTCTGCGGTAGGCTCTATAATGTATGCGATGTTGTGTACCAGACCGGATGTAGCTTATGCACTGAATGTGGTAAGCCGGTATCAGTCAAACCCTGGGGAGAAACACTGGATAGCGGTAAAGAACATTCTCAAGTACCTGAGAAGGACTAAGGAGATGTTTTTGGTGTATGGCGGAAAAGACCTCCAGATCGAGGCCTTTGCTGACTCCAGCTTACAGGGTGACAAAGACGATTCCAAGTCCATGTCGGGTTTTTTCTTTACCCTCAATGGAGGGGCGGTGTGTTGGAAGAGTTCCAAACAGGAAACCGTTACAGACTCGACGATGGAAGCGGAATATATCGCTGCATCTGATGCCGCAAAAGAAGCTGTCTGGATGAGGAAGTTCTTGAAAGAACTTCAGGTGGTTCCGTCCATTGTTGATCCAATACCTCTGTATTGCGACAACAACGGGGCTATAGCTTTAGCGAAGGAACCCAGGTCCCATCAGAGATCCAGACACATCTTGAGGCGGTATCACCTGATCAGGGAGATCATGGATCGCCAGGAGATCAAGGTTCGGAGGGTTGCTTCAGAAGATAACACTGCAGATCCATTCACCAAGGCCTTGCCCCAGACTCAGTTCGAGCGGCTGATCGAGATGATAGGTCTTCGATACGACAGTACATGGCCTTAGTGCAAGTGGGAGATTGTTAGTGTATATGCCCTAGAGGCCATTACTGTATCATACTAGTTTGTATATTACTTAATGGAAGCTTGGGATATTAACCTTGTATATACAATCTTGCTCAAAATAGTAGTATGCTACTTGGTTTGTTTCTACTCCAATGTGTACTTGTGTTTATTTTAGTATATCACCTATACACATTAGTGGAGCCCTTAGGATCTTTGCTTGATTACCAGCGTTGTGATGGCAGTCACACTAGTGGGGGCTGGGTAATCTATAAGCACATCCTTATGCAGGTCCCTAGTCGCAGGACTATCGAGACTGGGCATCGATACTCCGGAGTAAACTAGCGCATGCGCTTCTCATCCCAGTGTGGGAGACGGTCTGTCCCACAGCGTTAGTACATCGTACTGGAGATAGTATGCGGGTGCTCGTTAGGTTACGAGTATACTGGACAGGACTCGTCGGGAACTGACCGGTTGGTATTATACCTATCATCAGTTATCAGTTCCCAGGTGACATCAGTACAGCTTAGTCCGCTGACTTGACACCGTCACTTCGCCTCGAGTGTATTCCCACTGTACTTTGATTACTACCCTACCACGGCTCAAAGGAGTCGTGCAAACGGTAGTAGTTAGGCGCAGTCCCGAAGCACTTGGAGGCAGTGACGGTTAGACAGGATTCGTCTCTCCCGGTATTGGGGGTTGACATCGCGCTATGTCTAGGAGAGCCATTACACGAGTAGTCCCTAGCCAGGGCAAGCGAGATATACTGGTAGGCTTCCAGTGTTATCTCAGGGTGTATTGGGTTTCACTCCGACACGACTTGTACCGCTATTAGCGGACTGACGTTTACCGCCCCCTAGGCCCGCCATACGATGTATCAGATGAACAGACCGGACTGTACGAAGACTGTCATATTCAGGCTCAATAGGAGTTCAGATGGGTTTCACCTCGTCAGTCTTCTTGTCGGCGTCTACTTGGGGACAGTTACGCACAGCTAGTGCCGCTTGCGGTCTGTGGTTAAACCCACTGCCAGCGTAGTGTCGAGTCTTTAGAGTCCCACACAGAAAGCTATTCGCCTTTAGGAAAAAGAGTAGAGGTCGCATGGTTTTGCGACAGTGTTCGTTCACATCCGTGCACTTACGCACGTACAGTGTCCGGACAGTTAACACTAGCGGGATTTGGTTTATGCCAGATCCTAGTGTACGTTTTGGGATTGGTTTTATCCAGTTTGTATTCGTGTTCCTCGGAACGCCGATGCGGGTGTGTATGCACAGTTGACGGAGAGACAGAGGCAGAGGATTCTCATTAGGGTTGTTGACCGTTGACTGTTGACTATTGACTTTTTGCTCAACCCTAATGAGAATATGATATGTAATTAACAATAATATTAATTAAGTATTATAGTGACATGGTTGTTGAGGGGTTGACTTTGTTGACTTGTTGACTTTGTTGACCGGTTGACTAGGTTGGACTAGTTGACCATCATGATGACAATGGCTATCATTTCATGGCAAAGACTTTTGCTTGCTTGTTCTCTTGTGCAAAATGAGTGCATGAAATGATATGGCTATTGTAGCTTAAACCATCACTAATACTTGATTGCTATTATTGGTTATGATGGTTTTGGATTATGAGAGCCAAGAGAAAAAAGTCTTGCTCATTCTTTCATTTGCTTTCTCTCTCTTGGGTTCTTGAGCTCTCATCTTCTTCCTCTTGCTCTCCCTCTCTTTAGTCTATGGTTCACTTGTCTCATGTGTTGAGAACCAAGAACCATAGAGAAAAATCCCAACACACTCTCCTCTACTCACTCTAGTTTACAAGGTTTAGCAAACCGAGTGAACTAGTTTCTTCAAACCTCGAAGAAGAAGCCAAAGGTAGAAGCTTTCAGGTGGATCGATCTTCGGCGCAAGGAGACGACGGGGTGAAGCCGATCCGGACAACCATCGAGGCTTGAAGACGAAGGAGTTCAAGAAAGAAAAGTATAACCCCCTAACCGAGTAGTTAACAACTCTTAGTCAGGTTGTTAGTTAGATGTTTAACAAGATCCGGTTTTGAGTCCATGTTACCGCCTCTAGAAAATTGTTTTTCACCAAATTCCGCATGCCCGAAAGTACCGGGAGAGGTAGCATGGACTTACAGATGTTCAAGTGGAAGAGGATCATGAAAACAGCCGGGCCATTCTTACTACTATATTGGCTGATTTGGAGATCAATAAATCATATTCTTTTGTTTATGTCGAATTTAAAAGACAGTTCAGGGGTGGCGCACCCTAATGAACGATTTAGGAGGGGAATTATCTAATATGCAAGGAATAATAGACTGGAGTGGCCCCCAGTTTCAAATGTTGGTTTCTAAGAATGGAACCGAGGTGATGGGAGTAAGTGGAGTGGGTAGGGCTGCTCTCCAGGGCCTCAGTCATAGATAGAGTAGTGCGTTAGTGTGACGACTGATGAGCAAGTGCACTTTAGGAAGAGAGTGCCCGATGAGGTCGAATAGTTTTCAATGTGACCATTCCGGAATACACGACCAAGTAATAAATAGACACGTTGGATATAGAATCTTTACCTGAGGTATTTGATTGATCCGTTGCAGCTTAAGAAAAAGACTAGAAGAGTAGCATTGGCTGCTATGATTGGAGCTGTGATATTAGCTATGGCGTTAGGTGAATCAGTCACAATAGAGGGAATTTTTCGAACATTTTTGCTCTTACTTAGGCTACTGCTATTCATTGTTTATTGTCAACTTCTACGATAGTTGAAAGATAAGAAGGGACCAAGATGCATCTTTAATAGGATACAGAGACTTTCTCAATATTAAGGCCTTAGTGCAGCATAGAGGCTTAGAGCATTTGGTCCAGTAGTGAAAAACTTTAAAAAAAGAAGCCGTTCAACTCGGTAATGATTACAAGGTGGCTACTAGACTACTTAAGTTAATCGTTCCACTTGGTTAGCCGACTTGTTTAACTACCGCTCCTTCCACTGGTTCCTATTCAACGACGGGCTTGCTTTCCATTTTTTGCTTGGCCCGCTTGAGCGCTTGATCCGATTGATAATACCCACGCTGACTTTCCATAGTCTCACTTGGCGTACAATCACTTGTCTCCTTCTTGTTGTCTGGCTTGTCCTTTTACAGTCAACTAGATTAGTAAACAAGTATTCGTTTCGCTATACAACTCGCATGATTCTTTCCGCCCTTATCTGTGACGTAATTAACTTCACCAAATTTCCCATAGTGGGTGGCGAGCTGACATATGGATAACCTTTCCGCTTCTTAATTGCATACACAGAAATCTGTTGCCTCGGTCGGGCGACGGAAGTGAAGCCGTCGGACTGGCCAATATTTCAATAGGCTTACTGATGGCGGAAAATGTACCGTTTGATGCTCCTGAATCGGACGGCTAGAAACACCGGTCAATCTTCTCGGTAGGACGGCTAAAGAAGTGTCGTAAGTCTACTCTGCACCCTTTTATTCAAAATCTATAGCACAATGCAATCCAGGGACGATCTAGGTCAAGCCAAAACTGCCTATACGACCACTTAGCCTCCGTCCGCGTCTTTGAAGAAAGCTATCGTATCTTTGTAGTATGACCTCACTTAGTGAAATTGGATACTAAGTGGTTTCTTCTTTACTTAGCCAAATCTCGGCTCCTTTCCTATCGTATAACCCAATTAAAGAAATCTGGCCTTCATCACTTTGTAAATCTTAAACCGACGTCTTTCACTTTATCCAATTACCTATTTCTCCTCACATGCAAGAATGGACCTTAGCCACGAGTTGTCTGGCCTAGACACTGATAAGGCGAAGACAGCTGGGCCCTGAGTTTTCGATCTCTGTTCTTGCGCGAAAGTCTCAGAAAGATCTTGCTTTGCTTCCTTAATTAGATTGACTCGTCAAGTTCAAGTTATAGATTAGATCGTAGACCGATGTCGGATTATTTTCCTTCACAGCATGGCAATCCCCTTCCTGTCACGCTGGACAACAAAGGGTTGACTTTGATACGAAAATCTGAACAGAGCTGTGACGTCAACCTCGTATCCTTCTTCTAACTCTTTCAAGTATAGGATCAAATTAAAGGAATTTTCTTCCCATCCAGAGAAAGGCCTAAATCTTTCATAGGGATTCCATCGCCTCTTTGCTAAATCGAAGAGCGGAAAAATGCACTTAATTGCTTGTGATGAAATCGACCACGAAATTCTCTTTGAAATCGAGGAGCCTTTCTCATAACTTTATTGTTGTTACCTTTTTTTTCCTGAAGCATAGATGAGATTAGAGATGAAAAAGACGCTAGCATTAGCAGAAGATCATCGATCATACTTTCTTGCCTTAGCCACCATTAAGGAAGAGGGATAAAAGGTACATACCATATATATCTCCCTTTAGAGGAAATAATAGTTAGCTCGAGCTATAAACGTCCCTCTATAGTCAATAATTGATTCCGTCAATATAAGTCTATTCTATAGATTCGGAAATCAAGCAGGGAGCATCTACTAGTCGGGGTGCCCCGGAGTATTTGTTGAGTTTCAGGGTAAGGCAACGGTAGGACCTACCCTACCCAGAAATCCCATAGCCGGTCTCCTCTAGTAGATAGTTCGTTCATAAAGGAACACGACTTCAAATGGTCTGTATCATCTTAGAAGGGGTTGAAACAAATAGATGATATGAAAAAGTTACAACGGTGAAAATAAAAAGAATAATGATAATGAGAATTATGTTCCTGTTCCTGTTCCTTAAACCCGACATACAAATGCGAAACATAAACTCAGTAGAAACCCTGCTATCAATTCTTTATTTCCTGTTATCAATTCTTTATTTGAAGTTCACAGTTTAGTGAGAAGATCTTATTCTGATGGGTCGTCTTCTGAGAGTTCTTCTGAAAGTCGAGCTAATCATCAAATTTCGATTCATGATCTTCCTTATGAATTTGAAGCAATTCGAGCTTTCCTTAATGCGATGTGTATGACAAAAGAATTGTTGAATGATGATATGGACGATATGAAAGAGGCAGTTCTATCTGGTAATTACCTCTTTCGTCCACTTCTTTTAATTGAGAAATATCAAGATCATCCACAGAATACACTCTCACGTCCTTTTGATATCATCACATCCTCACCCTATGACAATGTGGTTATTGGAGCACTTGAAAATCTTCTCATTCGAGAGTTGAGGTTTCATAAACCTTCCTATTTTCTACCTTCGTGCTATAGCTCATATGCCAATATTGAAGATGATTATGAGACATACTACTTCGAAGCCAATCAAGAGTGTCGTAATTATACATCTTTCGTTGTAATAAATAGCTTTCAGTCCAAGCTGTTGATCCCCAGGTCCCGCCTTTTAGAGAAGATGACATTTATTTGTAATAATGATAAGTTTTTAGTCAAGTTAATCACTGATTTTGTCAACTTATCGATTATTGATGTAAATAGAATGGACCTCTCGTTAAAGACTGGAGTTCCTCCTCTCGATGGAATATCTGGCATTTTCTTGAATATCTTTCTCGATGATCTCGATCGGGAATTTGAAGCAAGGTACCCTCAACTGAAATATCTACGATATCAGCATTTCTTCGTTGTTCCAATTATGAATAATGATATCTCAGATTCTACAATATCTGCTTTCCACAAGATTTTCAAGCAATTCAATTTACATCCTCCTATCATAGAACGCACAGTTAGAGGAGGAGCTCCTATTCCATTCTTAGGTGGGTCATCAATTCGTATCAACAACGAGGGAGACATAATTATATCATAATGAATCTATTTAATATATTGACATCGGCTAAGCCTCACTTTAGAGATAAAGATAAAAAGTTAGTGTTAGAATAGTACCTCTCCCTTCCTCCTATCGGATGACTTACTGGTATGGGTATGATCACTGGAAAATGATGAGGGTCATTCATAAGGAGGAATACCGGGATCAATTGTGGTGGGTACGAACTCAATTACAATTAGGGGATAGATTATTATATCGGAAGGGTTTCATTCGGGGTTGGGGAATTTTGCATACCTTTGATAAGCCTTGGAAACCACACACTGCTAGGGAGCTACTACCCCCCATAGCAGAAGGAGGGCTAAGAGCACTATGGTTGCGTGAGCAGCCTCTCAAAGTCGGTCTTGCCGGTATTCTCAGTCTAGAAAAACTAGAAAAAGAGTCGCGCGTCAAAGATTTGCGATTGGAGGAAGCGATTAGATACTCCTATTAGAGAGATACTAGATTTGTAATATGCGTTTGCTTAACATTAGGGTTTTCTGTATGGTGGTCTTATGCGCCCGATCCATTAGTCTGAAGCCCTGAAGTTCTTTGGGCGGATAACCTTAAAGAAATTGTTTCCTTCTGGAAAGATACATTTATACATAAGGTGTGCTGTGGACACCCACAAGTTTACAGTCCCTGTGATTGTGGTGAACCGAGTGGTGAAAGAATTCTATCCGGTGAAAGATTTTGATCCATTATCATTGAAATCCGGAGAGAGAAAAGCTGCACTAGCACTATACCGGGCGTCTATCGTTGTCTATCTTGTACTCGCGGAGTCTGTGTCTACGGATGGTTTTTTACTAAGCTACTAATAAGATCTCTATCAATGCTGTAGTTTTCTTAGGTTGGGGGATAAGCTGTAGCCTAGCTTTGCATAAAACTGCACATATTCAAGGTAGGCCCAGTCAGTCAAAAGTAATAGGACTGGGGGACGGGGATGTGTCAACGGAGGGCCCGTCCATGTGTCTCTTATTTCCTTTTTGAGTCATTGGTTCTTAATTGTATTGTTACCTGTGTACCGATTAGCTACACGGTTTGGAGCCTTCAGGGCTCCAAGAGTGAGTGATGGCCTAGTTGGCCATCACGAACGGCATATACGCACGTGCGAGATGGAAAACTGGAACAAGCAACTCGACTACTTGGGAGTCTCTGACGGAACGGAAAAAAGTGAAGCGAGTGGTCCTCTACTGGACGGACTACGAGTTGAACTATCTGTTGCCTTTGAATGACCCTAGCGGAGCGTCTGCAAAAGTTGGGAAAACATCTCTTGTCCGGACCTCAGAGTTGAACAAGAGAGTGGTCCCACAGACCACGAACGATAAGCAGCCCTGCTTTTTGACACAGTATGGAGCCAACGTCGGTCGCAGGACAGTGAGAGAGCCCAAACTGGCTGTGCTCAAACCTGTCCTAAGCATGCCGTAGGAGTTGTTGCCTTTTGGAAACCCTATTTTCCATCCCAAGTAACGTATGGTAGACCTACTACGGGGATTTATACTACTTCGGTGAAACACTCCCCGGCGTTCGCGGGCTTTTCTTCTTTTCGGACACCATAGACAACTGCCCTTAGGGTCCGTTATTGTGCCGCACGACACTCCCCCCGGCTTTGGCTGCTCGTAAGGGTAAGGAACACATGACCGCCTCCCCCAGGACGTCAAAATGTCCGGCTTGCTACCAAAGTCTAACTCGGCATACCATTTTTACTTTCGATCATCTATATACTTGCTAGATTAGGATACACTTTATCAACCCTTCGGTACTATGAGGGAAAAGTAGTGGAGCCCAAAATCGAATGCAGTTTCTGACCCTTTTTTACCGAGGGAGTTATAAAATAGGTGTTTTGAGTTCTCGTTTTTGTTGAAAATAGGTCCTCGAGTTTCCGATATCGCCTCGTTGCGGTTTTGACTTTCTGAAATCATCATGTCAAGGGTTTTGAGTTCGAGTTAAGTCAGTGAGCGAAGCGATTCAGAGCCCCGCCGCTTGAGGGCGCAATGAAGGTTCGAGTTGTCGAAAAAGTGGTTGTTGCCCTTTTGAGTTTCCGAATATCGCATCGTTGGGGTCGGAGTTCGGGTTGCTAATGAACTAGTGGAACGGGAAGTTGGGACTAAAGAGAAAGACTATCAAAGCTGCTCTAAGTATTATTACCTTGTTCGAGTCCTTTTGGGTTGGCATAAACCAACTGAGAGCAATTGAGTGGAGCGAGTAGTTCCTCCTGGACAAACCATGAGTGGAACGATCTCATTGAATGAACTAGGTTTTCAACTACCTAATGGGAGAAGAGTCGTCTCTGACGGGAGCTGAAGCGACGGTTTTGTGTCCAGAAGTAGTAAAACATCTCCCCTGTCCGATGAGCCCGGGAAGCCTTATGAGTTCCTGCTGACCTATACAACATACTGAAAGAAACCACTATACGGGCTTGAGGTTTTTCTTAGGTCCTTCCCATCCGAGGACACTCCCGTACTCCAAAGGGGTGTCCGTAAAGTAGGGGAAGGGAGCAAGTAATCAATGCCACTAAGTCAATAGAAAGGCAAGTGGGTGATTTCCCAGTAGGAAGAACGATAGAGTGCAGGGACAAAGCAACGACTAAGCGCCTAGCGTGATATTGGTTTTCATGGTGCGGTAGCACATCCGTTTTCTTGCTCGGGTAGCACGACCGATCTATAAAGAAAGAGAATAACAACTCCGGCTTAAGAGCTCCGCTTTCGGTTCCGGTTCAGGTCCAGCTTAAGAGCTACTTGTTTCTTGCTTGTTGGCTGTTCTGTTTTTAGTTCTTCCTGTTGCTCTCTTTCTTGGCTGCTCATACGACGAGAATTGGAAAGCAGCACAATGAGTTATTACTTAGGCTGCTAAATACGCAAGCGCAGTTAAAGGTTGTTAGCAGCAATGCAATACAGAAGCGAGGTTTTTTGAGTCGTGCTCCCTTTTCTTCATTCCCGTGTAATCAGGTGTGAGTGTAACGAGTTTGTTTCAAATAAGTCCAATGAGATGATACGAAAACCAAGAGTGAAAAGCTGGCTCAGAAGAAAGTCTAATGGGGCATGGTTTAGAAAGTAGGTTACCTGCTCGTAAGAGGACTTAGTTAGTTGCTCATCAAAAGGATAAGCAAGGTTTTATGAATTATCCTAGCAAGGCTTATAAGATAAGGCTAAGCGAAAGCAAACAGGGTTTGTAATGTAATGAAGGTTTGGTGTTCAGTCCGCCATTCCAAGGTAAATGCCTGGCTATTCAAGCTAGCATGGTAACGAGACGGTGAGTGAAAGTGACTCGGTCCTGAGGAAGATGCCTAGCTAGTTTTGAACCAGAGCAGGGAAGTCAAATAGCTAAATCATCCATCGACGACCTTTTAGTAGATCATGGAGGTCTTCTTATTATCTTATATTATAAGACCTTACTAGAAGCAATTCCTCTATCTGACATTGAGGGGCATCCTCATCAGTTGTAGAAAGATTCTCTCTTGAGTCAGAGAAGTTCTCTTTACTACATTCTCTGTGCTCACTCTGCTCTTCTAGCCTCAGTCTTGTGCTAGTGGGTTGGTTGGCTGACTTGAGCTAACAAGGGGCTTAACCTTGGCTAAAACACTAGTTTTCAACATAAATTCCACTGGTAAGATAAATAATTCAAGAAAAGAAGAGTTAAGCCAAGAGGGCGAACGATTAAACCAAGTAAGTCTTCCTGCAGTTCAAAGAGTGGTCTCGACCTCGTTAAGTCAAGTGCAAAAGGGACTCAAAATTGTTGCTAACCTCGTGTTGCTAATCAAGTGTTGCTAGTCAAGGGAAAAAGTAGGGACTAATCAGTCTTTGTTCTAACCAACTCGCTTACCCTGTTGAACAAGTGAGTGATTTCCCACTAGGCTTTGACTTTCGATGATCATTATATGATGCAATTGAGCAGTGAAGTCTAGTTTTGCTATTTCAATGGGACCAATGAAAGTCCGTATTGAATATATTACCCTAAAAGGTAAACAAATTGTCTTAGCTGCTACCAGTGAAGCGAAGGAAGGAGCTAATCTCCTGACGAGCGGAACGGTTAACGAGTGAAGCGAGGGTCCCGAGCTGAACGGAGAAGGACAATTGAACGAGTGGAACGGCGTCAAGTCAAGTGCAAAAGGGGTAAACAAAACCTCGGTCTTCTTTGTTGCCCTGCTGCTCGAGTGAAGCGTAAGGCCTTCTGAGCTGAACGGAGAAGGACAGTTGAACGAGTGGTCAAGTCAAGCTGCAAAAAGGGGACAAAGAATCTTGGCTGCTAGTCCGGACCTCGGGCTGCTAGGCAAGTGAGTGATTGCCCAGTAGGCAAGCACGAACGAGTGAGTTCGCCTCTCCAAGTCAAGTCAAGTCCCCAAAAGGGTAAACAAACTATCTTTGCCCTCGTCCGGATCAAGTGAGTGAAGTGAAGGACCTTTCGAGTGGAACGGGGATCTTGTCCGTCTGCAAAAGGGACTCAAAATGGCCTCGGCAGGGCAGTTGAACCAGTGAAGCGTAAGGCATTCCGAGCTGAACGGATAACCAAGGAAGTCTGCTAAAGGGTAACAAACGTCATCGTCGATCCGAAAGCAAAGCCCGTCTGAAAAAAGAAAAGAAGTTTTGCGCCGGCTAAGCAAAAGGCGATAGAAGACGAAGTGGATCGACTGCTCGCCGCTAACTTTATCAGTAATCTGGACTACTCTGGTAGGCTTGCAAATGTAGTCATGGTCAAGAAGGCGAATGGGAAATGGCGCATGTACGTCGATTTCACGGACTTAAACAAGGCCTGCCCCAAAGATAACTATCCCATCTCTCGGATAGACCAGCTTGTAGACAGCTCGGCAGGCCATGAACTATTGAGCTTCATGGACGCCTTCTCGGGTTACAATCAGATCAGGATGAACCCGGACGATGAAAAACTGACCGCCTTTACCACTGACCGGAGGGTATACTGCTACAAGATGATGCCCTTCGGACTTAAGAACGCTCGGGGCTATGATTTTCCCTGGTCTTACAACGCTGAAAAGCTCAAGTTGTACAAATTAAAAAAAATGTATTTGTACCCTCTTTCTGAAATAAATAAAGTTGTTTCTGTTGGAATTTAGTTAAAGTTTAAAAATTGTATGAGAAGAGAAAAAGAAGACAACAGCATAGTGTCAAAAACAAACTTTATTGATAAAAGGGTATTATAGGCTCCCCAGCCTTACAATAATTACGATAGAGGGGGCGGGGATCAAGAAAGCACTGTTGATGGTATTCCGAGAAGATCTCCTGCTTCCTTCGCCCGCTCCCTTCGCTCGCTCTCTCTGACAGTGCCCATGGACCCTAGATGCTACGGAAGCATCGGGGGCCTAATCTGACAGGCAAGAAGCAACGATCTGCCTTTTCTGGAAACACTCCAGAAGAAGACCCACCGATCGCTCCCGCCTGCTCTGTGAGATCAGGCCGAGCTGGTAGAGCGAGTGCAACTTTTCAATCGTTTCATCCCTCAGCTGTGGAGACAGGGCATTGTGCAGACCCGGGGACATCCTCCAGATTGCGTAAATGAGCAGTTGGAGGAGAGGAGATCGCTGGGGAAGAAGGCGTCCAAAGTGTCCCTCCACGCGGTCTTTCACCGCCCCGTACATCTATTCGGAGCGATCGAGACTATAAAGATACACATCATCACGAGAAATGATCTCCCTGATGAGCACAAACAAACGCCTGGCCATCTTCAGAAACACAAGGCTAGAAAGAAGCCAACATATTTTCGCTATTTATAGCCTCAACAAAATCTTCCAACGGCCGAAAGTTTACTCACGTAGAGACGCGAATCGCGGGGCGTCTCAATTTCCCGATACGGAATGGCCATGTGTCGGCCATGCCTGTCTTCCAGGGTGGCCTTGCGGCCCACGGAAGGTTGAACGACGCCCTCACTCCCGCCAATGCGGCCCGCGGAAGTTTGAAGGACATCCAGCGAGGGCTTAGGAAACTCGAAAGCCCTTCTCGCGAGGTCGCCGGGTAGCTTCCTGCTCGGCGCATCCGCAGCGGGTAGCTTCCTGCCCGGTCCATCTCTAGCGGGTAGATTCCTACCCATCTACGCTAAGGATCTAATGCCCTTATTACGAGACCACCGAGCAGCTTCCTGCCCGGTCCATCCCTAGAGGGTAGCTTCTTATCCATCTACGCTAAGAATCTGAAGCCCTCTTGACGAAGCCACAGAGCAGCTTCTCTGCCCGGTCCACCCTTAGCCGGTAGTTTCCTATCCATCTACGCTAAGAATCTAAAGCCTCCTTAACAAGGCCACCGAGCTGCTTCCCTGTCCGGTCCATCCCTGACGGGTAGTTTCCTACCCATCTACGCTAAGGATCTGAAGCCCTCATTGCGAGGCCACCGAGAAGCTTCCTGCCCGGTCAATCCTTAGCAGGTAGCTTCCTACCCATCTACGCTAAGGATCTCAAGCCCTCATTGCGAGGCCACCAAACAGCTTCCTGCCCGGTCCATCCCTAGCGGGTAGCTTCCTACCCATCTACGCTAACGATCTCAAGCCCTTATTGTGAGGCCACCGAGCAGCTTCCTGCCCGGTCCATCCCTAGCGGGTAGCTTCCTACCCATCTACGCTAAGGATCTCAAGCCCTCATTGCGAGGGCCACCGAGCAGCTTCCTGCCCAGTCCATCCCTAGCGGGTAGCTTCCTACCCATCTACGTTAAGAATCTGAAGCCCTCATTACGAGGCCACCGAACAGCTTCCTGCCCGGTCCATCCCTAGTGGGTAGCTTCCTAACCATCTACGTTAAGGATCTGAAGCCCTCTTAACGAGGCCACCGAGCAGCTTTCCTACCCGGTCCATCCCTAGCGGATAGTTTCATTTCCAATAACGCTAAGGACCTAAAGCCCTCTTAACGAGGCCACCGAGCTGCCTCCCTACCCAGTCCACCCCTAGCGGGTAGTTTCCTACCCAACCACGCTAAGGATCTGAAGTCCTCTTAACGAGGCCACCGAGCAGCCTCCCTGCCCGGTCCACCCGTAGCGGGTAGTTTCCTACCCAACCACGCTAAAGATCTGAAGCCCTCGTTGCGAGGCCACCGAGCAGCTTCCCTGTCCGGTCCATCCCCAGCGGGTAGCTTCCTGTCCAACAACGCTAAGAATCCGAAGCCCTCTTAACAATGCCACTGAGCAGCTTTCTTTCCCGGTCCATCCCTAGCGGGTAGCTTCCTACCCATCAACGCTAAGGATCTAAATCTGTCACGACCCGAAAGTACGGAACGTGACTGGCACTTAGATTACGAAACGTCTAAAGGCGTACCGTAACCTAAGTCAGCCAAAGCCCAGAAATCTAACCCAAAAGCAAAAGAGAGTGAAGGAAAACCATAAATGAAAACGGTTTTGAAATCAATTAAGCTGCATAGAATCCAAAAAATAGAACATCAAAAATTTCTGAAAATTTCGGCAGAGTCTCCCCTGTATTTTCTATCCCCAAAAATGGGTACAACAAGATGATACATATGAAATCATAAAAATGGCATCCCCAAGCGGGAGCTAGCTCTTCGCCCAAGGCGGATCACAACCACATGCAATATAATAGTAATATCAAGAAAAGAGCAAAGGAAACGCAAAAATACCAGAAAAACACACATCGGCTCAAGTGAGCTCGATCCAAAAGAACCACAAATATACAAGTCTCCCTGTCTCATCACTAAGTCGCATATACAATGTGAAATGGTAGATGGAGAATACTAGATACAATGATAAAGCAAAAGAAATAAAATATGCTCGCAACCCACCTACGGGCGAAGTCGCGAGTCTGAGCAAAATGAGCTGATGATAAGATAGCCCGCCGCTACAAAGATGACGGGTCCGACCTGCAAGACACTGTGGCACAACGGGGGTGAGTTGCCAGCTCGTGAGTAAATATAACATCTAATAAGGCAATCGTAAGAATGCACGCAATGCGGAACAACATGTATGTCCATATGTGCTATAATATCTCTAGTATGTATGCGCAGGTATGCAATGTCATTATTAAGTCTTTAAGTGTTTTAAATGCTAAGGTTATTGAATTCCTAACTTTAAAACATGAACATCTGTATAGTAGCTAAATATCATCGAGAAATCATCTGAAAACCTGTGTCAAGCATCGACACCAAAAAGGAATCATATCTGTCTCAATATCGGGCTCCGTCAGTCCGGATCGGCCCATATCATAAATCTCACGACAACGGTCGGTATCCTCCGGATATCCGCCGCGCCAGACATCACCGGTAGGTAGTCTTCCCCTGCCAGGCTCATCGTCTACAACTCGATCTTCTTGCCCCGGGGTACCATACCGGGCCCACCATGTACCCGAGACGGTTCATCCACTCCTCGAATCGGGTCTCGAAATCCAACAGAAAACATGAAAACTCATGGTGGACGACACATACGTCACGAGAAAACCGCAACTTTGTTTTTTTTGAAAATGATAAATCTAAGGTTTTGTTAAATTCTTGCGGTTTTCCCCAAAAATCCAGAAATCACAGAAAAACTGAAATCATCAAGAAAATCATAGTGTCCACATGTTATATGTAATAAATGTCTATGATATCAATGTATATGATGTGCGAGTTTGGCTAGAAATCTAGGTAAATATGATAGTAATGCGAGGTATATGCGTGCGATACATTCTCAAATATCATGCATGAATGCAATGGCGTTACTAAGCTAAACAAGTTTTATAGTGCACGTGGCATGGCAAATACCAAAGGCGTGTGTGTCACATGAATAGTGCGCGTGCAATAGATGCCAATGGTAAGGTGTTCGTGTCCTACGGAATGATATCGCATATGTATATATGAATGTCATATTAATGTCCATGCAATCTAGTATGGGGTTA
Source organism: Agapanthus africanus (assembly GCA_030015575.1). Classification (NCBI taxonomy): domain Eukaryota; kingdom Viridiplantae; phylum Streptophyta; class Magnoliopsida; order Asparagales; family Amaryllidaceae; genus Agapanthus; species Agapanthus africanus. The sequence continues at coordinate 507,856,123 of JASDDO010000012.1, forward strand.
GCTGTAAGGGTATGCAATGTGCGTAAATGGATAAGCTAGCTAACAATATAATTATTGCATAAAGTAGAGTAATCCTAACTAGGGAGGGGGCGCCTCGCGCCATCCAGACGATTCCCCCATAGATGAATATATCTACTCACCAGAAATCCCCGCTAATCTGATCCGGCCACCGCTTTGCCTTTTCGCGCCGTATCCGAAGTTTCCCCGACCGATCCTAAATTTGCACAACACCAAGTATAAGATTACAACACCTAAAACGATGCAAGTCACTATATACAATTATCGACGCTCTCAATTTAATCATAGCACGCCCTCGGTGCGCGGGAAAACGCACGAAAATCGCTAATTTTTAGCTAAAATCGTCATTTCGGGGAAATCGACAAAACTAAAACCCGGCTAGACAAAACCCCGCGTTCACGCATTCTAATAATCCTATACGAAACTAATAATATTGCTAACCTAATGCAAATTGAACGCATTCTATTTTCTACGAAAATCTAGTAAGCGATTTTCTTACCGATTCGCTACAAACATCGAAATTTATCGATTTAGCAAGCACATAATTACACCATTAACCATTCTAATCAATTAGAAACCCAAAGCCCTAATTTAACTCTAACCCTATGCTTCAAACCCTAATCCATAATCAAATCCCTTACTTGAATTTTCAAAACTAACCATTTCAATGAAATTAATCATTTTAAAATACTAAACTAGCTTAATTAAACTACAATTTAACAACTAGTTTAGGATTATACCTTCCAAGTTATGATCCTCTTGCAATTAGCCTCTAAAGATGCCTCTTTTCTCCTTGTATTAGTCCAATTTGGGGTTGATAAGGAATGGAATAGGGTTTAGGTTTGAATTAGAGAAGAAAAGTGTGAATTTTTGTGGATTTCGGAGGATTTTTTGCAAGAATTTTGAGCTAAACAAAATGGGGGAAATGGGAGGGGTTTGCTGCAGGTAGCACGACCTGGAGGTGGAGGAGGGTGTGTTTTTGTGAATGGTGTAGAAAATTCTACACAAAAACCCTTTCCCAAGCTCAATTAATGACTATCACATCAACTTTTACACAAAAAACCCCATTTTAAGCCATTTTTCCATTAAATTTCAAACCATAAAACTAAAAATGTGAAAGTCATGACACAATTTTTTTTAACACCATATTTTAGCTTATAAAGACTCCTAATTAAGAAATTTACCTAATTAAATTTGTATTTATCCCTAATTAAATGTATTTAAAAAGGCTTAAAATAATAAAAAAATAATTAATTACGAAATTTTTTTTATTTAACTAGAAAATTATAAATGACATTTTAGTGACAAAATTATAGTAATATCTTGTCTAAATTTTGTATAATTAGGTCTACAATGAAAAATATCAATTTTGACTTTTAACGGAAAAAGCCGAAAAATTTGCCGATTACCGAAAAACTGCCTAAACGATTTTCGAAGGGTTACAATCTTCCCTCCTTAAAGAAATTCGGTCCCCGAATTTAGAATTTAACTACGCGTACCTTCAAATAGATGGGGATATCTCTTCCTCATCTCGACCTCGGTCTCCCAGGTGACCTCCTCGCTGTTCGGGCCACGCCAAAGAACCTTGACAGACGGTATGACCTTCGACCTCAATTTCTTCACCTGCCGATCCAAAATGACAACCGGCTGCTCGGTGAAAGAAAGATCACGCTCTAACTGGATCGTCTGGTGCTGAATCGCCTGGGAAGGATCATGAAGGTACTTGCGGAGCATCGAGACATGGAATACGGGGTGAACATCGGGGAAGCTGGGCGGAAGAGCTAACCGATAAGCGACTGGACCAACACGCTCTAGGATCTCGAAAGGACCAACATATCTAGGACTCAGTTTTCCTTTCCGCCCAAATCTCATCACACCCTTCATCGGAGAGACCTTCAGGAAAACATGATCGCCAACAGCGAACTCGAGTCGGCGACGGCGCCTGTCAGCATAAGATTTCTGCCTGCTCTGTGCCGCTCTCATCCTGTCCCGAATCAGCTGTATTTTCTCGGTCGTCTCCTGCACAATCTGCGGCCCCAAAATACTGCTCTCCCTGAGCTCTGTCCAACAAACAGGCGATCGACATCTCCTCCCATATAAAGCCTCGAAAGGTGCCATCTGAATCGTCTCCTGGAAGCTATTATTGTAGGAAAACTCGATCAAAGGCAAATGACGATCCCAGCTACCACCGAAATCTAAAACACAAGCTCTGAGCATGTCCTCAAGAGTCTGAATCGTACGCTCCGACTGACCGTCAGTCTGAGGATGAAAGGCTGTGCTAAAACTCAATCGGGTGCCCAAAGCTTCCTGTAGTTTCTGCCACAATCGGGTGGTAAACTGGGTGCCACGGTCAGACACGATGCAAGTCGGAACACCATGCAGTCGCACTATCTCATCAATATAAACCTGGGCGTACTGAGAAAATCCAAAAGTGGTCTTCACTGGCAGAAAGTGAGCCGCTTTCGTCAGTCGATCCACAATCACCCAAATAGAGTCATACCCTCGACTGGTCCTGGGTAGACCCACAACGAAGTCCATGGAGACCTGCTCCCACTTCCACTCAGGAATGGGCAAAGGCTGTAACTCGCCGGCTGGCCTCTGGTGCTCGGCCTTGACTTGCTGACAAGTCAGGCATCTCGACACAAAGTCTGTAATATCCTTCTTCATCCCGTCCCACCAGTAAATCTCTCTCAAATCACGGTACATCTTGGTGGAACCTGGATGCACACTGTATACTGATCTATGGGCCTCCTCGAGAATATCACGCCTCAGTCCCTCTGAATCTGGCACACACAGTCGAGTCCCAAATCGAAGTATCCCCTGATCATCAATCACGAACTCCGAAACTCTGCCCTGTCGAATCTGCTCAATAATCTCTAAGATACGGGCGTCGCCGGACTGTGCCTCACGGATACGGTCAAGTAACTGTGGGCGTGCTCTGAAATGGGCCAGCTGTCCCCCTGTAGGAGTAAACTCGAACTGCACTCTGCTATCACATAAAACCTGCCAATCCGCCGTCGACTGCATCTGTACTGCGCTCAAACAAGATAAGCTACCTCCGGGCCTCCTACTCAAAGCATCTGCCACCACATTCGCCTTGCCCGGATGGTATAGAATCTCGCAGTCATAATCTTTCACCAACTCCATCCAACGGCGCTGTCTCAGGTTCAGGTCTCGCTGCTGGAAAATATACTTCAAACTCTTGTGGTCAGTGTATATCTGGCACGACTCACCGTATAGGTAATGTCTCCAGATCTTGAGTGCAAATACCACTGCAGCCATCTCTAAATCATGGGTGGGGTAGTTCTGCTCGTGTTTCCTCAGCTGCCGAGAAGCATACGCGATAACTCTGTCGTGCTGCATCAACACACATCCCAGCCCCACTCTAGAAGCATCACAATATACCACGAACCCGCCTGATCCTGAAGGCAATGCTAACACTGGAGCAGTAGTCAGACGAGTCTTCAACTGCTGGAAGCTATCCTCACATGCCTGGGTCCAATCAAAAGGAACCCCTTTCCGGGTCAACCCGGTCAACGGTGCAGCAATGCGGGAGAAATCCTGGACAAAACGTCGATAATAGCCGGCCAGACCTAGAAAGCTACGAACCTCTGTAACTGATACCGGTCTAGGCCAACGCTGAACTGCCTCGATCTTCTTCGGGTCCACGCAAATACCATCTCTCGTCACTACATGACCCAAGAAGTCGACACTGTCTAACCAGAATGCGCACTTGGAAAATTTGGCGAACAGCTGATGCTCCCTCAAAGTCTGCAATGTGATACGTAAGTGCTGCTCATGCTCCTCCCGGCTCCGAGAATAAACCAAGATGTCGTCAATGAACACAATGATGAACTGATCGAGATACGGCCTGAATACGCGGTTCATCAAATCCATAAAAGCTGCCGGGGCATTGGTGAGCCCGAACGACATCACCAAGAACTCATAATGACCATATCGAGTACGGAAGGCAGTCTTCGGAATATCCTCCTTCCGAACCCGCAACTGGTGATATCCTGACCGTAAATCAACCTTCGAGAAGAACCCTGCACCCTGGAGCTGATCAAATAAGTCATCAATGCGGGGTAGGGGATATCTGTTCCGCACAGTAACTCGGTTCAGCTGACGATAATCAATGCATAAACGCATACTTCCGTCCTTCTTCTTAACAAACAGGACGGGAGCACCCCAAGGTGACACACTCGGTCGGATAAGCCCTTTGTCCAGCAAGTCCTGTAACTGATCCTTTAGCTCTCTCAGCTCCGCCGGGGCCATCCGATAAGGAGGTATAGAAATAGGCCCCGTGCCAGGGATCAAGTCAATACAGAACTCAATCTCGCGCTCTGGTGGCAGACCAGGCAGCTCGTCAGGGAATACATCAGGGAACTCTCTCACAACAGGGACCTGGTCCAACGGAACCTCTGTGGAGCTAGTATCATAAACATAAGCTAAGAATCCCTGACACCCTTTCCTTAAGAGCTGACCAGCGCGAAGAGAAGAAATCAAGCTGGGAAGGGTAGCACTACGTTCTCCCTGAATAATAAGAACCGGCTCACCAGGAAAACTGAATCTGACTGCCTTTTCACGGCAGTCCACAGATGCATAACAGGTGGCTAGCCAGTCCATACCAAGAAGAACGTCAAAGTCAAGCATATCGAGGAGAATCAAATCTACTGAAGAATCTCTCTCCCCGATACGAACGGAACAAGATCGGTACACAAAACGGGCAACAAAAGACTCGCCTATCGGGGTAATAACGACAAGCGGCTGATCTAACGGAGAAGACTCTCGGCCCAACCTCGGTGCAAAATACGTGGAAACGTAGGAATGTGTGGAGCCTGGATCAAATAATACCCGTGCATCAAAAGAACATACTGGCAGAGTACCTGTCACGACGGCATTGGATGCCTGTGCATCCTGAGGAGTCAATGCGAACACTCGGGCCTGTCCACCACTAATAGCTGGCTGTGCTCTGCCTCTACCTCGGCCTCTGCCTCTGCCTCTGTCGCCTCGTCCTCGCTGAACCGGACCGCCACGCCCACGGCCTCTAGAAGCATCTGGCTTGCGTGAAGCATCATCAGGAGTAGGAAGTAAAGCTCTCTGCGATGGTGGTGAAGGTGGTAAAGTCACATGCGGGACTGTCACCGCGCCCGGACGTCCCATGGTACAGTCTCTGACACGGTGGTACTGACTCCCACACCGAAAACACCCTGGAGACGACTGCTGGGTCTGTGGATATGAACCAAATAACTGACCTCGTCTCAATCCTCTGCCTCCGCCATCTCCCGGAAATAATCTATCACGATGTCTGCCCATCTGCCGCTGAGCTGGCGTATCAGTACGGATCTTCTTCGGCCCAGAAGCGACCGGAGTCTCAGAAATACGCTCCTCCAAAAGTAAGGCTGCATCCATCGCGGCAGCGTATGTATCAAAGTGCTGGGTGCCGATGGCAAGGAATAGCTGTGTATCAAGCCCTCGTACAAACCTCTTTAGCCTCTTCTCTTCTGTGTCGACTAGGTACGGTGCATATCGAGACAACTGGGTAAACTGTATATCATACTCCGACACTGTCATCCCAGGAGTCTTGCGCAAAGACTCAAAACTACGGGCTCGAGCATCTCGGACACTCTCCGGAAGAAAACGGGCAAGAAATGCAGATGTAAACTCATCCCAGGTCATAGAAGGCAGACCTGCAGCTCGGCCTCTCTCTACTGAGTCGTACCATGTCTGGGCAAGACCCTCCAGACGAAAACTCGCAAACTCCACCAATCTATCCTCAGAACACCTCAACGAACGGCCAATCCGTGCCATCCTATCGAGAAATGCCTGTGGGTCCTCTGTCGCATCTGTACCGGTAAAAGCTGGAGGTCTCAATCTCATGAACTCCTGTAGTGAAACAGGGATAGTCTCCGTAGTAGCAGCAGGAGTGACCATCTGTGCAGCAGGTACGATCGTGGTCTGTGCGGTGGAAGGAACGTCCTCGGATCTCTGTGCCCGGCTGGACTCAACTAAAGATCCCATCATCTGCCGCAACTCTTGCATGCCGGCCTCTAATCTGGCAATACGGTCAGGATAAGGCGGATCAGTAGGACCCTGAGGGGTAGGCGTATCCTCCCGCTCGATCCTCGCCTCAGACGGGCCCGCCCGAATCTCATCCCTAGCGGCAGCCCGCTGAGCTCTCGTAGTCTTTGGCGGCATCGAAGCTGGAATAAGAAACAGGACCGATAAGGACATTGCAATTGAATCAAGGAATGCAAGGAATCAAGAAAGGAAATACAAGCAATTATGTCCTAAGGTTACTTAGGCGGAGTACCGTATCGTAAGTATGCCGCGGATCATACCCACGCTACGCCACTCTACTTAAGTCACCTACTCCATCTACCAAGGTCGTCCTACACTCAGAAAGGTAAAACCTACGCTCTGATACCAACTTTGTCACGACCCGAAAGTACGGAACGTGACTGGCACTTAGATTACGAAACGTCTAAAGGCGTACCGTAACCTAAGTCAGCCAAAGCCCAGAAATCTAACCCAAAAGCAAAAGAGAGTGAAGGAAAACCATAAATGAAAACGGTTTTGAAATCAATTAAGCTGCATAGAATCCAAAAAAAAGAACATCAAAAATTTCTGAAAATTTCGGCAGAGTCTCCCCTGTATTTTCTATCCCCAAAAATGGGTACAACAAGATGATACATATGAAATCATAAAAATGGCATCCCAAAGCGGGAGCTAGCTCTTCGCCCAAGGCGGATCACAACCACATGCAATATAATAGTAATATCAAGAAAAGAGCAAAGGAAACGCAAAAATACCAGAAAAACACACATCGGCTCAAGTGAGCTCGATCCAAAAGAACCACAAATATACAAGTCTCCCTGTCTCATCACTAAGTCGCATATACAATGTGAAATGGTAGATGGAGAATACTAGATACAATGATAAAGCAAAAGAAATAAAATATGCTCGCAACCCACCTACGGGCGAAGTCGCGAGTCTGAGCAAAATGAGCTGATGATAAGATAGCCCGCCGCTACAAAGATGACGGGTCCGACCTGCAAGACACTGTGGCACAACGGGGGTGAGTTGCCAGCTCGTGAGTAAATATAACATCTAATAAGGCAATCGTAAGAATGCACGCAATGCGGAACAACATGTATGTCCATATGTGCTATAATATCTCTAGTATGTATGCGCAGGTATGCAATGTCATTATTAAGTCTTTAAGTGTTTTAAATGCTAAGGTTATTGAATTCCTAACTTTAAAACATGAACATCTGTATAGTAGCTAAATATCATCGAGAAATCATCTGAAAACCTGTGTCAAGCATCGACACCAAAAAGGAATCATATCTGTCTCAATATCGGGCTCCGTCAGTCCGGATCGGCCCATATCATAAATCTCACGACAACGGTCGGTATCCTCTGGATATCCGCCGCGCCAGACATCACCGGTAGGTAGTCTTCCCCTGCCAGGCTCATCGTCTACAACTCGATCTTCTTGCCCCGGGGTACCATACCGGGCCCACCATGTACCCGAGACGGTTCATCCACTCCTCGAATCGGGTCTCGAAATCCAACAGAAAACATGAAAACTCATGGTGGACGACACATACGTCACGAGAAAACCGCAACTTTGTTTTTTTTGAAAATGATAAATCTAAGGTTTTGTTAAATTCTTGCGGTTTTCCCCAAAAATCCAGAAATCACAGAAAAACTGAAATCATCAAGAAAATCATAGTGTCCACATGTTATATGTAATAAATGTCTATGATATCAATGTATATGATGTGCGAGTTTGGCTAGAAATCTAGGTAAATATGATAGTAATGCGAGGTATATGCGTGCGATACATTCTCAAATATCATGCATGAATGCAATGGCGTTACTAAGCTAAACAAGTTTTATAGTGCACGTGGCATGGCAAATACCAAAGGCGTGTGTGTCACATGAATAGTGCGCGTGCAATAGATGCCAATGGTAAGGTGTTCGTGTCCTACGGAATGATATCGCATATGTATATATGAATGTCATATTAATGTCCATGCAATCTAGTATGGGGTTAGCTGTAAGGGTATGCAATGTGCGTAAATGGATAAGCTAGCTAACAATATAATTATTGCATAAAGTAGAGTAATCCTAACTAGGGAGGGGGCGCCTCGCGCCATCCAGACGATTCCCCCATAGATGAATATATCTACTCACCAGAAATCCCCGCTAATCTGATCCGGCCACCGCTTTGCCTTTTCGCGCCGTATCCGAAGTTTCCCCGACCGATCCTAAATTTGCACAACACCAAGTATAAGATTACAACACCTAAAACGATGCAAGTCACTATATACAATTATCGACGCTCTCAATTTAATCATAGCACGCCCTCGGTGCGCGGGAAAACGCACGAAAATCGCTAATTTTTAGCTAAAATCGTCATTTCGGGGAAATCGACAAAACTAAAACCCGGCTAGACAAAACCCCGCGTTCACGCATTCTAATAATCCTATACGAAACTAATAATATTGCTAACCTAATGCAAATTGAACGCATTCTATTTTCTACGAAAATCTAGTAAGCGATTTTCTTACCGATTCGCTACAAACATCGAAATTTATCGATTTAGCAAGCACATAATTACACCATTAACCATTCTAATCAATTAGAAACCCAAAGCCCTAATTTAACTCTAACCCTATGCTTCAAACCCTAATCCATAATCAAATCCCTTACTTGAATTTTCAAAACTAACCATTTCAATGAAATTAATCATTTTAAAATACTAAACTAGCTTAATTAAACTACAATTTAACAACTAGTTTAGGATTATACCTTCCAAGTTATGATCCTCTTGCAATTAGCCTCTAAAGATGCCTCTTTTCTCCTTGTATTAGTCCAATTTGGGGTTGATAAGGAATGGAATAGGGTTTAGGTTTGAATTAGAGAAGAAAAGTGTGAATTTTTGTGGATTTCGGAGGATTTTTTGCAAGAATTTTGAGCTAAACAAAATGGGGGAAATGGGAGGGGTTTGCTGCAGGTAGCACGACCTGGAGGTGGAGGAGGGTGTGTTTTTGTGAATGGTGTAGAAAATTCTACACAAAAACCCTTTCCCAAGCTCAATTAATGACTATCACATCAACTTTTACACAAAAAACCCCATTTTAAGCCATTTTTCCATTAAATTTCAAACCATAAAACTAAAAATGTGAAAGTCATGACACAATTTTTTTTAACACCATATTTTAGCTTATAAAGACTCCTAATTAAGAAATTTACCTAATTAAATTTGTATTTATCCCTAATTAAATGTATTTAAAAAGGCTTAAAATAATAAAAAAATAATTAATTACGAAATTTTTTTTATTTAACTAGAAAATTATAAATGACATTTTAGTGACAAAATTATAGTAATATCTTGTCTAAATTTTGTATAATTAGGTCTACAATGAAAAATATCAATTTTGACTTTTAACGGAAAAAGCCGAAAAATTTGCCGATTACCGAAAAACTGCCTAAACGATTTTCGAAGGGTTACAAAATCCCTCTTAACGAGGCCACCAAGCAGCTTCCCTGTCCGGTCCATCCTTAGCGGGTAGCTTCCTACCCAACAACGCTAAGAATCTAAAGCTCTCTTAACGAGGCCACCGAGCAGCTTCCCTGCCCATTCCATCCCTAGCGGGTAGTTTCCTTTCTATCTACGCTAAGGCTCTAAAACCCTCTTAACGAGGCCACTGAGCAGCTTTCCTGTCCGGTCCATCCATAGCGGGTAGCTTCTTACCCAACAATGCTAAGGACCTAAAGCCCTCATTGCAAGGTTACCGAGCAGCTTCCTGCCCTGTCCATCCCTAGAGGATAGCTTCCTACCCAATAACGCTAAGGATCTAAATCCCTCTTAACGAGGCCACCGAGTGGCTTCCCTACCCGGTCCGTCCATAAAAGGTAGCTTCCTACCTAACAATGCTAAGGACCTAAAGCCCTCATTGCAAGGCCACCGAGCAGCTTCCTGCCCGATCCATTCCTAGCGGGTAGCTTCCCACCCAACAACGTTAAGGATCTAAAGCTCTCATTGCGAGGCCACCAAGCAGCTTCCTGCCCGGTCCGTCCCTAGCGGGTAGCTTTCTACCCATCAACGCTAAGGATCTAAAGCCCTCACAAAGAGGCCATCGAGCATACTCCTGTTCGGCTCGACCGTATAGGGTGGGTTCCTTCCCTAAGAAAAGATGGATCCAACGCCCTCGCCGAGGAAAAATCACAGATGATCCGATCTAAAAGGAAGGAGTGCCGAGTAATCTTCGACAACGAAAGCAAATTATGGCGGAAGTGTTGGCCTTAGAAGGGTCCCCCCTATTTATACACCCCAAAGAAAGTATCTGACGGCCCAGATCGACTCTCGCCAAAACAAAATGTCGCGCCTGCCAGCTGTCAGAGCTCCACGTGTCGATCGGCCATTAGGGAAGTCCCTTCGGTTGCAGGTGACAAGCGACAGCCTGTCGCGTCCGCCAACTGATGCCCGACACGCGGCCCGTATCCCAATAGGTGACCGACTGAAACGGTGCCCCCTCTTTAAAGCACGATCATTTCATTTGATCTGCTGACGCCATCGAGGATACGCACGAAGATTCAGGTGCGCGATGAGGCGACATGTGGGCCCAAAAGATCGAAATGACGTGACCTCCAAACGACGTGCCGTTCCCAGGCAATCCGCGTTACGATTCCTTGGCGCCAAATTGAGCAGAAGAAAGACCGAGCAGACCACTCTCGATCCGACCCTTGGATAGGTCGGAACAAAAGTAGGGGGCTAATGATGATGCTAACAAGTAGTGTCTCCTTGGATTACGACACGTGGCGGATGATGTGTCCCAAAGGCTACGAAGGTGGGATAAACGAGTTGCATTGTGAGGATTCCTCGGGACTTCGTCTAGGGGAACATGTCCGACTTTCTAGGAGACCTCCCTGAATGCATTCTGCCTTCACCTGGTAATATACCAATAGCTCGCCTCCGATCTATCTCAGTCTCCTTGCTCGTCTCCAAGCATCCGACGTGCCGAGCTTCTTCGGTCTCCTTGCTTATCTCCGAGCATCCGACGTACAGAGCTTCCCCGGGCTCCAGGCTCGTCTCCGAGCCTCCGAAGTGCCGAGCTTCCTCGGCCTCCAGGCTCGTCTCCGGGCCTCCGACGTGCCGAGCTCCCTCGGCCTCCCTCGATCTACCGGGAGCGCATATCCCATGCGCCCCGCAACGGCTCCGTGTTTATCGCCAGGGCGAGATATCCGCCTCCTCACGATCCGTGCCGCACGCTAGCACATCCCTCCATTAATGAGCGCATCTCGCCAATCAAGGCGAGAATAACGCGGGGACATAACTAACGGAGGTGATTTCACGCTCGCTCGTTCCACGCGATCCCTATATAAACCCCTCTCTCAGATGACTCAGGGATCTTGAATTATCTCAATATGCCGCCACTTTGCACCTATTCCTCGGCTCTAACTTGATCGTCGGAGGGTCCTACGGTGGTCATATACCTCGGGATTTCTTTGCAGGTAGCTCGGTGTCCAACACCAACGCATTGAGATCCAAACTCAACAACTCCAAAACCAAATCACAGCTGTCCAAGACAGCCATCGCAGGATCGACGGAGGACAGCATCTGAAGGAGATCCGAAGCTCCATCACACTGACATTTGGATTTTTATAAATCAATCATATTAGTTTGCTTTAAATCTGTTCTTTCCAAGGATTTTAAAAGCGGTAGGTAGTGTCGGGCAGGAGTACCAACTACTGCCTAAGCAACGAGGCGCCGAATAGACAGTTTTAACTTTCTCTAAGTAACTGCTTCCAAAAGGAAGGATGCGAAAACTATTCTAATAAGTAATTCTCTAATATTCCAACAAAACGTAAATTATGTGAATAATATTATTTAAAAATGTAATGAATATGCATGTAACAGTATAAAAAGCGATGTATTCTGTATAACATTACTTGGATAGTATATTAAACATCCAATTTGGAAATTAAAAAGGTGTAAAACGTCTAGAGACCAGGCAGTTCCTGCCTAGGTCCGCTGTTTTGTTTAAAGTTTGGGCCAGGCGCTTTAACTGCTAAATCCAACTCCTATCCCAAAACTGGAGTGGTCTACAACCGCTCCTGCCTCGGCGGTTATGCTCTCAAGTGTCTATGGTGTTCCTTTTAGACATATGGTGATTTTATGAGAAATGCTTATCTTATATGCGGAGATGGGATGTTTGGAGCCTTCATGTAACAGACTGGATATACAGGCCGTTGAATTGTCTCCCGCATAGACATAAACATTTCGTGTGTCGATGTTTCAGCATACCAAGCTTTTCTGATGGGATGCCTCTTTTGAAAAATACCGGCTTGGCATTGTCTAGGTAATTGTTTTCCCATTTATGTCATTCTTATGATATATAGATGTGTAAGCATGCGCATTCATGTTGACATCTTTATCAGGATACTATTACGTTTATAATAAGAAATTTGCATGAAATTTAATCTATTTGTACTTCTTGTAGTAGAACATTCATTGCTTTAGCTAATGATCTCTTGCTGAACACACACTACTTTTGCATGGGACTTGTATATTTGTGAACCTGCAATGGAATGTGCAGATCAGATAATCGCTGACTCTTTATTATAATATGCCTTGTAGGTCTAAGATCATTTTAGGTTCTTTATATTATTTGGCGGCATCTAATATGTCAAAACTGTGATATTCATCTTCATCACAAGAGGCAGTTCAAAGGCACATGGTGAGCTATCTTAAAAAACGGTTCATGTCGTTCATGATTGTCCCCATGCCCAGAGTTATCAGGGGTTGAAATAATCTTGTTTTGAGACAAGTTTTCCATGTATCGTCTGGTTACAGATGATTGTTTTTTCAATGATGGAAGAAATGCCATCAATTTATCAACGAGTAAAAGTTTTCCAGATATATGAGATTTCTGTACTAACATTGTAGTCCTGGGAGCATCCAGTATGAACAGAAGTGTTCACCATGTAACTGACTGAGTAGAAGAACAGTTCCTCTCCTGGCAACTGATAAGAAGCATATAATAGCACAGATCCACATGCACAAATTTTGTCATGCGATCGTACCATATATTTTAAGTCTCACAATGTTCTGGATGATGGTCTTTCTCATGATTAGGTCTTATAATGCCCTGAAGGAAAATCCTCTTTTGAGTAAATCTTATATCATTATGAAGGAAAGTCCTCTCTTGATGCAATTAGCCCGAGCAGTCGAAATCATCGCATTTGCTTTATGGGGTCTGGAGCCATTTATGCGTTTCAACAAAAACTCGTTTCTTCATGTATGCATTATGCTCTCTTTAGGCTCTCTTTTTCTTTGTTACTTCCTCCATAAGCCCCCATCCCGGCCCTAATTGGATCCTTATGGTTTCCGTTGATAAGTAAACATAGTCTATTTATAATGTCACAGCGGAATGACAATAACTGGAAGAAGAGTAAAACATACTATATTATTACCTCATACCTTCAACCCTTGCTGCTTTGGACTGGAGCAACACTCGTCTGCAGGTTTTTTGCCGATCTTGGTTATCCCTCACTTATATATAGCAAACCTTATGAGTAACATGTTATGCAGGACTGTCAAATTAAGATACCTTTTTATTTTATTTTGCATGACATTATACCTTGTAGTTTTACCTTCTGCGGCTAGCCAAGTTTTTAAGCAGCGCAGACTTCGAGGATGTAGTTTAATAGTAAGCACAGAAGAGGTCAAGATTAAATTTTCGCATTTGCTTATGATAACTGATAAGAGATTACTTATGCAGGGAAGGATATTTACTAGCTTGACAATATGTGGGAGAGAAAAAGTAGAGACCTGGCCCAACAAAGTGAACATATTATAGAGAAGCTATAGGGTTTTAGGAGTAGGAGAATGTAAAGCATGGTAGAAGAGTTGTTTCCATAAACTGTTAGGAGCCATATGTGAGATTTCATGATAAAGTCAAATGAACCATGCAAGCTTTAGAAAGTTTGGTTATTACAGAAACTTAGGATTATGGTTCCAAAATGAAACGGGAATAGCTTTAAGGCATGGTAATTTTTGAACTCTTGGCTACAATGTTTGCGGGATGAATGGTTAGTATGGCTGACTAACTTATTGAAGAAAATTTTAAAGACAAATAAAGTTTCCCAACAACCGTAGCAGAAATTTGGTGCCTAATTTTGAGATATAGTAGCTTGTGCATGCTATCTAGTTTCTAGGAGCCTAGGAATAAAACATAACATGTAGAATGGAACTTTTAGAAAGATTTAATTGAGAAAACATTTGAATGATAGTCTCTAGAAAATAGTTTGCTTTCATAGCAAGGAGGTTGACCATAGAAGCTATTTACTCACTACAGAGTGATGGCGAGATATAAGAGAGGAGCAAGGTTTCAAATATCGGATATCGGCGGATATCGGAATCGTATCGGCTAGGTGTCTCCTATGTCATATACGGACGATATATGCAAGATGTGATGGTTGCTAATCTAACAGCCCGAAGAATTTGTATAAAAGGCTTTGTTGCAATTGATCATAGTGATAGTGAATTTGTGAAGATCCATCAATTTACGATCATATAATTTTCGATTCATGATAAATCTAGTACCTCAATTTTGTCAACTAACCTTTTCTTAACGAGATTGTTATTATTTATTTTTATTCTCTTTGTATGCAGATGGGCTTCCAATTTGCAGGTAAAGCTGTTTATACAGCTGTATGGGTTGCTGCATTTTCTTTATTCGTGGAGTTGTTAGGGTTTTCGACCCACAAATGGGTCACCGCTGGAGGTCTAGGAACGGTGCTGCTGACCCTTGCTGGTCGTGAGGTACCAACACTTAATGGTCGCATTTTCTCATAGCAAATTATCATATTTTTTCCCTTTCTTCTAGACCTTTTCAAAATTCGGAAATGATGAAATAATTACATATCATCCATCAATAATGTATTGTCTGTAACTTGTAGCATGAGTGAAGGGGAGCAGTACCATAATCTTGAATATATCCCACTTACATAAATTGAGAGGTATTCTATCGATATATGGTGTTAGTGCAAGATTTTGGCTGGACATTAAATAGCACGACCGTTAAACCAAGTTTGTCTACCTGCGAATAAGGTTGTAAAAAGCGTTAGGCGGAGCAAAGCGGTAGGCGCACCGTCTAGCGTATAACCGTCTAGGCGTTTTTTTAACTTTAGTAAAATTATATTACACACACACACAGACACAAAATGATAAAATAGCAAAAATCATTGAAAAATTCTAAAAACAATGTAATTAGAAAAAAATACTAAATTTATATAACAACTTTACATTAAATGGAATGCATAGGATCAAAAAATTATAATACATGACATTAGATGAAATATATTGATAAATCATAAATTTCTAACTTAAACTTTCAGCTTGCAAATTACATAAATTGTGAAATAAAATTGAAAAGGAGAAGAAAGACATGAGAATTTAACATAAAATGATTTGGACGAAATTTGCCGGTGATTCTTTAAAGACTTGAGAGTAGAGCGACGAAAGGAAAGCGCCAACGAGAATACTTTAAGTTTTCTTCGTTCGTATAATTTGAAAATAGATCGAGACGTGTATTGTATTGTAAAAAGGGTTTCGGGTATGGTATTATTAGAAGAAAACTTTAATCTTAACGCATGAAGCATATATTATAACCCATTTAAGCACCCACTTTTACGGGAGAGCCTACTTAAGAGCTTAAAATGTCTATACCGTTTAATGCAACCGCTTAGGGTTAAAGCGGAGTGGTTTGGGACAACTTCCACTTAGACGGTCAACCGCTTTATAGCGCATTGCATGCAAACTCTTGGAAGCAGGTTTCCTTAGATGTGAGCAGGCCTCCTGGGATTTTATGACAAGGCCCTTTGGCCCATAAAAATTTGTCACTTAATTAGAAGGTTGACTTATGGAGGCTTGATCTTCATGAGGTTGACCAGCTCTTACAGGAAAAGTTTATAATGATGTTGATGTTAAATTTCCAAATATTAACAATCAGTAAATTGATGATTGTGATTGTAACTACATAAATAATCTTTAAATGATTTTGTGCAGATATTCATAAACTTTTATCAAGTACTATGATTCATGCCACCCGTCCATTTGTTCCGAATGAACGGATTCAAGCTAAAATCGAGGGCTATAATTTCTCTGGTACAGTTGAGGTTAGTTTTGTTTGCAGTTATATGCTTTTTTCTTCTCATTATAAGCCTTTTTGGTACAATTTTCCCTTAGGCCATTCCCTACTTGAATGTTGCATGCTATTTTTCGGTGAATAAAAAGTCTGAGCATATTTGAAGCTTTTAACAGAATTTCCTTCATTTGTTTGTTGAGAAAATTTCTGCAAGAACTCCAATTTTATTTTTTTTCTTGCAGCATGTTGGTTGGTGGTCTCCAACTATTATAAGGGGTGAGGACCGTGAAGCAGTCCATATTCCTAATCATAAGTTCACAGTTAATGTTGTGAGAAATCTTACCCAGAAGACTCATTGGCGTATTAAGACCCATCTTGCCATCGGCCACTTGGATGTCAATAAAATTAATTTTCGGATTTTTTTAATGTTCAAATTGATTTTACTTGATCCAGACTGTCTTGATTTATATTCCATGATCATTAGATTCTTCTCTTTTTCCTGGGCAGAACATTGTCGCAGATATGAGAAAGGTTTTAGCAAAAAATCCTCTCATAGAACACCGGAGGCTTCATAGAAGAGTATTTCTGGAAAATATCAATCCAGAAAATCAGCTTCTTTTGGTAAATATTCTTCTTCAGGAATTTGAACACTATCAATTTATCATATAGTTAAAGTCAACCGTTTGCATACTACCATGCTATTTATTCTATCATCAAGAGTCAATTTTATTTTCTCTTTGGGCCTTTCTCTTTGTAAGGGGAGGGGGCTGTAAGTACCACTATACATGTAATTTTAAAATGACAGTTATTTATGGATTTGTTTGTGGGTGAAAGTTATTTGCTGGTTGACATTTTCAAGTTGTCTGGAATAGGGAGTGCTGATATAGTATGGTAATAAAGCTTCTTGATGCCAAGTAATATAGTGTTAAAGCCTTTTGCCGTGTGGCAAGAGGTCTGGAGTCCCTCTTGCATCAGGTCACAACCTATCATTAAAAAAAAAAAGTTCCGCTTTCGTCGATGCACATTTATAAGATTTGACTTCACCAACATTATATTAAAAAGCATTGTTCTTGTTGAAAAAAAATTAAGAGGAAAATACTTTATTGGCCTGAGAGAAAAGTAATAGTCCATCCAACTATATATAGAGAGTTATAGACCACCTCTCATGACAATCATATAATAACTTATCAAACTGATAACTAAATATATTTCTATAACAATATTCATAACACTCCCCGCAAGCTGGAGCTTGGACAGAAGACGAGTGAAAACCGGCCGAGAAAGAGCTTTGGTAAGAATATCTGCTAGTTGAGTAGCAGATGAAACATGCTGGAGTGTAACTACTTTATCTGTCATTTTGTCACGAATGAAGTGATAATCTATCTCGATATGTTTGGCCCGCTCATGAAAAACTGGATTCTCAGAATGTGAATTGAGACCTTGTTATCACAGAAAAATGTAGTTGGAAGAGAAGAAGGAACTCCAAGATCACTCAAAATGGAGGGAAGCCATACCAACTTAGCAACCGTATGTGCCAAAGATCTATACTCAACCTCTGCAGAAAAATAAGCAATTACATTTTGCTTAGTTTTCCATGTAACCAAACTTTCTTCCAAGAAGACACAATAGCCACTCGTGGAACGACGATCATCAACGGATCCAGTAAAGTCAGCATCCGAAAAGGCCGTGAGCGACAATATATATGATGGTTTGTAAAGAAAACTCTGTCCTGGAAAACCTTTGATTTATCTGAAAATATACTCAACTACCGTAAGATGAGAGGACAAAAGATTCTGCATATATTGACTCACTGTGCTAACGGCGAAGGTAATGTCAGGACGAGTGACGGTAAGATAAATAAGTTTCTCAACTAAACGTCGATATCGGCCTGGATCAGGTAGTAGAGAATCCAAAGGAGAGCGTAATCGAGATAGCTTGATCGAAGAATCCATATGAGTTTTTGCTGGTTTACATCCCAGAAATCCTATCTCGGATAGAAAATCAAGTGCATACCTGTGGCGAGAGAGCTGTAATCTACCAGAATTCCGTGATACTTCAATTCTAAGAAAATATCTAAGTGGTCTAAGGTCCTTGGTATGGAAGTGAAGCCAAATGTTCTTTCATCTTGTAAATACCAGCAGAATCATCTCCAGTGATAATATCAACATACACCAACACAATTACCTTGCCTTGAGGATGATTATGTGTAAAAAGAGATGTATCGGCGTGACCACGTTTGAAGTCAATCTGTCGTAAAATCATACTAGATTGTTCAAACCAGGCACGCGGTGACTGTTTTAGTCCATATAATGATTTGTATAGAAGACAAACTATAGACTCCCTCAGTCGCTCAAAACTAGGAGGCTGCTGCATATAAATAGTCCACGAGAGATCGCCATGAAGAAAGGCGTTCTTCACTTCAAGACGATGAAGAGGTCCTGCCTTCGAAACAGCCAAAAATATAAGAACACGAACCGATGTTAGTTTGGGAACTTGTGAAAAAGTCGCGACATAATACAAAATATACTGCTGAGTAAATATTTTGGCCACCAATCGAGCTTTGAGACGGTCGGTCGTTCCATCTGGATTTTTCTTGACAGTAAAAACACATTTACAGCCAACAACCTTCTTATCTGAACTTGGACGTACCAATTTTCAAGTCTAACTAGAGCGAAATGCAGCAATCTTCTCAAACATAGCTACATGCCAACCTGAGTGCTGAAGTGCTTCCTGAACAGAGGAAAGAAGAGTGATGGTAGACAGGGAAGAAACAAACCGACGAGTAAATGAGGTCAGTTTATGATAGGAAACAAACTTAGAAATCGGATGAGCAGTAGTATTAAAACACTTATCCTTGCGTAAGGCAATAGGACAAGAGAGATCTTCGGAAGGCAGCGGTGGTGGAAAATCAGAAACAATGAACTGTATTGAAGTACCTGCAGAAGAATCGTTAGAAGAATCATTGGTGGGAGGTGTCGGGACAACTTTCTTACGACGGTGGTATACCTGTAGACAAGGGACTACAGGCTGATCAATAGGGAGCATAGGTTGAACAGATTAATCAAGCTCTGAGTAAGGTAAGTGTGGAACATGAATAGTAGAAGTGGGGTCCTTATTAAGTGGTGGAAAATAGGCTTGATCTTCTAAGAAGGTTACATCACATGAAGTACAAACTTTGGATGTGGCTAGGTCAAAACATACATATCCTTTTTGAGATCAAGAATAACCTACAAACACCATACGGGTAGCTCTAAGATCAAGTTTGTCAATATGAGGACCTAGAACGTGGGGATAGTATAGAAAACCAAACACTTTAGGAGAAATAGGAAAATGATTGCTATGTGGAAACAAAATAGAGAAAGGGGACTGGTTGTTTATGACCAGAGAAGACATGCGATTGATATAAAAACAAGCAGGTAAGACTGCAAAATTCCACAATCGTTTAGGAACATGCATATGGAAAACAAAAGAATGAGCTATCTCAAACAAATGTCAGTTCTTTTGCTCAGCAATCCCATTTTGCTGAGGAGTACAAGAATATGAAGTTCGATGCAATATACCCTGGTTCTGACAAAATTCGGTAAACTCCGTGCTAATATACTATTTAGTATTATGTGAACAAAGAATCTTTACCAGAACACCAAATTGATTAATAATCTCAGTTACGAATATTTTAAACGTAGAAGTTCAGAGCTATTACACAAAAAATATAGCCAAGTCTTACCTGAATGATCATCGATAAAAGTCACAAAATATCTATAACCAAACACACTAAGAATTTTAAACGGACCCTAAATATCAAAGTGAACTAACACAAAGGATAAATCATGTCTGTTATTAACTGGAGGAAAAGTGGAGTGATGATGTTTACCAAGAATACATGATTCATAACTGAACTCTGATAAATCTTGAGAAGGCAGCATATTACGTAAAGAAGAAAAAGGAGGATGACCAAGTCGTCAATACTACCGGATAGCAGAAAAAGCTGCAGACGTACTGAGAAGATCAATGTAGTACAACATATTACGAATATTTTAATTTCAAAAAAGCAAATCAATAGGATTTCTCCTCAATTATTGCTAAGAGAGTTCCTGTAATCAATAATCAGATAATGAGCTCAACATTAAATAAGCTTATTTTCCCGGTAAAACCAAACAGAAACAAAAACAATATGTTTATAAATAACCACAAACAATTGGTTTTGAATTGATTAACTTATAAAATTGCACGGGGTTTTAAAAAATTAATACCGGCCCGCTATCCAAACCCGTCTGAACCTACATGTAATTATGTAGTTATATCTTATGATCGGTTATGTTACTGAAATCCTCGCTTCATTTTTACGCCAGATCCTTCTCCACTATTTATATAATTGTTTATTCTCATTGATAAGAAAAAAAACATTAACATAAAAACATTAACATCAACATTAACATAAAAACATTAAAACATCAATATCAACATAAAAACATCAACATATTTAAACGTCTAAATAAAAAAAGACCATATCCTTTATCTATCCATATATCTATATGCTTACTACATCATTGCTTATACTTAACAAAGATGAATAAAATCCTAATTTGTTTAGATCTTTTATTCAGCGTCCTGCATTTTCTGTCCCAGCCGCATCTGGCCTAAGGTCCGGCCCAGAGGCATCCGGCCGACAATCTAGCACATTTAGTTCAAAAAAATTCAAAATCAATATATAAACTTCTACTGATAAATGAAAATTCATTAAATTTTTTCCTAAACACACAAAAAATTAGAAATTAATGAGGGAAAAAAAGAAATTTATATACTTGTTTCCTAGATTAAATCACACGTCCTCTCAAGTATCCCTCTCCGATCCATCCAATCCTTCATCTTAGCAATCTCGTTTATCAACCTGCTCGATCTCCTCAGCAGCTGTTCATAAGCTTTATACGATTTCTCGATAAGCTCTAAATCAGGTCTAGTTTGGTACCAATAATATCTCTATAGCTCTTCAGAAGACCAACGACGGCGATCGAAAACATAATGGCGGTCCCTATCTTCAAGCGGCGTATTCTCAGTCTCACGCGTCTTGTACCTCGTTTCACGATCCCACCTTTTTAAATACAACGTACTATGTAACGAACCTTAAGACGAGCTTTATAGTTTCGAAAAGCTTGGACATGATCCTACCGAGAAAGTTAAAAGTAGTTTCTAGAACGGTCGGCTTTGTTAATAAGGTGGGCAAGGTGGGAGCAGATATGAGTGAGATGGGGCAGGAGGAGACATAAAGTAGAATCCTCGAGGAGGCAGGAATGGTGAAAACAAGGGGAATGTGGAGGAGGAGAGGAAAGGAGGCGAGCAGATAGGTCGTGGAGGGGCGGCGAGCAGAGATAAGAAGAGGGTGGCGGCGTTTCGCCAGCGTACAGATCGGACGGCCCGGCGAGGGCGGCTCTCAGGTTTTTCTAACGGCTGTAACGACTCTGAAATCTCTGTGTAAATGTAATTTATTCAATATATAGAAAGAGTATTTCATTCTAATTAGGAGTTATAATTTGAATTTGTTTAATAAAAGTAAGAACCAACTTATAGTTCACTGGTAAACCCTTTACACTGTTGTGTTATAGCCCACGTGTTCGAATTTCATAAGTTTTAATTATATTTTAATATTTTTCTTTTTAACTTTTCGGAAGCTCAAGAGTTACACGTGCAATACACGGAAAAACGTGTTCAGAAAAATTAAACAGGATAAATGAGGAGTTAGGCAATCTTCCGTTTTCACATATCAATACTGCTATATATATACTTAAATTATTTATTTTTTCTATTAATACATCATTTTTCAAGCATTCTGATTAATTTCACAAAAGTAAATCAATTAGCTTTTCTACTCAATTGATGTTAAGAGAGTTCCTGTAATCAATAATAAAAAAATGAGCTTAATATTTACTGAGCTTATTTTCCTGCTAAAAACAAACAATAATAACAACAAAATATCCACAAATAACCATAAACAATTGGTTTTGAATTGATTAACTTTTAAATTACACAGGGTTTTAAAAAATTAATAACCAGCCCGCTACCCAAACCCGTCCGAAGCTAAATTTAATTATGTAGTTGTATATTATAATCGGTTATGTTACTAAAATACTCGCTTTATTTTTAAGCTAGATCCTTCTTTACCATTTAGATAACTGTTTATTCCCATTGATAAGAAAAAAAATTAACATAAAAACATCAACATCAACATCAATATAAAAACATCAAAACATTAAAATCAACATAAAAACATAAAAACATTAACATAAACATAAAAACATTAACATATTTAAACGTCTAAAAAAAAGAGACCACATTCTTTATCTATCCGTATATATATATGCTTTCTACATCATTAACTATACTTAACAAAAATGAACAAAATCCTAGTTTGTTTCAGCTATTTTTTTCAGCGTCCTGCATGTTCTGACCTAACCGCATCCGGCCTAAGGTCCGACCAGAGACATCCGGCCGACAATCTAGCACATTTAGTTAAAAAAAATTCAAAATCAATATATAAACTTTTACTGATAAATGAAAATTTATTAATTTTTTTCCTAAACACACAAAAAATTAAAATTAATGAGAAAAAAGAAATTTATATACATGTTCCCCAAATGAAATTCCACGTCCTCTTAAGTATCCCTCTCTAATCCATCCAGTTATTAATCTCAGTAATCTCGTTTATCAACCTGCTCGATCTCCTCAACAGCTCTTCATAAGCTTTAAACGATTTCTCGATAAGCTCTAACATCAGGTCTAGTTTGGGACCAATAATATCCCTATAACTCTTTAAAAGACCAACGATGGCGATCGAAAACATAATGATGGTCCCTAGCTTTAAGCGGCGTATCCTCGTTCTCACGCGTCTCGTACCTCGTTTCACGGTCCCACTTTTTCAAATATAACGTACTATGTAACGAACCTGAAGATGAGCTTTATATATTCGAAAAACTTGGAAATGATCTTACCGAGAAAGCCAAAACTAGTTTCTAGAACGGTCGGCGTTTTGGTGAGGTAGGCAAGGTGGGAGCAGAGATGAGTGAGATGGGGGAAGAGAAGGCATGTAGTAGAATGCTCGAGGAGGCGGGAATGATGAAAACAAGGGGAATGTGGAGGGGGAGAAGAAGGGAGGTGAGCAGATGGGTCGGCGGGGGACCGGCGAGCAGAGATAAGAAGAGGGTGGAAGCGCTTTACCAGCGTGTAAATTGAACGGTCCGGCTAGGGCGGCTCTCAGGTTGCCTGACCGCTGTAACGACTCTAAAATCTCTGTATAAATGTAATTTTTTTAATATATAAAAAGAGTATTTTATTCTAATTATGAGTTATAAGTTGAATTTGTTTAATAAAAGTAAGAAGCAACTTATAATTCTCTGGTAAACCCTTAAACTGTTATACTATAGTCTATGTGTTCGAATTTCATAAGTCTTAATTATTTTTTAATATTTTTTCTTTTTAACTTTTTGAAAGCTCAAGAGTTACACGTGCAATCCACGGAGAAACGAAAAGTTTCAGAAAAATCAAACAGGATAAATAAGGAATTAACACAGAATATAATATGCGACACGAATCTCGAGTCAGATGGATTAAATCGAAACACCCAAATTCTCGTTTTGTCCGCCACCGATAGTTTATCTAGCCCCAATCGTCTCCATTCACCATTAATCCTATTTTAATTAATTTTAATTCCAATTCTTTAACTCACACACCCTTATCCCTATACTATAAATATATCTCATCTCCTAGCTCTCCCCATTCTGAAAAATTCAAATCAAAATTCTCCCAAAATTTTCTCCGGATATGTTACAGAAATGCTCGCTTTATTTTTAAGCCAGATCCTTCTCTACCATTTAGATAACTGTTTATTCCTATTCATGAAAAAAAAACATTAACATAAAAACATTAAAACATCAAAATCAAAATAAAAATCAACATAAAAACATAAAAACATTAACATAAAAACATCAAAACATTAAAACATCAACATTAACATAAAAACATAAAAACATCAATATATTTAAATATATAAACAAAAAGAGTCCACATCCTTTATCTATCCATATATCTATATACTTCCTACATTATTAACTATACTTAATAAATATAAACAAAATCCTAATTTTCTTCAGCTTATTTCTTCAGCGTTCTGCATGTTCTGGCCCAGCCGTATCCGGCCTAGGGTCCGGCCCAGAGGCATCCGGCCGAGAATCTAACACATTTAGTTAAAAAAAAATTCAAAATCAATATATAAACTTTTACTGATAAATGAAAATTCATTAAATTTATCCCAAACACATAAAATATTAGAAATTAATAAGGGAAAAAAAGAAATTTATATACCTGTTTCCTAAATGAAATCCCGCGTCCTCTCAAGTATCCCTCTCTGATCCATCCAGTCCTTTATCTCAGTAATCTCGTTTTTTAACCTACTCGATCTCCTAAACAGTTCTTCATAAGTTTTGAACGATTTCTCGATAAGCTATAAATCAGGTCTAGTTTAGGACCAATAATATCCTTATAACTCTTTAGAAGAACAACGACGGCGATCGAAAACATAATTCAGTCCCTAGATTCAAGTGGCGTATCCTCGGTCTCACGCGTCTCGTTCCTCTTTTCACGGTCCCACTTTTTCAAATATAATGTATTATGTAAAGAACCTGAAGACGTGCTTTATAGCTTTAAAAAGCTTAAACATGATCCTACCGAAAAAGTCAAAAATAGTTTCTAGAACGGTCGGCTTCGTTGGTGAGGTGGGCAAGGTGGGAGTAGAGATAAGTGAGATGTAGGAGGAGGAGGTATGGAGTAGAATGCTTAAGGAGGCGTAAATGGTGAAAACAAGGGGAATGTGGAGGAAGAGAGGAAGGGAGGCGAGCAGATAGGTCGGCGGGGTAGCGGCGAGCAGAGATGAGAAAAGGGTGGAGGCGCATCGCCGGCGTGCAGATCGGACGGCCCGACGAGGGCGGCTCTTAGGTTGACTGACCGCTATAACGACTCTGAAATCTCTGTATAAATGTAATTTATTACATATATAGAAAAGAGTATTTAATTTTAATTAAGAGTTATAAGTTGAATTTATTTAATAAAAGTAAGAACCAACTTATATTTTATTAGTAAACCCTTTACACTGTTATGCTACAGCCTACGTGTTTGAATTTTATAAGTTTTAATTATTTTTTAATATTTTTGTTTTTAAATTTTCGGAAGCTTAAGAGTTACACGTGTAATACACGGAGAAACGAAAAGTTTCAGAAAAATCAAACCGGATAAATAAGGAGTTAACACAGAATATAGTATACGACATGAATCTCGAGGCAGATGGATTAAATCTAACCACCCAAATCCTCGTTTTGTCCGCCACCGACGGTCCATCTAGCCCCAATCGTCTCCAATCTTTGCATGTGCGTTCCTTTAACCCTCCACTACTTCTGTGTATTGTTTAATTACTCTGCATTCATCCAGAGACCTTTCATTTCACCATTAATCCTATTTTAATTCCAATTCTTTAACTCACACACGCTCATCTCTATACTATAAATATATTTCATCTCTTAACTCTCCCTATTCTGAAAAATCCATATTAAAATTTTTCAAAAATTTTCTCCGGATATATTACAGAAATACTCGCTTTATTTTTAAGCCAGATCCTTCTCTACCATTTAAATAACTATTTTTTCCATTCATAAGAAAAAAATTATTAACATAAAAACATCAAAATTAACATCAAAATCAACATAAAAACATTAAAACATCAACATCAACATAAAAACATAAAAACATTAACATATTTAAACATATATAAAAAAGAGACCACATCCTTTATCTATCCATATATCTATATGCTTTCTATATTATTTACTATATTTATCAAAAAATGAATAAAATCCTCGTTTTTTCATCTCCTTTTTTCAGCGTCCTGCATGTTCTGGCCCAGCCGCATCCGGCTTAGGGTCCGACCAGAGATATCCGGCCGACAATCTAACATATTTAATTAAAAAAATTCAAAATCAATATATAAACTTCTACTAAAAAATGAAAATTTATTAAATTTTTTCCCAAACAAAAAAAAAATTAGAAATTAATTAAAGAAAAAAAGAAATTTATATACATGTTTCCCAAATGAAATCCCACGTTCTCTCAAGTATCCCTCTCTGATCCATCCAGTCCTTTATCTCAGGAAACTCGTTTATCAACCTGCTCGATCTTCTCAGCAGCTCTTCATAAGCTTTGAACGATTTCTCGATAAGCTCTAACATCAGGTCTAGTTTGGGACCAATAATATCCATATAGCTCTTAAAAAAACCAAAAACGGTAATCGAAAACAAAATGGCGGTCCCTTATTTCAAGCGGCGTATCCTCGTTCTCACGCGTCTCGTGCCTCGTTTACGTTCCCACTTTTTAAATAAAACGTAATATGTAACGAACCTGAAAACGAACTTTATATATTCGAAAAGCTTGAACATTATTCTACCGAGAAAGCCAAAAGTAGTTTCTAGAACGGTCGGCTTTTTGGTGAGGTGGGCAAGATGGGAGCAGAGATAAGTGAGATGGGAGAGGAGGAGGCATGGAGTAGAATGCTCGAGGATGCGGGAATGGTAAAAACAAAAGGAATGTATAGGAGGAGAGAAAGGGAGGCGAGTAGATAGGTCGGCAGGGGAGCGGCGAGCAGAGATAAGAAGAGGGTGTAGGCGCTTTACCGGCGTGTAGATCGAACGGCCCGGCGAGTGCGGCTCTCAGGTTGATTGACCGCTATAACGACTCTGAAATCTCTGTATAAATTTAATTTATTAAATATATAAAATGAGTATTTCATTCTAATTAGGAGTTATAAATTAAATTTGTTTAACAAAATTAAGAACCAGTTTATAGTTCACTGGTAAACCCTTAAACTGTTGTGTTATAGCCTACGTGTTCGAATTTCATAAGTCTTAATTATATTTTAATATTTTTTCTTTCTAACTTTTCAGAAGCTCAAGAGTTATACGTGTAATACACGGAGAAACGAAAAGTTTCAGAAAAATTAAACAGGATAAATGAGGAGTTAAACAGAATATATTATGCGACACGAATCTCGAGGCAGATGGATTAAATCCAACCACCCAAATCCTCGTTTTGACCGTCACCGACAGTCTATCTAGCCCCAATCGTCTCCATTCTTTGCCTGTGCGTCCCTTTGACTCTCTACTACTTCTGTGTATTGTTTAATTACTCTGTATTCATTCAGAGACCTTTTATTCACAATTAATCCTATTTTAATTAATTTTAATTCCAATTCTTTAACTCACACACCCTAATCCCTATAATATAAATATATCTTATCTCCTAGATTTTCCCATTCTGAAAAATCATTATCAAAATTCTCCCAAAATTTTCTCCGGATGTGTTACAGAAATCCTCGCTTAATTTTTAAGCCAGATCCTTCTCTCCCATTTAGATAACTGTTTGTTACCATTCATTAAAAAAAAACATTAACATAAAAACATAAAAACATTAACATCAAAATCAAAATCAACATAAAAACATAAACATAAAAACATAAAAACATAAACATTAACATAAAAACATCATATATTTAAACGTATAAACAAAAAGAGACCACATCCTTTATGTATCCATATATCTATATACTTACTATATTATTACCTATACTTAACAAAAATAAACAAAATCGTAGTTTTCTTTAGCTCCTTTCTTTATCGTTCTGCATGTTTTGGCTCAGCCGTATCCGGCCTAGCGTCCAGCGCAGAGGCATCCGGCCTAGCGTCCGGCGCAGAGGCATCCGGCCGACAATCTAGTATATTTAGTTAAAAAAAATTCAAAATCAATATATAAACTTTTACTGATAAATGAAAATTCATTAATTTTTTTCAAAAACACATAAAAAATTAGAAATTAATAAGAGAAAAAAAGAAATTTATATACCTGTTTCCCAAATGAAATCCCACGTCCTCTCAAGTATCCCTCTCTGATCCATCCAGTCCTTAATCTCAGTAATCTCGTTTGTTAACCTGCTCGATCTCCTCAACGGTTCTTCATAAGCTTTGGATGATTTCTCGATAAGCTCTAAATTAGGTTTAGTTTGGGACCAATAATATCCCTATAGCTCTTAAGAAGAACAACGACAGCGATCGAAAACATAATGACAGTCCCTAGATTCAAGCGGCGTATCCTCGGTCTCACGCGTCTCGTGCCTCGTTTCACGGTCCCACTTTTTCAAATGCAATGTACTATGTAACGAACCTGAACACGTGCTTTATAGCTTCAAAAAGCTTGGACATGATTCTACCGAGAAAGCCAAAAATAGTTTCTAGAACGGTCGGCTTCGTTGGCGAGGTGGGCAAGGTGAGAGCAGAGATAAATGAGATGGGGGAGGAGGAGATATGGAGTAGAATGCTCAAGGAGGTGTGAATGGTGAAAACAAGGTGAATGTGGAGGAGGAGAGGAAGGGAGGCGAGCAGATGGGTCGGCGGGGGAGCGGCGAGTAGAGATGAGAAGAGGGTGGAGGCGCTTCGCCGGCGTGTAGATCGGACGGCCCGGCGAGGGCGGCTCTCAGGTCGCCTGACCGCTGTAATGACTCTGAAATCTCTGTATAAATGTAATTTATTCAATATATAGAAAGTGTATTTCATTCTAATTAGGAGTTATAAGTTGAATTTATTTAAAAAAAATAAGAACCAACTTTTGGTTTATTGGTAAACCCTTTACACTGTTGTGATATAGCCTACGTGTTCGAATTTCATAAGTCTTAATTATTTTTTAATATTTTTTCTTTTTAACTTTTCGGAAGCTTAAGAGTTACACGTGCAATACACGGAGAAACGAAAAGTTTCAGAAAAATCAAACCGGATAAATGAGGAGTTAACACAGAATATAGTATATGACACGAAACTCGAGACAGATGGATTAAATCCAATCACCCAAATCCTTATTTTGGCCGCCACCGACGGTTCATCTAGCCCCAATCATCTCCATTCTTTGCATTTGCATCCTTTTTACCCTCCACTACTTCTTTGTATTGTTTGATTACTCTACATTTATCCAGAGACTTTTCATTTCACCATTAATCCTATTTTAATTCATTTTAATTCCAATTCTTTAACTCATACACCCTCATCCCTATATTATAAATATATCTCATCTCTTAGCTCTTCCCGTTCTGAAAAATCCCTATTAAAATTCTTACAAAATTTTCTCCGGATGTGTTACAGAAATCCTCGCTTCATTTTTAAGCCAGATCCTTTTATATTATTTAGATAACTATTTTTTCCTATTAATGAGAAAAAAAATTAACATAAAAACATAAAAACATCAACATTAACATCAAAATCAACATAAAAACAATAACATAAAAACATTAAAACATTAAAACATCAACATTAATATAAAAACATAAAAATATCAACATATTTAAACGTATAAACAAAAAGAGACCATATCCTTCATTTATTCATATATCTATATGCTTTCTAAATCATTAACTATACTTAATAAAGATGAATTAAATCCTCGTTTTTTTATCTCCTTTCTTCAGCGTCTTGCATGTTCTGGCCCAGCCGCATCCGGCCTAGAGGCATCCGGCCAATAATCTAGCAGATTTAGTTCAAAAAATTCAAAATAAATATATAAACTTCTCCTGATAAATGAAAATTCATTAAATTTTTTCCTAAACACAAAAAAAATTAGAAATTAATGAGGGAAAAAAAGAAATTTATATACCTGTTTCCTAAATAAAATCCCACGTCCTCTCAAGTATACCTCTCTGATCCATCCAGTCCTTTATCTCATGAATCTTATCCATCCAGTCCTTTATCTCAAGTATACCTCGTTTTGGCCGCCACCGACAGTCCATTTAGCCCCAATCGTCTCTATTCTTTGCCTGTGCGTCCCTTTGACTCTCCACTACTTCTGTGTATTGTTTTATTACTCTGAATTCATCCAGAAACCTTTCATTTCACCATTAATCCTATTTTAATTAATTTTAATTCCAATTCTTTAACTCACACACCCTCATCCCTATACTATAAATATATCTAATCTCTTTGCTCTCCCCATTCTGAAAAATCATTATCAAAATTCTCCCAAAATTTTCTAAGTACAACTGGAGTCAAGTGGAGTTATCAACCAAATTCTTTTCGTTTGAAATATAGCACGCGTTATTCAAACCAATTGAGCATGCTATATTCAGTCACGCTCATCCCTTGCTTGTTTACTGACAGGAAAACCGAAGGCCAGTTCGAATTCGGCACCTTCATTTCAAATAACTCTCATGGTATCACCTAACGGACTACTAGATGTTCACTCCGGCTTCAGTAAAGGGAAGCCCTCGTTCATATTTAAAAAGGGGTAGAAAACATTGGTTTGTTTATTCTATTTGGAATAGAAAATAGCCTTTTTTACTTTCTTCTTGATGGCACAAGATCATTACAATTTTCTGTTTTCCCTTCGACGAATTTCGGCTATGACCAATGCCCCACCTAGCTGAATAGGCGTAACAAAGCTTCCTGAAAAAAGGCAAGGTGCTAAGATATGTCAAACGGATTGAAATCGACGAATTGCGTTTTGCCAGATGGATTCTTTATAAAGACTCTCCGGATAAAGTCCAATATTTAGAATCTAAATATTATATAAGCGTTGGCACATACGTGGACGGGAAGGGGGGCCCACTACTTCTTCATTCAGGGGGGGACTAGCCTCATGACTTCCCACTGGTCGAGAGGTGCTCCTAACCCACCTACCCACTCATCAATCACGGTGTTCAGCTGACTTGCATAGAAAGACCCCTATTGTTTGTATAGTAATTCGGCGCCCCATCTTTTGACTGTTGTCAACTAATCTTTTCCATGTTTGAATCTACTCTATGTTAGAACATTTCTGTGAATGCTATTCCGATCTAAGTGGTTCTATTCTGTGTCCTGTGCTAGGAAGCATTACTCCTCTTTTCATTCTAAATTCAAGAATACGACCGATACGATTGATTGGTCTGTGCGTTTCTCTTATTACTTTTTTGTATCCCCTGTTCCTCGGATACAATTCGATCCTTCTACGGCCAAATCTCAATTTGTGGAAAGCCTTCGATGGCTTCCTTATGAAAACATCCATTTTTATATGGGTATAGACGGTCTTTCATTATTCTTCGTGATATTGACCACATTTCTGATCCCTATTTGCATTTCAATGGGTTGGTCTGGTATGAGAAGTTTTGGGAAAGAGTATATTACAGCATCTCTAATTCGTGAATTTCTAATGATCGTCGTGTCCTGCATGCTGGATCCTCTACTATTCTATGTTCTTCCCGAAAGCGTGCCAATCCCTATATTGTGCGGAGCTGAGCATCTTCTATTCACTGGGATAAAGCTTTTCCTCTGCAGGGGCCTTGTGCAGTAAACCCCCTACGGGCGGTCCTCCGTCGTCGTAAAGTAGTAAAGAGTCAAGTCGTCCCCGCGAAGCTTTCGGGAAGAGGGATAGTCTTGTGTGTAAGCATAGCATTTCTAGTCGAACCACCGAACCACACATCTTTTTTTGGTGGGAGGGTACTCCGAGTAGTGGGTACCTCGTAGGACCTCGACCCGCCTACTCGGGTCTTGTATGGATATGCAGGAAAGGGTTCTCTTAGGTGTGTGTAGGGGTGTGTTTGTTCGCGAGAATGGATTCCTCGTCAAGTCAGGGGGGTATGGACACACTTGTGCGAATTCGGGTAACGGCTACAAGGGCGCAGCAAGAAAGGAAACTGTACCCGACCAGGGACGGACGTAAACTCGTAAGCTACCGAGGGTAGGGATAATTGTTCAGTTGATAAAACTGCACATTTGTATTACATTTTTCCTACCATTTTCATATTAAAAAAGGACTTTATTATAATATATTATACATATGAGGGTTTATGTGTAAAAACATTTTTTTCCATGTGTTAATATATTTTAATTATCATTTGGTAGGAAAGTGTATGCAAATAAATTCATTGACCAAATCCTAGTAGAAATAAGTCTACTAAAATATTATTTAAGATCATTGTGCAGAATTTTCTAAGTTGTTATGCAGAATTTATCAAACAAATCAAGTTGTTGAAGAAAACTTGCCAAATTAAGAAGCAAAACTTGGAGACCAAGTCTGGAAGCAACCGAGAAAAGATTTTTGAATTCTGAAGGTGCCTAGGATTGCCACATGTCATGAGATGCAAGCCCAAAAATTTCAGTCGAGAGATCTCAACCTTTGAGCGCGGATCAGCGGCCAAACCCCCCCTTGGGCCGCGGATCCGCCGCAATTATAGGGATTCAGAGCACAAAATTTTGGGAGATCAATCACTGATGAATTTTACCAAGTTTTCAACAATAAGATTCTGGCTTTGCACTATAAAAGGGCACCGAGAGCCTCTTGGAAAAGCGATCAAGCCGACGAGATCACGAAGTCCAAGACGGCTCACGCATCCTGGCTGATCATCAACGGTTCAACTACCTCCTTAGAAGAGATCGAGAAGCAAACTAGGTTTTTGTAATCATTTTCTAAGGAATCAAAGTGTACTTGATTTTGTTGATTAATAAAGGTAGCTTTCTTCTTCTTATTCTATTTTTTCGTAGTTTAATTATGCAATTTCTTTCCATCTCTTCTTCTCCCAACATGCGCGAGTAATTCTCCGCTTGTTAGGGTTCGCAGGATTAGGGTAGGCTAATGGACGATAAAAATCCCTAAACCCATTTTAAGTCCTATAAAGTTTATGAACTTTATCAAAATAATCTTTAACATCCTAATCGGGCGCGCTAGCAATTCTTTGCTAGTTCCGACCGCAATTAGAGATTAGATTAATGATTGTTTTGGTAAAGGCTAGATATGAACGGAGTTCCGTGTCGAGATAAGGGTTAAGAGTGGGATTCCTTTTCCTTCCAAAAACCCTAATCTACACGCATCACCGTCGTTCTTGTTATAAATCTATTAAAGGATAAAAAGGGTAACTTTTAATTAATCGTCCATAACTACTAAATCCTAACGAACCCTACAAGCCCTCTTATTATATTAATTACATCTTTAAAATAATCTAGGTCTATATTTTACATTCTTGTTTAACGTAGATCTAGAAACCATTCTATAAAATTCTTTATCCCTCCTCTCTTTCTCAACACATCTAAAGTAAAAGTAAAAGGTTCCACGTTTCCCAGAGGACGACCCGTACTCATCTCGGTCTAGCTACACGCGACACCGTTATTGATTGCGGTTAACTACAAACACACTCTTTCGAGAACAATCAAATGGCGCCGTTGCCGGGGATACGTGCGTAATTTTTTATTCTTGCTATTTATGTTGAATTCTTAGACGATTCATATCATTATTAAAACAAAACTGCAAATTGCATATTTAACGATTTGTGTGTGAATTTTGCGAGGGAATCTGGAGTCACAGACTTGAGAAAACAGGAGATCTAGGGTTTCACACTTCTCTGGTATCTTTCTTAACTCCTTCTCTCTCCTCTCAAATCTAATAAAATCTATCTTCTGCAGGATTCTTTGCAAAATTGCGTCGCTCAAAAAAAAAATCTTTTTGCAAAAGTTTTGTGATTAGTTTTGTTTTGCATATTTAATACAGACTTTAAGGGGCAAAGACCAAATCAAGATTAGGTGGGGATTTCATCACCCTTCCTAAGCCCCACAAATCACAAACTGAGCATATAGCATCAACCCTTCATTAATTTAAAAAATATCTAGACCAGAC
Organism: Agapanthus africanus; assembly: GCA_030015575.1. Lineage (NCBI taxonomy): Eukaryota > Viridiplantae > Streptophyta > Magnoliopsida > Asparagales > Amaryllidaceae > Agapanthus > Agapanthus africanus. The sequence continues at coordinate 507,890,013 of JASDDO010000012.1, forward strand.
TCTAAGGACTGTCGCGCTCAATAAGGACAGAGGAAGGTCGTGGGTAATCTACTGTTTATCCGCATTACTTTTGTAGTGCCTAGGCAAGTGTGTCAAAGGCTAGTGGTTTTTAATTAGGCCCACGACCGTGGTTCCTTACCACTTATCTGGCACTTACCTGGCTACAAGGGTAGTACGGAGGCGGTAGAGGATTTATCCTGCGGCTTGTCCTTTGGAAGTCTAGGAGCGGTCTAGAGACTGGACCTAGGTGACCTTAGTTCTAGGGTTGCTTGTGCATCTTAGGGTGATTTGTCTTGAGTCCCACTTTTTCAAAACAAGCCAATTTTAAATCACACGCACGCTGCCACTTGCACTAAACCCGCTTAGTGCATGCTCGGCTGGACACGGGATCCTAGTGCCTGTCTTGTCCGCGTTCCTGCTATCGACGCCGAAGTCGGTACTTCTTCATCTTCTTTTCCCCCACCACACACCACATCGACCGAGATGGACGGCACTCCATCAGAATATAACACCATGCTGCCACCGCCCATAGGTGCGCAGAATCCACCGCGCATCTCTCTCTAAGAGAGATGCTATCCTATCCGTGGTCCCCTTCCTACTTGTCTATCTCTTCCACCACCTAACGGGGATAATTTTGAAATTAAACCCCACTACATCAATCTGCTGCCCAAATTTCACGGGCTTAAGTCGGAAGACGCGTACGTTTTCATCACCAAATTCGAAAACATATACGCAATGATGTGTACTTCACAATTGACTTTAGATGCTATGCGCTTACGTCTTCTCCCATTCACATTATGCGACTTGGCAGAAAAATGGCTTTATAATACTGCCGCACACTCTATCACTAATTAGGATGAATTCGTCGTAGCATTTCTTAAGAAGTTTTACCCAAACCATAAGACTGCCCACATTAGGAGCGAGATCAACCAGTTCACCCAGCTTCCCAATGAACCATTTTGGAAGTGCTTTGAACATTTCAAAGATCTGCTTTTCCAATGCCCCCATCACGGAATACAAAGATGGGATTTATGTCGGATTATATATGAGGGCACTAATCCAGCGACAAAGCAGATGCTTGAAACAATGTGTCAATGCAATTTCATGTCTAAAGATGACGGTGAAGCATGGAAATATCTGGAAGATCTCGCAGAAAGCACTTTGCAGTAGGAAAGCGTAAGACCACCTTCAACTAAGGGAGGTATTTACCAGCTCGATATTTCTATCGCAGTAAAAGCCGAAATAACAACAATACAAAAGAAACTCGACGCTATTGAAAACAAGTTCTCATCATTCTCCCTAAATCAGGTCACGCTTCCTAAAACCGTCTGTGGTTGCTGTTCGGATCCTTCACACTTAACGGAAGAATGTCCTTTGAATGCTTCGTTCAAGCTAATGCTGCTTTTCAGCAGCGACCTAGAAACGACCCTTATTCTTCCACGTACAATCAAGGATGGAGGAATCATCCTAACTTTGCTTGGAATCAAAACCAACAAAGCAATTATCAAAGACCTCCTCCACAGCAACCACAACCACAGAATCAACCCCCCTTTCAGTCACAGAATTTCCAAAATCCGGCCAACATTTCTACACCACAAGTGGCCGGTACTGACAACTCACTTGCACAAACTTTGGATATGTTCATGAAACAATCCATGCAAATTTCGGCTGAGATGAGGTCTTCTATTGATACCCTAACGAAAAACTCTTCCTCCCATGGTGAGAGTATTAAATCAAAAGAAAACCAAATCGCACAGTTAAACGCCGCAATGAGTGCGAGAGAGAAAGGGAAACTCCCATCTCAACCCATAGCTAATCCTGGCCGCTCACAAAGTTATAATGTGAGTGCTGTTACCACGTTGAGATCGGGAAAAGTGCTGAATAACCGAGTGGGTGAGCAGTGTTATGATAGTGACACCAATGATACCCCTTCTTCTTCTTCTTCGCCTAATTCGTCTAGTCTTCCACCTTCAACCGAGCCTATTCTCCGTTTTCCCCAAGGCTCGAACCCTTCGCCCATTTCACCAAATCTATTTAAGTCGATTCCCACTCCAGTTTTGGGATCAAATCCGTCCCCGCAATCTTCTCCAATGTTAGACCCAAAACTTATTGATAAAGCACCTTATCCGAATAGGTTAAGGGGCAACAGATCAAGTCTACAAATGGAGAAGATTGTGGAAATTTTTAAGCAAGTTAACATAAACATTCCTCTCCTAGATGCTATTCAACAAGTTCCGTCATATGCGAAAATCCTAAAGGACTTGTGCACTAGGAAGAGAAAAGTTCAAGTACCTAAGAAAGTTTTCCTTGCGAGTAATGTGAGCACTGCTTTTACACAACAACTACCCAAGAAACGAAAGGACCTCGGAAGTCCTACAATTTCTATTTCTATTGGGGGTAAAAATATCAATCGTGCTCTACTCGATTTAGGTGCTAGTGTTAACTTGCTTCCGTATTCTGTTTATGAGTAATTAGGGATCGGAGAGTTAAAACCTGCGCATTGCACTCTTCAGATGGCTGATCGATCTATCACCGAACCTAGGGGTGAGCTAGAGGATGTGTTAATCAAAGTCGGGGAATTCATATTCCCTGTGGACTTTATCGTTATAGATACACAACCTATAGCAAACCCACGCAATCAAATCCCGGTGATACTCGGTCGACCCTTTTTAGCCACTTCCAACGCAGTAATTAATTGTAGAAACGGTTCTATGACCCTATCCTTTGGAAAGAAGTCAATTGAGCTTAACATTTACAAGTTGGGAAGTGAACCCTCCGAACCCTATGCTCTTGTGTGTTCTGTCGAATTAATGGATGTCGACAGCAGCGAATTTGATCAACCTCATGATACTGACTCTTTTCATATGTTGTTGTTTGACCCAACCATGTACTCTTCCACCGAGTTGTCCGGGTCAACATCTAACGCTGATGAGGAACTTTTTATAGAGTCTGACGATCACCCCATTTTTTCTGATGACATTATTCTTCGGGGTATCGATGAAAGCTTTGAGGAAATTTTTGCTGATGAGCTCGCATTTTTACAAGACACGGGTGTTTAGATGAATCAACTCCAAGATGAAGAAATTGGACCTCCACCCCTTCTTTTAGACAATCATGATAATGCGAGTAATCCATCAATACTATCACTGTGTCGTCTCTCCAAATTGAGACGCGGTCCTTTTCCATTACACCTCTTATCACCTCCCCACTTCTTCTTGTCGAAAGGTGACAAGTTCTTCCACCAACCTTGGTACTTCATCGATAAAATTTTTGAATGGTTGGTGTTGACCTTCGGTCTTTGCAAAGCTTGGCATTGACCGATAACCTTGACCCCCTCTTGTGATTTTAAAAGATTAAAATTGTTTAACTCAAGTTTTGGGGGGGTGGTATATTTTGGCTCTTGAAAGAAAATGATTTTTACAAAATTGTGAGCCTAAAATAAGTTTGGGGGAGGATTTTCACTTTCATATATTCTTGCCCCCATTAATAATTTCCTCCCAAGTCTACAGGTTTTTGAGCTTAACGGATGACATCAGTGAGGATACTGCTGTAAACAGGTTTGGGGGAGGTTTGTGCTTATTTACACATCAATTTGCATCATACTTTGCATAAGCACAACATTTTCAAATTTTTTTTTGATAATAAAAAAGTAGAAAGTGAAAAATTACATCTAAAAGATAGGAATAGTTTAAGAAAACCAAGAAAATTAGAAGTTTTCTTAAACGAACTGGTAATAAGTAGTTATGAGCTGTTGTCCCAAGGGTTAGTAAGATGAAGGAAGTCACTAATCGGAGGATAAAAATAAGTCTGAAAAATAGTTTTTATTCCGGAATCCAAACATTTGAATGTTGATATCCTACTATATGCACTTACACACGTCTTGAAACTCGGGATAGTAGAGGATACCTTGAAATGCTCTTGTCTAAAAGCCAAAGTATGGAGGAAATGAAAAAATGAAGAAAATATAAAAATGGTGAAAAGAAAAAAAAATGAACACTGGTTTTGTTATCACCAAGGCATCAATAAAAAAATATAGCGAGGGTGCCTCTTCGCCTAGTGCCCTAAGGCCAACTGGTCTGGGAGTCACTGCTAAGCCTTAGGTGGTGCAAGACGAGGAAAATATTATCACCGAATCAGCAAGCACATAAGTAATCGGTCGGTTAGTACCTTAAGAAGTATTAACGGTCGCATGAAAATGTGTGAGCAAATCTAAGTATTCATCAAATTAAAAAAAGTACTAAGGTGGATGGACAAGAGTATGATAGCTTGAATTGAATTCTCCGAGTGTAGGGATGTTCTTTACACACACGTAGGGGTATATGATCAATGTTTGGATGAAAGGTAGGAATGAAGAATAAAGACGATGTTTTATTGAGGGATAATGTGATTTCTAACATCTTTTCATGACTATTAAGATAGGGCTAATGACAACTGAAAAGCTAGTATAGTTGGAAACTCTTATTTTCAAAGTCTTTCTTTTATGGTTCTTATCTTTATATGTAAATTTCACCATCTTTCTTTTGTTATTGGATTTTGTGGGTGTAATCCGCTGAAAACCCTCAGGAGACAACACTCCTCCTACTAGGGACACCTAGAGGTTTAACGGCTTGTTGCACGTGCTCAGTGCAATCGTGTCTTCCTACAAAAGTGTGCATAGTTTTCTCCTTTCTTTTTCTCCTCTTAAATAAACTAGTTTGCTCGGGACGATCAAAGATAAGTTTGGGGGTATTTGTTCAGTTGATAAAACTGCACATTTGTATTACATTTTTCCTACCATTTTCATATTAAAAAAGGACTTTATTATAATATATTATACATATGAGGGTTTATGTGTAAAAACATTATTTTCCATGTGTTAATATATTTTAATTATCATTTGGTAGGAAAGTGTATGCAAATAAATTCATTAACCAAATCCTAGTAGAACTAAGTCTACTAAAATATTATTTAAGATTATTGTGCAGAATTTTCCAAGTTGTTATGCATAATTTATCAAACAAATCAAGTTGTTGAAGAAAACTTGCCAAATTAAGAAGCAAAACTTGGAGACCAAGTCTGGAACCAACCGAGAAAAGATTTTTGAATTCTGAAGGTGCCTAGGATTGCCACATGTCATGAGATGCAAGCCCAAAAATTTCAGTCAAGAGATCTCAACCTTTGAGCGCGGATCTGCGGCCAAACCCTCCTTGGGCCGCGGATCCGCCGCAATTATAGGGATTCAGAGCACAAAATTTTGGGAGATCAATCACTGGTGAATTTTACCAAGTTTTCAACAATAAGATTCTGGCTTTGCACTATAAAAGGGCACCGAGAGCCTCTTGGAAAAGCGATCAAGCCGACGAGATCATGAAGTCCAAGACGGCTCACGCAACCAGGCTGATCATCAACGATTCATCTACCTCCATAGAAGAGATCGAGAAGCAAACTAGGTTTTTGTAATCATTTTCTAAGGAATCAAAATGTACTTGATTTTGTTGATTAATAAAGGTAGCTTTCTTCTTCTTATTCTATTTCTTCATAGTTTAATTATGCAATTTCTTTCCATCTCTTCTTCTCCCAACATGCGCGAGTAATTCTCCGCTTGTTAGGGTTCGTAGGATTAGGGTAGGCTAATGGAAGATAAAAATCCCTAAACCCTTTTTAAGTCCTATAAAGTTTATGAACTTTATCAAAATAATCTTTAACATCCTAATCGGGCACGCTAGCAATTCTTTGCTAGTTCCGACCGGGATTAGAGATTAGATTAATGATTGTTTTGGTAAAGGCTAGATATGAACGGAGTTCCGTGTCGAGATAAGGGTTAAGAGTGGGATTCCTTTTCCCTCCAAAAACCCTAATCTACACGCATCACCGTCGTTCTAGTTATAAATCTATTAAAGGATAAAAAGGGTAACTTTTAATTAATCGTCCATAACTACTAAATCCTAACGAACCCTACAAGCCCTCTTATTATATTAATTCCATCTTTAAAATAATCTAGATCTATATTTTACATTCTTGTTTAACGTAGATCTAGAAACCATTCTATAAAATTCTTTATCCCTCCACTCTTTCTCAACACATCTAAAGTAAAAGTAAAAGGTTCCACGTTTCCCAGAGGACGACCCGTACTCATCTCGGTCTAGCTACACGCGACACCGTTATTGATTGCGGTTAACTACAAACACACTCTTTCGAGAACAATCAATAATCGTCCGGGTCTTATTGTTCAACAAAAAAGCCGCCCCGCCACAGCAGGCAGGGCGACCATAGGGAGCCTCTGTCGTCGCCGGCTTGGCGAGTAGACCGTAGGATAAGTTGCTAGAACAAACGGAGGCGCTGAGAAAGCCGTTCAGTAGAATTCCGAAGAAAGACTGTTGGCAGCAGGTGGAGACATTTCCGTGGCCCCCTTCAAAAGAAATGCGGGCAGGGTAGAGCTCGGCAGAGGGTTCGAGAATAGGGTAGGGTCATGTCCTAAAGATTAAAAAAAGGGGGGTTATGCATGCATCTCTGTACAAGTTCCTGCCGGAAAGATCAAACCAATTAGAACCGCTCACATCACAGTAGTCGTAGTTGCGTAAAGGCCGTCAGTCGGGGGGCGACCATAACATAAGGCAATGACTTTCACAGATCTATCTCTATATATCTATAGATATATAGAGAGATCCGCTGCGTGAGCAACCCGACTGTGCCTTACATGTGCTCTACAGGCCGCACTCAATCTTTCTTCCTCCCTAGACAATATTCCTATTTTTCTTTATTTGGAAGACGGGCGGGTTCAAAAGGCAGGGTTTTTGACGGTCGGCCCCCTACCACTAGTCCGGCTAACTAGTGAGCGGTTCTTTCGGGTGGGAAGCAGGCCGGGCCCTACGGGCGGGCATCCCCGCTACGCAAGCAGCATTGTTCGCCACCACCCGAGAAGCAAAAGAAAAGAGAGTCAAGGCCGTAGGATACAAGTATAGTGGTCTAATGACAAGGGCCGATGACGGAAGCTCGGGACGGAGCCGTATGATGCGGAAGTCTCACGTACGGTTCCCTGAGAAGGGAGTGGCTACCCACTGGAGCTTCGACCAACCACCACCATCGGTCAATTCCGCTTTGGGGCCACCCTTTACTCTACCATTATTATAGGGGTATGGGGTTCGAGACAAAGAAAGATCAAGGCAGCATATCAGTTTTTCCTATATACTTCACTTGGATCAGTTTTTATGCTATTAGCTATTCCGTTGATTCTTCTCGAAACAGGAACCACCGATTTACAAATATTATTAACCACAGAATTTAGTGAGCGGCGCCAAATCTTTCTATGGATTGCTTCTTTCGCCTCTTTCGCCGTCAAAGTGCCTATGGTACCAGTTCATATTTGGTTACTCGAAGCCCATGTAGAGGCACCGACGGCTGGATCCGTCATCTTGGCAGGAATTCCTTTAAAATTGGTAACCTACGGGTTTTTAAGATTTTCCATACCCATGTTTCCCGAAGTGACACTTCGTTCTACTCCTTTCATTTATACTCCAAGCGCTATTGCTATAATATATACTCCCTCGACCACTTCAAGACAGATCGATCTTAAGAAGATCATTGCCTACTCCCCAGTAGCCCATATGAATCTGGTGACTATTGGTATGTCTAGTCGGGCAGTGGCCGTTAGGTCACCCACTTTGAGTTATGAACACACAAGTAAGGCCAAAACATGTGTGCCGGGCGTGCGACCCATCAACCTACTAGCAATGGGGGAGAAAACATAGCATGTCGCAACAAACGATTCGAGGCGTCAGCAAAACATTGCCGTCTGTTCCAAAAACAAAACCAAAACCCCTTAGCGCCCTGGGACGGGAGTGGGGGACGGCCCTACGCGCAGACAGCAGCAGCACCGGCTCTACGAATCGAATCTTTCTGTTTCCCGTGAATAAGAATTGTTGGGCGTGGCTAAGCGAGAGCTTCTAGCTGTTTCGCTTGCTTCTTTCTTATTGTGGCGGCTATTATGTATGGCGTGACGGAAATGAACGAAAAGATCGAGATGCACATTATTTATTTTCAAATCAATTGATAGATGGACTGATCTGTTCTGAGAGATCGAAAGAGTAGGGTAGGAATGGATAGAGAAGAGGGAATCTATCAATAAGAAAGGTAAATCCCCTATCTATTGATGAGACAAGATATCTCTCTATTCTGGATCCATCAGAAAAAAATCTCTATGTATCTGTTAGAGTCTACATCGTATGGTAGAGCCCCCAAGCGCTTTTTGGGCCAGCTCAGTTCTCTTATCCATCGGTCCAATGTACTGGGCTCATCTCATGGAGGGAAAAACAAAATGTAGTTGTGTTGTTGTTGTTCGCCGCCTCGACGCATTCCCCGTCATCGTCCCACACAGAAAGAAAGAGCGCGGAGCCCCGGCCCGACCTATGGGTCCGCTAACGTAAAGCGAGGAGTTGAGCCTGAACTGGCGAACCGAAGTCACTTTCGTAACCATACTTCCTACAGCTAACACGTGTCCAGTCCAGCGGGAACGCGCAGCGCAAACGAACATGAGCTGCTATACTGAATCCCCCGCTGGCCATCGGGGACCGAATGGTAAGGCCATGATCTGCAGGGGAACGGATCACTCATTCTTCTATTAGGGACAGGTGCACGAATGACAACTCCAAACATCACACATCCGCCGCCAACCTACCGTTTAGGTGGCACCAGCGAGATCCAGCTAAGGTAAGGAACTTCGTGTCGCGGCTGCTCCACTCCGCAGCAGTCTCTTGAACTGAACTTCGTTGCCTTCCCGCGCGCGAAGCGAATGGGTGTCGTGGGTCAGTTTCGGGGCGAGGGGCGGAGAGAGACAGACCATAAGAATGATTCATTTGGATCGACGAGCCATTTCGTGAATCAATGGAATGTCTGTCTATCCATATCTAATCTTTCTTTATATGACAGGCCATATATAATTTATGGCATGATATGATCGCGCCTAGTAGCCACATATCATCTGCGCTCAATATGCGGGATTCCTGTTGGATCAGATCTTTCGCTTTGACGAATTTGGACCTAGCGAAAAGGACTCTGACGCCTTCGCGCAAGCAAGCATGAGAGAAGCAAGCAAAGTAGAAGCTTTTCCAGAAGCAAGACGAGGAAGCGGAGCTGTCGTAGAAGTGGTAGCTTCCACCAACCTACTACAATACAACAGTCGCGACCATGAAAAAAAAAGCGCCTAGCTTCTAGAGTTCGCTTCTTTTCTCAGGCCGGAGAAGGGCAACTACTGACGCCTTCGGCGCCTTTGTTTTATATGTTTTCAATTCCGTACAATACAAACTACAACTACACCAAAGCGTCACGACAGCTTCCAAAGCATCTCTAGTGGGGGCCCAAGAAGTCGGAGCACGTAGGCGCCTTCTAGCCCCCTACATAAGCCGCTGGCGGAGAAAGCTCGAAGAGCTTCCCTTCATTCGCTTCGCGGGAGTCGCACACAGCACATAGCTGGAATGTAAGTCCATGCTACCTCTCCCGGTACATTCGGGAATGCGGAATTTGGTAAAAAACGATTTTTACGGAGGTGGTAACATGGACCTAAAACCCGGATCTTGGTTAAACATCTATCTAACAACTTAACTATGAGTTTCTAGCTACTCGGTTAGGGGGTTATACCTTGCTTGTCTTGAACTCCTTCGTCTTCAAGCTCCAATGGTGGTCCGGATTGGCTTCTTCTCATCGTCTCCGTACGCCGAAGATAGATCCACCTGAAAGCTCCAACATTTGGCTCCTTCTTCGTTCTTTGAAGAAACTAGTTCACTCGGTTTGCTAAACCTTTTGAACTAGAGTGAGTAGAGAAGAGTTTGAATGGGATTTTATCTATGGTTCTTGATTCTCAACTCATGAGACAAGAGAACCATAGATTAAAGAGAGGGAAAAAGAGCAAGAGGGTGAGAGCAAAATGTTCAGACCATAATATTGCATTTATCATTCCCCTATTCTTATCCTTTTTATAAATAAACAGGTACTCTTGACGCACGTTTGTTGCATATTACAGGATACAGGTTTCTGGAGCAAATACAGTGAAAAAGACACAAAACAACAGAAAAAGGGATTTTTGACCAACTATTAGACGGATCCTAGTCAAGCCTAGACGAAGAACAGTACAAGGTCCAAAATGTCAATGGAACGGTTAAAAGATCGCTACAAGTATTCACTGAAATATCTGGAAGAGAATAAGAAGCCCAACAGAGAAACTATATATGGAAATAGAAGCCCAAAGAGCCACTGAACCAAGCCCAAAAAGCACAGAGCCCAATTCCCTAGTTTGGCCGCGGATCCGCGGCCAAACCCAGCCTGGCGCCGCGGATCCGCGGCCATACAAGGCCCGTGTCAGTGGAAAATCTCTGGGTTGTTGCGTCGGTGCAGATGTTAGGATTTTACATGGGCAAATCTGTAATTTTGCATGTGCGAGAGTCTGTAACCCTAGGTTTCCTATTTTCCTATAAATTGTAGTTTTAGATCTGTAAAATGTATGCCTCTTTTCAATCAATAAAATTCAGAATTTCTGGAAGCAAAATTCAGATCTGTTCTTCTTGTTTGGAGGGAGCCGTCAATCTAGTAATTCTTTTATTTATGTTTCTTTTAATTATAATGTCTTCTCATCCCATAATGAGCGAGTAGTCTCCTCGCTTGTTAGGGTTAGCCTTAGGGAAAGGGTTGAGAGATGAGATCTCTCACCCTTTTCAATGCCACTTTAACTTAATGAATTAGAACTTCACGCATACGAGCACAACCGCTCCCTGCGGCATCCTACCCTTCGAGGTAACGATGAACCGTAGTATAAAGGGCCGGTTGTGCGCGTTTTCCGTGAGGGTTAGGATAATTATCAACAAAGGAAGGATACAAATCTAGAGGAAGAAACATCTTCCCAAAAGATTTGTATCCACTTTATTGATAATTAACTTAACACCTAATAGATCTAAAAAAAAAGAAGGTATTGAAAGCGGTGAGGAAAAACATTAATCTCCAAAACTTCCCCTAAGCCTAACCCTAGCAAGATTCTTAATTAGATTAATTAGATCCAGTCTTTAGATTTTTATAAACCAACCAAAACTACAAATAGAATCAACTCGTTAAAACACATTAAAGAAATTTACCCGTCTCTGTGGATCGACCCGTACTCACCGGCTAGCTGCGAAGCGACGCCGTTTCTGATTGCGGTAAACTCATGTTTTTGACACTAATCAAATGGCGCCGTTGCCGGGGACGGCATAATCTTTCTTTTTGTGAATTTTCGGGTTGATATAAATTTTAAAAATTATAAAAATCTGAAAATAAAAAAATTATCAAATTTGATCTGTTTGAAGGGTGTATCTTTTGGATCTTGCAGGAACAGCGAAGAATCACGGATCTGGAATTTTACAGAGGGCAAATCAAAATTTGGTTCAGAAGAACAGAGGAGAAATTGGACAGAGAAGCAGTACAAAATTTTTCAGAGGCTGAACCCATCAATCTGCCGCTCTTCCGCCACATAATAGGGCCCCAGACCGCGGATCCGCGCTCTCTGTGCCACGTCAGTGCACCAAATTTTTCTGGTTTGATCTCTCTCTCTCTCCTCTGAAATCTCCCATATATCTCTCTGTAAAAAGTTTTCTGCAGGATTTCTTTGCGTAAAGAGTCTTTCTTCCCCTTCTAGATAACAGATTTTCTGCAGGTTTCTTTGCGCCGCGCTAAAAAAATTCTGATTGCAAGTGAAATTTTATTTGTTTTGCATAATTTAACCGGATTCTAAGGGGCTAATTGACCAAACTCAGATAGGGTGGGGATTTCATCATCCTTCCCAGGACCCCAGAAAACACCTAAGCATTTTGCATCGACCACAATTAATTAAAAAAAGATTAGACTCAGACCTAAGGACATCGAGCTCAATAGGAAAAGGACTAGTATAGGCATCGGCCGTTTATCCTAACCGACTTTGCGGTGTCTAGGCTAGTGGTTATTAATTAGGCCCACTGTAGTGGTGGTTCCTTCCCACTTACCTGGCCGTATTTTTCCGTGAAGAGGCGGTTTGAGGTCCTATTTCTAGCCCTAGTTGGGAGCTGTCTAGCAGACCTAGGCAACCCTAGATCTAGGCCTGATTGTGCATGTGTGGTTGATACATTTGTGTCACGAGTCCCATTTTCTAAAACCGTCTTGCAAAACTCTCCAATAAAAAAAATAAAGAAAAATCTTTTCAAAACTTGCAACTTGCCGCTAAGAAAACTTGCACCTCACTTCCACCATCTCTCCTTCATTGACGTTATCTTACCCCCACATTCTGTTTTTCTATTTTTTTCTGACTGCACTACCCTTTAGTGTATGTCATCTTGGACTAGGGATACTAACGCCCGATTAGTCCGTGTTTCGTTGGTACCGACCAACGAACCCTTCGACGAACCCTTCGTCGACCTTCCGTCCATTTCCTTACCTCCAACCTCAAATTCTTTCACCGAAGGTATGTCGGGATTCAACCCCAACGATACCTTACCGACGGGAATGATTCCACCTCCGCCAGGTGCGAATAACCCGAATCTTCTGCCTGTTGTAGCGCCTGCACGAGTCGCGCTCCAGGATCTCTTCTACCCCGTCCGCACTTCTCTACCTACATGTCTTTCACCCCCACCGGCGAATGGGGATAATTTTGAAATAAAACCACACTTCATCAATATACTGCCTAAGTTTCATGGTTTGGAATCCAAAGATGCATATATTTTCATTAATAAATTCCAAAACGTTTGCAGCATGATGAAGACAACCCAATTAAGTGATGACGCAATAAGGCTAAGGGTCATTCCTTTTACCTTATGTGACCTAGCCGAGAAGTGGCTATACAGCACCGCATCACATTCCATTAGAAATTGGGACGAGTTTGTGAGAGCTTTTCTGAAAAAGTTCTACCCTCATCATAAAACTGCTAGAATCCGAAACGAGATTATATAATTTTCACAGCTTCCGTCCGAACCATTCTGGAAGTGCTTCGAGAGATTTAAAGACCTACTTGTTCAATGCCCTCATCATGGGATAGAAAATTGGCAACTTTGCCAAATATTATACGAGGGATTGAACGCAGCAACGAAGCAGTTGCTAGAAACAATTTGTCAAGGTCATTTTCTCTCCAAGTCTAGCGACGAAGCTTGGCAGTTTCTTGAGGACCTAAGTGAGCAAACAATTCAGTGGGAGAGTACCAAGACCACATCATCTTCTTCAGTTGGTCAATCTAGGGCAGGCATACATCAAATAGATATGTCGATAGGTATGAAGGCCGAGATGGCCTCACTTATGAAAAAGCTAGAAGCCATTGAGACAAAAATCTCATCGACTTCTCCTGCCCCTACTCTACCCACACGAACTGTTTGTGCTTGTTGTTCGAACCCATCGCATTTAACCGAAGAGTGTCCTTATAATGCACCTATTCAAGGACAGGATCAAGTCAACGCTGCATTTCAGCAACGACAAAGAAACGATCCGTACTCTTCAACATACAATCAGGGGTGGAGGAGTCACCCAAATTTCGCTTGGAACCAAAATCAACAAGTCCAAGGGAATAACAATTTTCAAAGAGCTCCTCCACAACAACAACAAGCACCCTTACAAACTCAAAACCAGCAACCTTTCCAACAACAACCTTATACAAATCAAACGAACAATTTGGTTCAACCAAATGATGATAAGGTTACCTCGCTCGAAAAAAGTCTAGATGCATTTCTTAAGCAAACTACAGAATCCGCAGCAAGATTTGAAAGTTATGTTCAATCTTTAATGAATAACAATGCCTCACACGATCAAAGTATCAAATCTATTGAGGCACAAATTGCACAATTAACTGCTGCGTTGAGCGAGAGAGAAAAGGGAAAGCTTCCATCTCAACCATTGCCCAATCCCGGTCACGCACAAAACGCATATCACAATCACAATGTAAATGCGGTGACCACGTTGAGATCCGGAAGAGAGTTGCAAAATAATGTGGGAACTAGTGATGACATCCCCGCCGGTGATTCTTCTTCTTCCCCTTCTTCATTTTCTTCACTTCCTTCTTCACCTTTTTCTTTAGAGCCTATTCTCCACCCTTCACACGGCTCTACTTCTTCTGACTCGAACGGACCCATTTCTCACAACACGAACACATCCACACTGGTATCCGTTCCTACTCCACATTCTGCTCCACAGACTTTTGACTCAACAAATTTTCAGAATGCTCCATTCCCAAACAGGTTGAGTCCTAATAAACCAAATACACAAGTGGAGAAGATTGTGGAGATATTTAAGCAGGTTAGCATAAATATACCTCTCTTGGATGCTATCCAACAAGTCCCTTCATATGCGAAAATCTTAAAGGGCTTGTGCACCTCGAAGAGAAAGGCATCTCAAGTACCCAAGAAAGTGCTAGTGGCTAGTGCAGTGAGCAATGCTATTAACCACCATCAAACCTTACCCCAAAAACGAAAGGACCCCGGCTGTCCTACTATTTCAATCACAATTGGGGATAAGAAAATTAATCGAGCACTTTTAGATCTTGGGTCTAGTGTTAACCTGATTCCTTACTCCGTGTACGAACAATCAGGGGTTGCAGAGTTGAAACCCACTCGTTGCACTCTCCAAATGGCTGATCGATCAATCACCTATCCAAGGGGTCAACTAGAGGATGTGTTGATCAAAGTCGGGGAATTCATATTCCCCGTTGATTTTATCGTTATGGATACACAATCTGTTGCTAACCCAAGAAACCAAATTCCGGTGATTCTTGGTCGACCATTTTTGGCCACTTCCAATGCCATAATAAATTGTCGCAATGGCTCCATGACTCTATCCTTCGGAAAGAGGTCTAGTGAGTTCAATATTTATAAGATGGGAAGTCTGCCCCCCGTGCCTAAAACTAGTACACGAGAAGTTTGCTCTATTCACGAAATCACGCAGGAAGACTGCGAGCTTGAAAGATTTCTATTTGATGAAAACAGTTTTGACGCTACTAGTGCGTCCCTCCTTGAGCCTACTATCGTTGACACAACCGATGTTGATTATGAATGTTTCACTTTTTTGGATGATGACGACTCACAGCTCGAATATGAGTCGTTTGAATTTTTGGATGAGTCAGTCGAACCATCCGAATCGGTTGTTTGCAGTGATTTCGAACCTGTGTTAGAGTCCTTTGAGTTCGAGGTAGATTCCGCAATGGTTCTTTCGCCTCAGAAACTCGAACTAATGTCCTTACCGCCTCACCTTAAATATGCTTACGTAGGTGAGAATGAGACTTTTCCCATTATCATATCAGCCTCTCTAGCCTTCGAGCAAGAGAACGCTATTTTAAAAGTCTTACAAGATAGGCGGCAAGTTTTCAGTTGGACTATGGCGGACATCGAGGAGATCAGTTCCCTCATAATTGAATATCATACACAATTGATGGATGATGCCATGTCAATAGAGGACCCACAGGAACATCTTGGGGGTATTGTGGTAAGTCAACTTCCTCCCATAGAAGTTGAAATACCCCCATTTCTTTTAATAAGGTACGAGAATGCCAACACTCCACTGATTGCTGATCATTTACATTCTCGTTTCGATGCATCACCATCATCTGTATATTTACTTCCACACCTCCCATACCACTACTTCTATCTTCCCCAATTCTTTGCGGACCACCACAACTTATTTTTCCGCCAACCAATACGCTTTACTGATAAATTTTTCAAATGGTTGGTGTTGACTTTTGGTCGATGCAAAGTTTGGCAGTAATGTCTAACATAGTTTAATTGAAGTTTGGGGGAGGGCCTTTTTGTATATATTTTTGTTTTTTCTTAACAATAAAAAAAAACTATAAATAAATAAACAGGGGAGTGCCGGTATTTTGACCCTCTTGGTTTAGCATGACAGTGAGGACACTGTCAAGTTCAAGTTTGGGGGTATGCTCGGTACGTCTTCTTCCTTTGCATTCATTTGTACATATTTTTGCATTTGCATACTTATTTGAAAACCCATAAAAATTTGAATTTTTCAAAAATTATAAAAATTAATGTATTCAATTTTGGCTAATTGACTTGAGTTTGACAAATAGGTTAACTGGCTAGGAACAACTAGATCTTAGACTTAGTGAATTAAAAACCCTAAAGATAACCTTCCTTAAAGTTTAACGGTAGAAAGTATATGCCTTGTAGTTTATTTAGAAATAGGCAAATTTTGGGTTCACTTCTTGGGCTAAGTCAAAATGAGGGAAGAGTATTGATGTTCTTATCAGAGTATAAGTTTGAAAAATAGTTCCTAGCTTAAGTCTAAATTCTGAAAATGTATACCCTACAAATTGCACATTCACGCACCTTGAAACTTGGAATAGTAGAAGAGACCTTGAAATGCTCTTGTCTAAAGACCTTAGTATGAAAAAGTGTGAATAAAGAAAAAAAATGGACACTGGTTTTTGTGATTCTTTAAGGCTGCAAAAATAGAAAAAAAAATTTAGCGAGGGTGCTTCGTCACCTAGTGCCTTAGACCAACTGGTTTGGGAGTCACTGCTAAAGCCTTGGGTGTTGCAAAGACTAGGAAGTACGCTTTAAAGTGCAAACACATTTTGTAATCGGTCGTTGGTACCGCAAGAAGTATTAACGGTCGCATGAAGGATGTGTAAGCAAATTAAATTCACCAACTAATTAGTACTTTGGACAACGGACAAAGGGCATGATTGCTTGATTTGAATCTCCAAGTGTAGGGGTGATCTATACACATACGTAGGGGTATGTGATTGGAATCTAGATAAGAGAAAGGAATGAAGAATAGAACTTGTATCTTTAATAGAGTTGATAGAAATTCCTAAGTGGAGATAAAACCCTAGAAGGAAGACTTAAGAGATGCCGAAAGCTAAGTAGGTCTACATAAAATATATAATCTTAAGTTAAATAATGAGGAAGCGTGAAGAATATGGGTGGATAATTTACAAGTAGAAGATAATAGAATTCCTTGTTAGAAAACCTAATTGGAGAACAAAAGTCAATGGGCTGAGTTGATAGGATTTTGCGGGTAGTATCCGCTGAAAACCCTCAGGAGACAACACTCCTCCTACTAGGGACACCTAGAGGTTTAACGGCTTGTTGCACGTGCTCAGTGCAATCGCGTTTCCCTGCGAAAGTGCGGTTAGGATTTTAGTGAATAAATAATAAGTTTGCTCGAGGACGAGCAAAAGGTAAGTTTGGGGGTATTTGTTCAGACCATAATATTGCATTTATCATTCTCTTATTCTTATCCTTTTTATAAATAAACAGGTACTCTTGACGCACGTTTGTTGCATATTACAGGATACAGGTTTCTGGAGCAAATACAGTGAAAAAGACATAAAACAACAGAAAAAGGGATTTTTGACCAACTATTAGACGGATCCTAGTCAAGCCTAGACGAAGAACAGTACAAGGTCCAAAATGTCAATGGAACGGTTAAAAGATCGCTACAAGTATTCACTGAAATATCTGGAAGAGAATAAGAAGCCCAACAGAGAAACTACATATGGAAATAGAAGCCCAAAGAGCCACTGAACCAAGCCCAAAAAGCACAGAGCCCAATTCCCTAGTTTGGCCGCAGATCCGCGGCCAAACCCAGCCTGGTGCCGCGGATCCGCGGCCATACAAGGCCCGTGTCGGTGGAAAATCTCTGGGTTGTTGCGTCGGTGCAGATGTTAGGATTTTACGTGGGCAAATCTGTAATTTTGCATGTGCGAGAGTCTGTAACCCTAGGTTTCCTATTTTCCTACAAATTGTAGTTTTAGATCTGTAAAATGTATGCCTCTTTTCAATCATTAAAATTCAGAATTTCTGGAAGAAAAATTCAGATCTGTTCTTCTTGTTTGGAGGGAGCCGTCAATCTAGTAAGTCTTTTATTTATGTTTCTTTTAATTATAATGTCTTCTCATCCCCTAATGAGCGAGTAGTCTCCTCGCTTGTTAGGGTTAGCCTTAGGGAAAGGGTTGAGAGATGAGATCTCTCACCCCTTTCAATGCCACTTTAACTTAATGAATTAGAACTTCATGCATACGAGCACAACCGCTCCCTGCGGCATCCTACCCTTCGAGGTAACGATGAACCGTAGTATAAAGGGCCGGTTGTGCGCGTTTTCCGTGAGGGTTAGGATAATTATCAACAAAGGAAGGATACAAATCTAGAGGAAGAAACATCTTCCCAAAAGATTTGTATCCACTTTATTGATAATTAACTTAACACCTAATAGATCTAAAAAAAAAAAGAAGGTATTGAAAGCGGTGAGGAAAAACATTAATCTCCAAAACTTCCCCTAAGCCTAACCCTAGCAAGATTCTTAATTAGATTAATTAGATCCAGTCTTTAGATTTTTATAAACCAACCAAAACTACAAATAGAATCAACTCGTTAAAACACATTAAAGAAATTTACCCGTCTCTGTGGATCGACCCGTACTCACCGGCTAGTTGCGAAGCGACGCCGTTTCTGATTGCGGTAAACTCATGTTTTTGACACTAATCACAAAACAAGAGAGCTCAAGAACAAGAAAGAGAATGAGCAAGAAAGAATGAGCAAGTCTTTTGCCTCTCACCCTCTCATAATCCAAAGTCATCATAACTCATTATACCAAATCAAGTGTTATGTGATGGTTGAAGCAACCATAACCATATCATTTCATGCACTCATTTTGCACAAATGAGCAAGCAAGCAAAAGTCTTTGCCATGAAATGATGGCTATGGTCATCATGATGGTCAACTAGTCAAGCCTACTCAACCGGTCAACAAAGTCAACAAGTCAACAAAAGTCAACAAAGTCAACAAAAGTCAATAACCATGTCACCATAATACTTAATTAATATAATAGTTAATCACATATCATATTCTCATTAGGGTTGAGCAAAAAGTCAATAGTCAACGGTCAACTGTCAACAACCCTAATGAGAATCCGCTGCCTCTGTCTCCCTGTCAACTGTGCATACACACCCGCATCCGCGTTCCGAGGAACACGAATGCATACTGGATAAATCCAATCCCAACAGGTACACTAGGATCTGGCTTAAACCAAAGCCCGCTAGTGTAAACTGTCCGGACACTGTACGTGCACAAGTGCACGGATGTGACCGAACCCTGTCGCAAAACCATGCGACCTGTCGCAATACCATGCGACCTCTACTCTTTTGCCTAAAGGCGAAAAGCTTTCTGTGTGGGACTCTAAAGACTCGACACTACGCTGGCAGTGGGTTTAACCACAGACCGCAAGCGGCACTAGCTGTGCGTAACGATCCCCAGGTAGTGCCGACAAGAAGACCGACGAGGCGAAACCCATCTGAACTCCTACTGAGCCTGAGTGTGACATTCTCCGTACAGTCCGGTCTGTTCGTCTGATACATCGCATGGCGGGCCTAGGGGGCGGTAAACGTCAGTCCCCCAATAGCGGTACAAGTCGTGCCGGAGCGAAGCCCAAAACACTTAAGATAACACTGGAAGCCTACCAATATATCTCGTTTGCCCTGGCCAGGGACTACTCGTGTAATGGCTCTCCTAGACACAGCGCGATGTCAACCCCCAATACCGAGAGAGACGAATCCTGTCTAACCGTCACTGCCTCCAAGTGCTTCGGGACTGCACCCAACCACTACCTGTTTGCACGACTCCTTTGAGCCGTGGTAGGGTAGTGATCAAAGTACAGTGGGAACACACTCGAGGCGAAATGACAGTGTCAAGTCAGCGGACTAAGCTGTACTCATATCACCTGGGAACTGATAACTGACGATAGGCATAATACCAACTAGTCAGTTCCCGACGAGTCCTGTCCAGTGTACCCGTAACCTAACGAGCACCCGCATACTATCTCAAGTACGACGTACTGACGGCTGTGGGACAGACCGTCTCCCACACTGGGATGAGAAGCGCATGCGCTGGTCTACTCCGGAGTATCGATGCCCTGTCTCGATAGTCCTGCGACCAGGGACCTGCATAAGGATGTGCTTATAGATTACCCAGCCCCACTAGTGTGACGGCCATCACATCGCTGGTAATCAAGCAAAGATCCTAAGGGCTCCACTAATGTGTATAGGCGATATACTAAAATAAACACATGTACACATTGAAGTAGAAACAAACCAAGTAGCATACTACTATTTTGAGCAAGATTGTATATAAAAGGTGAATATCCCAAGCTTCCATTAAGTAATATACAAACTAGTATGATACAGTAATGGCCTCTAGGGCATATACACTAACAATCTCCCACTTGCACTAAGGCCATGTACTGGCGTATCGAAGACCTATCATCTCGATCAGCCGCTCGAACTGAGTCTGGGGCAGGGCCTTGGTGAATGGATCTGCTGTGTTATCTTCTGAAGCGACTCTCCGAACCTCGATCTCCTGGCGATCTACGATCTCCCTGATCAGGTGATACCGCCTCAAGATGTGTCGGGATCTCTGATGGGACCTGAGTTCCTTCGCTAAAGCTATAGCCCCGTTGTTGTCGCAATACAGAGGTATTGGATCAACAATGGACGGAACCACCTGAAGTTCTTTCAAGAACTTCCTCATCCAGACAGCTTCTTTTGCGGCATCAGATGCAGCGATGTATTCCGCTTCCATCGTCGAGTCTGCAACGGTTTCTTGTTTAGAACTCTTCCAACACACCGCCCCTCCATTGAGGGTAAAGACAAAACCCGACATGGACTTGGAATCATCCTTGTCACTCTGGAAGCTGGAGTCAGCAAAGGACTCGATCTGGAGGTCTTTTCCGCCATACACCAAGAACATCTCCTTAGTCCTTCTCAGGTACTTGAGAATGTTCTTTACCGCTATCCAGTGTTTCTCCCCAGGGTTTGACTGATACCGGCTTACCACACTCAGTGCATAAGCTACATCCGGTCTGGTACACAACATCGCATACATTATAGAGCCTACCGCAGAAGCGTAGGGTATAATAGACATGCGATCCCTCTCTAAATCAGTCTTGGGAGACATCTCTTTAGAGAGGGTGATCCCGTGACAAGCCGGTAGGTTACCGCGCTTGGAATCTTCCATACTGAATCTTTTTAGTATGGTGTCGACGTACCTGGACTGAGAAAGTCCTAATATCCTCTTGGATCTATCACGATGGATCCGGATCCCCAGGATGTATGAGGCATCACCCAGGTCTTTCATGGAGAACCTGTGTGACAAGAACCCCTTGACAGATTGTAGCATAGGAATGTCATTTCCTATTAAGAGAATGTCATCCACGTATAAAATGAGGAATACTACAGTTCTCGCTACAAATCTACTATAGATGCATGGTTCATCTGGATTTTTGATAAAGCCAAATTCTTTGACCGTCTCATCAAAGCAGATGTTCCAACTCCGCGATGCCTGCTTTAGTCCATAGATGGATTTAAGCAACTTGCACACCTTTCCGCTGCTCCCACTCTGAATGAAACCCTCTGGTTGGTCCATATAGACACACTCCTCTAAATTTCCATTTAGAAAAGCGGTCTTTACGTCCATTTGCCAGATCTCATAATCGTGGAAGGCAGCAATGGCAAGAAGGATCCGAATGGATTTCAGCATGGCTACTGGAGAAAAGGTTTCGTCATAGTCCAAGCCAGGTCTTTGACGAAAACCCTTTGCTACCAGCCTAGCTTTATAGGTCTCAACCTGTCCATCTACACCAATCTTCCTTTTGAAGATCCACTTGCATCCTACGGGTTTTACCCCGTCTGGAGCAATGTCCAACGTCCATACCTTGTTGGTGTACATGGACTCCATTTCGGTCCGCATTGCATCCAGCCATTTCACTGAGTCAAGGCTCTGAACGGCCTGCTGGAAGCTAGTAGGCTCATCATAATCTATGATGCAATCCTCTCTATCCCCGTCTATGAGAAAACCGTAGTATCTCTCGGGCGGATGAGTCTGCCTACTACTCCTGCGGAGCGGCGTAGGAATGTCCTGTTCTTTCGAACCCTCTGGTTCCACTAAACTTTCAGTAATAGTCCGTGGTTCTGGAATTTTTTCCAGTTCTACTGCGCTCCCACTAATTTCCTTTTCTAAGAACTGGTGTTCTAGAAAGTGGGCATTATGAGAAACAAGGACTTTTTGTTCCTCTGCGTAGTAGAAAAGATACCCCCTGGTGTTCTTTAGGTATCCCACAAACTTGCACAGTACTGAGCGTGCCTCGAGTTTGTCCGCATGCTGCTTTTTGACAAAAGCTGGACATCCCCAGATCTTCAGATATTGAAGATAGGGTTTCTTCCCACTCCATAACTCATATGGTGTGGTAGGCACAGTCTTAGTGGGAACTCGGTTCAAAAGGTATGCGGCTGATTCTAGCGCATATCCCCAGAATGATCGCAGCAACTCAGCGTTACTCGTCATGGACCGCACCCTATCCAATAGGGTGCGGTTCCGTCTCTCTGATACACCATTATGTTGCGGGGTGTATAGAGGAGTAAGCTGAGATAGAATTCCGTTCTCTTTTAAATAGTCCAGGAACTCGGCACTTAAGTATTCTCCACCTCGATCCGATCTTAGAATCTTAATACTTTTGCCGGTCTGTTTTTCTACTTCATTCTTATACTCCTGGAATTTTCCAAAGGCTTCGGACTTATGTTTCATTAAGAAGACATGACCGTACCTTAAGAAGTCATCCGTAAAAGTAATGAAGTAAGAATAACCGCTTCTCGCATGTGTAGACATTGGACCGCACACGTCACTGTGTACGAGTCCCAAGAGCTCGCTCGCTCTTACTCCATATCCAGTAAACGGAGTCTTTGTCATCTTTCCTTTGAGACAGGATTGACAAGTGGCATACGACTGATATTCGAACGCATTCAAATACCCTTCTGTATGTAACTTCGTCAACCTTCTCTCGTTGATGTGACCCAGTCTACAATGCCACAAGAAAGTCTGATTTATTTCTGAAGACTTTCTTTTGTGTGTATTCTGGACGTTGAAAATCTGTGGTTGGTTCAATACGTATATACCATTACTCAATGTACCTGACCCAATCAAAACTTGATTAAGGTGAATGTTTACAACATTACTTATAAACGCAAATTCATAACCTTCTTTAGAAACTAAAGATACAGAAATGATATTACAAGTTGCGTTGGGTACAAAAAAGCAATTACGCAAAACCAAAACATGTCCATCTGTCATTCCCAGGTGATAGTCCCATACGGCTTTAGCATCCATGCTAGCTCCGTTCGCAACTCTGAGGGTCATGTCACCTTCCTTCAAAACCCTACGGTTTCTCAACGCCTGCAAAGAATTACAGATATGAGATCCTGATCCGGTATCCAATACCCAGGAAGTAGAGTTTATTGAAAGACAGTTTTCAATAACATACACACCTGAAGCTGAAGCTGCAACCTGCTTCAATTCCTGTGTTCTGGCTTTCCATGCCCTGCAATCATTCTTCCAGTGACCTTTCTTATGACAAAAGAAGCATTCTTCCTTATCCACAAGCTTCCCCGCTTTCTTTGTTGCTTTAGCTTTTCCCTTCGTATCCACTTTACTAACACCGCCCCTTGGTTTGGCAGGGGCTTTCTTCTTCTTTCCCTTGGCTTTCGCCTTGGACCTAGAAGAAGATGATCCTCCTACAAACAAAGTGGATGTTTCCCTACCTTTCTGTAGGGTGCCCTCTGCGCTCCTCAGCATGTTGAGGAGCTCTGAAAGTTCAACCTCTTTATCTTGTAAGTTGAAGTTCAGTACGAACTGGGCGTAAGTGGAAGGAAGGGACTGGAGAACTATATCCGTATAGAGTTCACTCTCCAATGTGGTCCCTAGGTCCGCGTGCTCCTCAATGTAGCCAATCATCTTTAGCACGTGCTCGGCTACTGATGATCCGACGGCCATCTTTGCCGAAAATAACTTTTTCGACGCTTCGTATCTTGCGATACGTGATTGCTCTCCATACAGTTCTTTTGTATGGAGAAATATGGATTCAAGGTCCATATTCTCGTGCCTCCTCTGATGTTCGTTGTCCATCGAGGCAAGTACGAGGCACTTGGCCTTCGCGCTATCAATCTCCCAAGTCTTGCGGATTTCCTTATCCGCGACGCTGGAAGTGGGACCAGGGACAGGGAGAGCTTTGGTGGTAAGAAGATACCCCAGCTTGTCGTAAGTGATTGCCATTTTGACATTCCTGAGCCAATCTTTGTAGTTTGGCCCTGTCAGTATGTTTTTATCTAGAAGTAACTTAAGTCCAGTCATGTCGATTGGTCGCTGCAATTAGGAGAGAGAAGAAGAAACACTCAGCATGATGCTCTTGCAAGTTTAGAGTGGTTTTTAGTTTGTCTAAACAGGATGGCTCCCACTGTTTCTCGAATCCCCCCTCAAACCATAAAGGAAGAATTAGTCGGGATCAATCCCACTGCACAATACTTGCTTAACCGTTCAGCCAGGCCGGTGTCGGTACTTCGAGGGAGGTTTTCCAACGCTTTCGCGAAGTTCCTTAATTAAAGAACCTCTTTTCCCTGGGAGCGTAGCCCCGCTAACACCTTTCTAGGCACCTACTAGGTTTATAGCATTGATCGTTTAGTGAGAAATTTCCCGAGGAGTAGCATATACTCACAGCAGGATCGGGATCCAAATATCATTGCGTGACGAAACTGTAGGGTTCCTAGGCACTCTTGTGAAGGTTCATAAGGCATCAAACATGCCCGGATTAAATTTTAGACGTGCCGAACAACTCAAAGCCGGAATCTTTGCTAGATTATTAGGGTTTAACATGCAAGAAGATAACTTTTATCTAAGTGTAAGGGATTACAACCTTTGTAGTCCGCTCCTTCACTTCACAAGCTCCGAGTAGAAGTCCCTTTGCCGCGATCCATGATCTCCCGGACTCATGAGAGGCTCCACCACTCGAACGATCCATGCTAGCTCGAAGTATTCCAATTCTCCGATGATCTACCTTGAAGTTGCTACGACTCAAGCTTTCTCACTCAAAAGAGAAGAACACACAAATCACATGAGCTAGATAAGATGAGGATGAGAGAGTAGTAATTTTGCTTTCTTTTTAAATCATTTTCTCATTTTTAATCATCACTTTAGGATTTTCAAAAGAGCTTATCAAGAAGGAAGAAGATGATAATGGAAAATATAATCCTTAGATTAAAACCTTTTGTGATGAATAGAAAGTAATATATGATTGATTTGTAAACCATGGTCAAGGATGATAGGATAAGAATGAGTAGAGAAACAACTATGGTTAGGGTTTGGTTAGGTTAAAAGAATGTGTCATTCTAAATATCTTAAGAATGACAAAAGAAGAAAGCTTCTAGAAGGTGCATGAAGCTACTAACCCTAATCAAACCCTAATCTCAATTAATCATCCTTAAACATGTTTAACAATTAATCATAACATGTCACAATAATATATATCACATATATATTATATATTTGCAACAAAAGAAAATAATACAATTAACATATATCGCATATATATCAATGTATCATCCACTGAGAAAATGAAATAACAAAGCGAGCCAATATTAGATAATGTAATACAATATATCATATATATTATTATACATTAAATCATCGAATCAACACTTGAATCGATGATCCGGCTATATCGAATATTACCGACTAATATATCATGTACCGATTCATCGAATCAACACTTGATCCGATGACCCGGTTCATATCTAAATATCCTGAGAATATAATACGGTATCCCATATCGCATTATTCTCGTTCCTGCGCATATCAAATATGTGCCACTACTCCGTTTCGCCTGAGCCAAGAAACCTCTGTGTAGGACTCTAAAGAATCGTCAATACGCCGGTAGCAGGTGATGATCATATCAAACACCCACAAGCTGCAAGCGGTCAGCTAAACGTAACAGCCACCCAGGTATTGAGCGATCAGAAGATCAACAAGCTAGCCTGTGCGTTCTCCTGTGAATCCAACCCAGTAACACTCCCGTACAGTCCGGTCTGTTCGTCTGATATGTCGCATATCAAGTCTAGGGGTGGTATACGTCAGACCCCAGTAACTGATAAGTCGTGTCGATGTGTGGCTCATAACGGGTCGAGAAACTACTAGTAACACTTACCAGTAAATCTCCATATCAGCCCTGTCCAGGGACTTCCAGTTATAGCCAATCGAACACAGCACAACATCAACTCCCTATACCGGGAGAGACGAATCCCCTCCTATCGCTCATTGCCTCCATGTGATTCGGGACTGTACCCAAAAGCCACCGTTTTGCACGCCCTCTTGGACGTGGTAAGGTGGAAATCAAAGCACAGTGGGAATCACATAAGACTCTATGACGATCTCGGGTCTTCAGACTACCCTGTACCTGTGTCACCGGTGAACTGCCATCTGACGTGTGGTATATCACCATCTGGGAGTTCTCGGCGAGTCCGTCCAGTGTACCCAGTCTCTACTGAGCACCCGTACACCATCTCTGATGTCTAACACCGATGGATATGGGATCATCCATCGCCCATCATATGGATCAAGATGCGTATATGCTAGTCTACTCTGGTGTATCGATGCCCTGTCTCGATATACCCTCGACTAGGAACAGTTATAGGATGTACTCATCGACTACCGCGGCCCCACTAGTATGATCTCATCATAGTCTCAGTAGTCGAGTACAGATCCTAAGGGCTTTATCAACATGTGAGAGTAAAACAGTAAACCAATACAAGTCAACATGTTAAGATAAAGTGAAACCAAATAGCATACTATCATGACGAGCAAGAAAGTCATCTCTATATATAACCAAGCATCCATTATAATATACATCATATGTACAACAATGGCCTCTAGGGCATATACATAACTAACAATCTCCCACTTGCACTAAGGCCAGCTGCTGTAGTATCGCATACCTAGCATCCCGAATAATCTCTCAAACTGTATCTGGGGAATAGCTTTCGTGAATGGATCCGCCGTGTTGTCCTTCGTATCTACTCTCCTGACCTCGATCTCCCGGCGATCAACTATCTCCCTGATCAGGTGATACCGCCTCAGAATATGTCTGGACTTTTGATGGGACCTGGGTTCCTTGGCTAAAGCCACAGCTCCATTGTTATTGCAATACAGTGGTATTGGATGCTCAATGGATGGAACCACACCAAGTTCACTAATGAACTTCTTGATCCAGACAGCCTCTTTGGCAGCATCGTTGGCAGCGATGTATTCAGCCTCCATCGTTGAGTCTGCAACAGTATCCTGTTTGGAACTCTTCCAACATACCGCCCCTCCAGTGAGGGTAAAGACAAAACCCGAATGCGACTTAGAGTCGTCCTTATCACTTTGGAAGCTGGAATCGGTAAAGGACTCCACATGGAGTTCTCCATTACCATACACCAAGAACATCTCCTTAGTCCTTCGTAAGTACTTGAGAATGTTCTTCACTGCTGTCCAATGACTCTCTTCTGGATCTACTTGATACCGACTCACTACACTTAGTGAGTATGCTACATCGGGTCTGGTACACAGCATCGCATACATGATAGAGCCTACTGCCGAAGCATAGGGTATCCCTTGCATGCGAGCTCTCTCCAAATCAGTATTGGGAGACATCTCTTTGGAGAGAGTGAGTACAGAGATCATGGGTTGGTTCCCATGCTTGGATTCTTCCATACTAAACCTTTTTAGTATGGTGTCAATGTACCTGGATTGGGACAATCCCAGTATCTGTTTAGATCTATCTCTATAGATCATGATTCCCAATATGCAGGAGGCATCACCTAGATCTTTCATTGAGAATCTCTGCGATAAGAAGAGCTTGACTGATTGCAGCATAGGAATATCATTTCCTATCAAGAGTATGTCATCCACGTACAATACGAGGAAGACAACCTTACCCTCTGCTACCTTCTTATAGATACAAGGTTCATCTATATTTTTGATGAAGTCAAACTCTTTGACTACAACATCAAAACAGATGTTCCAACTCCGCGATGCTTGCTTTAACCCATAAATGGATTTAAGCAGCTTGCATACCTTTCCGCTGCTCCCACTATCTACGAAGCCCTCTGGCTGAGTCATGTACACGCACTCTTCTAAATCACCGTTTAGAAAGGCGGTCTTAACATCCATTTGCCAGATTTCGTAGTCATGGTATGCAGCAATGGCAAGTAAGATCCGGATGGACTTAAGCATAGCCACTGGAGAAAAGGTTTCGTCATAATCCACACCTGGTCGTTGACGAAATCCCTTTGCTACCAGTCTAGCTTTGAAAGTCTCAACTTTTCCATCTACACCAAATTTCTTTTTAAAGATCCACTTGCTCCCAATGGGTTTTACCCCTTCAGGAGCAATTTCCAAAGTCTATACTTTGTTGGTGTACATGGATTCCATCTCAGATCGCATAGCATCCAGCCATTTCACAGAGTCACCACTCGTGATGGCCTGCTCGAAACAAGTCGGTTCATCATCATCCATGATGCAATCCTCGCTTCCACCATCAATGAGAAAACCGTAGTATCTCTCAGGTGGACGAGAAACCCTGCTAGATCGGCGGAGAGGCTGGGGTTCGTCGGGTATTACTGAATCCTCTGGTTCCACTAAATCATCTATTGTAGTTTGTTCTGCTGGAACTTCTTCCAGTTCTACCTCAGAGCCACTAATCTCTTTTGCAAGAAATTCCTTTTCTAAAAAGGTGGCGTGTTGAGCAACAAACACTTTTTGTTCCTCGGAGTGGTAGAAGATATACCTTCGCGAATGCTTGGGATATCCAATAAACTTACATAAAACAGATCTTGCCTCGAGTTTGTCCGGGTTTCGTCTTTTGACATAAGTCGGGCAACCCCATATCTTAACAAAATTAAGATATGGTCTCTTCCCTTCCCATATCTCATATGGGGTGGTAGGCACTGATTTGGTAGGAACTTTATTCAGTATGTATGCCGCTGTCTCAAGTGCATACCCCCAGAAGGAAATAGGTAACTCAGCTGTACTCATCATAGAGCGCACCATATCTAATAGGATGCGATTCCTTCGTTCCGATACACCGTTGTGCTGTGGTGTATAAGGAGGAGTAAGCTGAGAGAGAATCCCATTCTCTTTTAGATAATCTAGGAACTCACTGCTTAAGTATTCACCTCCTCGATCAGATCGAAGAATCTTAATACTTTTGCCCGTTTGATTCTCTACTTCGTGCTTATATTCTCTGAATTTCTCAAAAGCTTCAGACTTGTGTTTCATCAGGAACACATATCCGAATCTTGAGAGATCGTCAGTGAATGTAATGAAGTAAGAAGAACCGTTCCTGGCATGCGTAGACATTGGACCGCATACATCACTATGTACCAGTCCTAAGAGTTCGGTAACTCTTTCTCCGTGTCCACTAAACGGAGCTTTGGTCATTTTTCCTTTGAGACATGAATGGCAAGTATCATAAGATGATAATTCGAACGGATTCAAATAACCATCCTTATGTAACTTAGCCAGTCGTGTCGCATTGATATGACCAAGTCTACATTGCCACAAGAAGGATTCGTTCATATCTGAACTTTTCCTCTTGTGTGTGTTTTGTATATTCAGGACTGTATTCTGATTTAGAATGAATATGCCATTATGTAACGAGCCTGATGCAATCAACTTTTGATCTAGGAATATGTTCATAACATTATCCTTTACTATAAAATTATATCCTTCTTTACTTAATAAAGAAACTGATATAATGTTGCACATCATGTTCGGTATATAATAGCACTCATTTAGAATCAGTGTATTACGACACGGCAATATAAGGTGATATTCGCCAACTGCTTTGGCTGCAACATTTGCACCGTTCCCTAATAGAACGGAATGATCATCTTTTCCCAGTTCTCTACCTTTACGTAGCCCATGCAGCTGTTTGCATATGTGGGATCTTGATCCGGTATCTAATACCCAGGACGTAGGGTGAACTGAGAAACAGTTCTCAATAACAAACACACCTGAAGAAGATGCATCAACATGCATGTTCTTTTGGACGGCGTGAGAATCCAGATATTCTTCTGTTTCCTGTTCAGTTTTATAACTCTTATAAGAAAGAATGGGTCTAACGTTCCCTTGCTCAGTACAATAATCAGGTTCAGTCAATACATCCATATTATTATCTTGATTATGGCATGACATGGTCGCTACCTGGAGAGAGAGAGAAGAAAACACTTTAGCGTATGCTCTTGCAAGATTAGACTGGTTATTATCTTATCTAATCAGGATGTCTCCCACTGTTTTTATCAAATCTACCTTAAAATCCAAAAAGGTAAGATTAGCCGGGATTAATTACACCTTACAATTTCGTCAATCTTTCAGCCAGATCAGTGTCGGTAGTTTGAGGGAGGTTCCCCGTGCTTTCGCACGGACCTAATTAATATAAACCTCGTTTTCCCAGAGGCGTAACCCCGTTAACACTTTTCTAGACACCTACTTGATCGGCTAATTGTCCTGTGTAAAACTCTCCCAGGAGTAACTCTTACTCGCAGCGGGTATCAGGATCCAACTATCTCATAGGAGGTATGCAATCTCATTGCAAATTTCAACACTTGAAATTCCTGATAATATTTTGCCCCTAGTGTCCTATGACCTTGACGGAGGTCAACAAACCATAGGCTACTAGTCAAGTTCATCCCGTCATTTCTTGATTGAATTAAATCCACCCGCACGACCCTTGACGGAGGTCAACAAGGCCATACGACTACCCTAATCCAATCTGCATCATATGCATAAGCAGGTAAATACTAATCAGCTACCGCACACTACGCCTTGACGGAGGTCAACAAACGTAGCACGAATACTAATTAGTCTTTATCTGAAATGACGGAGGGCTACGCAGGTTTTTCTGAAAACCCTGAGCGTAATGAACTTGATATCGTCGTAGAATCGAGTGTTTTTGAAAAGGAGTGTTTTGAGGCCTTTCTTAGTTTCGCTAAAGGGGTCACTCCCGGTGAAGGGATCGTCGGCCCTTTCCTCATCGAATAAGGTGCAGGATATATCATATATACCGCTGTGCAAAGCAAAACACTAAAAGCAATCAAAAGACAAACCGAGTTTTGTAGCATTTGCCAGTTTCGCTAAAGGAGTCACTTCCGGTGAAGGGATCTCGGTCCTTTCCTCATCGAATAAGGTGCAGGATATATCATATATATCACTGTGCAAAGCAAAACTGTAGCTACCCTTTTTATAAAGTTTTTGATTCTACAACATCTTTAGGTTTCTTTTCTTTTATTAATCTCATTAATAAAAATCCCATCAGCTTATGCTTCCTAAGCATCACAGAAGAAACGAAAGCAGTAATATTTATATATCAGCATATATATATAGTATAAGCATTCGTCTCAGGCAGTAATATGATCTCATCACAGAACATTGCAGCAGAAGAACATATATGAAATATTGGATATACTAGGACGTCCGTGTTTTCAATACGAGCCTGTATAAAACACGGATTCCACGGTCGCGACGAATAGCCAAACCCACATCCCAAGCCCCCTACGAGAGCGGCAAGTAACACTGCCAATTCTAGGGTTAGGAGACCCGGTCTCGACTCCTCGAGATGGCCTCCCACTGGACCCTAGAACCCGGTTACTTGTGCTCTCCTCCTTGGGTCTACCTAATGCGGAAAAGTAAATAATATACACTGGTGACAGCAACCGCAACCTGGAAGTTCCCCAAATAAAAGAATATTACATTACAAATGAATTTTACATGAATGAAAATAAAAACCCTCATCTCACATAAAACCCCCGGCTATTCAGAACGCGACGATCCAATATAACATATCACAGCAACACATAATATCTCATATCATCAACGTAAGTAAATATGCACATCCCAATTGTCGTTGACATATAGCAACGAAACCGGCGATATCACATATTACACTTACGGTCACAGAAAAGAAAGTGTAAAACTACAACATTTGGAATCCACAATCACTTTAGACATCGTAAATCCGAAATATCACATACTTCGTATTTCATGCCTAACTCTATGAATTCCATATATTGTATCACATTCCAGATAGATAAATAGTATTAAACTTTTCGAACAGATAATCAAACACCCAAAATTTCCTAAACTGCTCAACACTTGAGCGGGGTTCAAATAATCCCAGAATATGTCACAGTACCGGTGATCCAGCCGTAGAAGGGTCAAGCCAACGCCTCACATGTGGCACGCCGTACTGCCCCAAACCCGAAGGTTCGAAAGGCAGTTCAAGACGGTCACATAATCGAGTTAAAGTTTGTTGTCTTCTAGAGGGTCCACCGCTTAACTTGTACAATTTTTCCGAAAGATTTAAACCCGAAAAAAATTTCAACACTTGAAAGTTTGCCGTACCGGGAAACAGTAAGTTAATGATATCCGTTCAAATAGTTTAACAGTTTCTAAATATCCGGAAAGAAATACGAACTTAAATATTCCGATCGAATCTACTATTACTAAATAAACCCCAGAATTTTAAACACCTGAAACAGATTAAAAATACCCCGAAAAGTCAACAAGTACCTACGGTTATTACCATAAAATCCACGTGTCATGATCTCATCAATCCGCCGCGGAACCGCCGCGCAAGCCATGCTTGCGCCGCGGTTCCGCCGCCGTTTAGTGGAATTAGGGGCTCTGGTTTTATGGTAATTCTTATAATTGCCTGCTGATTTTTTTACATATTTTTAATTCAGAAAAATCCCAAAATTTAAAAAATTTCCATAGAGGGGTCTTTTTGCGTCGTTCCGGGTTCGATCGGAGTTTTAACTTCGTAAACACATCGCCTAATGCTCTAGCCTGGCTCTGATACCACTGTAGGGTTCCTAGGCACTCTTGCGAAGGTTCATAAAGCATCAAACATGCCCGGATTAAATTTTAGACGTGCCGAACAACTCAAAACCGGGATCTTTGTAAGATTATTAGGGTTTAACATGCAAGAAGATAACTTTTATCTAAGTGTGAGGGATTACAACCTTTGTAGTCCGCTCCTTCACTTCACAAGCTCCGAGTAGAAGTCCCTTTGCCGCGATCCATGATCTCCCGGACTCATGAGAGGCTCCACGACTCGAACGATCCATGCTAGTTCGAAGTATTCCAATTCTCCGATGATCTACCTTGAAGTTGCTACGACTCAAGCTTTCTCACTCAAAAGAGAAGAACACACTAATCCCATGGGCTAGATGAGATGAGGATGAGAGAGTAGTAATTTTTCTTTC
This sequence comes from Agapanthus africanus, assembly GCA_030015575.1. NCBI lineage: Eukaryota > Viridiplantae > Streptophyta > Magnoliopsida > Asparagales > Amaryllidaceae > Agapanthus > Agapanthus africanus. Next base: position 507,923,092 of record JASDDO010000012.1, read on the forward strand.
TTTTTAAATCATTTTCTCATTTTTAATCATCACTTTAGGATTTTCAAGAGAGCTTATCAAGAAGGAAGAAGATGATAATGGAAAATATAATCCTTAGATTAAAACCTTTTGTGATGAATAGAAAGTAATATATGATTGATTTGTAAACCATGGTCAAGGATGATAGGATAAGAATGAGTAGAGAAACAACTATGGTTAGGGTTTGGTTAGGTTAAAAGAATGTGTCATTCTAAATATCTTAAGAATGACAAAAGAAGAAAGCTTCTAGAAGGTGCATGAAGCTACTAACCCTAATCAAACCCTAATCTCAATTAATCATCCTTAAACATGTTTAACAATTAATCATAACATGTCACAATAATATATATCACATATATATTATATATTTGCAACAAAAAAAAATAATACAATTAACATATATCGCATATATATCAATGTATCATCCACTAAGAAAATGAAATAATAAAGCGAGCCAATATTAGATAATGTAATACAATATATCATATATATTATTATACATTAAATTATCGAATCAACACTTGAATCGATGATCCGGCTATATCGAATATTACCGACTAATATATCATGTACCGATTCATCGAATCAACACTTGATCCGATGACCCGGTTCATATCTAAATATCCTGAGAATATAATACGGTATCCCATATCGCATTATTCTCGTTCCTGCGCATATCACATATGTGCCACTACTCCGTTTCGCCTGAGCCAAGAAACCTCTGTGTAGGACTCTAATGAATCGTCAATACGCCGGTAGCAGGTGATGATCATATCAAATACCCACAAGCTGCAAGCGGTCAGCTAAACGTAACAGCCACCCAGGTATTGAGCGATCAGAAGATCAACAAGCTAGCCTGTGCGTTCTCCTGTGAATCCAACCAGTAACACTCCCGTACAGTCCGGTCTGTTCGTCTGATATGTCGCATATCAAGTCTAGGGGTGGTATACATCAGACCCCAGTAACTGATAAGTCGTGTCGATGTGTGGCTCATAACGGGTCGAGAAACTACTCGTAACACTTACCAGTAAATCTCCATATCAGCCCTGGCCAGGGACTTCCAGTTATAGCCAATCGAACACAGCACAACATCAACTCCCTATACCGGGAGAGACGAATCCCCTCCTATCGCTCATTGCCTCCATGTGATTCGGGACTGTACCCAAAAGCCACCGTTTTGCACGCCCTCTTGGACGTGGTAAGGTGGAAATCAAAGCACAGTGGGAATCACACAAGACTCTATGACGATCTCGGGTCTTCAGACTACCCTGTACCTGTGTCACCGGAGAACTGCCATCTGACGTGTGGTATATCACCATCTGGGAGTTCTCGGCGAGTCTGTCCAGTGTACCCAGTCTCTACTGAGCACCCGTACACGATCTCTGATGTCTAACACCGATGGATATGGGATCATCCATCGCCCATCATATGGGTCAAGATGCGTATACGCTAGTCTACTCTGGTGTATCGATGCCCTGTCTCGATATACTCTCGACTAGGAACAGTTATAGGATGTACTCATCGACTACCGCGGCCCCACTAGTATGATCTCATCATAGTCTCAGTAGTCGAGTACAGATCCTAAGGGCTTTATCAACATGTGAGAGTAAAACAGTAAACCAATACAAGTCAACATGTTAAGATAAAGTGAAACCAAATAGCATACTATCATGACGAGCAAGAAAGTCATATCTATCTATAACCAAGCATCCATTATAATATACATCATATGTACAACAATGGCCTCTAGGGCATATACATAACTAACAGAAACTGAAGGAATCCTACCAGAATCATCACACTCCAAATGGTATGCAAATCTAGCAAGTTTCAGTACTTATGAAACTCCCGATGTGGATTTTTGCCCCATGCTTTTATGACCTTGGCGTGAGGTCAAAATGTCATAAGTCACATGTCAAGTTCGTCCCATCATTATCCAGGTTAATTTGAACCCACCCGCACATACCCTTGACGTAGGCCAAAATGGCAGTACGACTGTCTCAAACCAACGCATTCTATCTATGCAACAGATAAATATCCGGCAGCTACCAATCACTATGCCTTGGCGTGAGGTCAAAATACATAGCTTGAATACTACCGAATATTTAACTGAAATGATGGAAGGCTACGGATGGTTTTGGCAAAACCGTGAACGTAGTGAACTTGATTTGGTCGATGGAACGAGATAGCTTTTAAAAGGAGTGGCTCAAGCTCCGCATTTAAAAGTTGGTTTTGAAAAGAACCGAGTGGTTTTTCGAAAGTGTTCCAACGTCTTTAACTTGGTTTATTATCTTGCATTAGTTCTTTTAATGCGTGATATTCTTGCATTAGTTCTTTTAATGCGTCCCATCATTTAATCCTACCATTGCAGAAAACAACCAAAATATGACGTACGCTTATGCCATTCGCATTCGCCACTGGGCCCCGTCATTACCCGTTAGGTAACTTAACTAACGACAGAGCGGGGGCTGGGCTAGCGCGTCTGTAAAACATAAGCAACGCCTAAATAATATCATATATAGATATACTGCAATGATAAACATTTCAGATCACAGATGAATACATTGGATATACTAGGAATCTGTAATTCGTACGAGCCTGTAACGAAAGACAGATTACACGGTCGCGGTGAATAGCCAATACCACACCCAAGACCCCTACTGGTACGGCAAACTACCAGCCAAGTACCCGAAGCGTAGCAACCTCCCTCATCTCCATGAGTAGGCCACTCGACACTTCGGCATACCCGGTAGTTTGTGCACCCCCTCCATGGGTTTATCCTAGGAGCAAAAACAGTAAAAAGAAATTATACAATGACGGATACAACCCCGACCCGGTTGTGCGGCCATACAAATAATTATTACATCAATTTACAAATTTACATGAATTGAAAGAAAAGAAAACTCTCGTCTCACAACCCCCGGCTATTCACCCGCGACAATCCAACATATTCATATACACATTCCAGCAACATTACAGATCACAGATTTGTATAACCCCCACTAATCGACATATAGCGATAAGTAGACGTTCAATACAAATATCACATTACAGAAAACCCGTTAGCTTAAGTCTTTTAGAAGTTCGATCAAAAATACGGATTTTCGGGACCCCAAAATAAAATTTTCGTTCTGGAAAATCTGGGTCGAAAATACATGTACCAAAATTCCCAAAATACCCCCAGAAGCACACTGTAGCAAAGAAACACCAGAGAGGGGCCAAGGAGGCCGCGGAACCGCGGCAATAGCAAGCAATTGCCGCGTTTCCGCGGTCGTTTAGGGGGATCTCTTGGTCAAATTTCTACAGTGGCTTTTAAAAACCCTGAGCCGATTTTAGGTGTTAAAATAATCAACTTTTGAACAGTAAAAAAATCGACAGAAACTCGAATTTTTGGGGTTCGTTTTCGGGACTTTTTCTTTGATCGATCTTCTAGTTACTTGCTAACATGTTAGATAGAGTTTAACTAGGCTCTGATACCACTGTAAGTCCATCCTACCTCTCCCGGTACTTTCGGGAATGCGGAATTTGGTAAAAAACGATTTTTACGGAGGTGGTAACATGGACCTAAAACCCGGATCTTGGTTAAACATCTATCTAACAACCTAACTATGAGTTTCTAGCTACTCGGTTAGGGGGTTATACCTTGCTTGTCTTGAACTCCTTCGTCTTCAAGCTCCGATGGTGGTCCGGATTGGCTTCTTCTCGTCGTCTCCGTACGCCGAAGATAGATCCACCTGAAAGCTCCAACCTTTGGCTCCTTCTTCGTTCTTTGAAGAAACTAGTTCACTCGGTTTGCTAAACATTGTGAACTAGAGTGAGTAGAGAAGAGTTTGAATGGGATTTTATCTATGGTTCTTGATTCTCAACTCATGAGACAAGAGAACCATAGATTAAAGAGAGGGAAAAAGAGCAAGAGGGTGAGAGCAAAACAAGAGAGCTCAAGAACAAGAGAGAGAATGAGCAAGAAAGAATGAGCAAGTCTTTTGCCTCTCACCCTCTCATAATCCAAAATCATCATAACTCATTATACCAAATCAAGTGTAATGTGATGGTTGAAGCAACCATAACCATATCATTTCATGCACTCATTTTGCACAAATGAGCAAGCAAGCAAAAGTCTTTGCCATGAAATGATGGCTATGGTCATCATGATGGTCAACTAGTCAAGCCTACTCAACCGGTCAACAAAGTCAACAAGTCAACAAAAGTCAACAAGTCAACAAAGTCAACAAAAGTCAACAACCATGTCACCATAATACTTAATTAATATAATAGTTAATCACATATCATATTCTCATTAGGGTTGAGCAAAAAGTCAATATTCAACGGTCAACTGTCAACAACCCTAATGAGAATCCGCTGCCTCTGTCTCCCTGTCAACTGTGCATACACACCCGCATCCGCGTTCCGAGGAACACGAATGCATACTGGATAAATCCAATCCCAAAAGGTATACTAGGATCTGGCTTAAACCAAAGCCCGCTAGTGTAAACTGTCCGGACACTGTACGTGCACAAGTGCACGGATGTGACCGAACCCTGTCGCAAAACCATGCGACCTGTCGCAATACCATGCGACCTCTACTCTTTTGCCTAAAGGCGAAAAGCTTTCTGTGTGGGACTCTAAAGACTCAACATTACGCTGGCGGTGGGTTTAACCACAGACCGCAAGCAGCACTAGCTGTGCGTAACGGTCCCAAGGTAGTGCCGACAAGAAGACCGACGAGGCGAAACCCATCTGAACTCCTACTGAGCCTGAGTGTGACATTCTCCGTACAGTCCGGTCTGTTCGTCTGATACATCGCATGGCGGGCCTAGGGGCGATAAACGTCAGTCCCCCAATAGCGGTACAAGTCGTGCCGGAGCGAAGCCCAAAACACCCTGAGATAACACTGGAAGCCTACCAGTATATCTCGTTTGCCCTGGCCAGGGACTACTCGTGTAATGGCTCTCCTAGACACAGCGCGATGTCAACCCCCAATACGGGGAGAGACGAATCCTGTCTAACCGTCACTGCTTCCAAGTGCTTCGGGACTGCACCCAACCACTACCTGTTTGCACGCCACCTTTGAGCCATGGTAGGGTAGTGATCAAAGTACAGTGGGAACACACTCGAGGCGAAGTGACAGTGTCAAGTCAGCGGACTAAGCTGTACTCATGTCACCTGGGAACTGATAACTGACGATAGGCATAATACCAACTAGTCAGTTCCCGACGAGTCCTGTCCGTGTACCCGTAACCTAACGAGCACCCGCATACTATCTCAAGTACGACGTACCGACGGCTGTGGGACAGACCGTCTCCCACACTGGGATAAGAAGCGCATGCGCTGGTCTACTCCGGAGTATCGATGCCCAGTCTCGATAGTCCTGCGACCAGGGACCTGCATAAGGATGTGCTTATAGATTACCCAGCCCCACTAGTGTGATGGCCATCACATCGCTGGTAATCAAGCAAAGATCCTAAGGGCTCCACTAATGTGTATAGGCGATATACTAAAATAAACACATGTACACATTGAAGTAGAAACAAACCAAGTAGCATACTACTATTTTGAGCAAGATTGTATATACAAGGTGAATATCCCAAGCTTCCATTAAGTAATATACAAACTAGTATGATACAGTAATGGCCTCTAAGGCATATACACTAACATGGAAGTCAGAGGGCCCGTACTACCTGCCTAACCCTTCGCTCCGAGGGACCGTCGAACGGAAGGAAAGCGCCTTCTAAACAACTCGGCAGAAGGGAAGGGGCCTATGTATTTGAATGACCTCTGCAGATTTGACTCTACCTACACCCGGAGCCAATCCCCTAGCGGTCCTGCCATCACGCCGCAGAACGAGAGCTCGTGTGGAATCATGGATTTCTGGCGTAACAGCGGTGGAACGTAACAAAATATTACAGCCGCGTACGGGGAACTCGGCCAAAATAGGGACACCCGAAGGGCCCAGCACGCACAATCCTATCCTATACGAGCCCGTCATTGCACTTCGGATAGCCGTCCATAGCATCATAAGGAGCACCTCCCTTTCGAGGTACCACTTTGGTACGGTCTTGATTTGTGTTGTTGGTTGGTCTGTCTCAACGTGGTGTATAGCACGAAAAACCATTCTTTACAAGATAGGGCCGGGCCGTTCACATGAAAGAAGAGAAGAAAGGATTTCTTCTCTTCTTTCTTTCGGTCGGGCGCATTTCTAAAAGTCCTCCAGGATCACAAGTGGAACGCTAAGCAAGGGTGGGGAGGCTGCGAGCGAAGCGTCGAACAGAAAGAAGCAAGCAGGGGAGAGTAAACGTGTTGCCTATGCTTGCTCTCCGGCGCGCTACGGTAACCCTAGTTTAAATAAGGCTACTAGCTAGCTAGCATTTTTAAGCTGGCTGCGTTTTGTAGCGCGCGTACTCTTCTGTGGAGTCGCATGGAACGAGCCTTGTCTTCTCTCCAACGACTAGCTCCCTTGTTCCGGTCCGACAACGACCCTTCTCTTGTCGTGGAAGGACTTCCGCCTGTAGTGTGGTCCAACCCATGGGCGGAGTCGCCCTCATCCCCCCATTGCTTAGTGCTCCTTGCAGCTTTGCTGGGCTTTACCCGCGTGGACGCGGGCTTCTATAAGAGAATGAGAAGTTCTCTCTTAACAAGAAAACGTGAACCGCGCGGAGCCTACCCGAGTTCGTTTTCTGCCGCGACTGGGTGGCCGCCGGGGAAACACAGCCCAGCCCCCTCTCGGGAAACGGGGGTCCAACAAGCACTTGCAGCAGAGGGGGCCCACAAGCACCCTGCCCGCCCCCTTCTTATTCTGTAAAGCCGACCTCTTTTTCGCCAGTGCTGATGCAGTGCGCGCGTAGATAAGGAAAGAAAAATCCCAGTGGGGGGAAGTGGGGGCCGGTGCCTTTTGACGGCCTAAACTCCTCCATTTATTTGACAGCCGTGAGGAACTACTGCCTTTATGTCTGAGGCGGGGGGAGGGGAAAGCTTGGGCCTACCTATCCCGATAGGATCCTATAAAGGGAGCAGTTGAGAGGTTCCAGCCGAAGGGCAGAACTTTTGTACGTGATCGTAGTATGTCACGCCGTCTCGTCCTCGCAGCATCGAAGAGTACCTATGCACTATGTTCCGGTTCACTGATAAGGAAGATAGAGTTGGGGTGGGGGTCTACGATGTGATACTATATATAGTCTGACCCAGGAAAAAAGATGCGCAACTCAAAACAGAAGCAAGAACCGTGTTGTCAAAAATTTTGGGGGTTACAGATCTATGAGACTACAATCGATCCGACAGAGCGAAATGACCAGAAAAAGAAGTGGAGTTAGAAAGCCGTATGATAGGTGGTAACTATCTTGTACGGTTCGGGGGCTAATCGGCGTACTCCGATCAGTGGGGGGAATTTTTTGCTCTATCGAACATACAGGGAACTGGAGGTAGCATTCCACCGATGTCAAGTCATGGACTGGTTCCTCCAGCCCTTTTTCTATGTGTTGGTGTTCTATATGACCAACATAAGACTCGACTTGTTAGATATTATGGAGGTTCAGTGAGCACCATGCCGAATCTCTCTACCATTTCCTTCTCTTCCACTTTGGCCAATATGAGTTCACCTGGTACTAGCAGCTTTATAGGGGAATTTTCAATCTCAGTAGGAGCTTTCCAAAGAAATAGCTTAGTAGCCACATTAGCAGCACTTGGGATGATTTTAGGCGCGGCGTATTCCCTTTGGCTATATAATCGTGCGGTTTCTGGGAATTTAAAACCCGATTTCCTCCATAAATTCTCCGATCCAAATGGCAGAGAAGTTTCCATATTTCTACCTTTTCTTGTTGGAGGGGCGACTGTCTGTTGAACTACCAAAAAAGGGTAAACCAATGTGATTATGACATTGTAGGTGCTTGCGATGGGACGGATGCTACTTCCCTCATCAGTAATGGGTGGCATAGCCCATAGCAGAAGTCCCCTTTTTGATCCATTTCTTTATTACCCCAGAGGGTCCCGGGTGGGACCGAGAGAAAGAAAGGATGGGGGGCGACCATGCATGGCACTTCTCGACCGTGTCTCCGAGGGACAGTTGAATGAGCGACTCATGAATGCAGCCGAGTCGGACGAGCCAATAACTCGAACGCGTTCGGTCAGTTTTTTGAGCAAGAATCACAGCGTTATCTTACCTTCACCATGATACGAACTCCAAGTTCTTATGGCAGAGCACGAGGAGTTTCCTTCAATATGATGATGGGAATGGAAACCAGAAACCAGAAGCACGACCGGGGTCTTCGTGGTCCGAGATAAGACTTATATATCAGTCACAGTAACTAAAGCATGAGACTTTTTGGTAGTACCGGTGAACCAGATGGCCGCGGCGAGGGAATCTGGGACGGAGGACTCGTAATATCTCTATAGATCTGGCAAAAGCGAAAGACCCCCTAACGTCAGGGGCTGACCGCTGAGCTCACTCTGGCCTCGCAGGGCGGGCCAGAGTGGGTGCGAGCTGTAGCTGCCATAGCTTATGACTAGAGCAATGGGAGGGGGCCCCAGCAGAGAGAACAGTAAGGATAACGAGCGCGGAGCCCGCCAAGCCGGCGGTAGGAGCTGCGGGCAAGTGCTTGGTAGGCCAACAGCCCAATGAACCGGGCGGAGTACTCGACGAAAGGGGGGCACACTGAGCAAGTACGAGAAATTGGCCCCACTCCGCTTTCTTAAAAAAAAAGCAAGGACTGCTACAGGAGGTCGAACCAAGGACCTATGGAAGTCGGGGCTCGTCCCCATGTCAATATTAGATCAAACAATAGGGGTTTGACATATCTTAGCACTTACCTTTTTTTTTCAAGACAACAGGGGAAAAGATGGTACTGTTCCCTACCGAGACAACGGACACTCTCTATGGATCCTCCACGCGCTGGTCATACCATACCTCTTCCGTGCGTCTTTCTCATGGCGGGAGCAGAACAACAGGGAAAGACCCGGCCGACCCGCCCAGGGCTCGAGGGCGAACCATACGAGAGTGAGTCGAATCTGTTTCCGTTCTTGGTTCGGGCCCCTCTCGATCTTTTTCGTATAAGGGAAGGAGTCTAAATCAATGGACATTAATGAACCATCATTGATGGACATTGCACATGACACGATCAATTTTACTCGACGGTCCGGCGCTAATAGAAATAGCGTACTCTCCGTCTAGCGAAGGTGCCAGGGCAGGGCTTTTTCGTAGTGATAGTGGGCGGGTCTCATGAGATCTAATCTATGCTGGCCGACGGAATCAAACGAAGGTCGAAGGACCATTCGATTCATTAAGGGGAACGGCCTAGCCTATTTGTTCGGTCAATCACCAAAGGTGGGAGGAGGGAACCACTATGGACGACACCTCCCGGCCTCGATTCTTTTGCATAGTCTGGAGGCCGTCCGCTGCAGAGCAGCGGGGCATAGCGGCACCCTTGCCTGGCGCCATTCCCGGACCTAGCAGCAGACGGGCGGGCCGGGCCTGAATTCAGAGCGGACCAGACTCCTCTTTGTTTCAGCTGCTCCCATGCACGCAGACCAGAAGATCTCAGTTGTCCTGGACGTAGAGATCTTCGTGGGACCGGGGAGGGAGTCTCAATCGATCTTTTCTAGGATTCGAACTCACGCCACGCACGGAGATCTTTCCATTGATAGAGTGGAGGGCTCGGCTCCCCCGACTCTCAAAGGTTAGGTTACTACCCGCCTCTATGGAAGAGGTGTACTTTGTACCGCCCGGAGGTCATATAGATCGGAACCCGGAGCGAGTTGAACGAAAGCTCTACCCACAGCTAAGCTACAACTACTGGCGCTTCAAAGGTAGTTTACTTGCTTACTTGTAAGGTAAGGGCTTAGATTCTAAGAGCGCTACTGGGGTGTAGTGTAAGCCCCGAAAGCCTTTGGTACTTTTGGTACTTAACTAAGTAGGGATTACATCGCCTTAAACAAAATCAAAGGCGCGACCATCCCCCTATTTCTGCATTTCATTCTCTATTTGGCCCGCCTCATGAAAAATGAAGGGCCTCTTGATTCGAAGTAACTACGAAAGGGTCGGTCAATAGCATAGCTCTCTCTTTCCCGGGTCTCCTTTCGAAGTAAACCCCTTACCTTACAAGTCAGCAAGTAAACTACCAGCAAGAAAACGGATTATATGCAAGGCTTTGAAATATAGCACGCGTTATTCAAACCAATTGAGCGTGCTATATTCAGTCGTGCCCATCCCTTGCTTGTTTCCCCTAACGACAAGTCAACTACCTTCGCATTCCTAATCCGGTAGGGCCGGACTTGTTTGCCCCAGCTTGGCGAATCGCACCCCCGCACCGCCCCTTACCGTTCTCGCAAAGTCTTTACAACGGCTGGGAAACCAGTCTATGAAGCGAAGCCTATTGCCACGCCGACCATCAAAGACGAGATCCCTTTTCAAATCTTTGATGGAATGGCCCAGCAAGAAAATGGATTAGGCAATTAACCTTATGAACTTTATGCAAGGCTTTGAATATAGAAGGTAAAACAAACGCAATTTCGACTAATCAAGGGTTCATAAAGGTAAATTAGTTGACTTGCCCTTGCTTGTTCGCAACGGCTTTCACGCTAGCGCGCTCATCCCTTGCTTGGTGCCCTATAAAGGAAGGTTAACATACGCGATGCGTTCCATTTGTACGAATCGCGAACATACCATGCACGACCGGACGTAGAGCCAAAATATGAACTGGCGGACGGGGCCAGGCGCAGGTGCCAGATCCTAAAAATAGAGTCTCGATCAGCCTAGTGCACCAACCACGTGGTACGACGGGCACTCAAAGACCTGGCGAATGATGGCCCACTCCACCCAAGAGCGCTTATGTCATATGGGAACTAATGGCTGGAAACAATCCTTATGATTTTGATATCCGGTAAGAATAATAAGAATCAAGGTCCAGGTTGGTTGGTGAGCCTAGTGATAGGAGACTATCTAGCTTGGTTCGGAGAGCACTTGTTGGGCTAAAGATTTGTTTTTTGCAAAATGTTATGGCCTAAATGCTGAACTATTGACCCTACTTGTTCGGATGGGTGTTCACCCCAAAGTGTTCCCGGACTGCATGCATACATCCGTACGTAACTTAGTGCAACATGGCAAATTTCATTGAGAGGAATCAGCAAAGAAAAGAAAAACTGGTCTTAATTCATTTTTGTTTGAGAGATTGTCCTCGGGCTGAGGAGTGTCCACATGAGTTTGTTGAGGTGTCTACATGCCTGCAGCCCTCTTTTCTATTCTGTCGAGAGTTCGGTCCACCTAAGTAGAACGAAAAGGAGGAATTGGAAATGAAACAAAGGGGGGAGCCAGAATTGAGATAAACTGCTTTGCTTCCCCTAATTCCAAAAAACACAATGCAACTAGCTGTCATGGGGAGAAAGGATCTGATCGTAGATAGAGACTGAAAGCAGTGCGCGGGGGTAGGGGCGGATGTACCCAAGTGGATCAAGGCAGTGGATTATGAATCCACCACGCGCGGGTTCAATCCCCGTCGTTCGCCCATAAATACATAAATAAATGGACCATTTGTTACGGAGACACAAGACAAACCTTTCCCAACGTCAAAGAATTTTTTCTGCAAGAGTCAATTCATCTCGAGGCTTTCAAACGCATCCAAGCAATTGGTATCCGATTGAAAATCTTCACCATAGATTCGCGTCGCCTACTTGCTGAAAGCATAAATGGAATGGCTGATCATTCATTGATTGAAGTTTTTTCTTTTGAATAACATAGCCAAGATTACACTTTTGAGTTCATAATGAAATGAACCCTCGGATGAAGAGAAAATCTCCCAATCGGTGATCATAGGGTGAGGCCGGAGTCTCGAATTCCCTACATGCTGATGAAGAAGCAGTGCACACAGAAAAGAAGAGTGAGGTTAGTCCGGGCTAATACCAATATAGGCTCATAATGCTTTAGGATGCAAGCACGCCCAGCGAGAAAGGCCCTGGGAGTTTCACTCATTGAAGGATACACATTCCTTCCATTGGTAAATAATATCAGAGGGGTGGGTGATCCCGATTCGATCATTAGATGGGCTGTCCATTTCACCAGAATAGTTATCTTCCTCACAAGCAAGTCAAGGTCAATCAAAGAAACCAAGAAAGACGACACCATTTTACACTAAAAAAGAAAGCCTATATTGGGGAATACAACGCACGGAGTTCTCACGTCAAGAAGTAGATAAGCAGACTCCGTGATTCGTGTGCAGCAAAGAAAGTCGGAAGATGGAAATCAGTGCTTCCAAAGTCGAAGACGCATATGTATGGTGCATCAAAGAAATGGAAGGGCTATCCTTCTGTACCTTGAACTTTGCTCCCATCACCATGCACAGTTTGGATGAAAAAAGTGTGCATTGCGTGGAGTGAGATCACTACCATACCTTTTTCAATTGCTCTAGTGAACATAGGCTTCGAGTGCGAGTTGACTTGAGAGTTATATAATTTGGCTAGACTATGCCAAATTCATACCAGAATCATTGATTGTACTAGCTTCAAATCAATACCATAATGAGAGACATTCGATCCCAGAATTAGCTCTATCCCACCTCCCATGATATGTGTTAAGCATATGGTTTAGTGGCAGTTGAATGAAACCAGAAAGAGCGGCAATGTTATCCTCTTTGAGATGAAATGCGGGAAAGGACTTGGCTTCATCTCCCACACCAGTTAGCAACCGAGATAAGAGTGAAACTAAAGCGGGAAAGCCCATCCCACTTCCAATGCCAAGTCTTAAGCAAAGTTGCCTCCATCTTGCTCTCTAGCCGTATCCGGGGGAAGGCGCGAAGTGATGCCAAGAAGCAGCAGCTTTTGTTTGTGCCAACCCTCTTTTCTTTTCTTGCCTATAAGTAAGGGGAACTAGAGGTGATAAAGAAAGAAAGGAATGGAGCAGAGGCAGAGTGAAGGAGATGAGGATCCGGATTCCATTCTTTTTGAGTTTGAGTGAACACCCGGTAGCCAATCGATCAGGACTAGGAGCTGCACCAAGACGGATTAGCTCGCCTTCGGGTTCTTAAGAAGAAAAAGAAGATCCCGGAGTTCTCTTTCTAGGTTGAGGAGATTGATTTGACTTTCTTGTTAACCCTACTCGAAAGAGAGTGAGTGGCGGCACTTGAACCGTGAAAGGCTATTCTTTCTTCAAGATAGCAGAGGGAAAGGCGGAGTCACAAATCTTTGAGGTCTTAGAATAAGCCATGCCGTTGAATGGCTTGGTCGATCCTCTCTTCTGTCTTAAGCAAAGAAAGATCAAGAGTTGAGATGTGAGAAAAAGAGAGAGAGTTCTTAGATCGGCCTCAGACTCTTTTCTTTTGTGGAACTCTTTGCTCCTACTATTTTTTAGTGAAAGAGGAATCACAACTGTGCTTAAATCCCTACTTCCATCGAATCTCGTGCAGCTGGAACCATCCGACTTGTTTTTCATAGTGCACATTTAAAAGAGTGCCAATTGATGCAGAGAATGAGCTCTTAGCAATCGAATCATAATAGGCTGCCCGCGCTTCGGAGCAACCGCTCCTACGCCCCAAAGCAAAGCAAAAAATAAGCAAAAATGCCATAGATGGGGTCTTTAAAGGAAGAATTCGACTGCCACAAAAGGAGCTGCAGGCCAACTCGGAAGAGAAGGTTTTTCTCAGCATCAGTAACAATCTAGGCGGCTACCCTGTCTCATATGGGTTGAGAATGTTAGGTCGAGCACCTCCCTCGAGTTGGTGTGTTATCTCAGTACCAATGGCACCAATAACAGGGACAGGGGGCCTAGTCAGCGTACTATAGATTTAGACAAACGTAACCAATCCCAGACCCAACAGGGCAACGTTTTTTCCTTCCCTCGAACCAACAACTCCAGTTTTTCCCAAGTCTGAAGATAGATATGACCTCAGATGAGCAGATTCTCTCATTTCTCCGCTTTTGGGGTATGTGTCTTTTCCGTTTCCCAGAGATGTGTGTGATCAAAACCTTTTGGGCGGAATAAGATATTACACCGGATTCAGGTATGGTAGCATCGGTAGAAGTACAGCTCGTCCTGACCCATGAACAGCCTTAGAAAAAGGTCTTTTTTTTGCACTTGGGTGACGACATAAGGTTTGACGAGCATGCTCGGGTGGTAGAATGGTGTTGGTAGACTATTAAAACTGTCGATCTCCAACTTTAAGGTGGGCGGGAGATAGATAAGGCCTGCAAGGGCACTGTCTAGTTCTCGACTCGATTATCTTGTATGAGTTGAGTGGTAGACCAATCCTACCATAACTAAAGGGGTGGATTTCATAACCGAACTTCCAGGTCAAGCGAACGAACAATTACATATAAATAATTCTCTAGTCATAGATGTATTGTTTAAAAAACCTCAGTCTCAAGTCTCAAGTGTTTGAGGAAGTGAGCGAAGTTCCCAATGTGAGAGGAATAATAGCTTTCGCCCTACTACACTAGCCAAGAAAGTGTGTAGTAGAGGTTTGGTTCATGACTGATTTTGAATCTGTTTCCTCAAACGAAGGATTCTCCTTAGCTATGATTTCGTTTCCTAAGCTTTCTTTTTCATCAGTACGTTTAGTCCTTATAAATTCCCTAAATTGTACTTCCATGTTCCGCCCAAGCTAGCTACGTTAAATAGTCTCATCAATTCACTTTTTTTTAGTAACCCAATATGGAATCATAGACATAGCGTAATACAATTCTATAGCCTTTCTGGCTTCTTCCTTCGTCAACTGCACCTGAACTGAAAGAGCTGGGATAGCTTCCCTCCCAGTGAAGGTTCCGGTTCCTTCTTCGGATGTGACGGAAAGAGGTCAAGCACATTAGGGGTACCTTTGTAAACACTCTACTAAGTATGGATCGGGGTCGGACTCGGATTCTTAGTTGAGTGATCCCGCGCTTCATAACCGATTTCATACCATACCGCTGCCGTAACTGAATTTAGGCTTTCCTCTTCTGATGTCTCACCAAGCTTTCTTTCAATAGGTCTCTCCAGGGCATTCGAATGCATTTTCGGGTCTTGATGCGATTATTTTCTTCCTTTTTCGTAAGATTCTCTTTGCTAAGGGGATAGGATTTTGAAAACCTTCCTCATCTGTCTTGTTTCCCACATCGTTATTGTTCTATTCCCTCAAAAAGGCGGGAAGAACAAATAGTCTGCTGCTAAGGCTAAGTCCCTCCGTTCCAAGAAGAGAAGGTGGTAGGGCCAAGACCTGTCATTCAAATCAATCTTCTTTCATCCGATTGACTCAAACTTTTTGGAAAAAAGCGGTTACCGGAAGTAAGCACGTCAGCCCAGCGGGCAATGTTCCCCCGAAGGCTAGACGGCTGGCACAGACCCTTTCCGTAGGCACCATGTCTTGTTCTCACTTCGTCAACCCATTGATGAGGAAGCTAGAGGGTTTGCACCTTTCCGGAAGAATCAAACATGTGGGGTTTGTCCCGGCTAATCGATGGAAAGCACCTGTTTGTGCGCCAGCTTCTTTACCTCCCTTCTTATCTAAGGCAAGAAAGAGTGCACCGCTTTCCTGTGTCGGTCCCCGGAGATAGAACTTGGATTGGGCGATGCTGTTCGTAGAGGTGGTCGAATTCGTGCTTTTTCTTTAGTTATTTCTTTCGCAATCAGTCTTTCCAATATCCGTGATATGCGTATTGTATTTCTCCTTTCAATTTGTATCGGTGATTTTCAAAGTCTTTTGGGAACACGTAAACGCCACTGTGCTATGCCGGATCAAACCACTACCGGCCATATCAACACTGTTTCGGGCCCCACGGCCCTATTATGGTCCTGATGGATAGATAGAATCTTTTAGATACGAGTCTCTCAGTATACTTGCAGGAAGGAGACCCCGAAACATGTTGTCCGGTGCTTCTGGCTCTGCCACCAAGGTTCACTTTTTTTAGCTTTGACTCTCTACTAGGCGGAGAAGGGAGGTACCTTTCTATTAGTAGCTAAACAGGCTAGAAGAATGACTATATGGGTGGTAGGAGGCGAGAAAGGCTCCTCAGAGGAGGAGAAAAAGAAATAGTTGTTCTTCTGAGCTTTATCCAGGATATGGTCTATAGTAGGCAATGGTTCCCATACCAGTGAAAGTTCCAACGCTTACTACCAGGCATGAGTCAATAGCTCAACGAAAAGGAAGTCGAACGAAGTAGTCTTCTGGGTTCTTCTGGAAAGGAGGGGATGGCACTCTTTTCAACGTCAATTGATGATTCTCGAAAGCAAGCCAAAGTTGACTAAGCACCCGAGTAAGTGAACTTGGGGAGACGGGAATCCAACTCTTGCTCTGGAAGTAGCCGTTTATTGGGCTTGGGCTTGGGATTTTCTTGTAGCAGGAGTTTGATTGATGAAAGCGCTAGCGGCCATCCCCATCTGTTATTATAACTGACTCTCATCAATTGGTTGAATAACCTACCTCTTACTTACAAGCAAGGGGAATCGCTTTAGGAAAAAGATCTCGAACGATAGCTGGCTCGCCCAAGTGGTAGAGAAAGTGACTTCGGTCAATCCTTCATAAGCCCTTTCATGAAAATCGGTAACCGGTGCGGTAGAAGAGTAATAGCCCCTATTTCACTTGACGTTTACTAGCTTTCAAGTCAAGATAGAGGAGCCTTTAATGCTTGCTGTAAAGTCTCAGAATTCTTCTAGTGAGATTGCAGACCCCCTAATAGAGCCTACTTCCCACTATGGTGACAGGTGAACCTCACCTCTTCCAATTCCGAAGGCTTTCGATCTGACATCTTGACTTGAAAGCTCTCTCCGTGCACTTCTCATCGCCCTTTGCTTGGCGCTAGCTCTTTTCTTGAGTTTCGAAAACGGAAAGCATGTAGGATAGGATAAGTGAGGATACGGAATGAATGCTCTTCGATGCGGGATAGGTGTGGACGGAAACTTCCCTTATTTGAAAACGGGTGGGGAATCCTGCGACTTAATCTAATCGGGTAAATCACTCTATTAGGAGAAAGCAATTGATAAGGGAGCACTTTTCTATACAGCTTTCTTCGTGGGAAGGTCCCCCAAGGGCAGTCGCAGCTTCATCAGGCAGGAGGTCTCGTCTCTTTTGGCTGGATGATGAGTTGACTATCGGGATCTAGGATCCGCTGGATGCCTGCCCCTCGACAAATGAAAGCCAAAAAAGCCACTTTCTGAGTGCTGAGGTCGGCGTCTCAGTTTTACCGGACTTCGATCTTCTAATGGCACCCCCTTTCTGATTCTTAAGGCTTTGATGCCTTCCGAGTGGGTTTGTACCGAGAGATCCGGATGCAAGCTCTGGCCTTGTCGTTAATGGATCGCTTGAAAGACCTATGGAGGCCTCCCGAGATGCGAGTCAGTGGCAGACAGTGCGACTATTCCCAAGCACCCAGGAATGGAACATCCATAAAGCACTTTTTCCTTGATTTTTCCGGAAGGCGGCACTTTCAAGTCCTCTGGGTCGTCCACTAAGTGAGTGAAAGAGGTCTCATTGGGAGAATTGGGAAGAGAGAAGGCCAGCCTCCCACTATGTGAAAGAAGAGCTTTTCCTCTCATATTCACTTCTATAGAATATATAGAATAGGTAGTTCGCTTAGCCGCAGCTGAAGCCATAGATCTTGCCCGGGATGCTCCCAAGGTCGGACTCCTCATTGGAAAAAGAATGGCAAAGGGTGGTCGTAGATCAGGTAGCTTTTGCTTTCCGCTGTTGAGATCACAACTTATCTTGAATCCTACGGTTTGTGCGGTGAAATTCAATCTTTCTCTTCTTTCTATTTCGGGTAATAGCCCTAAGGCACTCGAGTCCAGGTCGAAGAATACACTCTTTGCGTCAAGCGCTGTAACGAGATGTAGGCTCTTGAAGAAAGCCCTTTTAGGGCTCACTTGCTCCTATAGGAGACTCAAAACAGGATTCTCCGCTTTCTGATTCTAACTCAGATGACAGGGATCAATCCATCTCTTTCATGGAGGTCAGGAATCTCCTTGATTGAGGAAGGTGTCTCTTGACGCGGAACAAAAGACTTTCACGCAAGCACAGTCCGTTTTCTTAGTGAGTAGGAATGGACTCAGATCAGCAAGAGTCCGCTTTCGAGGTAGGGAATACAGAAGAGTATACAAAATCTTTTTTTTTGGAAAAAATGATTGAGCCACTGCGCGGCGAAAGGAAGAGGTGTCAGCGGAGTCCTTTCGAACGGAACCGGAAGCTGCTGGTTCAACCCTATAGGTCTCGGTTTTCCCAGACCGCTAGTGTGAAAATCACTCACTCTAAGGTAGTTTGAACTTGAGCAAGAAAACGGATGTGCTACCGCACCATGAAAATAAATATCGCGCTAGCGCTCACTCCGTCGTTAGGGTCAGGCTTCATGGTCAGATATGAATTCCCGATGCAACAAGTAATGACGCCAATGGCGTAGAGCTTGTACTAGAGGGTAGAACTCCACGTCATATGTTTCGAATTTCCTCTTGGCATCATTTCACTTTTTGCTTTAGAATGCAACGGGCTTCTTGACTTAAGACTGCGCCAACTCCCGCATGAGATGCATCACAAGACACCTCAAAGATTTTCTCAAAATCAAGGAGTTTCAAAACTGGAGCATGGGTCATCTTGGTCTTTATGTCTTCAAAATGGAGTGGCTGCTGCAGTCCATACAAAAGGTCCTTTCTTCAAGCACTCACTAATGGGTGCGGTGCCATTATGGTGCTTAAGTTTCAAATGAACCTCCGGTAAAATGTGGCCAATCCATGATCGCACTTCATGAATATTAGTGGGGACGGGCCAATCTACTATGGCTTGGATCTTTTCGGGATCTGCTTTAACTCCTTTAGCTGAGACTAAGAATCCCAAAAAGATAACGGAAGGACACAAAAAAGTGAACTTCTTGAGGAAGATATAGAAAGATTCTTGCCTTAATAACCTTAAAAAGTTGTCTTAGGTGCTCTTCATGATCTTCGGCAGTTCGGCTGTAAACAAGGATGTCATTAAAATAGACCACGATGAACTTACCGATGTAAGGCCTCAACACCTGAGTCATCATTCGCATGAATGTGCTCGGTGAATTGGTTAGCCCAACAAAAAAAAGGCATGACTAACCATTCATATAGACATCTTTCGTTTTAAAGGCAGCCTTCCATTCATCTTCAGGCCTTCTCCGTCTTTGATGGTATCCACTTCTGAAGTCTATTTTGGAAAAGATAGTGGAACCAGCGATCATATAAAGCATGTCGTCTAGCCGTGGGATAGGGAATCCATATTTCATGGTTATTTTCTTTATAGCTTGGCTATCGACACACATGCGCCACGATCCATCCTTCTTAGGGGTAAGCACGGCTGGAACTCCGCAAGGGCTCATACTTCCGCGAATGAAACCCTTCTCCAGTAGTTCATCTACCTGTTGCTTGAGCTCGGCATACTCTGATGGGTTCATGCGGTAGGCAGGCAGATTTGGTAGAGTGGCTCCTCATTTCTTGTATGTCAAAAGCCCTAACGACAAGTAAACCTTCAATCATGGAGTAGTATAAAGTTACTTATTCCCACCCTGATAGATTGTATAAGACGTTAATACTTGCTTACGCAACACCTACCCAATCTATCTTTTACACAGACAACGTTATCAATCTTAGATCTTACACCGGACTAGATTACCGGCCCAACAGGTCGAGCACAAGTATGCGATACCTTGACCTATAACGTCGGGCATACAGGTTCCTCCGACTTCTCAATCACGCAGATTGCAAACGTCGAAAGATGAAACATTTACTACGATATCTCATCACTCAATCGCCGAATGATCTTTCTATTGACTTATTATAGTCTTATACAATCTTTTTATGTTTAGACAAGACAGATTGAAAGCAAAGTTCTCACGAATCAACAAAATAGTTCCCAATTCAAGATCTTAGTCTCTGATAACCGGCTTTCCTGCTCCTTCTAGGAGCAAGACTAGGGTCGTGGTCCTTGTTGCTTTGTCGATGATTGATTGAAAAAAGTGGGGCGAGACTCATCTGATCAAGGATGATTTCTATTCAACTCTTCTTACTATAAGAAATTCGATCTTGCTTAGATCATTGGAAGAAGTCGTTCTTGTTGTTGCCGATTGAAGGGATGAACTCTATAAGCGACCGCTTGATTTGATGCAGAATCTGCACATCGAGAAAGAGCCTATTGAAAGGAGAATTCCTGAATAGCAATCAATAGTGCAGGTTGACAGGGATAGACAGAGAAGTCTCGACTTCACTTGTTTCGGAATGCACTACTTCCAATGCTCTAAACTAAAATCTGGATTGGCTTTCTTCTTTTTATAATAAGAGGTGCACTGAACCTTATAGCCATCGGCGTATCCGCTTACAGAGCTGATGCTTTTCACATCTTTACCTTAATATATTGAGCAGCCTACCTTGACATATGAGTTTGTCTTTGTTCGGTCTGCTGACATTCAGCATGTAAGGAGCACTTCCTTGGGGCAAGCTCGCTTCGCAGATTTCATAGTTTCATCGAGGGAGTTATGAGTTGGGCTAAGTATGAAGCTGGACTGGGCCATCTTAGGAAGCGATTTCAAAAGGTAGGAGGCTGGGGAAGGGAAGGCAAGTGAAGTGAGGCGCCGAAGGTGGACGCGATTACTATAAAGCAAGGAGCTTCACTTAATAATATATGGGTAGTGAGGACTATATTACTATAAAGAAAGGAGTCGGTGAGGGCTTTCGAGGAGCAGGAACCCCTTTCCATAGGGGAAGTTTTGACACGTTCTGGACACTCACAATCCATAGAAGCAAGAAAGAATGCATTTACAAAGTACTTCTTTTTCGACTACAGCAGCTCGTTGATCCGCTCACTACTCGTCTTGGCAGGAAGATTGACCTCTCGATCGACCAAACCTCGCATAACATTAGTGGTCTCACTTGCTCGGAACTACCCTCTCTGATCTGAAAGATTGATGCTTGCTCGCCAGGCAAGATATCAATTATTACAATGAAAGGTTTGATTTTTCTACTTCGCTTGTGGCATATAACATGTGACCACATCAAATCAATGAATGCCACGTGTCAAGAAGAATTGTGAGGTGTAGTGATTGCGGTTGTTCTCAACCAAACATTAAACGTGAACGAGCTCTTTAGCGCCCTATGGTGCTGCTACTGTGATGCTTGGCCGAGCGTCCCTCCCTACCGATGTCTCAATCCAGCACATTTAGACCAGTCCTAGCGGACAGGACAAAACCTTCCCTTGGGGAAAGCCAGTCTGAGGGAACAAGGTACTTGATTGGTCATTCCACTATCATTCGATAACAGGAAGTACAGGGTTGGCCTTATCTCTGAAAGCCCTATTGATGGATTCTGGCAAACAAATGAAGGAGCTAAACCCTCTTTCCAATCGCACTCTCGCTTTTACTGTTAAAGCTTGAAGAGCCTTGGCTTAGCTGCTTCCATTAAGGCGCTTGCGGTGAACGGGGATATTTATTAACCGCTCCGTGGGACTCCTTCCCTACGCTACTATGAGATGATAGGATTTGCTTGCGAGGGTGAGGGAAATGTAAGTGCACGGCGGCGCCCCGGCCGTCAATCCGACGCCGGAATGCGGAAACGGTGAATAACTTTAATTTTTGCGGACTTTGCAAACCGGCACCACCGCGCACTAAACTCCGGATCGTAACCATTAACAAGTCTACGCTACTAATAAGAAAGGGAAGAGATGTACCGACTGATCCGAGTCCTCCGGTCTTCATCTCCACTCCGATCTCCTCGCGGGATCTCCATCCGTCTCCTCCTCGTCGGAAAGGGCACCACATCGCCTGTAGCTTTTACGGGCTCCTACCTCAATACCGAGGCAACTCGGGCGCGAAGCTGGCGAATCGACGCGTCCAAGATTTGCTGTAGGAAGTGTAGTGTAGATCTATGTGTCTCATTTGGGGTTTTGGAGTTGCCTTTAGATGGAGGGAAGAATGAAACTTTGGAGGCAAATGATGCTATCAATTTTGCAAAGAAAATGAGATGAACAAATGATACACCAAAAATGAACTCTCATTTTCTCTCCTCTCTCCAATTAGTGGCCGGCCATCTTGAAATGGTGAAGGGAATTGATATATATCATGAAGGGAGGTGAGTGTAGGAGAAGAAGGAGGTTACCACAACCCAAGACAAGAAAACATACAAGCATGCTTCATTTAAAACCAACCATGCTTATATCTAATCATCATTTAATGCATCATGGAGCAAAAGAAATGAAAGCTATCATAATCAATCATTATGCAAGAGAACCCCTCCACAAATGTAATTTGCAAAACTGCAAATTACCCCCTCCATCGGAAAAGTCCGGCCGGAAAAGAACAAAGGAAAACCGGCCGGAACGGAATGCAAACTGGCAACTCCAGAAAACTGGTCCCGTAATAAATTACAGGAAAACCCCAATACTGTGCATACACACCCGCATCTGTATTCTGTCCGGATACAAATGCAAAAAGACAAAATCTACACTGTACTAAAATAGGACCGGCTTAAACCAAAGCCGGCTAGTAATATCCGTTCGATCCTGATGCGTGCAATACCGCACGTATCTGATCTAACGCTGCCATATAACCATACGGCCACTAGTACAAACTGTCCGATCCTGATCCGTGCAATACCGCACGTATCTGATCGGACCCTGCCATATCTCCATACGGCCTCTACAGCGTTTCGCCCGAAACCTGAGTAACTGAAAGTGTGGTGGACTCTAAAGACTCGTCAATACTATGGCTGTGGATTTAACCACTAGCACGTCAGAGGTATAAGCCAATACGTGACGGGCCACCAGCTATTGACCAAAAGGGACGTCGATGAGGAAGCTCACCCCGACACCCAACTGAGCCTGTCAGTGACAATATCCGTACAGTCCGGTCCGTTCGTCTATGAGTATCGCATGGCGGGCCTAGGGGGTTGGTAAAAGTCAGACCCCCAAAAGCGGTACAAGTCGTGTCGGAGTGTAGCCCAGAACACCCTGAGATACTACTGGAATACCTACCAGTAAATCTCTTGCCTTGGCCAAGGTCTTTGTGTAATGGCTCTCCTAGACACAGCGCGACCTCACCCCCAATACCGGGAGAGACGAAACCCCCGAAGATCCGCTCACTGCCTCCATGTGGCTCGGGACTGTACCCAACTAAAACCTGTTTGCACGACTCCTTTGAGCCGTGGTAGGGTAGTAATCAAAGTACAGTGGGAACTCACACGAGACAAATGACGATCCCCAGGTCGATGAACTAACCTGTACACATGTCACCAGGGAACTGCTATCTGACGTCAGGTATAAGACCAACTAGCATGTTCCCGGCGAGTCCTGTCCGGTGTACTCATAACCCAATGAGCACCTGTATACATCTTAGGTGATCCAACTGACACCAGTGGCTTGTGAGACCGGCCACCGCCCCTCGTTGGGGTCTCGACTGTATACACTAGTCTACTCTGGAGAATCGATGCCCTGTCTCGAAACTCCCACGACTAGGGACCTTTTAAGGATGTGCTTATAGACTACCAGCTCCCACGTATATGATCGCCCTCATACTGCCGGTAGTCAAGCAAGAATCCTAGGGGCTCTATCAACGTGCAATAGCGACATGTCAGGTCGCCTAAAGCAGTACACGATGATAAAGGTAAACCAGATAGCAAACTATCATCTCGAGTAAGACTGTTCTACCGGGATAGGTCCTCCCTCAATCATCGCAATCACATGCCTGTGATCCAATAATCGACTCTGAGGGCACTATCTCCAACAATCTCCCACTTGCACTCAAGGCTAATTATTGCGATGTCGCATACTCACAGCCCGTGTGATACCGAACACCCAACTCCTCTACTAGTCAGTCTCACAAAGCCCGTTTGTGAAACTATTGCGGTCGAGGAATAGCCTCAGTGAGTGGATCCGCCTAGAAGTTTCTTTCTATGTCTCTCTATATCTCAAGTTCGCGGAGAAAACCCATCTCCCGAAATGAGCAATACCTGTCTTAGAATGTCTGGATGTCTGATGGGACATAGCTCATAAATGAACTCTAAATCCAAACTTTTTAGACTGTATCGTCAACTGAACTTAATCAGTATCCTGCGCCAAGCCACCCTCAGTATTGCCTTGGATCACCTGTCCAAAATACTGCCCTTCGTCAGAAGGATAACTATAACTCTGACGACCTTCTTGTCGTCCAAGTCACCTTGGAAGCCTGGAATGATAACTGTCTCCTGAATAAGGCTGTCGTTATCATATCCCTAGAACATCCACTTATGTTCTAAAACTGCTTCCGACTGTTTCTCCAGGATTGGATTAATGTCAACTTATTGCATCTAGTGCAAGAACAACATCTGGTGTGGTACTTGACATTTCACGATTGACTCAATTGCCTGAGCAAGTGATCTGCCAATCATGCACGTCCCTCTCCCCTTTAGTCTGTAAGACACCTTTGGAGAGGGTGACTCCATTACCTGCAGGTACACTACCGTGCCAGGAGTCGTCCATCCTAAATACTCTTAGAATGCTGTCAAGTACCCTGATTGGGAAACCACCCAAATCTAGATCTAAAACCATAGATCTAGTAACCAGCATGTCTGATATAAAGTCCAAGTCCTTTGTGGAGAAACTACTGTGTGACGACCAAAGTATAACCGATTGTAGTGTAGAAGTCTCTTTTCCTATTACCTTCTCAACAGATGCATCCCCTATTCTGATGACGTCAAACGCATGACTGTCACATCAGAAATAGACGATCTATCTCCGCTATATCTGCTTTAGTCTATAAATAGACATAAGCCTGATGTCCACCAATGCTTCCGCTGCTCCCACTGACTACGACAACCCTCCGCCAGAGTCATATAGACGTGCACTTCTAGAGCTAGTTTAGAACGACGCCATACTCATCCTCCTGCCGGGTCTCGCAGCCTGGAACAACAATGGCAAGTGTGGGTAAACAAGAACTTCCCTGTCACCGTCCTTGAGGCTACCGAAGTACCTCTCGGGTGCCTGAAGTTACCCACCTTATCTGCGGAGTGGCCAATGGAATGTCAATCCAGATTGAATCTTTAGGTTCCTTATCAAATCTTCAGTAATCGTTTGCGGTTCTGGAATCACTTCCAGTTCTACCATACTCCCACTGCTGTTTTTGAAAAAATCCATTTTTGTTAAAACTGTGGCGAGTCAAGATGGTAGAAAATCAACCCTCGTCATAGCCTGGGTCAACCCACAAACAGCCATTACAGAAACGTGCCTTGAGTTATACAGAGTCTGGTTTTAATCATAAGCCGGACAACTCCCCGTACCTTAACAACGTTAAGATATGAACTGTTCTACATCCAATATAGAACTAGAGGCACTGATTTAATTGAACCAGATTCAAATCATGCAGCTATCTCCAGTTCATGTCAACTAAATGGAGAGAGGCCGATCAGTGTTACTCAACTTAGGAATGCTTCCAATTATGAGTAACCAGAAAGAGAAGCAAGTTCTCTTAATCATTACTATCAACTGAATACCATACACAAGTATCTACATCTTCGATCACTTTGAAGAATCCCGATACTTGCAACACCTGGTTCTCTACTTTATTCTTATACCTATAACTTCTCAAAACTTCGACCCTGTGTTTCTACGAAACACTTGTCTAAGAACTAGAGAAGTCATAAGTAAACAGAATACAGTACGAGGACCAACCCCTCTGTCCTAGTGGACACTGGACAATATACAATACTCTGTATAAGTCCCTTGAGTCTAGTGACTCATTCACTGTGTGTCGTAGGTTGAAAACTGTACTTATGGTTAAGAAGAATTACACCGCTGTTTAATGCTCCTTACCTAACCATCCACTGATATAGGTAAATGTCATCGACATAATATCAAAAGGTATATCTCACTCTATGAAAATAGACGTACAGATATATCAATTTGAAATTGGTGCACAACAGCGGATATTCAAAACCAAATATTTGCCGACCGGCAAACAACCCAGGTGGCATCCTCAAATATCACCAATTACAACGAATCCCGATATAATGAGGATGATCACCCAATTCCCAATAACTTACTCCCACTCATCATCTGTAAAACCATACAGATGTGAGAATCAAACCTGGTAAATACATACCCTGGAGTAAGTATCTAATCGGGAAATCAGTTTTCTTTTAACATTACACAGTGAGACTGAAACATTGAAATGTTTCGATGGGGTATCCCGGTATTCCTAGTAATGCCTCTTCCAGATTCACGACTGTAACCGTATAGTTCTTTGCCACCTCTCCAAATCCCTTCATATGTCTTTAGTCTTTACCTTCTGCACACCCCTTTAGGCCAATTGGTTTTCTTCCTTCCCTACCGTTCGGCACCAGCCTATGGTTTGGAAGAAGACTATCCAAAAAGCATAAAGGGTGTACTGTCCTAATCCTAGGAACACTCGCAACGCGAGAGAAGGTGAAGATAAAAGACACCTGAATTTACTTTATTCCTATTTCTCCTGAACCAGGATCCATCCCCGAACTGGAACAAGTTCCTTTCGAGTTCGTATATAACCATACGATGGATTATCCAATAAAATGGGATCTTCGTAATGATACGGAGTGTCCTGGAGAAATACAAAGGTGATTTAGGATTGGCGAAGGAATACATGGTTTGGTCGTGAATATCTGTTGCAATTTACTTTGCCCTCTTACTAATCCCTTGCTTTGTCTGAACTTAATACCTTCTGTACACCGCTTAGGCTAACTGGTTTTCTTCATTCCCTACCGGTCGGCACCAGCCTATGGTTTGGAAGAAGACTATCCAATTTGCATAATAGGTGTACTACTCCTAAACTAAGGAGTACTCGCAACCTGAGAGAGGGTGAAAAGGAAAGACAACTGAATAATCCTATCCGTTTTCTCCAGAACCGGAAACCATCCTCGAATTCCTTCGAGTTCGTATCTAACCATACGATGGTTTTGTCCAATGGAAGTGGACGTTCGTAGTAAAACGGGGTGTCCTGGAGAAAAGGGTAAAAGCAGGAGTGGCAATGAGGTCTGCAACTCTGACAATCCAAAAGCCAGTGTTAAGATGGTTCGGTCAACTTGGTCACTGAGTCATAGTCTTAGGGTCGGGTCAATGGTCGCTGCCAAAGAGAGAGAGAAAAGAAACACTCAGCGTGCACTCTAACCTAGATCAGAATGGTTATCACTTTTTCTAATCAGGAAACCTCCCACTGTACCTCAAATTCTCCTCCAAACCTGAAAGAAGAATTAGTCGGGGTCACCCGAGGAGTATACTAACTCATCAGTGGGAATCGGGATCCAACTCTCATCGCATGATAACATGACGGAATCCGCTCACGGTATCACACTCCAGAAGGTATGCGCATATCTGGCAAGTTTCAGTACTTTTGAAACTCCCGATGTGATTTCTGCCCCATGCTCTTATGACCTTGACTAAGGCCAACAAATCATAAGTCACACGTCAAGTTCTACCCGTCATTGTCCAGGTTGATTTGAATCCACCCGTACAAGCCCTTGACTAAGGCCAACAAGGCTATACGACTGTCCCAAACCAACGCATCTATCTATGCAGCATATGAATACCCAATAGCTACCAAACATTGTGCCTTGACTAAGGCCAACAAACACAGCTTGAATACTATTGACTACCCATATGAAACGACGGAGGGCTACGAATGGTTTCTGGCGAAAACCTTTAACGTAATGAACTTGATATCGTTGAAGGAACGGATAGCTTTTTAGAAAATATAGTGACGAAAACCTTTACTAAAGAGGTCACTCCTGGTGAAAGGATCTCGGCTCTTTCCCCGTAGAATGGGGTGCAGGATATTCCAACTGAATACCACGGTGCAAAGCAAAAGTAATCGGCTATAGTGAAGTTAATGCCCTGACGCAAACTTCTGTCCAAGGGGTCACTCCCGGTGAAGGGATCTCGGCCCTTGCCTCATCGACTGAGGAGCAGGATATTCCAAATGAATACCACGATGCAAAACAGAAGTGAACGTCCTTGCAATAACAGCTTTTTGAAAAGTGTTCCAACAACATCAGATTAGGTTTGTTTTTAACTTGCATTGATCCGAATCAATGCAGTCCCATCAATTGATCACACCACAAAGAACGAAAATATACTGACGTACGTATATGCCATCCGCATTCGCCACTGGGTCCCGTCATTACCCGTTAGGTTAGCTTACTAACGACAGAGCGGGGACTGGACTAGCGCGGATGCAAAACATATACAACATCTACTAATATATATACCAATATATTATATTTCGCTCAAGGCGTGAAAAGAAATGCAACATCACAGAAATGTACAGCATCACAGAACAATACAGATATCTGGGATCCCCGGGTTTCACAGAGCCACTACTGAAACCCGACGTTCCCCTGGTCGTGTGGATAGCCTGTGCAATGAAATCCTAGACCCCTACGGGCGCGGCAAGTTACCCGCCAAAACCTGAAGCGAGGCAGCCCCCTTCAGCTCCGTGAATGGACCACCCAACACTCCACGGAATCCGGCAACTTGGGCACCCCTCCTGGGTCAACCTGTACCCCCTACGAGTGCGGCGAATAGCCCGCCAATCCCAGAGTGAAGCCCCCTCCGTCTCAATGCCATGAGATGCGGGCTTGTTGCCTTCCAGAACCCGGCTATCCGTGCACCCCTCCGCGGGGTAATCCTAGTACAGAAAGTAAAATATACATACACCGGGTACATCGACCGCAACCAGGTCGTGCCCCAAAAGAATAATACAAACAGGCAGTGACGGCAGTCCACATGTCGGACGCTCGCCCCGCAATATCAAAAGTACATAATACAACAATACAGTACTAGCATTGCATCCAGGCTATCCCCCACGACCGATCCGCAACATCACAGCATAAACATAGAACATCAACGTGAAAGTCACGTTCGCAAATCCGTCTAACCGGGCTATAGCAGTTAGACAGGATTTACCGATCGAGTGACATTCACGGTCGCAGATATAATGTAAATACTGTGAAAAATGTGTTTAAAATATTCCGATCGATCAAAAATTAACAAGTGGGCCCTCAATCAAAACTGTAGCACTCACAGAAAAAATTGGCCCAATTTTAATATTCCAGAAACCACATTTTCAACTCAGGAACATACTGGAAAAATTTTGGGGGGGAGTGAACAGTAAAATCCGCGGCGGAAGCGCCGCACGAGGTGGGGTTTCGCGGCGCTTACGCGGCGGAATAGTGAGATCATGGTACCAATTTTTTTCAGCATGGTTAAAATTCCCTGCACATCACTCTGAGACAACCAGAAAAATTTTTGGACTCAAAAAAAATTCGACAGAAACTGATGTGCATGAAATACGTGTTTTCGGGATTTTGTTCGATCGGAAACGTAAAACACATTACACAAAAGCTAGACGAAGTTAATGGCGAGGCTCTGATACCACTGTAAGTGCACGGCGGCGCCCCGGCCGTCAATCCGACGCCGGAATGCGGAAACGGTGAATAACTTTAATTTTTGCGGACTTTGCAAACCGGCACCACCGCGCACTAAACTCCGGATCGTAACCATTAACAAGTCTACGCTACTAATAAGAAAGGGAAGAGATGTACCGACTGATCCGAGTCCTCCGGTCTTCATCTCCACTCCGATCTCCTCGCGGGATCTCCATCCGT
The DNA here is from genome assembly GCA_030015575.1 of Agapanthus africanus. Lineage (NCBI taxonomy): Eukaryota > Viridiplantae > Streptophyta > Magnoliopsida > Asparagales > Amaryllidaceae > Agapanthus > Agapanthus africanus. The sequence goes on from JASDDO010000012.1 coordinate 507,952,661, forward strand.
CTCCTCCTCGTCGGAAAGGGCACCACATCGCCTGTAGCTTTTACGGGCTCCTACCTCAATACCGAGGCAACTCGGGCGCGAAGCTGGCGAATCGACGCGTCCAAGATTTGCTGTAGGAAGTGTAGTGTAGATCTATGTGTCTCATTTGGGGTTTTGGAGTTGCCTTTAGATGGAGGGAAGAATGAAACTTTGGAGGCAAATGATGCTATCAATTTTGCAAAGAAAATGAGATGAACAAATGATACACCAAAAATGAACTCTCATTTTCTCTCCTCTCTCCAATTAGTGGCCGGCCATCTTGAAATGGTGAAGGGAATTGATATATATCATGAAGGGAGGTGAGTGTAGGAGAAGAAGGAGGTTACCACAACCCAAGACAAGAAAACATACAAGCATGCTTCATTTAAAACCAACCATGCTTATATCTAATCATCATTTAATGCATCATGGAGCAAAAGAAATGAAAGCTATCATAATCAATCATTATGCAAGAAAACCCCTCCACAAATGTAATTTGCAAAACTGCAAATTACCCCCTCCATCGGAAAAGTCCGGCCGGAAAAGAACAAAGGAAAACCGGCCGGAACGGAATGCAAACTGGCAACTCCAGAAAACTGGTCCCGTAATAAATTACAGGAAAACCCCAATACTGTGCATACACACCCGCATCTGTATTCTGTCCGGATACAAATGCAAAAAGACAATCTACACTGTACTAAAATAGGACCGGCTTAAACCAAAGCCGGCTAGTAATATCCGTTCGATCCTGATGCGTGCAATACCGCACGTATCTGATCGAACGCTGCCATATAACCATACGGCCACTAGTACAAACTGTCCGATCCTGATCCGTGCAATACCGCACGTATCTGATCGGACCCTGCCATATCTCCATACGGCCTCTACAGCGTTTCGCCCGAAACCTGAGTAACTGAAAGTGTGGTGGACTCTAAAGACTCGTCAATACTATGGCTGTGGATTTAACCACTAGCACGTCAGAGGTATAAGCCAATACGTGACGGGCCACCAGCTATTGACCAAAAGGGACGTCGATGAGGAAGCTCACCCCGACACCCAACTGAGCCTGTCAGTGACAATATCCGTACAGTCCGGTCCGTTCGTCTATGAGTATCGCATGGCGGGCCTAGGGGGTTGGTAAAAGTCAGACCCCCAAAAGCGGTACAAGTCGTGTCGGAGTGTAGCCCAGAACACCCTGAGATACTACTGGAATACCTACCAGTAAATCTCTTGCCTTGGCCAAGGTCTTTGTGTAATGGCTCTCCTAGACACAGCGCGACCTCACCCCCAATACCGGGAGAGACGAAACCCCCGAAGATCCGCTCACTGCCTCCATGTGGCTCGGGACTGTACCCAACTAAAACCTGTTTGCACGACTCCTTTGAGCCGTGGTAGGGTAGTAATCAAAGTACAGTGGGAACTCACACGAGACAAATGACGATCCCCAGGTCGATGAACTAACCTGTACACATGTCACCAGGGAACTGCTATCTGACGTCAGGTATAAGACCAACTAGCATGTTCCCGGCGAGTCCTGTCCGGTGTACTCATAACCCAATGAGCACCTGTATACATCTTAGGTGATCCAACTGACACCAGTGGCTTGTGAGACCGGCCACCGCCCCTCGTCGGGGTCTCGACTGTATACACTAGTCTACTCTGGAGAATCGATGCCCTGTCTCGAAACTCCCACGACTAGGGACCTTTTAAGGATGTGCTTATAGACTACCAGCTCCCACGTATATGATCGCCCTCATACTGCCGGTAGTCAAGCAAGAATCCTAGGGGCTCTATCAACGTGCAATAGCGACATGTCAGGTCGCCTAAAGCAGTACACGATGATAAAGGTAAACCAGATAGCAAACTATCATCTCGAGTAAGACTGTTCTACCGGGATAGGTCCTCCCTCAATCATCGCAATCACATGCCTGTGATCCAATAATCGACTCGGAAAACACAACTTCATCACATTATTAATACAGCAGCAACGAACAATCGAAATAGGTATCGCGAACTCTCACTCTCAAGCTCAGAGGCCGAATTTGAGAGAGATTTGAGATGTCGAGATTGAAATTGATGAACTTCTTATGCTAATTAACTTGATCTTTTCTCCCGTATTCGTCTTTACTTTACAAACGTCTAGGTTTCCTCAGGAAAGAAAAATAAATATTCGTTCTAGATGTAAGTAAATCCTACCCAGGCCTATATATAGCTTGAGAGCCCATATTTGGTTAAGAAAGAGTTTTGTTCGGGAGGAAAGAACTATCAATTTTTGAATAAATAAAGGTAAGCATTCTCGAGATCCACCTGCCGAGGGAAGCGAGCTTAGTCACTTTTGCCATATAGGATGAGAGAAAGCCCTTGCAATTGGAGTGGTTGATCTACCCATACCATGGTGCTCCTACTCCACTGTCAACTGATCGAACTAGACTGATCTAGCGACACTAGCATCTATCCAGAAAGGGGAAAGTTGGAAAGAATATCTTTCTTGTCTCAGTAAATAGTTTAGGAAAGTGAAGAAATGCGGATAGGCCGGTAAGAGTTTACTTGTGAGTTCAAGACTGACCAACAGAGAGAACTGAATTCACTGTAGTGTAATATCACACGTTGTTGAATCCATTCCTCGCTCCCCTTGGTGAAGTGAGGACGACAGGCAAGGAGTCATCCCCGGCGGATGATAGCCCAGAGTTCGTTTAATATAAAGTACAGAGTTGTAGTTGCTCGAGTTAAAGACCTCGCTAATTGAAAACACATATAAAAGAGGAGGCGAGTGAGTGTAACGAACGGATAAAGCAATGTAAGGCTCAAATTCAGCTATGGTTGCGAGAAAGAGATCAAGCTAGGCGAGCCCGGAAAGCCAGATATGAGTTCGAGTTCTTTTTTCGTAACACCTGGCTATTCTCCCGGACCGGTTCGGTGACAAGAAATAGACGAGCCTAACCTTACCAGTTAGGAGCTAACCTTGCTTCGCAACCTCTAGATTGATTTCACCCTCGGTAAGAGAAAAAGAAGCAACGGCTAGAATGATTCAATTCAAGCTAGGTAAGGTTAATCTAAAACAAATAGGCTTGCCCGTCCGGAACGGATAGGGTAGTTGATAAGAAAAGGAAGCTAGGGTTCGGGTAGTTTACAGAACAGGTTGAGGTTTCAATCATCTCTTTCAAAGCAGTAAGCAGTTAACAGTTTCAGTGAGGCTCGTGCTTCTCGCAAGTCATCACCGGCCGATCGCATTACTCCTTTTCCATGCCGAAAGCGGTAGTACGTAAACTCTTCTTTGATTGGTCCCCTCCCGAACTTTCGAGTGTCCTCGAATGTGGCACAAGAAATCAATAGAATAGGGAGGCGGGTAGGATTATAAAGTTTTCATGGTCCGGCATTAGGCGTTATCGGTGTGCTCATTCCGGATTTCTTTGTACCGCTCAGAAGAGAAGGGCACGATAGAAAAAAAAGCGGATCCAATACCAAGACGGTTTTTCGAGAGAAAAGGTTAGCCTTTTATATATAAGCTATTTCTGTTTATGTCAGAGGCGCCCAAAGCTAGAAGCAAGATTTCGAGTCGAATATTCAAAGCTTCAGAGTCTTTGGAAGAGGTTTAGCGCCTACAGACATTTGTGATTTTCTTTCTCGTCCATACGGAACACTTTTTGAATTCTGAGAGGCTTGCACAAACTTCGAGGCCCTAGCGGCAGTGGAAGTCGCAGCGGCAGAACTCAAATTCACTAAGCCCATCCTGTGTCCGGTCCTAGGGAAGCCTACAGAAAAGCTCGTTATCCACCCCTGGCACAGAAAGGAAGGCTTTCTACGACCCAACCAGGACTTTCACTTATGACATAACCAAAGTTGCAATCTTTTACTTTTTGTACAAAGAGAAAGTGATCCATTTCTCTGCTGGTCATTTCTTTCCTCCTATAGAAGAAAGAAGGAAGCGGGAGTATATAGACATGATAATTGAGGTCATACAATTAATAACTGACCCCTTTTTCGTTACACTCGACAGGACTCACTCGCCCAGGTGCAAGAAGAGAGTCATTGGCTCCGACATAAGGCAAGTGATGAGCCACAGGAATTCCCCACGATGAGAGGTATGGCCTCGGGTCTAATGCCACTCAAAAGCGGAAGCTGTGGGCTTCCGAGAGCCCCAACACAGAGCATCACCTCCCCTTTTCACGCACCATTGCATGGTGGTATCGCCCTCTTTGGTCGCGAAAAAGAAGGCCAATTGCCGGTTGCTTCGATCCAGGATAAGGCGAAGAAGAGGCCATTCTTTCAACACTTGCATAGACAGCCACTCGAATATTCGATTCGCATAGCTGAGGAGATCAGCAGCACTCTGTCTACGACCAGAACTGTCGAATGTCGAACCACCAATCTTGGTACCCACTGAATGATCCAAAGTAAAGACATTATCATTATAGGGATCAACACCGGCTTCCAATAGGCCGTCTCTGACTGCTGCCGATTGCCAATTCTTGAGCTCCGGCCTAAAGACGATAGCCTTCTCAACCCACTCATAGGACGGGTTCCCACTCTGAGGTCCCAATTCACCCCTGACCTTCCATAGAATTCTTGATCGGCTCGACTATAGAAGCCGGCGTTGAAAGAAAGGAAATTTTTGGACAGACGAGAGACTACAGTCATGGACTGACTCCAGACCGATAAGAGTTAGCAGACGAGACTGGTTGGATAGAGCAAGCAAGAGACCTCTTCCCTCTTGCAAGAGTTTATACCGATGACCGGAATATTGAATAAAAAAAGACAGGGCAATAACGATGAAGGAATTTGAGCGCTGATGTAGCTAACAGCCACCTTCATAGTCGATTCATTAGGGTCGTCACCTTCTACCCAACTAGTGGAAGTATCCACCGTTTTCTTTGTCTGTTAAGCCTCACAGCTATGGGACTTCCTCAAGAAAACCGCAATCGCAGTTTATCAACCACTCACAAGACCACCGAGATCTTCGACTTAGCTCCCAAAGGTAATCCACCCGGCCCTTCCCTAACCTATACAAGGGGAGCGGAAAATAACGAAAGGGAGAAAAAGTCCTAACTAAATCATAACACAAGCTACCCATTCCATCTATCATATCAGTCAAGTCGATCCGATTCATTCTTATCTATAGATAACGCAAGAGAGAACTTATGACCTCGCGGATGGAGAGGGATTCGAACCTTCTATCTAGAATCCTACTTTGATGGTTCTGGCTCTATTCTATCTACGACGCGTCGAATTGACCAGGAAAAAGAAATCCTGAGTGAATGGATCGAGAGAGGCTGATAGAGTTATCTTAGATGTAAACCAGTCAGTCCTTGCCAGCGACAGTGGCACCGATGGCCAAACAAGTGAGTGGCCCGTCACATAGTCAGCCTTGAGCCTTCTTTTCCTAAGCATAATGAGACTAACGGTTGGCGAGATCAAAAGAGTGCCCGCAGGCCAGAGATCTGACTTAGAAAGGAATCAAATGACTTTTAGTGGTTCGGTTATTCTTTCTCTATTTATTGAAAGAGCTTCATTTATGCACTTCTTTTTGACTATGTATGGAACAAAGAAGAAAAAGCCTTCTTTCGAAAAGGACAGAGAGAAGGGATTACTACTCAGCAGTAGGCTCTTCCTCAAAACCCAGCAGTATGCCAAGTCCCACGGCCTGCTGTACCAGTGAACCAGGGCCAACCTAACTTGATCGAACAAATCTATGGCCCTAGATTACAGAGAATTGTAGAGCTGCAAAGTGAGTAGTACAAGGGGCTGCCATGAACTGACTGACTATATGAACGGCATGAGCTATGTCAGGTCTGTTGACAGTGAGATAGACAAGACTCCCAACTAACTGAAGATAAAGTGTAGCACTAGATATAGGAAGACCATATGTGGGAGTGAATCGAACCTTCAAGAGGAGTGGGAGCTCTGTGATTAGAAGAAAGACCCGCTCGAGATAAGAGATCAGAGGCATATTTCTCCTGTGCTAGAAAATAAATAGTCATCTGAATCAGAGGAGACTGAGGTTTTGAGAGAGGCAAGGTCCTTCATCTCAAATTGGTGACTCAAGAATTGTTTGAGATCAAAGATAGCCTTCGTGTCATCACCTATAATGATCATGTCATCTACATATATAAAGATGGAATGTCTGCCCCTTGTTTGTCTCTTTTCCGCATGAAGAGAGCGGTATCAAGTGGACTAGATAAGAAGCCAAGATGACGGACCGTAGAGCTCCATTTTGCAAACCATAGCCCTTGGGGCTTGCTTTAAACCATAAAGAGCACGACGCAAAAAACCTTATTATATATATGTCTTTATTTAAAAAAAATCTTGAAAAACCCATAAAAGTTCTCCCAGCAAGTGGAATCCTAGAGGATTTTTACATTCTTTAAAGTAAGATCCTTCCTCCAGTCTGTCTCTAAAGAAAGAGCTTAATCAGCCAGCAAGAAGTGTATTCTTACTCTCCTGTCTCAGAAGTTTCTTTTTTCTTTATCATACTGTTTATTAAAAAAGTAATAATAGCTTACCCTCTCCCTGTTTGTCTTTCCACTTCCGTCATTCAGGAACAAACACTTCGCCTAATTCTTTCTTTTGAATCCCGGCCCGGGTTTTCTCCACTAACCAATTATGTTACGACCACTGAACAAACTTGGTTGACGAACATGGTTTATGCGCCGCTAATGTAGCGGCTTGTCGAGCATTTGACAAACTCACACCATCTGTAGGTTTCCCGGTAATAGGGAGATCCGCGAGAACTCTTACCCATATCTTACCATTTCTTCGGAATTGTCCGCTCATAGCACGATGGAATTGTCCAATTATAGCCTGACGCGCTGCTTCAATGGCTCGATATGAAATACGACCAGCTCTACAACTTTTAGTTCCATATCTTCCAAAACCAAGTTGTGTACCGTCCGGTTTGCAAGCCCTACCACTATTTCCCTTACGATATTTACTATATTTCGTACGTTTCGGATATAGCACGCCCCTTTTTTTACTATATAAAATCCACACTTTGACACCTAAGATTCCGTAACGAGTGGATACTTCCGCAGGAGCATAATCTATTTTCTGGTTAAATACATTACGAGATGTTTTTCCATACTTTCCGCATTCAGTTCTAGCTATTTCTGCACCTTTTGATCGACCTGAACAACATATGCGGATCCCCTTTTTTCATTACTAATAAAATATCCAACACTATTTTACTAAAAATGGAACGAAATGATCTTGTTTTGTTTCTCGGTTGAAAAGAGATGTCTTGAGCAATCGAAGAAGCACTTTTTTAAACAGATTTGATCTTGACCGACTCAATTAAGGTATTAGTGTTTGTTCTATTAGACAACAAAGATCGCATTTTTTTCACTTCGTTCAAATAATAGTTGTACCCGTATGGAATTCTTCTGTTTCTCAGTATGATTTCTATCATCATCTCTATTCCCTTTATCAATTCTCCTATCCCACCTAGGTCTATGAATTTATCTACCAATTCCATTACCTTATCCTTCCCCATGAGGTTCCAACATTTTCTCCTTAATTAACCTAGGAGTTGTTCCCGGGCATCCTAAAAAAAAAGGTTATTATACACCCCAACCCCATCCCTTAAAAAGAAAAAGGTAGCACCGAAGAAAGGAAAGAGTGAGATGGTGGTTTTTGTTGTTCCCGCGAAGCGAAGATCATTCGCTTGGTGAATGAAGTAGGTCAACCACTTTTTGGATTCGGCCAAACACTTTTTCTCGCTGGTCGAGCTTTCTACAAAAAAAGGTAATAACGTAACCTTCTCTACATAGCTTCGCTCGCCTGACCTCGCTTTCATACTTCTTAGACCTCAGGACAGTTCTATCGCTTCGCTTGAGCCTGACTACTTCCCGAGGTGCAAATCCATAACTTCAACCACCCTGGTGGTTAGGGTTTTTACCTTTTTCCCCCTGGTCGCAAACAGGGCCGACCGGGAGGCGTGAGCGAGATGTCGATTTGGTCTGTCGTCCTCCTCATTATAGTCCTCCTAAAATCAATAGCATTTCATCGGAATACATCCTGTCTTTTCACCTTTGTAGTCCTATGCATAGTCAGTACTATAGCCCCAATCATGGCTACTAATAAAATCAGACTAGGAACCAAAAACCAGACGGAATAGTAGGTATAAAGTAAATTGCCTAATGTTTCCAAATTAGTCCAACTTCGTACCTTTCCGGCATAAACCGTATATCTCAGAGAGGTCGTATTTCTGTGGGTTGGTAGTAATGGAATGGTTTCATTATCTAAAATGAAGAACATTTCCCACCAAAGGATCAGTCCAATAATACCACTCACTGGTAAATAGCGCAAGACTTCTTCGTGAATCTCTGCTATTTGAATATTGAACATCATAACCACGAATAGGAATGAAACAGCAATAGCTCCTATATGAACTACTGGGGAGATCATAGCGGAGAAGTCGAGACCTAACAAAAGAAGTAAACCAGAAGTGTCACGAAAGACTGGGATGGGAAACGAAACGGAATGTACCGGATTTTTAGCATGTACAACCATCAAACCAGAGACCAAAGCAGGGCTCGACGAAACAGAAAGTATCATGGTACGTCGTCCTTCCCTGAAATGGAACTTGAATGCGTCTTCTTGCTCCAGCATTCAAGTCGATCTATTACGACCAGCGCGGTTGTTCGTATTTCATTTTCTTCTTCCTCTTCTAATATAAAAGAAAGCACTCACTGAATTACTTACGGAATCTCGTCTTTCTCTCGATTTTATCCCTCACTTTTCTTTCAATTCAGAAAGGAGAAAAGATAAACGTTCCCGCGGGGGGGCGTGGTTGATGTGTCACTGGGTCGGTGGGGAACCCGTAGGAAGGGGGACGACCCACCGAATTCACATCAGAAATCGCCAACATGAACACAAACGTCATCGTCGAATTTCGTATAGAAACAAACCACTTCTATTCTCGGAGCTGTGGTATATGAAGAATTGCTTTTTGGTCCCTTTCTTCCAGTGGTTAGGACATCGTCTTTTCATGTCGAAGACACGGGTTCGATTCCCGTAAGGGATAGGTACTTATTCCCGGCCGGCGGTATCATTGCTGAGTGATCGCTCGCTATCTGGCTGGAAAAGGTGGTCCGGAAGCTTCCTCTCTCCCAGCAAGCAAGACAAGATGAGATCACCATTTCTCAGTAATGGACTTCCTTGACTTCTTCCTTACCCAGACTATAACAAGTCAGCAAGTTCAAACTACCAGCAAGAAAAAGGATTGTATGCAAGGCTTTTAAATATAGCACGCGTTATTCAAACCAATATCGTGTGCTATATTCAGTCTAGCTCATCCGTTTACCCGGCACGACCAAACAACGGAGTGAACGCTAGCGCGATATTGATTTGAATGGTGCGGTAGCACATCCGTTTTCTTGCTCAAGTATTCACTACCTTTTTTTTTAAAGACGCAGCTTTCAAACGGGACATCAAAAGTGGGAAGTTGATTGTTGGAAATGTCTTCCTCACTCTCGTATAGGTGAACTTGGTTCGTTCAATGAAAAGGGATAAGAAGGATCCACTTGGAATGAATGGGAAGACTGGAGTAGTATCTTCATTAGCCAGAAGGAATTAGTCTCCACTAGCGTAATTCGAAGAATGAACAAGAAAAGGGTGACTGTTTAGGTAGGAGGATGGATGTGGTCCAATGGCTAAAGCTCTGCCAGCTTCTTGTAGACTGGCAGTCTCCGAGAGGAACCTTAACCCCCCGGGGGGGATGGTAGACTTTTTCTTCGCCACGGGGGGCAACGAAGTCCTTGGTAAGAAGCAAGGGGGAAAGACATACCTCAAGGAGCACAAATCTCCCACGGCGAACATCTATCTGCACGAAGCCGACCTAGGGATAGAAAGAAAGATACAGGAAAGGAAAATGAAATAGGGTTAGTTTGAGATACGCGGACGGGGAGTACGCAGCCGAACAACTGCTGGGGCTTCCAGCAGTGATAGCTAAACTAACCAGATAGGCCGCCTAAAACCTGGAGCAACCATTTATCGGAAATCATCGTCGGATCCCTGCTATCTAAAAAAGGGGTATCCTGAAGCGGAGGATCACAAAATGCAAGAAGCGGCGAACCAAGCGCTTGCGTGAAGAAGCGAATCAATTAGAATGGAGACAAGGAAAGGAGGAGAGGTGAAAGAGTGCGAGCGCATCGCACTGCCGCATAAACAATTGATCCGTGGATGAGCAACCTTTCTCTGGAAAGGAATAGTGAAAAGCCATGTAACTTGGAACGGAACAGTCAGCTTACTTACTTTTAGTAAGACCACTTGACTTTGGTAAGCTAAATGAGATTATATAGGCATGGTTGCAACCAAAACAACAGCTAGCTTCGTCATGTTCTTCGCCTGAACATATATATAGAAGACCCTCCGGTCGCCTCTGTACCAGTAGTGGAGTGGCTTGCAACTTGAAATCAGATAAGGAAGATTGAGCAAGTCAAGGGAGAAAAAGTTGTCCCCTCTTCTCTGGTAACCCACCGCCGGTCATATAGAGCGCTCCGCCCGCCACCGCATATGTAGAAAAAGAGGGAAGGAAGAACAACTGCTTGACTTTGGCACATGAGGTGGCGGGTTTGGCTAGGTAACATAATGGAAATGTATCGGAGTGCAAATCCTGGAATGACGGTTCGACCTCGTCCTTGGCCTCGGGGAGTGGCGAGCAGCACAGAACTTTTCTCAGTAAAATGGCGGTTCTTTTGTTAGAAAGATACATAAAAAATTATTGAACTTAAAAAGAAATGCAAGATTCAAAGGAGCTTCAAAACTCCCCTATCTCTTAGGTAGCGTGCTTGAGTGTGACCCCTCCGGGGGTCTCGAGTTGCTTTGGCGTGCTAGCTAGTGGGGAAGAAGTCCCTTAAGAAGGCGGCCAATAGCAAAGATCGGACATTTCATAAGTCCCATTTCCAGGAGAAGGAACACACATCAGTCGGAACTAGATCACCCAACGTCAAGTGAGTCTTGGCGACAAACGCATTAGATGGGTGAAGACAATGCAGAGTAGTACCATCCACAGTCCAGAATTCTACGAGATCCACTAAAAATAAGTCGAGTATATACTTTCTATTATACTCGTAAAAATCTTATGTCTTTCACATATGAGTGAGAAAGCGCTTCCCTCAGAGCAAACGATTTCATGGGAGGGGCCGCTATCAATCTTTCCGTTTTTATCTGGATAGCCAGGTGTCGATAGCATTAGTATGTCGTCTGCGTATAACGCGTCTACGCTGGAATTGTAGCGCCGAGATGGTCTCCGTCTTCTCCGCGCCCGTGTTCACCGCTGGTCAATTTCATTTATTTACCAGCAAGAAACCTTAGAAACTTGCGCTAGCGCTCAATTGGTTTTCATAACGCGTGCTATATTTCAAAGCCTTGCATATAATCCGTTTTCTTGCTGGGTGTGAAGCGTATAAGAATTGAACGAAAAGGTCTAAGCGAAGACCGTCCACGAGCAACTCTTTCGTTCTGGGTCATGCCATCTGAGTCACCAGAACCCAATTGTAGTGGAAGGTTTTGGCCGTACTCAACTCTTAGCACCGAATGCTTGACTATAGCTCTGTGGGTGAAAACAAAGTGGAAGCGGGAGACCTATGTTGACCGCAATGATTGAATGCAAGTCGATATAACTAACTCTTTCTCTTGTTATTGCTTGAGTACCTTAATGATGGAATGCCGAGAACTGTTGTGGTATTCCACCTCTTGCCCGAGATGTACTTGCCTTTGTTTGCGTACCTAACAAAGAGAGAGACGAGAGGATCAAAGATTGATGCGAGCCTAGGTTACTTTCCTTACAATTATTACTTGACTGACTTTCTTACTATACTATCATTAGATTGCAACTCTATAGTCATAGGCACCGTACCTCGACACCTAGGGTTAACTCCTAAAGCATCAGATCAAATCGAATACCCTACTAACTATATTAATTTTATCACCGAAGGGGAAAGTCTCGCGGAGAGAGACCACTGCTCACACTAATAGCATAGTTAAAGATAAAAAGACGCATATCGCCCAATGCCTGGGAAACCAGGAGAAAAGAAACCAGATAGAGATCGAGAAGCCCCAGCCAGACCCGCTGTCTCAGATACATAGCCCGGCCTATCTGTTTGATTGGGGTTGTCCACCAGTTTCAAAATCCTTCTCTGGAGCGTCACGTTCCTGAAGCGGCTGTTGCTTACTCAGAGGCAGCTGATTCTGATGTATATGCTCACATCCGTCAAGCTACACCATAGACTATGACGTCTGTTACCTGGTCCCAAAAGGTACCAATGCCCACAAGTGGGAATCTGAAATGAAGATCTATACTAGCCTCACCCGATGCGGCAGCACAAGCTTCAGATGTTGAGACGCCCCAGGAAGATCTGATTTTCTTGGAACTGTCTCCAGATCCAGTCCTCTTAGCTTTCTTGGTGCAAGCTACCCACGCATAACCGAGAAAGATTTCATTATATATACATATATAGTGAGAAAATGCACCTTGCGATTCAAGAGCCCGGGCAAAACAAGCGGGGCTTCCTTCACCATTCGTTGCGGTTGCTCTCACATGTCATCCCAGGAGGACTCTTTGACTTAAATAGGAATCGGGTGTTATCGGTGTACTGTTGGACGGGTCACTTCTTCCTATCCGGCCGGGGACTATGAAACATCATAAACTAGGTAGGACAAGGCCTGTTTCTGCTATGGATAGATTTTCAATCAGCTATGCATTCTTCTCTTCTGGATTAGTAACCTTTTCAGATGGACGCAGATCGGGATCCATTTTTGAATGGCATTCTACCGCTGCGGACCCACAAGCCAATGCCGTTTATTCTGTTTTTTCTCTCCCTCCTGGGTCACCATCCATGGCAATACTGTTACTGTGCTCGCTGCTACGCTTGATCCCTCGTCATACCAAGAAGAGGAGCGCTCCGCTGTCATACAAGGGGCTCTATCATTTCCATCTCTATAATACTGACTTGGTTCATATCCATCTTCCCCGGCTGAGTCCCCTTTTCCGGCACTATTCCTGCTTGTTTTGTATGCTGGTTCACGTTCGGTTTCCTGTCCTTTCTTTGTTAGCTGGAAAGTTGATACCCCTTTGTTCAATACCCGAACTATAGTAAAGTAAGGATCTAAGAAAGACAAGTAACACCCTCAGCTCAGAACTCGTAAAGAAGGACTCCTCGCTTGAGGCCACAGCAGCTTCTGGCTAACAATCCTTTCCAAGCTGAGCACTAGCCAAAAGATTTTCCTTCTGAAAGAGAGCAGTTAGTGTATCCGCTAGCTCTTTCTAGTTATGTTTCGATCAAGACCATTTTTTTCTTTTATTTGGTAAGAAAGAAAACCCTTAGAGTAGCAGCTAGCTGGGCAAGCAGTGAGTAGCAAGGTCTATCTAGTAGCAGCAGCAGCTGGCAAAACATCATCCCCGGGGAAACAACAGACATGGGAGTGGCATTAGCATTGGGAGGCACAGGTCCTCTTCTGAGTCCGGGGAAGCAGTAGAGTGAACAATAGAATCACCACCAGCTTCTTATTTACAACATTTGGCTGACTGAGTCAGTGGGTTCTACTCTGTCAACGGGGAAGATAAGAGATGCTGTTTAGACAGCAGAACCGGCTGTGACCTGCTCCACTGAAGCTCATAGGCCTTGATGCCTTTACTAGCTGGCCCGACTAAGTTAACCTCATTAAGAAGACTGGTCCACCCGGGTAAATCCTGGAGCTCGGTTCGGTGGCACGTGATGGAAGACCTTTGCTTTGGGGAAGATGCATCACAGACCGGAGAAGCTAGGAGTACGAGTATGTTAACTCACACTCACCCTGATCCATACACACGTACACCATAAACAGATGCTCTACCCTGATGATCAAAAGATCTGGCAGGGTCCATTCTCCTGGTTCCGTCATCCATCTAGACTTAGCTCTCAGTCCACACGATCGTTCACAGGTGGTGGGAGGGGAGTCTTTCAATCTCTGTTTGCTTTGCGGTCTGTTGATCGCCAAATGCCATCGTCTTCGGATGTGCAATGACTAAGGTGAAGAAGGCTGACCCGGATGGATTTGTCCATATCAACTGATTTAGGATGACACGCTGTTAAGCCCGGTGATTTGGAGCAGTAGGGCGGGATGCGTCTTTCTATCTCTACCTACGCAATTACTATTAGCAGTAGTCTCTCTCTGCGCTCACCTAATATCTTTATTCGTGCTGATCCTATTCGCCTCTGTAGGCCCAACAAAGGGTCCTACGCCCGCCCCTCCCCCATTGTGTTGTGATTGATTCCGTCCTATCGGGCAAAAAGCTTATTCAGGCCCTTCCTCGGCTAATGAATCTCCTGACCCTAACGACGGAGTGAGCGCTAGCACGATATTTATTTTCATGGTGCGGTAGCACATCCGTTTTCTTGCACAAGTCAAAACTACCTTATGGTCGAGCACGTAAACCCCTCTCCCCTGCGTACTTCCTCACGGGCTTAAGACCTTAACTCAACTCATGCACTCAGAAATTGAACTCCTGACTTGAGTCCTTCTCCACCCGCATCTATATATAAATAAGAAAAGGAAGCGCCTTGACTCGTCAACCGCCGACTGACCATGTGCCGAGAGCTCCTCCCCCGAACCCCCTCTCTCTGAAGACTCACTTGTTCAGAAAAGCATTGAATGAACTATCTTTCTTTTGGCATTTGGCGGACCTCTCTGGAGCGAACTCAGAAATTGAACTCCTGCTCCCGGGATTTTGCTAATTTATGGATTATCCCGACTGCCAGTAACGGTTCAAGTTGAATGAGCTCTCCCTCCATGAACATAGGCAGTTTCGCCCTAAGCTGCTTTCTATTATGCTTGATCCTACAGCTTGCTGCTGTTTTGTACCGTTCCTCTGGAGCACAAGAGTTTCAATTCGAGCTTCTACATATGGATCTTGGAAAAAGAGTAGGATGTACTATATTGATGGGTAAGCATGCCTGCACCTATGTCGGTTGGATGTGAAGCTATGCCCCTACCCCTACTATCCCAGACTGTTGGACGGGGCTCCCTAACAACGCAACACCCCCCAGAGGGCTCAGGCAATGACCCGGCCCTTAAAGAGGATTTGTCCCTGTCACGCCTCGCTTCCCAGAGTACGCTAAAATGGGCACGTGACATAGCCAACCATGCTACCTGTGGGTAGGAAGCATCCATCCACAGTCACATTATGGCTGTGGAGATATCAAGAACACAATAAAACTATCTAAAACATGTCCATAATCCAAGATAACAAGAGTCGATAATAAATAAATGCGGAAGCAAATGATCCAATACAAATAACTGAAATGTATGTCCCATAATGCGGGCTCACATCAGGAAATAAATGCAAGAAATAAAACTAACTACTACTGAACTCACAGCTCAGCCTGCTGGCTGAAGTACTCCTGCTCGGACTGCAACAGCGGTACGGAATCTGGGCCATGAAAAACCCAGACGTCGGCGCGTCATGTCACCAAGTAATATAATATGAACAGTGTAACAGGCAATACAAAATAAACATGAATACAGCAAGAATAAAAATAATATGAATCAGATCAGTACAGGGTAGTTTGCAGTGGGTAAACTAAACTGTTCTATCAGGTTTTTTATTCTAAAGTCTTTGAAATCAATTGATGAATCATCGATGTAACTCAATAGTATCCCGTGCATGCCCGGGACTACGGTCAAGGACTCTCGGGATGAAACCGAGACGTGCCGCTAGGCAGTAACAGGTAGGAGGATGGGCAAGTGATGTCAGCATCATCACTCCGGGGCTGGCCTAGCCCGTAAGACTGATCAGACAGGTATCGAACTGTTGAGTTACAAGTCAGGTTTCACCTTTGATTTCCCCATACCCCCAAGTTATGTATGTCAAGTCAGGTATTCAGTAATCAAGAACTAATGCCAACACAGGAGCAGGTAAAAGCAGGTTTGTCTGGATAGACAACAGGAACGGTCCACGAGAACTACATGTCAGGTTTGTTGGCATTAGACACAAGATCAGGTAACGGATCAGGTCATGGTACATCAGGTCAAGTCAACAGTGTACGGTACCATGTCAGGTATATCAATATATACATGTAGCAAGTCAGGTCAAGATGTAAACAATATCGTGGGTGTGCTCACAATCAGATATATAATCAAACATGGGTATTAACAACATGAGATAAGCAATGAATTAAGTAATAGGCAGTTTCATTCAATTTGCAATACAGTTATCAAATTTATCACAGAGATGATTACATGAGTGCAGTAAGACAAGTATAGTCGTTTAGTCATGTTAACAGGTTTACGAACCCTTAGAGGTGCAATGATCTATGTAACGGTTCAGTACAACTATTTCAGGTTAAAAGCATACGAGTGTCCGAATGGAACAGAACTACAGGGATAAATGCCATAAGCTACGTTAACATTAAAAATGTGAATAAACAGGTAAATATGGTTATTAGGTTCGATTTGCAACTGTAGGTCTAAGTTTAACGGTAAAATGATATAATGCAATACTGTACCCGAAAATGAGAAATGATCGTACCAAGTTAAATTTACAGGTTTAGGGTGTCATAATATATATGTAAATATTGTATAGCATGTAGCAAGGGGTACTTGCTTCGACGGGTCATGAACCAGGAAAAACGGAATGGAAACGTCGGCGGGGAAACTCGCGACGGCGCACGGTTCACGGATTGAACCCAAACAATGAACAATGGAACCACGCGGGTTGGGGTACCTCGCTGGAACGTCGGATCACGTCGTCGGCATCGTCGGATTCCGGCGAAAAAGTGAACAGTGAACTATCAAGATGTGCAATCAAGAATACAAAGGAACCAGAGAAGAAAGGAAGGAGGAAAAGGAGTAGAAGGCTTACAGTGGGTCGTACGAAGGCCGGGTACAGAGGCGAGATCGCCGGCGGCGACAGATCCGGCGGTCGAACCTGTGCAGGGGGTGCACGCAGGCTGCGGTGAAGGTGCAGGGGTGCATGGGAACGGTGAAGGAGAGGTGATGGAGAAAACGAGATGGTGAAGATGGTGGGGTGAGGCTAGGGTCGCCGGCGATGGAGGAACGCCGACGAGGTGGCGCGGGCGAGTGCGAGGGTGTGCGGGTGGCCACCTGCAGGTGCTGGGAAGAAGGGAGAAAGGAGGAAGAGAGGGCTTGGCTGCGATGAGGGCGACGGGACGACTAGCCCGGCGGTGTTGGTGCCAGTGACGGGGCTGCGGCGGCGACGGGGACGAAGCTAGGGCAGCGCGACGACGGGGCTCGGATGGGTTCTCTGGGTTCGTAAGAAAATAGAGGAGGGAAAAAGATTTAAAGTAAAAAAGAAGAGAGAGAGAGAGATTATGGGGATTGGAAAGAGAGAGAGAGATAGAGAAAGAGAGAGAGAGAGAGAGTGAGAGAGATAGACGCAGAGGGTGAGAGAGAAGTGGAGAGAGGAGGTGGGGCCCGCGGGAGGTTTAAAAGAAAAAATGATTGGTGAAAGAACTGTAGGAGGTTAGGAAATTGATTTAAAAGATTAATTTGGAACAGTAAAATATATATATATATATATATACGAAGATATGTGATGGTTTAAATATAGTTAAATTTGGGATTTTGGCGCAAAATAAAACATTTCCAAATCGCGCCCGGGTCGGGTCCAAAAATTTGAAATTGAAATAATAGGATTTTAAGCGGGTTCCAAATTTTAAAATTAAGTGTCTTATGATTAAAAATTATACCCCCAAAACGGACACACGTACACGCACGTAGCCATCCAAATTCGCCTGTTTCACTGAGCGGGACGAGAACACGATGCATGGACGCTACAACGGGGTTAGGGATATCAAGTAGGCCAAGATGAATATTTTTAATTTTATTTTAGATGCTAAAATTTGTTATATGCAGAAATGAATTTACCGGGTAAAAATTTACATTAAGCAACAAACAAGCAAGCTAAATGAAATGAGTACCACATTATGCTCAAACAGTAACTGAAAATAGTAGCATTGGGCTCGGGTGTTACATTCCCCGTTGAATCTCGCCGTCGATCCTTTGTTGCATCTTTCTAAAAAATGAACCTGTCCCATGGGTCAGGCGGGTCTCGTAGGAAGGGAATGAACCAATTCTGTATTTGAAGTTCAACCAGGAGATGGCCTTTCAATCCAGATATTCAGTTGCCCTATAACTTTCAAAAGGCTGGGACGGAGGATAGGGCCGTATCAATCAATAGTAGAAGAAGACCTACTTGAGCCAGAACTCAATATGGATTTCCGTTATGATAAGTGGAATGAGGGAACATTGGTCAGTCGCCCAGCAAGAAAGAGTGGTTGAACTCCCCCATGTATCAGATGGATAGAGACATCCCTCGGATGGAGAATGGCTTTCAAATAGAAGATCTGTATCGGGATGTGCAGATCTTAGTTGCGAACCCTTTCGATCCAGATTTGTTGGTTCCTCCCTCCCGCGTAACAACTCAAACACGTTCTACAGTGTGGCCCCTTTGATCCAGCTCAACTTAAACTTTCAGTGTAGACGGAACTCTGAGGTCGAACCTCTCAGCCTCATTAATAGATGCCGCCAGACCAGCCAACCAGTCCGCTGGAGCCCCTATACGTATGAGAAATAATACACACCCGGAAAGTGTCCGCCCTTTTTAGTATATCACTGACGCACGGATGAACTGAAGTCCTTCTTTGTTGTAGCCAAGATACCACCGTAGCCGAGCCCCCTTCAATCCACACCCCTTGAACATGTAGATCCAGTATCGCCCACCCACCTTCCCTTTCGTACCTTTTTATATTACATCATCGTCCATACTTGAACTAGCAAACTAAAGAAAGAAAAATTGCCTTGACTCTCACCCTTCCTTATAGGATGATCCCTGTGTCGGTAATTGACTCCTTCTAAGCCAAGTGACTTTCATCACATTAGCTTGTGCAACGTCTCTTACAAAATCAATTGCCAAGTTGCTCGTGAACAGACTGAAGCCCCTCCTTGCTGACTTGAAAGAAGCTAACTAGAAGACAAAGAACCATATCAATTAAGTGGGGTGCATCTACTGGGAAAGCGTCCAACTCAACATGTCTGATGCGAGATAGACTGGTCCGCTACTAGAGTATAGGTTTGTTACTTGCCGTACGAACTAATCCTCACCTGATCTATTGCTCATAATAAAATAACAAAGATAGTAAAGGAAGACGTTAGCAGCAATTGAGCTTCAGGCTACGACTCAGCATCCAACAGGATTCGAACTTGCAAATTCCCCTTTCTTAGGCAGATCGCTTTCTCCATTCAGCCATGGATGCTTGCGAGTGAACTAGGTTTTTTTGGTATTCCTTCTCGAGCTTCTATTTCCTCCGTTAAGGGAGATTCGGGAAAAGATGGAATAAGAAGACGTATTTCTAGAATGAACAATATACGGGTGGAGAAGGGGGAGTTAGCAAAGTTGGACAAGATTGGAATGAGCATAGGAACATGTATGGATGTACCAGATCGGGTAATGCCCCCAGGTTGATGCAATGTATTCCACCAGTTGACTGGAGACTTTATTATTGGTATATCGATCGGTCCAGCACGGATTGAAATAGGAGCCAGTTCGACAGGAAGCTTTTGAAAACGCAGTGCACCTAGGTAAATAAGGAACAAGATGAATACAGAAGTTAAACGAGAATCCCACACCCGAAAGGTACCCCACATAGGCCTTCCCCGAAACCCCCCAGTCACTAAGGTAAACAAAGTAGAAAAAGCACCAATTTCTGTACCGGTTCCGGAGGAGCGAAGAAAAAGGGGATGTTTTGTTAAGGGGAACAAGAAACTATTTATAGCCATTGCGATATAAACTACTATACTCATCCGAGCCGCAGGAACATGTACATAAGGAATACGAGAATTTCTACCTTGTTGAAGATCTAGTGGTGCTACCCGAAGACTTAAATGAATAGCCATCGCTGTTAAGAACAACCGAGATCCTATGAGAATTAACGCGTAGCTTCTTGTCTTTGACATAAAGAAAGAAGGTTGTAATAACGAAATGGACATGCGAGAATTTCTTCCTTGCCGTGCTGGTGGACCAAGAAAGACATAGAAGGATATTATATTAACATCGAATGCGGGGTTTAATGATTTCGAGGGTCCATTAAGTCACTTAGAAAGAAGTGCTCGCTTAGCGAGTGGATATTTCTTAGATCTGACTCTTTCTTCACGTAGGATAATACTCCATGGAGATCGTTGGCGGTACAGTCTGGGCGATCAATAAATAATTTGATGTGAGTTGCTCACCCACGCCAAATAAATCAAAACTCTCCCGTTTTCTAGGAGCTCACAATCTCTCCGGACACCGTTCGAGTTGAGGAGAGTTTCCCGATCCTTGATCGAAGGTCTGGTATCCGTCCCTACTTCAATGAAAGCTCGCGACTACTCATTCTTAGGCATACTCATCCTCGCGCCTTACCACCCCTCTTTAGGCGAAAGAATCCGTATATCTGCTTTGAGAATGGCCTACTGAGCCTGCCTTGAGTCAAA
Source organism: Agapanthus africanus (assembly GCA_030015575.1). Lineage (NCBI taxonomy): Eukaryota > Viridiplantae > Streptophyta > Magnoliopsida > Asparagales > Amaryllidaceae > Agapanthus > Agapanthus africanus. The sequence goes on from JASDDO010000012.1 coordinate 507,973,145, forward strand.
TTCCCCGTCAGGTTGGAGAAACTACGACGTGTGTCTCGATCTTGACAACTGAATCATGGCCGGACGCTATATTTCATCTGGGGTCTCGTTCGTGCGGCGATGAAATTGGAAGACCAATGAAGAATCCCAACCCACCAGATTCGTTCTAGAGCTTTCTATGCCCCCTTTACTAGGTTGGGCGAATCCACCGACTCACGTTGAATATGAACGCTTTTCTCGACAAACTAGCCCACGTCTTTCTATCGGACTAGACCGAACGAAGTAGCTTGTTCCGTGATACAAAACCCCCTTACTCGCCAGAAACTTTGGGCTTTCTGTGTTTAGCAAACATACATTGGAAAAAACGAGGACTTTTTGCCAATGACTATTAGAAGAAGGGTTCGGAAGAATTCAGATGTTCGGTACCCCTCTTGGGAGGCATTTTCTAACCAGTCCGCAGTTTCGTCCCCGAATAACAACTCTTCCAAGGAAGTGAGGACCTTCTTCGATCAACCAGGACCTGACAATCTTTCTGAGACTACGTTGGCTCAATCTGCAAACCGACCGGACAGACGAGATAGATGTTTTCCCCGCTTAGATCCGGTTGCGTTACCTCTCTCTCGCCACAAAATGATTCACACAGTTTCGTTGCTTGCTTTTTCACCCGGAAAAGGCAGTGGATGAAAGAAAGGTGAATAAGCTCTTTATCTAGAAGTTGGTTCTGTGAAGCGAATTGAGATATGCCACGCGTAAGGTCTGCTTGGTCCAACTTTGATGGTCGACCGTGTGTGGCAGAGACAGCATCAGCTCGGCCTGGTTTCCGTATCTACAAATCCCATTCATGACTACAGAGAAGGAAATTCCTTGAGACACTTTGAAAGAGAGAGCGTTGCGATATGGCTGGCCACAATTCTCGGGATATGGTAAGTATAAAGGTGCAGTCAAAGTCATAGCCTCTCCGGCCCGATTCCCACCAGTCAAGGGCTTGGATGAGAATTCGAATTCGAAAAAAAACCAGGAGATACTCGATAATCACTCCAGGTGATTTACATTTTCACCGAGTCATTCAGAAAGCATGGGATCGAGGGATGCCGCAAGTCCCATTACGTGTGTAGATGAACATTGAAACGGGATAGAACAACGCATTTTAAACCTCATCATACTGAATGAAAGACATTTCATTCGAGTGAACCGAAAAATCAATCATCAAAATCATGAATAACTTCCGTTTGACTTTTTGTTCCCTCTACCCCACCCATATTTGTCTCGAGCTTGTTTTGTAACTTGAGCGATCAACTGGGGATGGAGAGTAGGGATGAGAACAGGGTTGAGTAACGGGTGGGAGGAATGCCGGATAGGGGGGAGCAATTCACCTAGTCTCGGCGGGCAGAGGCGTAACAACGACCAGCTACAACTACGACTACGCCCATCAATTCTTTCTGACTCGAGAAAGACCTCTGCTGCCCCAAAAAATGATACAATACATAGGTTACTCAACGACTACTATGTATACATATATTCCCAGCCCAATCCCGAATAGCTAGTGGTAGTAGTTTGTAGTAGATGGTCTATTCAACAGCTTCGTCGGGCTACGGATATAAAGGCTCTGCAAGACCTGCAGCTGTCTTTTCATACCTATCACCAACTTTAAGCGATTTATATACATTCCAGCTCGTCCGTCGTCGATCGAATACGTGAAAGAGAAGGACGGAATGGGAAGGGAAGAGGGTTACATTAGACTTTTAGGTTTATTCGTCAATGCGGAGAGACAAGCAGCCCAAAAAGAATTTATTCTTATCTTCAGAGTTTTTTAAAATAAAGAAGCTAAAAACAAAAATGAAATTCAAAGGTCATTGAAATCTGAATTTTTGCTTAAAAAGAAAGATTGGTGAAGACGGATTGTTTAATACTTCTCTCTTGAAACAATCCATTTTCCATCGAGACGGAAACTAACGCATGTTCATCCCGACCGGCGGGAATGAATACGAACCAACCAGATTGGCATGTTACCGCTACAACTCCAAAAATGGATGGAGGATGAAAAAGCGATGAACTTTCTTTCTGGAATTCCACGAAAATGAGGAAATCACTTCTTCGTAGTTCTCAATAGATCCTAGATTTGGTGAAAGGGCCTACAGCTATGCACTTCCGGCTGGCTAAGATGCTTACATCTGGATTGAATTTGCTCCAGCGGAAGCTATTTCATGTATTTCGGGAGAAGAATCGAGGAACAATCCTTGTTGTTGAAAGTCCAAGGACGGAAATTATTTGAATGAGGGGAGGCGATGTAATCGTCTAGCCCTTGTAGTTAAGGTAGACGTCTTCTCCAGCCGAACATAACATCTATCTTCCTTAGCTGTACGTAAAGGAAGGAAGCAGGGTACTTCAAGAGGATAGGGTGGAATTGACCCCAGTATGCCAATCCAAGTTAGAAGATTGAGTCTCGGAGCCTTCCATACCGAGCCCTAGAGTAAGGGTCGGGTCGATGAGTCGGTCGCAGTGGAGTTGTTTGGAGTTTCCTTGGTGGACAATAGAGAGCCAAATCAGACTCGTGAGGTCGGTGGAAAGTGCAGGTCAGCGCTGTGGAGATAGAAAGGCTGATGGATGGATCCTTCCATTGTCTTTGAACCGAGACTAGGCAATTGAGAAGACCATAGCATAGAGAGCATAGAAAAGACTCTCTCTCATCCACTTGGAGCTCAATAAACACTGGGCTGGCTGCTAATCTCCCACTTCACTTCGAGTGGGCTAGAAAGTCTTGCAAAGCGAACCGCTGATGGTACATTGAACACACCAAGGGATGACCCTGAGACAGCATCTCCCGACTCTGCTCCTTGAGAACCTGTCTAGCGTGTCACCTACCTCAACTTCAACTTGGTCTCCTTGCTTCCCTGACAGCAAGCAATAGAGCTGCTTTCTTTGAACAATCTAAGTAAGAAGAACTTAGCTTGAATAATCTTTCATTGACATTCGATTTTTTCCACAGAAAAGAAGGAGATGATTTACCTTACTTGTGATAGAACGAGATTCGACCTGTTCATACCTTTATTGCTTAACAACCGAGCGAGATTGCTGTAATGACATGATCAGGTAAGGTAGTTCGGACGCGATTACTATAAAGCAAGGAGTCAATATGAAACAACCTATTTTTCTGTAACTACAGAATTAGTTCTTTCTTCTTCCCCAGGCCCAGTTCGAGTCTATTTCTCCTCTTTCTGAGTCCACAACTTTTGGGGTTACGGGCTATGTAGGCTTCTCCACAATAAGTCGTGTCATCAAATGCGTTAATTGTCCTTCTTTTAGGGCCTAGGACCGGCTACTTTACTAGAGCAAGGAAATTCCCTTCTTCTTAGATCAATGGAATAGCTCTCTTGCTATTGCTCTTCTCGCTTCTGCAACAAGTGAATCTATCCTTCCTTGATCCCTTCTTGTCCTGTCCGCTGGTTGATGAAAGACATTCTCATAAAGGCCCCATCTTTCTTAGTCCAAGTCTGTTGCAACGGGCAGTAGTAGGTGCGGTGCTGAGGTTAGATGTCCGCTCTTCCGGCAAATGGTAGCAAAAGCACTCCCTCTTGTCTCTCTGTCACCAACAAAAGCTTCAGAAAGCCTGCCCATGGTTCGTTAGTCAAAGACTGGAGTTAAGAGGTCCGTAAGTGAAAGATTACTATAGGTTCCATTCCAATGCGATAACATAAGCCTTTTATACCCCGATCAAACAAGTCAGCAATAGGGGGAAGAGGTTCTTATTTTTGGTTATGTTCAGGGCTCATTAGTCAATACATAGCCGCAAGCTCCCGTCGCGCTTCCGCTGAAACAAAACAGGTGCTCAAAATTGCTCGTAAACCCTACAGCCAAGCTAGCGCTTGCCGAGCTAACGCTGCCTCAGCTCGGCTAGCTCGGCTGGTGCCATTCGGTAAGGTGCAAAGGCAAGCGGCCTAGCAAAGGGCGAAAACAAAATTCGGTGGTCTACAGCGCCCGCCCTCCTCGGTAGCTGTTCAGCAGGCAACAACTTAGGTAAAACGCAAACTCCAGCAACACTTGCGGAATATCATTGAGGCCCCTGTTACCTTATGGCTTGGACCCTCCTGTACCACCAAGGCAAACAGATACGTCTCCTGGACCTTGCGCAAGCCTTTCTTCAGCAGCATGGCTGAAACCAAATACTAGCGCGCCTCCTACTTTGCCTTCACAACCGGCACAGACAAGACGCATTGTCATCCATAATGCAAAAGGAATGAAGGTAGGGTAGGGGCACTGCCCTCGCCCTGCTAAGGAACTCAAATCCCCGACCACAAATCATCGAGTTGCACCGCCATAGAGTTGGCTCGGCCTGACCAGCCAGCCATCCGGATCGACAGGCACGCCCCTCGCAAGTCCCGCCAGTAAGTGGAGTCTTCTATAATCCTTCCGTCCCGTGCCCGCAGTAGGCTTTCGTTCGATACAAAAGATTCTTCAACAAGGTGCTATAGAATGGGACGTATAGACCTATCCCACAAAGGAAGGTAAGGGCGAGCATTATTAGATCGTTCACCTGCTGGAGCGCAACCTGGAACAAACAAAACAAGTTGCTTTACCAGCCGGTCTTGGATAAAGTGAAAGTGATGCCTCACCTCAATTCAAAGAGTTGTTATATAACATATGATTCTGAATCTATCCAACTAGGAGAAAGTGGGTACCCATGCCTGTCTCCTCAGGGAATCCAATAAAGATCTTAATGAGGACTTACCAAAGCTCATTTCTTTTGTTCCGAGATGCATTCTCTCTTTTTGATCCTTCCCATTCACATAGTTATAGTTCCACTTCGAGGTCTGAAAATATATCGTGAAATTTCGTTATAGATAGTCTGGATTAGGTCATTGAGAGCATCGGTAGAGTTCTCGTCAAAGAAAAGACTCGGTGCTGTCACCGGGTATAGGTAAGACGGAGGTTTGACTATGTTGTCTATGACGGGAGTGAGTTTGTGAACTATGTGGGTGACGTGGGTAGACTCTTGGACGGGATTCCATTTATCAAAACCGCAAAGCTCGGATTTTTAACCTCTATTTGTTTCAAAATCCAAACCTGTAAAGCACTTTGTCCAAGCAGTCCCAACGCATTTTATCATATGCCTTTGCCATTTCCAACTTGACCATAAGAAGATGATCATTCCTCCCCTTCTTGGTCTTCGAGTGCAAGGTTTCTTAGGCTAGCATCACATTATCTGAAATGCTTCTTCCTTCCACAAAAGCTGCTTGCTCCTCTGATATCCACTTTGGCAGCACAACCTTAAGGCGATTCACAAGGACCTTAGCTATCATTTTGTATACCACGTTACAAAGGGCCTATACTGGTCTTTTTAGGTTTTCACATTTCGGGATCAGGGCTATAAACATTGCCTTCCATTGAAATGGCAGGTTACCTTTATCCAAAATGTGCTCAACCGCCATGAATATCTCTCTTCTGATAGTGTGCCAATCCTTTTTAAAGAAGATGGCTGGTTCTCCATCTACAGTTTTCGCGATCTCCTTCTCTTCAAGAACTATATTAGGCAGATGAAGATCCACGTTGAGTGCAGCAGCATATGACTTCCGAGGTTTCACAGAGGAAGATGGAGGGGCCTCGTGTGCAGGGGGCCACCCAGAAACCGCCATGAATGGCCTAAAAGATGCACCTACGTGCAAACCCTAGGAGCAGCGCTTAGCTTTTCAGGTTCCCCTAAGAACACTAGGATCAGGTTTGAGATCTCCTAAGTACTTTCCCGGGAGGCTTTCCTCATTTTCATCACCATTCGCCGGGCAAGGCAAGTAGGGCTTTCAAGGCTAAAGAAGAAGGTGTCAAGGACGAAAAGCCCACGGGTAATAAGGTCCCTATTGATCCATCATTCACAGCTATCTATTGGTTCCCGGAGTAGCCGAAGATCCATGGAACCACTCTTTCCCTTCCCCGAGAGCACTAGCCAAGAACCTGATAAGCCATCTTCAATAAAGGAGAAAACCACCCGAGACACATGCTTGGCTTCCTACTCCCTGTTGTCTGAAAGTTTCTTCTCAAATCACTGCCAATATAGTAGTAAGAAGGACTCGGGTTCTTTCTTTTCTGATTGAACCTCTCTGGCTGCGAAAGCGACTCATGCTGAAACCAAAATGAATGATGATTCCATGAGTCCTTCTTCCCCAGTCTGCGGAAACCTTTCATCATAGGAGATAGAACAGCTCAATGGTTATTGTCGGTAAGGAGAAATAAAAGATAGTCTTTTTTCTTCAAAGGTAATTGAATCATAGGAGTACATTTTCTCATCACATCAAAAGGCGATGGAATCCCTGCGGAGATTCTAGTGGGGACCTTTTCTCTCAATTGAATGGGCTCCCATGGATCGCGCATCCTACTTTCGGGTTCCCTTCTATCTATCCTTTTGCCATTGGCACCCCTATCGAGTACTGTACCCGAAGCAGTTGATCGCCCTCATGCCCGAACCCGTTTTGAGGTGATGCAATCCCTGCTACTGCTGACGTGGCGGGGCACTTTCTAATGTGAGGGTAGCTGGATACACTCAATCGGCAAGGACTGAAAACAGGTCCGAAGAAAGTAAGGAACTCGACATTCTATTCTTAAAGCAGCAAATCCAGGATTTTGATCGACTAATACAAGAAGAAGACCTACCTTAACTACTAAACGAGGCTCCCCTAAACAATATTCGTGAGCATGCGCACGACTTTCTTTCATCCATTATCGGGGAGGAGGATGTTCAAGTGGAAGACGATCATGAAAACAGCCGGGCCCTTCTTACTACTATATTGGCTGATTTGGAGATCAATAAATCAGATTCTTTTGTTTATGTCGAATTTAAAAGACAGTTCAGGGGTGGCGCACCCTAATGAATGATTTAGGAGGGGAATTATCTATGATGCAAGGAATAATAGACTGGAGGGGGCCCCCTAGTTTCAAATGTAGGTTTCTAAGAATGGAACCGAGGTGATGGGAGTAAGTGGAGTAGGTAGGGCTGCTCTCCAGGGCCTCAGTCATAGATAAAGTAGTGCGTTAGTGTGACGACTGATGAGCAAGTGCACTTTAGGAAGAGAGTGCCCGATGAGGTCGAATAGTTTTCAATGTGACCATTCCGGAATACATGACCAAGTAATAAATAGACACGTTGGATATAGAATCTTTACCTGAGGTATTTGATTGATCCATTGCAGCTTAAGCAAAAGACTAGAAGAGTAGCATTGGCTGCTATGATTGGAGCTGTGATATTAGCTATGGCGTTAGGTGAATCAGTCACAATAGAGGGAATTTTTCGAACATTTTTGCTCTTACGTAGGCTACTGCTATTCATAGTTTATTGTCAACTTCTACGATAGTTGAAAGATAAGAAGGGACCAAGATGCATCTTTAATAGGATACACATACTTTCTCAATATTAAGGCCTTAGTGCAGCATAAAGGCTTAGAGCATTTGGTCCAGTAGTGAAAAACTTTAAAAAAAGAAGCGGTTCAACTCGATAATGATTACAAGGTGGCTACTAGACTACTTAAGTTGATCGTTCCACGTGGTTAGCCGACCTGTTTAACTACCGCTCCTTCCACTTGTTCCTATTCAACGACGGGCTTGCTTTCCATTTTTTGCTTGGCCCGCTTGCGCGCTTGATCCGCTTGATAATACCCACGCTGACTTTCCATAGTCTCACTTGGCTTACAATCACTTGTCTCCTTCTTGTTGTCTGGCTTGTCCTTTTACGGTCAACTAGATTAGTAAACAAGTATTTGTTTCGCTATACAACTCGCATGATTCTTTCCGCCCTTATCTGTGACGTAATTAACTTCACCAAATTTCCCATAGTGGGTGGCGAGCTGACATATGGATAACCTTTCCGCTTCTTAATTGCATAAACAGAAATTTGCTGCCTCAGTCGGGCGACGGAAGTGAAGCCGTCGGACTGGCCAATATTTCAATAGGCTTACTGATGGCGGAAAATGTACCGTTTGATGCTCCTGAATCGGACGGCTAAAAACGTCGGTCAATCTTCTCGGTAGGACGGCTAAAGAAGTGTCGTAAGTCTGCTCTGGACCCTTTTATTCAAAATCTATAGCACAATGCAATCCAGGGACGATCTAGGTCAAGCCAAAACTACCTATACGACCACTTAGCCTCCGTCCGCGTCTTTGAAGAAAGCTATCGTATCTTCGTAGTATGACCTCACTTAGTGAAATTAGATACTAAGTGGTTTCTTCCTTACTTAGCCAAATCTCGGCTCCTTTCCTATCGTATAACCCAATTAAAGAAATCTGGCCTTCGTCACTTTGTAAATCTTAAACCGACGTCTTTCACTTTATCCAATTACCTATTTCTCCTCACATGCAAGAATGGACCTTAGCCACGAGTTGTCCGGCCTAGACATTGATAAGGCGAAGACAGCTGGGCCCTGAGTTTTCGATCTCTGTTCTTGCGCGAAAGTCTCAGAAAGATCTTGCTTTGCTTCCTTAATTAGATTGACTCGTCAAGTTCAAGTTATAGATTAGATCGTAGACCGATGTCGGATTATTTTCCTTCACAGCATGGCAATCCCCTTCCTGTAACGCTGGACAACAAAGGGTTGATTTTGATACGAAAATCTGAACAGAGCTGTGACGTCAACCTCGTATCCTTCTTCTAACTCTTTCAAGTATAGGATCAAATCAAAGGAATTCTCTTCTTATCCAGAGAAAGGCCTAAGTCTTTCATAGGGATTCCATCGCCTCTTTGCTAAATCGAAGAGCGGAAAAATGCACTTAATTGCTTGTGATGAATTTGACCACGAAATTCTCTTTGAAATCGAGGAGCCTTTCTCACAACTTTATTGTTGTTACCTTTTTTTTCCTGAAGCATAGATGAGATTAGAGATGAAAAAGATGCTAGCATTAGCAGAAGATCATCGATCATACTTTCTTGCCTTAGCCACCATTGAGGAAAAGGGATAAAAAGGTACATACCATATATATCTCCCTTTAGAGGAAATAATAGTTAGCTCGAGCTATAAACATCCCTCTATAGTCAATAATTGATTCCGTCAATATAAGTCTATTCTATAGATTCGGAAATCAAGCAGGGAGCATCTACTAGTCGGGGTGCCCCGGAGCATTTGTTGAGTTTCAGGGTAAGGCAACGGTAGGACCTACCCTACCCGGAAATCCCATAGCCGGTCTCCTCTAGTAGATAGTTCGTTCATAAATGAACGCGACTTCAAATAGTCCGTATCTTCTTAGAAGGGGTTGAAACAAATAGATGATATGAAAAAGTTACAACGGTGAAAATAAGAAGAATAATGAGAATGAGAATTATGTTCCTGTTCCTGTTCCTTAATCCCGACATACAAATGCGAAACATAAACTCAGTAAGAAACCCTGCTATCAATTCTTTATTTCCTTCTATCAATTCTTTATTTGAAGTTCGCAGTTTAGTGAGAAGATTTTATTCTGATGGGTCGTCTTCTGAGAGTTCTTCTGAAAGTCGAGCTAATCATCAAATTTCGATTCATGATCTTCCTTATGAATTTGAAGCAATTCGAGCTTTCCTTAATGCGATGTGTATGGCAAAAGAATTGTTGAATGATGATATGGAAGATATGAAAGAGGCAGTTCTATCTGGTAATTACCGCTTTCGTCCACTTCTTTTAATTGAGAAATATCAAGATCGTCCACAGAATACACTCTCACGTCCTTTTGATATCATCACATCCTCACCCTATGACAATGTGGTTATTGGAGCACTTGAAAATCTTCTCATTCGAGAGTTGAGGTTTCATAAACCTTCCTATTTTCTACCTTCGTGCTATAGCTCATATGCCAATATTGAAGATGATTATGAGACATACTACTTCGAAGCCATTCAAAAGTGTCGTAATTATACATCTTTCATTGTAATAAATAGCTTTCAGTCCAAGCTGTTGATCCCCAGGTCCCACCTTTTAGAGAAGATGACATTTATTTGTAATAATGATAAGTTTTTAGTCAAGTTAATCGCTGATTTTGTCAACTTATCGATTATTGATGAAAATGGAATGGACCTCTCGTTAAAGACTGGAGTTCCTCCTCTCGATGGAATATCTGACATTTTCTTGAATATCTTTCTCGATGATCTCGATCGGGAATTTGAAGCAAGGTACCCTCAACTGAAATATCTGTGATATCATCATTTCTTCGTTGTTCCAATTATGAATAATGATATCTCAGATTCTACAATATCTGCTTTTCACAAGATTTTCAAGCAATTCAATTTACATGCTCCTGTCATAGAACGCACAGTTAGAGGAGGAGCTCCTATTCCATTCTTAGGTGGGTCATCAATTCGTATCAACAAGGAGGGAGACATAATTATATCATGATGAATCTATTTAATATATTGACATTGGCTAAGCCTCACTTTAGAGATAAAGATAAAAACGTTAGGGTTAGAATAGTACCTCTCCCTTCCTCCTATCGGTTGACTTACTGGTATGGGTATGATCGCTGGAAAATGATGAGGGTCATTCATAAGGAGGAATACCGGGATCAATTGTAGTAGGTACGAACTCAATTACAATTAGGGGGTAGATTATTATATCGGAAGGGTTTCATTCGGGGTTGGGGAATTTTGCATACCTTTAATAAGCCTTGGAAACCACACACTGCTAGGGAGCTACTACCCCCCATAGCAGAAGGAAGGCTGAGAGCACTATGGTTGCGTGAGCAGCCTCTCAAAGTCGGTCTTGCCGGTATTCTCAGTCTAGAAAAACTAGAAAAAGAGTCATGCATCAAAGATTTGTGATTGGAGGATGCGATTAGATACTCCTATTGGAGAGATACTAGATTTGTAATAAGCGTTTGCTTAACATTAGGGTTTTCTATATGGTGGTCTTATGCGACCGATCCATTAGTCCGAAGCCCTGAAGTTCTTTGGGCGGATAACCTTAAAGAAATTGTTTCCTTCTGGAAAGATACATTTATACATAAGGTGTGCTGTGGACACCCACAAGTTTACAGCCCCTGTGACTGTGGTGAACCGAGTGGTGAAAGAATTCTATCCGGTGAAAGATTTTGATCCATTATCATTGAAATCCGGAGAGAGAAAAGCTGCACTAGCACTATACCTGGCGTCTATCGTTGTCTGTCTTGTACTCGCGGAGTCTGTGTCTACGGATGGTTTTTTACTAAGCTACTAATAAGATCTCTATCAATGCTATAGTTTTCTTAGGTTGGGGGATAAGCTGTAGCCTAGCTTTGCATAAAACTGCATATATTCAAGGTAGGCCCAGTCAGTCAAAAGTAATAAGACTGGGGGACGGGGATGTGTCAACGGAGGGCCCGTCCATATGTCTCTTATTTCCTTTTTGAGTCATTGGTTCTTAATTGTATTGTTACCTGTGTACCGATTAGCTACACGACTTGGAGCCTTCAGGGCTCCAAGAGTGAGTGATGGCCTAGTTGGCCATCACGAACGGCATATACGCACGTGCGAGACGGAAAACTGGAACAAGCAACTCGACTACTTGGGAGTCTCTGACGGAACGGAAACAAGTGAAGCGAGTGATCCCCTACTGGACGGACCACGAGTTGAACGATCTGTTGCCTTTGAACGACCCTAGCGGAGCGTCTGCAAAAGTTGGGAAAACATCTCTTGTCCGGACCTCGGAGTTGAACAAGAGAGTGGTCCCACAGACCACGAACGATAAGCAGCCCTGCTTTTTAGCACAGTGTGGAGCTAACGTCGGTCGCAGGACAGTGAGAGAGCCCAAACTGGCTGTGCTCAAACCTGTCCTAAGCATGCCGCAGGAGTTGTTGCCTTTTGGAAACCCTATTAGCCATCCCAAGTAACTTATGGTAGACCTACTACGGGGATTTATACTACTTCGGTGAAACATTCCCCGGCGTTCGCGGGCTTTTCTTCTTTTCGGACACCATAGACAACTGCCCTTAGGGTCCGTTATTGTGCCGCACGACACTCCCCCCGGCTTTGGCTGCTCGTAAGGGTAAGGAACACATGACCGCCTCCCCCCAGGACGTCAAAATGTCTGGCTTGCTACCAAAGTCTAACTCGGCATACCATTTTTACTTTCGATCATCTATATACTTGATAAATTAGGATACACTTTATCAACCCTTCGGTACTATGAGGGAAAAGTAGTGGAGCCCAAAATCGAATGCAGTTTCTGACCCATTTTTACCGAGGGAGTTATAAAATAGGTGTTTTGAGTTCTCGTTTTTGTTGAAAATAGGTCCTCGAGTTTCCAATATCACATCGTTGCGGTTTTGACTTTCTGAAATCGTCATGTCAAGGGTTTTAAGTTCGAGTCAAGCCAGTGAGCGAAGCGATTCAGGGCCCCGCCGCTTGAGGGCGCAATGAAGGTTCGAGTTGTCGAAAAAGTGGTTGTTGCCCTTTTGAGTTTTCGAATATCGCATCGTTGGGGTCGGAGTTCGGGTTGCTAATGAACCAGTGGAATGGGAAGTTGGGACTAAAGAGAAAGACTATCAAAGCTGCTCTGAGTATTATTACCTTGTTCGAGTCCTTTTGGGTTGGCATAAACCAACTGAGAGCAATTGAGTGGAGCGAGCGGCTCCTCCTGGACAAACCACGAGTGGAACGATCTCGTTGAATAAACTAGGTTTTCAACTACCTAAAGGGAGAAGAGTCGTCTCTGACGGGAGCTGAAGCGACGGTTTTGTGTCCGGAAGTAGTAAAACATCTCCTCTGTCCGGTGAGCCCGGGGAGCTTTATGAGTTCCTGCTGACCTATACAACTTACTAAAAGAAACCACTATACGGGCTTGAGGTTTTTCTTAGGTCCTTCCCATCCGAGGACACTCCCGTACTCCAAAGGGGTGTCCGTAGAGTAGGGGAAGGGAGCAAGTAATCAATGCCACTAAGTCAATAGAAAGGCAAGTGAGTGATTTCCCAGTAGGAAGAACGATAGAGTGCAGCGACCAAGCAACGACTGAGCGCCTAGCGCGATATTGGTTTTCATGGTGCGGTAGCACATCCGTTTTCTTGCTCGGGTAGCACGACCGATCTATAAAGAAAGAGAATAACAACTCCGGCTTAAGAGCTCCGCCTCCGGTTCCGGTTCAAGTCCGGCTTAAGAGCTACTTGTTTCATGCTTGTTGGCTGTTCTGTTTTTAGTTCTTCCTGTTGCTCTCTTGCTTGGTTGCTCATACGACGAGAATTGGAAAGCAGCGCAATGAGTTATTACTTAGGCTGCTAAATACGCAAGCGTAGTTAAAGGTTGTTAGCAGCAAGGCAACACAGAAGCGAGGTTTTTTGAGTCGTGCTCCCTTTTCTTCGTTCCCGTGTAATCAGGTGCGAGTGTAACGAGTTTGTTTGAAATAAGTCCAATGAGATGATACGAAAACCAAGAGTGAAAAGCTGGCTCAGAAGAAAGTCTAGTGGGGTATGGTTTAGAAAGTAGGTTACCTGCTCGTAAGAGGACTTAGTTAGTTGCTCATCAGAAGGATAAGCAAGGTTTTATGAATTATCCTAGCAAGGCTTATAAGATAAGGCTAAGCGAAAGCAAACAGGGTTTGTAATGTAATGAAGGTTTGGTGTTCAGTCCGCCATTCCAAGGTAAATGCCTGGCTATTCAAGCTAGCATGGTAACGAGACGGTGAGTGAAAGTGACTCGGTCCTGAGGAAGATGCCTAGCTAGTTTTGAACCAGAGCAGGGAAGTCAAATAGCTAAATCGTCCATCGACGACCTTTTAGTAGATCGTGGAGGTCTTCTTATTATCTTATATTATAAAACCTTACTAGAAGCAATTCCTCTATCTGACATTGAGGGGCATCCTCATCAGTTGTAGAAAGATTCTCTCTTGAGTCAGAGAAGTTCTCTTTACTACATTCTCTGTGCTCACTCTGCTCTTCTAGCCTCAGTCTTGTGCTAGTGGGTTGGTTGGCTGACTTGAGCTAACAAGGGGCTTAACCTTGGCTAAAACACTATTTTTCAACATAAATTCTACTGGTAAGATAAATAATTCAAGAAAAGAAGAGTTAAGCCAAGAGAGCAAACGATTAAACCAAGTAAGTCTTCCTGCAGTTCAACGAGTGGTCCCGACCTCGTTAAGTCAAGTGCAAAAGGGACTCAAAATTGTTGCTAACCTCGTGTTGCTAATCAAGTGTTGCTAGTCAAGGGCAAAAGTAGGGACTAATCAGTCTTTGTTGCTAACCAAATCTCTTACCTTGTTGAACAAGTGAATGATTTCCCACTAGGCTTTGACTTTCGATGATCACTATATGATGCAATTGAGCAGTGAAGTCTAGTTTTGCTGTTTCAATGGGACCAATGAAAGTCTGTATTGAATATATTACCCTAAAAGGTAAACAAACTGTCTTAGCTGCTACCAGTGAAGCGAAAGAAGGAGCTAATCTCCTGACGAGCGGAACAGTTAACGAGTGAAGCGAGGGTCCCGAGCTGAACGGAGAAGGACAGTTGAACGAGTGGAACGGCGTCAAGTCAAGTGCAAAAGGGGTAAACAAAACCTCGGTCTTCTTTGTTGCCCTGCTACTCGAGTGAAGCGTAAGGCCTTCCGAGCTGAACGGAGAAGGACAGTTGAACGAGTGGTCAAGTCAAGCTGCAAAAAGGGGACAAAGAGTCTTGGCTGCTAGTCCGGACCTCGGGCTGCTAGGCAAGTGAGTGATTTCCCAGTAGGCAAGCACGAACGAGTGAGTTCACCTCGCCAAGTCAAGTAAAGTCCCCAAAAGGGTAAACAAACCGTCTTTGCCCTCGTCCGGATCAAGTGAGTGAAGCGAAGGACCTTTCGAGCGGAACGGAGATCCCGTCCGTCTGCAAAAGGGACTCAAAATGGCCTCGGCAGGGCAGTTGAACCAGTGAAGCGTAAGGCCTTCCAAGATGAACGGATAACCAAGGCAGTCTGCTAAAGGGTAACAAACGTCATCGTCGATCCGAAAGCAAAGCCCGTCCGACAAAAGAAAAGAAGTTTTGCGCCGGCTAAGCAAAAGGCGATAGAAGACGAAGTGGATCGACTGCTCGCCGCTAACTTTATCAGTAATCTGGACTACTCTGGTAAGCTTGCAAATGTAGTCATGGTCAAGAAGGCGAATGGGAAATGGTGCATGTGCGTCGATTTCACGGGCCTGCCCCAAAGATAACTATCCCATCTCTCGGATAGACCAGCTTGTAGACAGCTCGGCAGGCCATGAACTATTGAGCTTCATGGACGCCTTCTCGGGTTACAATCAGATCAGGATGAACCCGGACGACGAAAAACTGGCCGCCTTTACCACTGACCGGAGGGTATACTGCTACAAGATGATGCCCTTCGGACTTAAGAACGCTCTGGGCTATGATTTTCCCCGGCCTTACAATGCTGAAAAGCTCAAGTTGTACAAATTAAAAAAATGTATTTGTACCCTATTTCTGAAATAAATAAAGTTGTTCCTGTTGGCATTTAGTTAAAGTTTAAAAATTGTATGAGAAGAGAAAAAGAAGACAACAGCCTAGTGCCAAAAACAAACTTTATTGATAAAAGGGTATTATAGGCTCCCCAGCCTTACAATAATTACGATAGAGGGGACAGGGATCAAGAAAGCACTGTTGATGGTATTCCAAGTAGATCTCCTACTTCCTTCGCCCGCTCCCTTCGCTCGCTCTCTCTGACAGTGCCCATGGACCCTAGATGCCACGGAAGCATCGGGGGCCTAACCTGACAGGCAAGAAGCAATTATCTGCCTATTCTGGAAACACTCCAGAAGAAGACCCACCGATCGCTCCCGCCTGCTCTGTGAGATCAGGCCGAGCTGGTAGAGCGAGTGCAACTTTTCAATCGTTTCGCCCCTCAGCTGTGGAGACAGGGCATTGTGCAGACCCGGGGACATCCTCCAGATTGCGTAAATGAGCGGTTGGAGGAGAGGAGATCGCTGGGGAAGAAGGCGTCCAAAGTGGCCCTCCACGCGGTCTTTCACCGCCATGTACATCTATTCGGAGCGATCAAGACTATAAAGATACACATCATCATGAGAAATGATCTCCCAGATGAGCACACACAGACGCCCGGCCATCTTCAGAAACACAAGGCTAGAAAGAAGCCAACATACTTTTGCTATTTATAGCCTCAACAAAATCTTCCAACGACCAAAAGTTTACTCGCGTAGAGACGCGAATCGTGGGGCGTCTCAATTTCCCGATACGGAACGGCCATGTGTCGGCCATGCCTGTCATCAAGGGTGGCCATGCGGCCCACGGAAGGTTGAACGACGCCCTCACTCCCGCCAATGCGGCCCGCGGAAGTTTGAACGACATCCAGCGAGGGCTTAGGGGAAACTCCAAAGCCCTTCTCGCAAGGTCGTCGGGTAGCTTCCTGCTCGGCGCATCCGCAGCGGGTAGCTTCCTGCCCGGTCCATCTCTAGCGGGTAGCTTCCTACCCATCTACGCTAAGGATCTAATGCCCTCATTGCAAGACCATCGAGCAGCTCCCTGCCCGGTCCATCCCTAGAGGGTAGCTTCTTATCCATCTACGCTAAGAATTTGAAGCCCTCTTGACGAAGCCACAGAGCAGCTTCTCTGCCCGGCCCACCCTTAGCAGGTAGTTTCCTATCCATCTACGCTAAGAATCTAAAGCCTCCTTAACAAGGTCACCGAGCTGCTTCCCTGTCCGGTCCATCCCTGACGGGTAGTTTCCTACCCATCTACGCTAAGGATCTGAAGCCCTCATTGCGAGGCCACCGAGAAGCTTCCTGCCCGGTCCATCCTTAATGGGTAGCTTCCTACCCATCTACGCTAAGGATCTCAAGCCCTCATTGCGAGGCCACCAAAGCTTCTTGCCCGGTCCATCCCTAGCGGGTAGCTTCCTACCCATCTACGCTAAGGATCCCAAGCCCTTATTGTGAGGCCACCGAGCAGCTTCCTGCCCGGTCCATCCCTAGCGGATAGCTTCCTACCCATCTACGCTAAGGATCTCAAGCCCTCATTGCGAGGGCCACCGAGCAGCTTCCAGCCCAGTCCATCCCTAGCGGGTAGCTTCCTACCCATCTACGTTAAGAATCTGAAGCCCTCATTACGAGGCCAGCGAACAGCTTCCTGCCCGGTCCATCCCTAGTGGGTAGCTTCCTAACCATCTACGTTAAGGATCTGAAGCCCTCTTAACGAGGCCACTAAGCAGCTTTCCTACCCGGTCCATCCCTAGCGGATAGTTTCATATCCAATAACGCTAAGGACCTAAAGCCCTCTTAACGAGGCCACCGAGCTGCCTCCCTACCCAGTCCACCCCTAGCGGGTAGTTTCCTACCCAACCACGCTAAGGATCTGAAGTCCTCTTAACGAGGCCACCGAGCAGCCTCCTTGCCCGGTCCACCCGTAGCGGGTAGTTTCCTATCCAACTACGCTAAAGATCTGAAGCCCTCGTTGCGAGGCCACCGAGCAGCTTCCCTGCCCGGTCCATCCCTAGCGGGTAGCTTCCTGTCCAACAACGCTAAGAATCTGAAGCCCTCTTAACAATGCCACTGAGCAGCTTACCTTCCCGGTCCATCCCTAGCGGGTAGCTTCCTACCCATCAACGCTAAGGATCTAAATCCCTCTTAACGAGGCCACCGAGCAGCTTCCCTGTCCGGTCCATCCATAGCGGGTAGTTTCTTACCTAACAACGCTAAGAATCTAAAGCTCTCTTAACGAGGCCACCGAGCAGCTTCCCTGCCCCGTTCCATCCCTAGCGGGTAGTTTCCTTTCTATCTACGCTAAGGCTCTAAAACCCTCTTAACGAGGCCACTGAGCAGCTTTCCTGTCTGGTCCATCCATAGCGGGTAGCTTCTTACCCAACAATGCTAAGGACCTAAAGCCCTCATTGCAAGGCCACCGAGCAGCTTCCTGCCCTGTCCATCCCTAGCGGATAGCTTCCTACCCAACAACGCTAAGGATCTAAAGCCCTCTTAACGAGGCCACCGAGCGGCTTCCCTACCCGGTCCATCCATAGCAGGTAGCTTCCTACCCAACAACGCTAAGGACCTAAAGCCCTCATTGCAAGGCCACCGAGCAGCTTCCTGCCCGATCCATTCCTAGCGGGTAGCTTCCCACCCAACAACGTTAAGGATCTAAAGCTCTCGTTGCGAGGCCACCAAGCAGCTTCCTGCCCGGTCCGTCTCTAGCGGGTAGCTTTCTACCCATCAACGCTAAGGATCTAAAGCCCTCACCAAGAGGCCACCGAGCATACTCCTGTTCGGCTCGACCGTATGGGGTAGGTTCCTGCCCTAAGAAAAGATGGATACAACGCCCTCGCCGAGGAAAAATCACAGATGATCCGATCTAAAAGGAAGGAGTGCCGAGTAATCTTCGACAACGAAAGCAAATTATGGCGGAAGTGTTGGCCTTAGAAGGGTCCCCCCTTATTTATACACCCCAAAGAAAGTATCCGACGGCCCAGATCGACTCTCTCCAAAATGAAATGTCGCGCCTGCCAGCTGTCAGAGCTTCATGTGTCGATCGGCCATTAGGGACGTCCCTTCGGTTGCAGATGACAAGCGACAGCCTGTCGCGTCCGCCAACTGATGCCCGACACGCGGCCCGTATCCCAATAGACGACCGACTGAAACGGTGCCCCCTTTTTAAAGAACGATCATTTCATTTGATCTGCTGACGCCATCGGGGATACGTGTGAAGATTCAGGCGCGCGATGAGGCGACATGTGGGCCCAAAAGATCGAAATGACATGACCTCCAAACGCCGTGCCGTTCCCAGGCGATCCGCGTTATAATTCCTTGGCGCCAAATTGAGCAGAAGAAAGACCGAGCAGACCACTCTCGATCCGACCCTTGGATAGGTCGGAACAAAAGTAGGGGGCTAATGATGATGCTTACAAGTAGTGTCTCCTCGGATTACGACACGTGGCGGATGATGTGTCCCAATGGCTATGAAGGTGGGATAAATGAGTTGCATTGTGAGGATTCCTCGGGACTTCGTCTAGGGGAACATGTCCGACTTTCCAGGAGACCTCCCTGAATGCATTCCGCCTTCACCTTCTAATCTACCAACAGCTCGCCTCCGATCTATCTCAGTCTCCTTGCTCGTCTCCGAGCATCTGACGTGCCGAGCTTCTTCGGTCTCCTTGCTTGTCTCCGAGCATCCGACGTACAGAGCTTCACCGGGCTCCAGGCTCGTCTTCGACCTTCGAAGTGACGAGCTTCCTCGGCATCCAGGCTCGTCTCCGGGCCTCCGACGTGCCGAGCTCCCTCGGCCTCCCTCGTTCTACCGAGAGCGCATATCCCATGCGCCCCGCAATGGCTCCGTGTTTATCTCCAGGGCGAGATATCCGCCTCCTCACGATCTGCGCCGCACGCTAGCACATCCCTCCATTAATGTGCGCATCTCGCCAATCAAGGCAAGAATAACGTGGGGACATAACTAACGGAGGTGATCTCGCGCCCGCTCGTTCCACGCAATCCCTATATAAACCCTTCTCTCAGACGACTCAGGGATCTCGAATTATCTCAATACGCCACCACTTTGCACCTATTCCTCGGTTCTAACTTGATCGTCGGAGGGTCCTATGGTGTTCATCTACCCCGGGATTTCTTTGCAGGTAGCTCGGTGTCCAACACCAACGCATTGAGATCCACACTCAACAACTCTAAAATCAAATCACAGCCGTCCAAGACAGCCATCGCAGGATCGACGGATGACAGCATCTGAAGGAGATCCGAAGCTCCATCATACTGACATTTGGATTTTTATAAATCAATCATATTAGTTTGCTTTAAATCTGTTCTTTCCAAGGATTTTAAGAGCGGTAGGTAGTGTCGGGCAGGAGTACCAACTACTGCCTAAGCAACTAGGCACCGAATAGACAGTTTTAACTTTCTCTAAGTAACTACTTCCAAAAGGAAGGATGCGAAAACTATTCTAATAAGTAATTCTCTAATATTCCAATAAAACGTAAATTATGTGAATAATATTATTTAAAAATGTAATGAATATGCATGTAACAGTATAAAAAGCGATGTATTATGTATAACATTACTTGGATAGTATATTAAACATCCAATTTGGAAATTAAAAAGGTGTAAAACGTCTAGAGACCAGGCAGTTCCTGCCTAGGTCCGCTGTTTTGTTTAAAGTTTGGGCCAGGCGCTTTAACTGCTAAATCCAACTCCTATCCCAAAACTGGAGTGGTCTACAACCGCTCCTGCCTCGGCGGTTATGCTCTCAAGTGTCTATGGTGTTCCTTTTAGACATATGGTGATTTTATGAGAAATGCTTATCTTATATGCGGAGATGGGATGTTTGGAGCCTTCATGTAACAGACAGGATATACAGGCCGTTGAATTGTCTCCCGCATAGACATAAACATTTCGTGTGTCGATGTTTCAGCATACCAAGCTTTTCTGATGGGATGCCTCTTTTGAAAAATACCAGCTTGGCATTGTCTAGGTAATTGTTTTTCCATTTATGTCATTCTTATGATATATAGATGTGTAAGCATGCGCATTCATGTTGACATCTTTATCAGGATACTATTAATTTTATAATAAGCAATTTGCATGAAATTTAATCTATTTGTACTTCTTGTAGTAGAACATTCATTGCTTTAGTTAATGATCTCTTGCTGAACACACACTACTTTTGCATGGGACTTGTATATTTGTGAACCTGCAATGGAATGTGCAGATCAGATAATCGCCGACTCTTTATTATACTATGCCTTGTAGGTCTAAGATCATTTTAGGTTCTTTATATTATTTGGTGGCATCTAATGTCAAAACTGTGATATTCATCTTCATCACAAGAGGCAGTTCAAAGGCACATAGCGAGCTATCTTAATAAACGGTTCATGTCGTTCATGATTGTCCCCATGTCCAGAGTTATCAAGGGTTGAAATAATGTTGTTTTGAGACGAGTTTTCCATGTAACGGATGGTTACAGATGATTGATTTTTCAATGATGGAAGAAATGCCATCAATTTATCAACGAGTAGAAGTTTTCCAGATATATGAGATTTCTGTACTGACATTGTAGTCCTGGGAGCATCCAGTCTGAACAGAAGTGTTCACCATGTAACTGACTATGTAGAAGAACAGTTCCTCTCCTGGCAACTGATAAGAAGCATATAATAGCACAGATCCACAGGCATAAATTATGCCATACGATCGTACCATATATTTTAAGACTCGTAATATTATGAAGGATGGTCTTTCTCATGATTAGGTCTTACAATGCCCTGAAGGAAAATCCTCTTTTGAGTAAATCTTATATCATTATGAAGGAAAGTCCTCTCTTGATGCAATTAGCCCGAGCAGTCGAAATCATCACATTTTCTTTATGGGGTCTGGAGCCGTTTATGCGTTTCAACAGAAACTCGTTTCTTCATGTATGCGTTATGCTCTCTTTATGCTCTCTTTTTCTTTGTTACTTCCTCCATAAGCCCCCATCCCTTAATTGGATCCTTATGGTTTCCGTTGATAAGTAACATAGTCTATTTATAATGTCACAGCGGAATGACAATAACAGGAAGAAGAGTAAAACATACTATATTATTACCTCATACCTTCAACCCTTGCTGCTTTGGACTGAAGCAACACTCGTCTGCAGGTTTTTTGCCGATCTTGGTTATCCCTCTCTTATATATAGCAAACCTTTTGAGTAACATGTTATGCAGGAATGTCAAATTAAGATACTTTTTTATTTTATTTTGCAGGACATTATACCCTGTAGTTTTACCTTCTGCAGCTAGCCAAGTTTTTAAGCAGCGGCTTTTGAACTTTGTACAATCATTGTCAACGGTGCTGGCTTTTGCATATTGTCTAATGAGGTATGCTCTATCTATATGCTTCTCTCTTCCCACTTTCATTTTTATTGGATTCAGTACCGCTACAATATATTATTGGGGTCACATTTTTCTTGCCTTATTCCCTGTTTCCAATGATAACTTCGTATTATATGATGCTTGATGATGTTTTACCTATGTAATCCTCTAAGGTTCCATGCAGTCTTTGATTGGAGTACATTACAAATTAATATTTTGAGTTCTTTGTTTATTTGAAGAAAAAAATTATACTTTGCTGTAATACTGATGCCAAAATGTTTTATGAGTCTATAATATACACCAATTTTTATGGCATGTTGTACTTGACCCGGTTATGTTTCTTCTGTGCAGCTTGATTCAGCAAACACAAAAAATCTTTATGGAGAAGAATAGCTCGAATGATTCATGAAATGTATGTGCCCATTGTTTTTTGATTGTGCGAATTGCCAATGCTTCTCTTTGCTTATTTCTTAATTTTTAAATCAATTGTGCAGCCATAATGTCATGTCTTTGTGATAAGTTACCAGGAGAGGAAAGTAATTTTTGTTCTTTGATCATTCTATAGTATTTAGCAATGAGTTTGCTTAAGCTAGTTCTATATAAAAAATTTATCTAAATTTGTATGGATTAGGGTAAGAAAATTTATTTAGGAATAGATCTCACTAGTAAAATAGGGGGTTGCCCCTACGGATGGAATTATCCGTTGGGGCAGATTTTACTTGGCCCTACGGATTAATCCGTAGGGCTAAAGGGTTGCCCCTACGGGCTCTGACGTTCAAGAATAAAAAAATTAATTCTTAATTTGGTGTTTGTCCCTACGGTGGCGCAAAAAAAGGACCTACGGATATATCCGTAGGGGCAAGTAAATATCGTTTTAAAACAAAGCCAGATCGAAAAGCCTACGCTCATTTTCTCTCTCTCCCTCAAACGCGCGCGAAAAACCCTAAATCGCCACCCTCGCGTCGCCACCGTCGTTGGGCAGAGTCGCCACCGTCGTCGCCACCGCCGATTTCGTCGCCACCGTCGTCGCCACCGCCGGTTTCGTCGCCACCGTCGTCGCCACCGCCGGTTTCTTCGCCAATTCGCCACCGTCGTCGCTCCAGCCCACCAGCGCACCCGTTCAGGTATAAATCTCGAGGTAAATTAAAGTATTTTTGGATTATTCATGGCTGGGTCTGGGTTGCGCGCGCGAGAGTTGGGTTTGGGCAGGGGCGCGATGGCGGTCGGTGTCGGGGTCGGGGTTGGGTTAGGGTTGGGGTTCGGCTGCTGCTGGGGTGGGGCTGGGGTTAGGGTTACGGTGGGGCTGGGGTTAGGGTTACTGTGGGGCTGGGGTAGGGTTACGGTGGGCTGGGGTTAGGGTTGGGGCTGGGGTAGGGTTACTTTGGAAAACATCATATGGTTTTTTGGTTTCAAAAATATTAAAACAATTTCAGGAATAGAGCCAACCGGAATATAATGATCAAAACATTTTGAACCGTAAATAAAGTCGGAAATATTAAAGAAAAGGCAATAATTAACCTTCTAAATTTTTTGCTAAGACAGTGAAACAAAGATTTTAGCAACCCAAGATAGAAAATAACCATATGGGAAATTAAGGAATGAATTACAGTAAATTAAAAATAAAGGAAAGATAAGGGAGAGCAGATCGCAATGTGAATATGTATGTGGATGGATAAAATTTCAATGTGAACATCGCAAGTAATCAAGTAAACATAATAAGAATAAATCGTTTAATTAATCATTTGAAAGATGAGATCGATATAAGGAAATGATATATATATATATATATATATATATATATATATATATATATATATATATATATATATATATATATATATATATATATATATATCGTACTTAATGCAAGAAATGATATAGGTAAAACAGATGTTATGGAATAACGGCCAAGAGAATTGAATATTTGGGTGTTCTTTTTAAATATCATCACGTTTAGTTGCAAGCGTCAAAACCTAAATGAGAATGTAACTAAGGAGATTCAAAACTAAAAATAGATAAATTAGTTTATAGAAATAAAATGAAATTTGATTTCTCTATAAGGATATATAAGATATACTTTAGTAAACGAATAAGGGAAATTACTTAGTTTATTCCTCCATAGATAATTGCAACCATTTATATCTCTATATCTTCATTCTATTTATTTTTAGAAATATATTCATATGAAAGTTAAAGGATAGATTAGACCGATATCAAGATGATAATCAAATATATAACTAGTGTTTATGAAAAAGTCAAGAATAAATGGAATAAATTTAAAACATTTGAAGTCATATAATCAAAGGAATATTCTTAATATGTGAACTCTAATCACAAGTTGCATGGGAAGGAAAATATATTCCTATGCTTTATGATTTCAGCGGATAGCTCAAGTTTAGTTTCAACTTTATATTCTTATTTTTCACTCTTTTTTCTTTAGTGCTTCTTCCTCCATTTCTTTGAAGAGTCTCTCACAGCGAAATACACTCCATTTTTTCTTAATGGGATAGAATCCTACCCCCGACAGCCGGAACACATACATACAAACGCATAATTAGAGAGCGACTCGAGATGTTCGGGTTAAAACCAATATATGATACTCGATGATGATATGAAACCTTCATATTCCCATCGATACCCGTATATGAAATTAAAGCGCCACTTAGTCCCCGTCTATCGGTTAACATACGTGCGATGCTCGTCGTGACCTAGAACTATACGAAGGTTGTTAAATATCGGACAGTATAGCTCGATACTAACAACCGTCGTATAGTCTGCGCGACGAGAAAATTCAATCGTATGGTAACCCATAGATTTGTCCCGTGTGGACAAGTTAAGAATGTATAAAGCAAACGCCTTCATTCACTTGTGTTTTCATCCGTTTCGAGATATTTCGTCGGTACCTTTCCGCTGGTTCTCCGTGTACAAAGATAGATTAGATGTTCATTTCAACGTTGTTTCACAGCTTTGAAATGATTATCTATTCTATTACAGTGTACTCGGAGAACAGCGGGGAGGTGCTGCCGAAATTTACTCGAAACGGTTGAAAGCACAAGTGATGGGCGTTCGCTCTATACATTCTTAATGGGATAGAAGCCTACCCCCGACAGCCGGAACACATACATACAAACGCATAATCAGAGAGCGACTCGAGATGTTCGGGTTAAAACCAATATATGATACTCGATGATGATATGAAACCTTCATATTCCCATCGATACCCGTATACGAAACTAAAAGCGCCACTTAGTCCCCGTCTATCAGTTAACATACGTGCGATGCTCGTCGTGACCTAGAACTATACGAAGGTTGTTAAATATCGGACAGTATAGCTCGATACTAACAACCGTCGTATAGTCTACGCGACGAGAAAATTCAATCGTATGGTAACCCATAGATTTGTCCCGTGTGGACAAGTTAAGAATGTATAAAGCAAACGCCTTCATTCACTTGTGTTTTCATCCGTTTCGAGATATTTCGTCGGTACCTTTCCGCTGGTTCTCCATGTACAAAGATAGATTAGATGTTCATTTCAACGTGTTTCATAGCTTTGAAATGATTATCTATTCTATTACAGTGTACTCGGAGAACAGCGGGGAGGTGCTGCCGAAATTTACTCGAAACGGTTGAAAGCACAAGTGATGGGCGTTCGCTCTATACATTCTTAATGGGATAGAAGCCTACCCCCGACAGCCGGAACACATACATACAAACGCATAATCAGAGAGCGACTCGAGATGTTCGGGTTAAAACCAATATATGATAATATGAAACCTTCATATTCCCATCGATACCCATATATGAAACTAAAAGCGCCACTTAGTCCCCGTCTATCGGTCAACATAACGTGCGATAATTTATTCTTTTCAACGACAAACGCACACACAAAGCATATACATGAATTTTCTTCTTTGTCAGTAACTATCCCATTCTTATATTTCTCAATATAGTCAGCATAACCTACAATTTATATGTTATTCAGTCTAACATGGCCCATGAGTACGTCAGAGTTAAGGACTGGATGTATGTGGATTGGAAACAACGTATGCAACCTAAGTTTATCGCAGGAGTTGCTGCTTTCCTTGAATTTGCACGAGCACATAATAAGATCATAATAGAGAAGATTCTCTGTCCGTGTGATAGATGTGGCAATAAGTACTGGCGGAAGGTAGAATTGGCAGAGCTTCATATTGTAAAATATGGGTTTACTAGACTTTATTCAATTTGGAAATATCACGGGGAAGGAGAAGAATGCAGTACTGCGGTAGAAGAAGGAGAACACGATAATGCGGCAGGAGAAGAAGAAGAATTCGGTAATACGGCAGGATACGGAAATTTATTTCCATCAGAAGAAATGGAGGATATGGTAGAGGCTGCCCTAGGTGAATCTATTCGTACCGAAGATGACATTCCTTCCGGTCAAGGACCGCGTGCGGATAAATATGAAAATTTCATGAATGATGCTAGGAAACCAATTTATGAGAATGCGAAGTATTCCACCCTCTCATGGTTCGTCCAACTTTTCCAAATTAAGTGCCTAAATGGATGGAGCAACAAGTCATTCACAATGCTTCTTTCGTTCTTGAAAGATTCTATGCCTCCGGGAAATAATGTGCCCGAAAGCTGGTACGAAGCCCAGAAAATGATGTCTGATTTGGGTCTAAAGTGCGAGAAGATTCAAGCATGTCCTAAAAATTGCGTGTTGTACCGGAAAGAGAATTCAGATTTGGAAGAGTGTCCAACATGCGGAGAGGCCAGGTATAAGCCGAAAGATTCTGATAAGAAGCCTGATATACCTGTGAAGATAGCACGATATTTTCCCATAACACAGAGGCTACAGAGGCTATTTAGGTGCAAGAAAACAGCCGAGGCAATGATTTGGCATCACCGTGCTCCTCCAAGCGAAAATGGAAAAATGAGCCATCCAAGAGATTCACCGGCATGGAAGGATTTCGATAGGAGGCACGCAATATTCAGTAGCGATCCTCGCAATGTCCGGCTCGGACTGGCTGCCGATGGCTTCTGCCCATTCAACTATATGGCTGGAAGTCACAGTACATGGCCCGTTGTAATGATAATTTATAATCTGTCGCCTTGGTTGGCTATGGACCAATCATACTTTATGATGCCTCTTCTTATCGACGGACCAAACTCACCGGGGAACAATATCGACGTCTATCTCCGACCTCTGATTGAGGAGCTGAAAACTTTGTTCATTGATGGTGTAGAGACATATGATTCAAACACAAATACAACCTTCATACTGCGTGCGGCTTTAATGTGGACAATTAATGACTTTCCTGCGTATGGAATGCTTTCAGGTTGGTCCGTACATGGTCACAAAGCATGTCCTCATTGCCATGAACACACAACATCAAAATTTTTGAATTTTAGCAGGAAGGTTTGTTATTGCGGCCATCGACGTTTTCTGCCTCCAGACCACCCCTATAGGTTAGACACGGTTCACTTTGATGGTCATCAGGAGCTTCTTGGGCCTCCATCCCCATTGTCCGGAGAGGACGTGACTGCTAAATGGGATGGTTACAATAACGTGACCTTCGGGATGGATCCGACGAGATAGGTCAAACCACAATATTGGAACAAGTTAAGCATTTTCTTCAAGCTTCCGTACTGGTCTACAAATTCAGTGCGTCATTGTCTGGATGTCATGCATATAGAGAAGGGAGTATCAGAGCACATACTTAACTTGCTTCTGTGTAAAGACGGGAAATCGAAAGACAACATGAATGCCCGGATGGATCTACAAGAGTGGGGAATAAGAAGTGAACTGCACCCTAAACCGGTAGCGGGTAAACCGGGCAAGTTTGTACTTCCCAATGCCGCTTATCATATGTCACAACCGGAGAAGAAAAGATTCCTGCAGGTGTTGCATGATTTGAAAGTCCCCACAGGCTTCTCAGGATCATTCAGCAAGAAAATAAAAATTGTGAAGGGCAAGATCGATGGGCTGAAAAGTCATGACCACCATGTTATCGTGGAGCACCTTCTTCCATTAGCCCTCAGGACTTCTCTCCCCGACTCGGTTGGTCTGGTAATCAACGACCTATGTTGTTTTTTCAGGGAGTTGTGTGCTAAAACGCTGGAGGTTGCGACGCTGGATAAACTAGAAAATTCTATTGCGTTGATACTTTGCAAGTTTGAGCGTATTTTCCCACCGTCATTCTTCGATATCATAATACACTTGACGGTTCATCTTGCAACTGAGGCGAAATTAGCCGGACCGGTACAATATCGATGGATGTATCCCGTCGAGAGGTACGTTAAATTTTTCGTTTCGCGCAATTTATAAATTTATTTTTGTCATGTATGCCCGTGTTTATTTATTCAACATATTCTCATTAGGTACCTTTACACTCTTAAGAAGTATATACGCAATAAAAATCGACCAGAGGGTTCTATCATGCAAGGTTATCTTCTTGATGAAGCAACCACATTTTGTTCCCGCTATCTGGACGAGAACATTGAGACAAGGCTTAACCGACCACGAAGAATTCAAGACGGGCCATATGGTAAAGCCGAGTATAAGAGGGTAGACACTATGTTTATCAACAAGATATACCGGTTTTTCTTGCTTAATTGCGTATGTCTTGAACAAATTAGAGAGTAAGTTCTTTTGGATTAATTGTTATATCTGTGTTTGTGTGTATGAAATGACATAATATTAATGTCACAATTATTTGTCGAAAACAGAACTCATTTTAACGAGGTACGTGAGGGGCATCCTGATTGGAACGAAGAGCGTTTGGAAAAATACCATCAGGATAATTTTTGTGATTGGGTCACAGAGCATGTAAGTTATTCGAATTACATTTTATTGTTATCGGTTTTAATCTAAACTTGTATCGTTATGTATTTATCGTAAAATTTGTTTTGTTAGATCCACGATCCGAACTTGTCTGCATCATTTGAGAGTGATTCAAGATGTTTAGCTCAATTTTCTAGTATGGAGGTTGCACATTACAAAGGATTTGGTGTCCTTGGATACAAATTCGAAGTTAAGGACATAGAAACATCTAGAATCACTCAGAATAGTGGGATTGCGACGGTAGGATCGGACGGTGTGATTTACTATGGGTACTTAAATTGTATACTCGGCATCCACTATCCCGGACGATCAGAACCCTTTTATATATTCCACTGTACTTGGTACGATCCGCGAACCGATACAGACAAGTGGAGAAGCAGTCTTGGGACCTGGAAAGATGAATATGGATTGACCAGTGTGAACACACTTCGATTTTACGGTCAGGACGATCCGTTTATCTTTCCGAACCAAGCGTTCCAAGTATACTACTCACAGTGTTTGAAGCATCCGGGGTGGAGTGTTGTATGCCGATGGAAACCTAGAGATGTCTACGATGTCCCAGAATACGAGGACAGCGATGAGGACGAAGAAGAGAGAAGGCTTAAAGTGCTCCGACCGTCTGTTTCGAAGGACGGGTTGTCTTCGACCGATCATGAAGTTACGTGGGTTAGAAATGACATCGACGATGAAATCCAAGTAGATATGTATGATGCGCCCACGAAACGAAAAAGGTTATCAGTAATGTTATATTATTACTTCACATTTTACGCTCTAGATCATATATAGTCAATACTTTTAATGATTGTCTAATGCGTCCACGAACCGTTTATCTAGATTTGATGACGATGTCGGGAGCAGCGAGGGGCGGCAGGAGCTCCAGCCGCGGCAGAGGCAGAGGCAGAGGCAGAGCGGTTCTGCCGCCCGGAGAGCTCCGTAGGGAGCTTCAGAGGGCCGGTCTTGCACCCAGATCGGAGACCCCTTCGGATGCCTCCTTCCGTGTTGATTTGGCCACACCTCCAGGTATACTGCACGCATATCCATTTTGAATGTAATATTACAGATATTCATGCATGTTTATGTAAAAATTACTTATATTGTCAATGTTTGATTGTCTAGTTGTTGGTGATGCGTCCACATCTGGGACAGAGGCCACCCCCGCTCCTCCAGGTATGTTTATATATCATATAGTGTATGTATATTGATTTAGAATGCTATATCATAAATATACACATTCCTTTTGCTCTTACTTAGCAATTTTTATTATTGTCTAGCTGTAGGTGGTGACACCACCGCACCTGCGGGTATGTTTATATGTCCTATAGTGCATGCATATTGATTTAGAACGTTATATTATTGATCTACACATTCCTTTTGCAATTACTTATAAAATCTATTTTTAATTGTCTAATTATAGGTGGTGCGTCCACACCTTCCACAGGGGCCACTCCTGCCGCTTCCATACCCTCCGCATCGTCTGCAGGTTAGTATGAATAAATTTAAAATATTTATTTATTTTACATATGCTCTATAGAATAAATATGAACTTCATGGAGATTTAGCGTCGATGTTTATTTTACAGTTGGAGGGGATGCGTCCGGGACCCCGGTTGTTCCTCACCGGAGGAACTATCGTCCCGCTCGTGCTGCTGCTCGGGCCCAGGCTCGTGCGCTATTCACCGGAGGTATATATCACACTTGAATTCTTAATACAACTTTGTCTTATTATTGATTGTCTTGATATTTCGTGCAGACGCAGGGCCTCTCCACCCCCAGAGGGGGACTCGAGGCCCGAATCAGTCCCATAGGCTGAGGCCTGATAGAGCTAGGGGGGAGGCAGCATTCCCCCTATTTTTTACCCTTGACTATCGCTATACCGGTCCTCATGCCGAAAGGTTCGGCCGGTATTTGGGGGACGAGAGCCGGATCGTGAAGAACTATCCACTTCACGTTGAGTGGGGCGAGCAGCACCAGCGCTCATTCTCCCTCTTCTTTGAACAGGCTCAGGTATGTATTAATATATATTTTCATTTGATCTATCCAATATATTTATTATTAACACTTGCAATCTAATAACAATGTTTTTTTGTATTTTCAGTTGGATTACGATTTTCAGCCTGTAGCCGACCCTGATCACCCGGGGAGGGTGCTCGACCTTCATGCTCTGTACAATGGCCTGATGAAGAACATGCAGGCCAAGGTCCGATACAACAGGAATGAGCTGAAGGCCGACTGCTACTCCCTGTGGATAGCGACCCCCGAGGCAGAGAGAGCGGCCCTCCTATCTACTCCGGCGTTTGCGAGAGTCGACGTAGAGACATGGCCTATATTGTGCGCTTATTTCGACTCCGAACGCAAACGAGTATGTATTTTAAATTTAATTCATTATTTATGATATAATTTATTTCTTTGTGTTTCTTAATTAGAAAACTAAATGTTAATGCGTTGTGCAGAAACAGGCCGCTCAGAATACGGAGAACAGGAAGTCGGCGAAGAGGGGTCGCCCCACTTACACAGGTGGCTCGAGGAACATTACTCGAGCCACGGAGTTATCGGTAAATTAAGAGTTATTCTCTAATATTCTGCAATATTAAGAGTTATTCTCTAATATTTCTAATATTAAGAGTTACTTTCTAATATTGCAGACAGCTCGGACCGTGGCGTCAGGTGGTACACCGAGCGTGCTGTCCGCATATCTTGCCGTCCACGGCACCTCGACAGATCCCGCCACGGGCGAGCTTCGATGTCCCGACGTCGCTACCCAGGAGTACTGCGTAAGTGTTAATATTTTTTCTACCCAAATTTGAAATTTTAGTTTTGGAAGGTTCAAGTTTAAATTTTATACTTATACTTTACTGCTTAATGTGGGTGTAGGAGCGGGTGGTTGAGCAGGCCCAGGCCTCGGGGATCGATTTTACCGGACAGAACGATCCGAGGCTGCTGACCCCAGTTCTGGACGCCGCACACGGAGGGCACCACGGAGGTTGGGAGAGAGGCCGGGGATTGGGCCCCAGCAGGGCCCATATGAGGTTGGACTCCACCCCGGCGGTTACTTCCTCCGTCTCCAGTGGCCGGCATGTCCATCAGGAACTGGATAGCTTGAGGGCCACCGTTCAGGAGTTGAAGGAGATGCTGGTATGTATACTACTTTATTGTAAAATATCATTTCATATTATATACATATCAATATATCCATAATTAGTACGTAGCTTGAGCTTATTTGGTTTTAGAATTAAGTTTGATTAATCATACATACATATGTAATTAAAATAAACAACGCTTTTCCAAACTAGATATCCAAACAGGGTTTCGAAATAACTTAATAATGAAAAGAATTCGAATAATACACAGTTCTTACACGCTTCTTACACACGTTATGTCCAGACGCGACAGGGTAGATCGGCCGAGCCTCCACATGCATCTCCTTCGGCTGCGGCTCCGCAAGCCACTACATCGGCTGCGGTTCCGCAGACAGCTCCTGTAGCTCCACCGCCCACTCAGACTCCCGCAGCCGCGGCTCCGCAAGCAACTACCTCGACGGCGGCTGCGCAGACCACAACGCCAGCTCCACATGCCGCTCAGACTCCCTCTGTAGCATTAGAGAGTGTATTTACCGAGGAGCAGGCGCGCGTTATTTTAACGTTATTCGGAGGTGGAGCTGGACCGAACTAGGGTAGCTTTTTGGTTCTTATTTTTTGAAACATGTATTTATTTATATCACATTGTACTACATTTTGAAACGATATTGATATTGGTTTGAATTTATATCATATTCAGTTTTTGGGTTTCTTTTGTATATTATATATATGCGTGGGATGTGATTATGAATACTGCAATATATGATTTGATTGATGTATATAGTATTGTGCACAGGGCGGGAAAAAATCTAGCAGCCCTTTTTTAAAAAAAAATACAGACAAAATGTACCTACGGATTAATCCGTAGGTATATATGTTGCCCCTACAGCGTTAGCCGTAGGGGCAAACTATCAGGAAACCTGATATTTTCCCACCTGATATCAGTGCAGGGTGTTGGGGGTGCCCCTACGGATATGTACGTAGGGGCCACTGTTTATCCCCTACGTATATAACCGTAGGGGCAAAATATCAGGTTCCCTGATATTTTCCCCCCGATCTCAGTGCAGTGTGTTGGGAGTGGCCCCTACGGATATATTTGTAGGGGCTACTTGATATCCCCTACGGCTGTATCCGTAGGGGACGTAATAGGACCTACGGATATATCCGTAGGTTCAGACAATATATTCAAAAAAAAAATTAAATATATGATTTTATTACCCCTACGGGGTACTCCATAGGGGCTATAGCATCTACCGAGTTATCCGTAGGGGCATAAATTTGTCCGTAGGGGCACGTTCAGGACCTCAACTTGCACCTGCGGCCTTTGCACCTACTGGGTCTTTTTTCGCCCCTACGTATATATCCGTAGGGGCAGTGGATTGCCCCTACCGATAAATCCGTAGGGGCAAACCATATTTGTAGTAGTGTCTCCTACAGCCTCTAGCAGATTTTGATGTGTGAATTGTAGTAAATACCCTAATTAATTAATTAATTCTTCCTTCCAGTGCAAATTATTGCCTTTTTCTTCTTCTTCTGCTCAAAAAATATTCTTCTGAATTCATAATTCTTGATATTATATGATCTAAGTTGGAATATCGGTAATTACCAAATAATCTCTCAAACTAATTAAGTAGTTATCTTTGCAAGCTATTTTTACTTATTATGCTCCCGTTTTTGCTAGCCAATATATGACATGTGATAGGTCATGTGATTGGTGGTGTCAGACATGTCTTCAGTGAAGGAAGAAAATATGAAGGATTATGATCTAAGAACTACACAAAACTTAAAAGGAAAAACCTTTTAGTTAGAAAGGATAAAATGATATTAGCTGGAAAAAATAATATAGACGAATAGAATAATATTAAGCGAAGTCATGGTTTACTTGTATCGAAAAAAATCGCATCAAATATTCTAATAAGAGGATCATAAGGGGATTTTACTTAAAAGAAAGTTGTTGATGGAATGAAGAATGGCAAACGATAATTTAAAATAAAAGAGGTATTAGCAAAAAAAACATAACAACTTATTTCTAAGATATGAACAGCACAGGCTTCGAGGATGTAGTTTAATAGTAAGCATAGAAGTGGTCAAGATTAAATGTTCACATTTGCTTATGTTAACTAATAAGAGATTACTTATACAGGGAAGGATATTTACTAGCTTGACAATATGTGGGAGAGAAGAAGTCGAGACCAAGCCCAACAAAGTGAACATATTATAGAGAAGGTATAGGGTTTTAGGAGTAGGAGAATGTAAAGCAAGGTAGAAGAGTTGTTTCCATAAACTGTTAGGAATCATATGTGAGATTTCTTGATAAAGTCAAATGAACCATGCAAGCTTTAGATAGTTTGGTTATTACAGAAACTTTGGATTATGGTTCCAAAATGAAACGGGAATAGCTTTAAGGCATGGTGATTTTTGAACTCTTGGCTACAATGTTTGGGGGATGAATGGTTAGTATGGCTGACTAACTTATTGAAGAAAATTTTAAAGACAAACAAAGTTTCCCAACAACCGTAGGAGAAATTTGGTGCCTAATTTTGAGATATAGTAGCTTGTGCATACTATCTAGTTTCTAGGAGCCTAGGAATAAAACATAACACGTAGAATGTAACTTTCAGAAAGATTTAATTGAGAAAACATTTGAATGATTGTCTCTAGAAAATAGTTTGCTTTCATGGCAAGGAGGTTGACCATAGAATACTCACTACAGAGTGGCGAGATATAAGAGAGGAGCAAGGTTTTAAATATCGGATATCGGCGGAAATCGGAATCGTATCGGCTATGTGTCTCCTATGTCATATACGGACGATATATCGTCCGATATCGCAACATCGGTGAAAATTTATCGGTTTTATCGTATCGTGAGGGTCCCGATATGATATATCGGTCAATATATTTGCCGATATGACCGATATTTGATTCAATGGAGAGGAGGCTAGATTTATACCGGGTCTTGTTTAATATTTAGGGCAGACATGATTTGAGATCTGTACAGTTTAGAAAGTAAACATACAAGAATCTTGCTGTTATGGAGGTGAACGGAGGATACACAAATCTTCTCATAAGAAAATTAGGGCATCTATCATGTGGTGGAGATTAGATGTTGAACGTTTGGATGAGACAAATACTTTTCCTACAATCATATGCTTAATCATAATTTAGAATAAAGTTGTTACCTCTTTACATTAGCTATATGCTAGCTCACAAGGATATCTTGGATTAGGTCCTTGCTTTATTTTTTTCCTGATGATCATATTTGGTTGACAGGGCTAGAGAATGGATCAACCTCCAAAATCAAGATGATCATAATCTAAAGGGTTTAGAATTATCAGGGCACATTATATATGGAATGCAACTTTAATAAGGTTTAGAAAAGAATGAGGATATATGGAATGCAACTTTAATAAGGTTTAGAAAAGAATGAGGGAATAGTTAACATTGACGGCTATAGACACTGAAAGCCCAATAAGACTAATCAGACCATTGTTAAAATTGGGATAAGGGTAGAACTAGATTAATATGGGTTCAGGCTATGCAAGATGTGATGGTTGCTAATCTAACAGCCCAAAGAATTGGTATAAAAGGCTTTGTTGCAATTGATAATAGTTATAGTGAATTTGTAAAGATCCATCAATTTACGATCATATAATTTTCGATTCATGATAAATCTAGTACCTCAATTTTGTCAACTAACCTTTTCTTAACGAGATTGTTATTTGGATGGTGCTAGTATTTATTTTTATTCTCTTTGTATGCAGATGGGCTTCCAATTTGCAGGTAAAGCTGTTTATACAGCTGTATGGGTTGCTGCGTTTTCTTTATCCATGGAGTTGTTAGGGTTTTCGACCCACAAATGGGTCACTGCTGGAGGTCTAGGAACGGTGCTGCTGACCCTTGCTGGTCGTGAGGTACCAACACTTAATGGTCGCATTTTCTCATAGCAAATTATCATATTTTTCCCTTACTTCTAGACCTTTTCAAAATTCGGAAGTGATGAAATAATTACATATCATCCATCAATAATGTATTGTCTGTAACTTGTAGCATGAGTGAAGGGGAGCAGTCCCGTAATCTTGAATATATCCCACTTACATATATTGAGAGGTATTCTATCGATATATGGTGTTAGTGCAAGGTTTTGGCTGGACATTAAATAGCACGACCGTTAAAGCAAGTTTGTCTATCTGCAAACAAGGTTGTAAAAAGCGTTAGGCAGAGCTGAGCTGTTAGGGCACCGCCTAGCGTATAGTCACCTAGGCGGTTTTTTTAACTTTAGTAAAATTATATTACACACACACACACAAAATGATAAAATAGCAAAAATCATTGAAAAATTCTAAAAACAATGTAATTAGAAAAAATACTAAATTTATATAGCAACTTTACATTAAATGGAATGCATAGGATAAAAAAATTATAATACATGACATTAGATGAAATATATTGATAAATCATAAATTTCTAACTTAAACTTTCAGCTTGCAAATTACATAAATTGTGAAATAAAATTGAAAAGGAGAAGAAAGACATGAGAATTTAACATAAAATGATTTGGACGAAATTTGCCGGCGATTCTTTAGAGACTTGAGAATAGAGCGACGAGAGGTCCCCCGTGGCATCTGTCCCCCGGCCGACTCCTCCATACCAGCAAGAAGGCTGGCGGCAACGGAAAGCCCTGACAGGACCACGAACTGGACGTTCCCCTCCTGCACGGGAGTCCCTTCCGGAATCTCCGTCGGCGGCGTACGAGAGATCGTCCTCTTCCGCTTAAGAGGAACTCCGTCTTCGCCCTCTCCTTCATCCCTCGTCTGAGGTTCGGGAACCCGTGTACGCCTTTGGCCGCCGCCAGAACAATCATCAAGAGCTCGTGACGGGGCAGGTGGCCCCGTCGTCGGGGGCACATCCGGCGCAGAGCTCGAGTCACCCGGAGGCACGACCGCACCGCCGTCCCCCCTCTAGGACTGAGCGCCGAAGGCACTAAGAGTCTCGGATCGAACCATCTGTCCTGCCAAAAGGGAGTAGAGGCTTGACTCAGAAGGAAAGAAGCAGAAGGAAGAAGAAGAAAGACATCCAACCTGATGGGAAGAAATCCTCGAGAAGAGAACGCTGAGATCCGACAAAGAGGGGAGAGCGCCGAGCTAACAAGACTTAGAATGAGGAAAATGGGAAGAGAGAGTGACCCCGAATCAGGCCACCCCTCGATTTGTATAGCTGACATCCTCATCCAATGACGACGGTCGACTCCCGCCAAAACGATTCACTGCACTCAACGGCTACCATCGCTCCACCTGGCGCAAGCACATTGGCAGCGTCCCATCGGACGCGAGAAGCCTGCAGCACGTCACATCAGCCAACCGGCACCCGACACGTGGCCCGTCGCTTCACCAAAGAGCACACAATCCGGCGCACCCTCTTTAATGCAAAAGATCTCGTCCTGATTTGCTGGCCTCATCCAGAAAAGACAACCAACTACCCAGAGACACGCCCGACGATATCTTCGGAAAGGAGCTCACCTCGGGTGATCCGGCAAACCACTCTCGATCCGACCCGTCAGCTGGTCGGGACGAGAGTGGGGGGCTAAGATGATGCTCGATCTCGGTGGTCTCCCAGATCAGGGCACGTGGCAGATGACGTTTCCCAGAGCATGCAAGAAAGGACTTACAGTGGCCGACCAGACCACACCAACGCTCGTCCTACCGAGCGAACCTGGTTCGCTTCCGACCCCCCTGCACAACTGGCCTCCTCGGCCTCACAACTCGTCTCCGAGCTACCGCAGAACCAAGATACATCGGCTCTCCTGCTCGTCCGCGAGCTCTCCCGCCGAGGTCATCTTCCTCGGTCTTATCGACCGACCAACAGCACCGCTTGCAGGGGTAACCGCCATCCCGCGAATCTTGCCATGCACGAGATCTCCGTCGGCCACATCCCACATTCCACGCCACCACGATCCCCTATTAACGAGCCTGTCTTGCCATTAATGGGAGGTCCCGCTCATCACGCGGGCGTGACGTCGGGAGCGTAACGGCCGGCGTGATTCTCGTGCCTGCCTCGCCTGCTACCACCGTTATATAAACCCCTCTTCCAGACGGTTCAAGTAAGCCATTTTTACTCCACTAAGCCGTTATTCTGCTCGGATCTCCAGTCTAACTTGACCGTCGGAAGGTCCTCGGTGGTACAACCATCCCGGGACTTCCTTACAGGTAGCTCGGCAACCACAACCTCAAACCCATTGAGATCCACATGTCTCAGGAGCGACAGCCCCCAGATCAAATCTCAGGCACCCATCGCCGCCATCAGCAGATCAAAGGAAGGCAACATCTGAAGGAGATCTATGCCTCCATCAGGGTTGTTGCGTTTTCTTTATTCATGGAGTTGTTAGGGTTTTTGACCCACAAATAGGTCACTGCTGGAGGTCTAGGAACGGTGCTGCTGACCCTTGCTGGTCGTGAGGTACCAAAACTTAATGGTCGCATTTTCTCATAGCAAATTATCATATTTTTTCCCTTTCTTCTAGACCTATTCAAAATTCGGAAGTGATGAAATAATTACATATCATCCATCAATAATGTATTGTCTGTAACTTGTAGCATGAGTGAAGGGGAGCAGTCCCGTAATCTTGAATATATCCCACTTACATATATTGAGAGGTATTCTATCGATATATGGTGTTAGTGCAAGGTTTTGGCTGGACATTAAATAGCACGACCGTTAAAGCAAGTTTGTCTACCTGCGAACAAGGTTGTAAAAAGCGTTAGGCGGAGCTGAGCGGTTAGCGCACCGCCTAGGCGGTTTTTTTTTTAACTTTAGTAAAATTATATTACACACACACACACACAAAATGATAAAATAGAAAAAATCATTGAAAAATTCTAAAAACAATGTAATTAGAAAAAATACTAAATTTATACAGCAACTTTACATTAAATGGAATGTATAGGATCAAAAAATTATAATACATGACATTAGATGAAATATATTGATAAATCATAAATTCTAACTTAAACTTTCAGCTTGCAAATTACATAAATTGTGAAATAAAATTGAAAAGGAGAAGAAAGACATGAGAATTTAACATAAAATGATTTGGACGAAATCTGCCGGCGATTCTTTAGAGACTTGAGAGAAGAGCGACAAGACGAAAGCGCCAACGAGAATACTTTAAGGTTTCTTCGTTCGTATAATTTGAAAATAGATCGAGACGTGTATTGTATTGTAAAAAGGGTTTCGGGTCAGGTATTATTAGAAGAAAACTTTAATCTTAACGCATGAAGCGTATATTATAACCCATTTAAGCACCCATTTTGATGGGAAAGCTTACTTAAGAGCTTAAAATGTCTAGACTGTTTAATGCAACCGCTTAGGGTTAAAGCGGAGTGGTTTGGGACCACTTCCACTTAGGCGGTCAACCGCTTTATAGCGCATTGCATGCGAACTCTTGGAAGCAGGTTTCCTTAGATGTGAGCAGGCCTCCTGGGATTTATGACAAGGTCCTCTGGCCCATAAAAATTTGTCACCTAATTAGAAGGTTGACTCATGGAGGCTTGATCTTCATAAGGTTGACTAGCTCTCACAGGAAAAGTTTATATTGATGCTGATGTTAAATTTCCAAATATTAACAATCAGTAAATTGATGATTGTGATTATCACTACATAAATAATCTTTAAATGATTTTGTGCAGATATTCACAAACTTTTTATCAAGTATTATGATTCATGCCACCCGCCCATTTGTTCCGAATGAACGTATTCAAGCTAAAATTGAGGGCTATGATGTCTCTGTTACAGTTGAGGTTAGTTTTGTTTGCAGTTATATGCTTTGTTCTTCTCATTATAAGCCTTTCTGGTACAATTTTCCCTTGGGCCATTCCCTACTTGAATGCTGCATGCTATTTTTCGGCGAATAGAAAGTCTGAGCATATTTGAAGCTTTTAACAGAATTTCCTTCATTTGTTTGTTGAGAAATTTTCTGCACGAACTCCAATTTTATTCTCTTTCTTGCAGCATGTTGGTTGGTGGTCTCCAACTATTATAAGGGGTGAGGACCGTGAAGCAGTCCATATTCTAATCATATTAAGTTCACAGTTAATGTTGTGAGAAATCTTACCCAGAAAACTCATTGGCGTATTAAGACCCATCTTGCCATCAGCCACTTGGATGTCAATAAAATTAATGTTAGGATTTTTATAATGGTCAAATTGATTTTACTTGATCCAGACTGTCTTGATTTATATTCCATGATCATTAGATTCTTCTCTTTTTCCTGGGCAGAACATTGTCGCAGATATGAGAAAGGTTTTAGCAAAAAATCCTCTCATAGAACAGCGGAGGCTTCATAGAAGAGTATTTCTGGAAAATATCAATCCAGAGAATCAGGCTCTTTTGGTAAATATTCTTCTTCAGGAATTTGAACACTATCAATTTATCATATAGTTAAAGTCAACCGTTTGCATACTACCATGCTATCTATTCTATCATCAAGAGTCAATTTTATTTTCTCTTGGGCCTTTCTCTTTGTAAGGGGGGCAGTAAGTACCACTATACATATAATTTTGAAATGACAGTTATTTATGGATTTGTTTGTGGGTGAAAGTTATTTGCCTGTTGACATTTTCAAGTTGTTTGGAACAGGTAGTGCTGATATAGTATGGTAATAAAGCTTCTTGATGCCAAGTAATATAATGTTAAAGCCTTTTGCTGTGTGGCAAGAGGTCTGGAGTCCCTCTTGCATCAGGTCACAACCTATCATTCAAAAAAAAAGTTATGCTTTCGTCGATGCATATTTATAAGATTTGACTTCACCAACATTATATTAAAAAGCATTGTTCTTGTTGAAAACAATTAAGAGGAAAATACTTTATTGGCCTGAGAGAAAAGTAATAGTCCATCCAACTATATATAGAGAGTTATAGACCATCTCTCATGACAATCATATAATAACTAATCAAACTGATAACTAAATGTAATAACTAAATATATTTCCATAACAATATTCATAACACTCCCCGCAAGCTGGAGCTTGGACAGAAGACGAGTGAAAACCGGTCGAGAAAGAGCTTTGGTAAGAATATCTGCTAGTTGAGTTGCAGATGAAACATGCTGGTGTGTAACTACTTTATCTGTCATTTTGTCATGAATGAAGTGACAATCTATCTCGATATGTTTGGTCCGCTTATGAAAAACTGGATTCTCACAATGTGAATTGCGGCCTTATTATCACAGAAGAGTGTAGTCGGAAGAGAAGAAGGAACTCCAAGATCCCTCAAAATGGAGGGAAGCCATACCAATCCAACAATCGTATGCGCCATAGATCTATATTCAACCTCTGCAGAAAAACAAGCAACTACATTTTGCTTAGTTTTCCATGTAACCAAACTTTCTCCCAAGAAGACACAATAGCCACTCGTGGAACGACGATTATCAATGGATCCAGTAAAGTCAGCATCCGCAAAGGCTGTGAGCGACAATATAAATGATGGTTTGTAAAGAAAACCCTGTCCTGGAGAACCTTTGATTTATCTGAAAATATACTCAATTGCCGTAAGATGAGAGGACAAAAGATTCTGCATATATTGACTCACTGTGGTAACGGCATAGGTAATATCTGGACGAGTAAGATAAATAAGTTTCTCAACTAAACGTCGATATCGGCCTGGGTCAGGTAATGGAGAATCCGAAGGAGAGCGTAATCAAGATAGCTTGACCGAAGAATCCATAGGAGTGTTTGTTGGTTTACATCCCAGAAATCCTGTCTCAGATAGAAAATCAAGTGTATACCTGCGCTGAGAGAGCTGTAATCTACCAGAATTCCGTGATATTTCAATTCCAAGAAAATATCTAAGTGGCCCAAGGTCCTTGATATGGAAGTGAAGCTAAATATTCTTTCATCTTGTAAATACCAGCAGAATCATCTCCAGTGATAATATCAACATACACCAACACAATTACCCTGCGTTTGAAGTCAATCTGTCGTAAAATCATACTAGATTTTTCAAACCAGGCACGCGGTGACTGTTTTAGTCCATATAATGATTTGTATAGAAGACAAACTATAGACTCCCTCGGTCGCTCAAAACTAGGAGGCTGCTGCATATAAATAGTCCACGAGAGATCGCCATGAAGAAAGACGTCTTCACATCAAGCCGATGAAGAGGTCATGCCTTCGAAACAGCCAAAAATATAAGAACATGAACCGATGTTAATTTGGCAACTTGCGAAAAAGTCGCGACATAATCCAAAATATACTGCTGAGTAAATCTTTTGGCCACCAATCGAGCTTTGAGACGGTCAGTCGTTCCATCTGGATTTTGCTTGACAGTAAAAACACATCTACAGCCAATAACCTTCTTATCTGAACGCGGAGGTACCAATTTTCAAGTCTGACTAGAGCACAATGCAGCAATCTTCTCAAACATAGCTATATGCCAACCTTAGTGCTGAAGTGCTTCCTGAACAGAGGAAAGAAGAGTGATGGTAGACAGGGAAGAAACAAACTGACGAGCAAATGAGGTCAGTTTATGATAGGAAACATACTTAGAAATCGGATGAGCAGTAGTATTAGAACACTTATCCTTGCGTAAGGCAATAGGACAAGAGAGATCTTCGGAAGGCAGCGGTGGTGGAAAATCAGAAACAATGAACTGTATTGAAGTACCTGCAGAAGAATCGTTAGAAAAATCATTGGTGGGAGATGGCGGGACAACTTTCTTACGACGGTGGTATACCTGTAGACAAGGTACAACAGA
Source organism: Agapanthus africanus (assembly GCA_030015575.1). Lineage (NCBI taxonomy): Eukaryota > Viridiplantae > Streptophyta > Magnoliopsida > Asparagales > Amaryllidaceae > Agapanthus > Agapanthus africanus. Next base: position 508,015,495 of record JASDDO010000012.1, read on the forward strand.
CTGATCAGTAGGGAGCATAGGTTGAACAGATGAATCAAGCTCTGAGTAAGGTAAGTGTGGAACATGAATAGTAGAAGTGGGGTCCTTATTAAGTGGTGGAAAATATGCTTGATCTTCTAAGAATGTTACATCACATGAAGTACAAACTTTAGATGTGGCTGGGTCAAATAATACATATCCTTTTTGGGATCAAGAATAACCTTCCAACACTATACGGGTAGCTCTAAGATCAAGTTTGTCAAAATGATGACCAGAACGTGGGGATAGTATAGACAACCAAACATTTTAGGAGAAATAGGAAAATGATTGCTCTGTGGAAACAAAATAGAGAAAGGGGACTGGTTGTTTATGACCAGAGAAGGCATGCGATTGATATAAAAACAAACATGTAAGACTGCAAAATCCCACAATCGTTTAGGAACATGCATATGGAAAAAACAAGAGAATGGGCTATCTCAAACAAATGTCCGTTCATTTGCTCAGCAATCCCATTTTGCTGAGGTGTCACGCCCCACTTCCCAAAAGAAGGTAAAAAGTGGCGTGGCACGGTCCACAACCTAACTTTATTGAAGGTGGTCTGTTCAATACAGTTATGTTAAGCGTAAGAATAGTTATAGTATGCAGGGTGTGTACCAAAATAAAACAATAAAAGAGAAATGCATTTATTTCTATCAACCAAACTTTATTACATTCCAAGAGAAGGAGCAAAGCAAATTAATTGGTTTAATTACATCAAAGAAACAAAGCCCTAAACAAGTGGGCGACAAAGAAAACTAGTTAATCCTCCAATGCCAACTCTGCATAATCTTCGTTAGTCGGTTCCACGCCTAGATCTTCATCCTAAAACTCATTCCCATCTAATGGACATTCCAAAAAGGGAAAAAAGGAAAGTCCGTCAGCGAGTTATACTCGGGTAGGATTTGCCTCATAAGGAAGTAAGAATATAGGAATGAACATGTGTATATAAGAGTATGATGTATGCATGCAGACATAAAGTAAGAGGTGTAAAGGTATGAAATGTACAAACTTAAGACGTTTTGAAAAGGGGTATATATGAGCATGAGTATGTTGTATGTTATATGAAGGTAAGTGGTAGGAAGTATAAGTGAAGGTAAAAGTTCGAATCAGTTTGTTAAACAAGGGTACTAGCGTAAAACATTACCCTATTATTAGGGTAACTCATTAAACTTTAGTTAACATTCGAAGAAGAATTAATATAAAAACATCCTTTCGAGTGAAAGGGGCTAAGTTGGAAAAACCATATGCCGTCATTTAAATTTAGTATTATCCCCTTTGAAAAGGTGAAGGGATTTTTAACAAAACTAAAGTAGTTGGTGGAAAAGTGTAAGGAAAATATATACATCGTATCTAAAACATTTATTCTAAATATTTTATCTCAGGTGGATATTTTAAACAAATACAACATTTTAATAAAACGAGGGTATTTTGTGGAAGTACGCTATTTCGAGATCAAATTTGTAGTATTGGTAAGTGTGGGTATGTGAGGGGTGAAGTGATACCCCGTGGGTTATAACATTAAGCATATCACATTTCATGTATTACGAGAGTGCAATATTTTTTTTGACATATAGGAGTGATTAAGGAAACCATTTTAATCATGGGTTAAGATTATCATCATTAAGGGGTACAAAAGAATATGCATGCAAGAATATTGTAATACCATTTTAATATAGGGTTGATGATTAGAAGTTGGAACTAAGAATATTGAAAAAGAAGAAGGCGACAGATGAGGAGAGAGAGGCGGATCCTATCTTGGATTAGAGTTGGATGTAGATGGGTTGAAAACGTAGGCTTTTGCAAACTCCTCAATAGCTCCGCGCTCAGATTTTTCCCTGGTGATTGGGTGGAGCCGTAGCGTCGGCGTCGTCGATACGAAGACGTGGGTATTTTTTTCAGAATTTTTGGAGTTCTGAGGTGTGAGAAATCAATGTTTGAAGTGCCTATTTATAGGTTTTTTTTCAATAACCATGAAATCAAAAAATCTCTTAAATTAACCCAAAAATCCGTGCCGCCAATGATTTTCGAATCATCTGTTGATGATTGCGCCGCCGCCAAGGATTTCTAGTCGTTGGATGTTGATCCAACGGCCTAGGGCGCACCGCCATGCCGCCGCCAAGGTGCCACGTGCCCGCGTGACTGGGGATCACGCGGTTTCGCGTAGTCCCCACCACGTGGGCGCCACCGCGCATTTTGGGCCGTTGGATCCAAGCATCCAACGGTCCAGTTAAAGGGGTTTTTAAAAAAAATAAAATAAAAATTAATTAAAATAAAATCTCAACAAATTATTAAAATTATTGATTTGGTTTAAAAAATTTGTTAAAATAGGTAAAACTACGGAAAAATTATGGGAAAATTTCAGAAAATAGGGTATATTGTTATCTTTATTATAAAAATAATTTTGGGCCAAAAATAAATAATATATCCCATATTTACGGTTTTAGCTTAGTTATAATAATTATATAATATTTATTTTATCCTTGATATGTTTTTTTTGAACGTATATATATATATATATTTTCTTTTTATTTTTTTTGAAAATTCCTTTAATCCTATTTCTCGATGCCTTGAATATTACTAACACTATTTTTCTTCAAAAACATTCTTTTATCAACAAAATACGTAAATAACCACTTGATTTTAGGAATTTAAAATAAGAGATATTTTATTAGTAATCTCGGTCATTACAATCTACCCTCCTTAGAATAATTTCGTCCTCGAAATTTCCGAAGGTAAGTCAAAAAGAGAGAGAAAAAAGTTTTACATAATGAAATCTTCAAATAGGTGAGGATATCGTTCTCTCATCTTGTCTTCTCTTTCCCACGTGGACTCGCCGGGAGAGTCCTTCCTCCACATGACCCTAACCAATTTGATCGTCTTGTCTCTCAAAATCTTTTCCTTCCGATCTAGGATCTCCATCGATTGCTGTTCATAGGTCAGATCAGTCCCTATGGTGATTTCAGAATGATCCAAAACGTGACCGGGGTCGCTGACATATTTCCTCAATTGTGAGATATGGAAAACGTTGTGTACACCTTCCATAGAAGGGGGCAAGGCTAGACGATACGCAACCTCTCCAACTCGTTCGAGAATATCGAAGGGACCTATGAACCGCGGGCTGAGATTTCCGCGTCTCCCAAAACGTATCACTCCTCGGTTAGGAGAAATCTTCAGAAACACGTGTTCTCCTGGTCGGAATTCTAGTGGTCTTCTCTTCGTATCTGCCTAATGCTTCTGCCGAACTTGCGCTATGTGTAATTGTTCCCTGATGGTTCTTATTACGTCCACTGTCTCGACAATCAACTCGGGGCCTAGAAGTTCTCGATCCTCAACATCGTCCCAACTTAACGGTGATCTACACTTTCGTCCATACAAAGCGGCGAAAGGTGCCATGCCGATACTAGACTAGTAGCTATTGTTGTAAGCAAACTCTACCAAGTGTAGATGATCTTCCTAAAATCCTTTAAAATCCAACATACAGACCCGGAGCATGTCTTCGAGAATTTGAATAACCCTTTTTGATTGGCCATCGGTCTGAGAATGGTAGGCGGTACTGAAACTCAGATTCGTGCCCAGACTCTCTTGTAGGCTTTGCCAAAACGTGTATCTCGGTCGGACACAATGCAAATTGGCACGTCATGTAATCTGACAATCTCCTCCATATACCTTTTTGCAAGGCTTTCGGTTGATTGACCCACTCAAAAAGGAATGAAATGTGCCAACTTGGTGAGTCGATCCACAATCACCCATACTGCATTGTTTCCCTTAGAGCTGCGAGGGAGTGCTGTCACAAAATCCATAGCAATGTTTTGCCATTTCCATTCAGGTATTGGTAAAGGCTGTAATAGACCTGCCGTCCTGTGGTGCTCGGCTTTTACTTGTTGGAAAACAAGACATCTGGATACACTCTTGGCTATCTCCCGTTTCATTCCATGCCACTAATAGTTTTGCCTGAGATCCTTGTACATCTTTGTTCCTCCCGGATGAACAGAGTATGGAGAACTATGTGCCTCTTTTAATAATTCCTCTCTCATCTCACCCATGGGCACACAGACTCTGCATCCATATCTCAAAGAACCATCTTCATGGATGATGAAGTCCGTCCGCAGGTTCGCGTCCACCTGCTCTCTGATCCTTCGCAACCTCGGGTCCTCCATTTGAGATGTCTTGATCCGTTCGACTAATGTGGAGTGAATTTGCAAATTCATGAAGGATGTAAGCATTCCGGGCATTATCATCTCGGTCTCTAGTTCATTAAGATCTTGACGATTCCTCCAATGAGTAGTCAGACTCAAAATCATTGGTTGGCGACTCAAGCCGTTCGGGACTACATTCACCTTCCCCGGATGATATTGTAAATTTATGTCAAAATCTGCCATTAATTCCAGCCATCTTTTCTGCCTCATATTGAGTTCCTTCTGGGTGAAGATATACTTCAAGCTCTTATGATCGGTGTAAATATCTACCCTCTCAACCAATAAATAGTGCCTCCAAATCTTGAGTGCGAAGACAACTGCGGCAAGTTCTAAATCGTGCGTTGGGTAGTTTCGCTCATGCACCTTTAATTGTCTTGACGCATAAGCCACTACCCTACCATGTTGGTGCAAAACACATCTCAAGCCTTTTCCCGAGGCGTCACAATGTATGTCGAACCCTCCAGTCCTGTCGGGAATCGTGAGAATGGGTGCAGAGGATAAATAAGTCTTCAACTCTGCGAATGCTTCCTCGCAACCCTCGGATCATACATACGATACATCTTTCCGAGTCAAAGTAGTCAGTGGTTCCGCAGTCTTTGAGAAGTTCTTGATGAAACGACGGTAATATCCAGCAAGTCCCAAAAAGCTCCTGATCTCGGTAACAGTTCTTGGTATCGGCCATATCTGAACTGCGACAATCTTGGCTGGATCCACTGAAATCCCTTCACCTGACACCACATATCCCAGGAATGCTACCCGTTCTAACCAAAACTCGCATTTGCTGAGCTTTGCATAAAGTTGGTGTTGTCGCAAGGTTTCGAGCACCGCACGTAAGTGTTCTGCGTGTTCATCTTGATTTTTTGAATACACTAGAATATCGTCGATGAAGATAACAACAAACTTTTCTAATTGCTCGTAAAACACTTGATTCATCAATTCATAAAGACTGCGAGGGCATTGGTTACTCCAAAGGGCATCACTAGGAATTCATAATGTCCATACCTAGTCCTGAAAGCCGTCTTGGGTATGTCAGACGCTTTCACCTTGAGTTGGTGATAGCCTGTTCGTAAATCCAACTTAGAGAACACTCGAGCTCCCTCTAGCTGATCGGACAGGTCATCTATCCGCGGCAAGGGATACTTGTTCTTGATTGTTACTTTATTTAATTTCCGATAGTCGATGCACATCCGCTTAGTCCCATCTTTCTTAGGTACCAAAGGAACTGGGGCACCCCAAGGTGACGAGCTGGGTCGAATGAATCCCTTATTGAGATGGTCCTCAACTTGCGTCCGAAGCTCCTTCAATTCTGCTGGCTCCATTTGGTACGGTGTCTTCAACATGGGTTGAGTTCCCGGCATCAAGTTTATGGTGAACTCGATCGCCCGATCCGGCGGTAAACCCGACACATATGCAAATACGTCTTCAAATTCTCGTACAACCATCGGCATACTCTCTTCCCCTTGTACGGTGTACAACATCTCTTCCTTTCTCGGTACAACTCGGTAGGTTGTTGGGTCCAAGGATTTACTTCCACTATCGAGTATGAACAGTGGGTGGTCAGGGATTTCAAATACTACCCTCCTTTGACGACAGTCGATAATAGTGTAAAAAGTACTCAACCAATCCATACCCAAGACCACGTCGAAATTGGGCATATCTATCACCATAAAGTTGGCATAGAATTCTCGCCCGCAGATTACCATGGGGCACAGATCATACCCTGCAGTGGAATTGATCACACCGTTTCCCGTGTTGACATTCCACTCAGTGATGAGAGGTGTTACTGGAATGGAGCTGGCGGTCACAAACTTTTGTGCCATGAAGCAATGCGACGCACCAGAGTCAAAAAGGGTGAGTGCAGGTATAGAGGCTACTTGGAGGATACCTAAGTTATAGGTGAAAAATTAGTGATGAGCCTAACAAGATATGCATGCATGGGGGTGAACTTGGAAACATGACAGTCAAAACAGCGATACCTGTAATAACTTCCTCCGTTGCTTCAGCCTCTTCTACGGTCATAGTATAGGCCTGATGCTTCGGGCTGTTGCGCTGAGCTTGCTGGAAAACTCGCTTTTGCTGGGGCAGGGGTGGTCCTCTAGCTGATGTTCCGTGCCCGATTGGTTTATTAGCAGGTCGTGGCCGGGCTTCCTGTTGAGGCGCTCCAAGATTGGCTGGTTTGTTGTCCGGGAGTAGTGGTCGACTTCTCTGTGGACAATCCCCTATGGCATGATCTGGAGACCCACAAACTATACAGAGTTTGTTCAAAATGCGACAGCCCCTCATGAAGTGTCCGGCTTTACCGCAGTGGTTGCATGTGACTGCTGGTTTCCTGAAAGTAACTGGACCTGCTGGCCTCTTGGGTGGTTGCCTCCCGTGAAATCTGGAAGATGTACCCCCAAGGACTTGATTGGTTGGTCGCTTAATGCCAGACAGTCGGTCATCCTTCCTTATGCGTCTCTGAAGGTCTTCGAAGTTCCGTGCCGCCTCTAAGATTTCATCATAAGTTGATAAGGTGGCAGAAGACATGGAGGACTGCGTCTTCAGATCCAACCCATGTCGGAATCTTTTAGCATATAGTTCCGGGGTTCCCACCAGGTGATGCACAAACCGACTTAATCTCGCTAACTCCGAAGCGTACTCGTCCACCAACTTATCCCACATGCTCCCCTGTTGGAACTGTATAAACTCTTGTTCCATTTTTAGGTGTGCTACGACGGGAAAGTATTGAGTGTCGAACCGTCGTTTGAATGTTTCCCAGCCGACGGGCTCTTTCAGTCTACTTTCCTCGGCCTCCCACCATATTCGGGCATTATCAGTGAGTTGTAGTTTGGCAATGTTCACCCACGCGTCCTTCGGAATTTGGGCGGCACCAAGGTCGTTGATTGTTCCCTTGAGCCATTCCCCAGCTTCTAAGGGAGTTTCCTTCCCTGAAAAAGTCTTAGTGTGGAGTGATCTGAACTGTTTCACTCCCACCGATCCTTGAGGAACTGGGGCCAGTGCCTGTTTTAAAATTTCTGCTTGTTGCTGCCTACTCTCGCGCAGCTTTTGATGTAGGGCAGCTGTCTGCTGCTGCTGTTGCTCCAGTAGTCCTTGCATCATTTGTAGCATCACTGCTTGTTGGGCAGTGGCTTCATTGTCTCCATTTCCCCTTCGGTTGCGGTGATGGTGTCGTCCAACCATGGATATCTGAATCAGAAGGGGTTAGGCTAAAACCGGAGGCGAAAGACATAGGATAGTAACTTGCAGGAGAAGTAACAATTCACGCCAGAGGGTAACTAGTAAGGAATAATAAAAACGAGAGACACGAGAGTGCAATTGTCGAAATCAAGATTTTATTAACAATGCTAACGAGAATACAAGGAATTATTAAATAGGGTCCTACTTCTATACACATTTTATTCGGATCACTAAAAACTAAGAACCAAACAGGTGCCATTCGTCCATCAATTATAGGGCGGAAACTGCGCGTTATTGGCTCGACGCTTGTTGATCTTTCTTGCAAAACTGTAAAAGAAAGGAGAGCCTGGTACATCCCGACGATAGAGTTGCGGAGGGGTACGGCGAGCACATCGATAAGCATGCCCCCGAATATAGAGGGTTTTCCCAATGAACCACATGTGCGGCTCGTATTCTCTTGGTTTTTCTTCTTCCACTGGAATTTCCTCCTCAACGGGGGCCTCCTCCTCGGGCTCTTCCTCCTCCTCAGATTCTTCTACCTCCATGGGATCTTTCTCTTCCTCAATAGGATCTTCCTTTTCAGCAGAGACGTCCTCTTCAGGTTCTTCCTCTTCAGCAGGGACGTCCTTTTCAGGTTCTTCCTCTTCCTCGGATTCCTCTTCCTCATTGTGATTTTCCTCTTCTACTGGGGGTTCTCCTCCTCCATCTTCCATATCGTCTTTGGGGATATTTATTTGGGGACCTACCACTTCGTCGTCCAAATATCCAAGCGTAGCTTCAAAGGTGATGTTTGACGTGTTGTCCTCGTCCGGAAGATGTGCCATGATCTGAGAAGGATGGTCATGATCAGGATACAGAAATGTCTAGGAAAGGACGGGGAATGGGAAAACTTTATGAAATTGATACTAGCGGATGAGATTCACAAATATAATAAGTCAGTTAACAGTTTCATTTTAGTACACAAGAGGATCTGTATGGGCCACCACAAAAACCTGTCACGCCCCACTTCCCAAAAGAAGGTGAAGAGTGGCGTGGCACGGTCTGCAACCTAACTGTATTGAAGGTGGTCTATTCAATACAGTTACGTTAAGCATCAGAATAATTATAGTATGCAGGGTGTGTACCAAAATAAAACAATAAAAGAGAAAGGCATTTATTTCTATTAACCAAACTTTATTACATTCTGAGAGAAGGAGCAAAGCAAACTAATTGGTTTAATTACATCAAAGAAACAAAGCCCTAAACAAGTGGACGACAAAGAAAACTAGTTAATCCTCCAATGCCAACTCTGCATAATTTTCGTTAGTCGGTTCCACGCCTAGATCTTCATCATAAAACTCATTCCCATCTAATGGATATTCCAAAAAGGGAAAAAGGGAAAGTCCGTCAGCGAGTTATACTCGGGTAGGATTTGCCTCATAAGGAAGTAAGAATATAGGAATGAACATGTATATATAAGAGTATGATGTATGCATGCAGACATAAAGTAAGGGGTGTAAAGGTATGAAATGTACAAACTTAAGACGTTTTGAATAGGGGTATATGTGAGCATGAGTATGTTGTATGTTATATGAAGGTAAGTGGTAGGAAGTATAAGTGAAGGTAAAAGTTCAAATCAGTTTGTTAAACAAGGGTCCGAATATTCACGATTATTCCGTTGTGGCCACGGAACAACAACTGGGGAAGTGAAATGTACCGTTTCACTTCCCGGGATCATGATCGAGTAGTAGGGGAATCCGAGTTCCACACCTCCTTGCCTAATCAAACTACCCATCCCCGTTATTCAGTATAAAGGTCTAGAGTTAGTGCGTATACCTCTAGGCATGGAATTTCCACATTGTATGTTATCCACATTTTGGATCATTCGCCCGAATATCGGGTTAGTATTCGCCCGAATATCGGGTTAGTAGTCGTCCACACATTGGACCGGTCACCCTGCCTGCAGGGATCTTCATATATAAGTATTCCATACTTAGGTCCGCGCATTCTAACTCTAACCGTATCATGTGTCATGTATGTCATAAACTTGAAATTTAAAAAGTGGATCTCGTTTAATATGGCCTTCCACAACCGCTCGTTTTATCTTGTTATCTTCAAAAGTTTGTAATGTACTTCGTATCATCTTATAGAATGCTTAGTGAAAAAGAATAATAGTGTTTAATTATATTTATTGCTTCTAAGAAAATCCATGAGGTTTGGAATATTTATCATTTTGGAAAACCATAATGTTTTACTGAAAAATATCCTTTCAATAAGAGATAATGATATTTATTTGAAAATTTTCTTTTAATAAGGTTTTATATATTTCTTTTGAAAAGTATCGTTATACGGGTTATGGTTTTTGTTGAAAATAGCCTTTTAATAAAAGTCGAGGTTTATAAATGAAATTATCTCTATTTAGGACTTTAGGACGGATTAAGGTATTTTATTTGTAATTAATATTTTTATGAAATTATAGCGTTTTAAGTTTGAGGTAACGTTTTAGAAAGTACGTTCGTGTTGGCAACCGCTGCATATGGACGGCAGGATTTGTGTCCTTTTCAAGGACGATTGCCTATCAACCACTAGGTACTAGCGTAAAACATTATCCTATTATTAGGGTAACTCATTAAATTTTAGTTAACATTCGAAGAAGAATTAATATAAAAACATCCTTTCGAGTGAAAGGGGCTAAGTTGGAAAAACCATACGCCGTCATTTAAATTTAGTATTAACCCCTTTCAAAAGGTGAAGGGATTTTTAACAAAACTAAAGTATTTGGTGGAAAAATGTAAGTAAAATATATATATCGTATCTAAAACATTTATTCCAAATATTTTATCTCAGGTGGATATTTTAAACAAATACAACATTTTAATAAAACGAGGGTATTTTATGGAAGTACGCTATTTCGAGATCAAATTTGTAGTATTGGTAAGTATGGGTATGTGAGGGGTGAAGTGATACCCCGTTGGTTATAACATTAAGCATATCACATTTCATGTAGTACGAGAGTGCAATATTTTTTTTTTGACATATATGAGTAATTAAGGAAACCATTTTAATCATGAGTTAAGATTATCATCATTAAGGGGTACAAAAGAATATGCATGCAAGAATATTGTAATATCATTTTTGTTAGTGTATATGCCCTAGAGGCCATTACTGTATCATACTAGTTTGTATATTACTTAATGGAAGCTTGGGATATTCACCTTGTATAGACAATCTTGCTCAAAATGGTAGTATGCTACTTGGTTTGTTTCTACTTTAATGTGTACATGTGTTTATTTTAGTATATCACACATACACATTAGTGGAGCCCTTAGGATCTTTGCTTGATTACCAGCGTTGTGATAGCAGTCACACTCATGGGGGCTGGGTAATCCATAAGCACATACTTATACAGGTCCCTAGTCATAGGACTATCGAGACAGAGCATCGATACTCCAGAGTAGACTAGTGTATGCGCTTCTTATCCCAGCAGGGGAGACGGTCTGTCCCACGGCCGTCAGTACGTCGTACTTGAGATAGTATGCGGGTGCTCGTTAGGTTACAAGTACACTGGACAGGACTCGTCGGGAACTGATTGGTTGGTACTATACCTATCGTCAGTTATCAGTTCCCAGATGACATGAGTACAGCTTAGTCCGCTGACTTGACACTGTCACTTCGCCTCGAGTGTGTTCCTACTGTACTTTGATTACTACCCTACCACGGCTCAAAGGAGTCGTGCAAACAGGTAGTAGTTGGGTGCAGTCCCGTAGCACTTGGAGGCAGTGACGGTTAGACCGGATTCGTCTCTCCCGGTATTGGGAGTTGATATCGCGCTGTGTCTAGGAGAGCCATTACACAAGTAGTCCCTGGCCAGGGCAAGCGAGATATACTGGTAGGTTTCCAGTGTTATCTCAGGGTGTTCTGGGCTACACTCCGACACGACTTGTACCACTATTAGGGGACTGATGTTTACCGCCCCCCAGGCCCGCCATGCGATATTCTCAGACGAACAGACCGGACTGTACGGAGATTGTCACATTCAGGCTCAGTAGGAGTTCAGATGGGTTTCACCTCGTCCGTCTTCTTATCGGCATCTACCTGGGGGCCGTTACGCACAGCTAGTGCCGCTTGCGGTCTGTGGTTAAACCCACTGCCAGCGTAGTGTCGAGTCTTTAGAGTCCCACACAGAGAGCTATTCGCCTTTAGGCAAAAGAGTAGAGGTCGCATGGTTTTGCGATAGGGTTCGGTCACATCCGCGCACTTGTGCACGTTTAGTGACCGGGCAGTTATTACTAGCGAGCTTTGGTTTAAGCCAGATTCTAGTATACGTTTTGGGATTGGTTTTATCTCGTTTGTATTCGTGTTCCCCGGAACGCGGATGTGGGTGTGTATGCACAGTTGACAGAGACAGAGGCAGAGGATTCTCATTAGGGTTGTTGACTGTTGACTTTTGTTAAACCCTAAAAAGAATTAGAATTATGATTAACAATAATATTAATTAAGTATTATAGTGACATGGTTAGGGTTGAAGGGTTGACCTTGTTGACTTTTGTTGACCGGTTGACTAGGTTGGACTTGTTGACCACCATCATGACAATGGCTATCATTTGTTTGCATTGACTTGTGCTTGCTTGATGGTTCACAAATTGCATTTAATGCAAGAAATGATATTGTCATTTTTCATAATAACAACCATCACATAATACTCAATTATTATTACTTGTTATCATGATTTAGGATTATGAGAGCTTGGATGGTAAAAGACTTGCTCATTCTTTCATTTCATTTCTCTCTTTCGCTCAAGCTCTCCCTCTTCCTCTTGCTTTCTCTAGCTCAAGGCAACTCCCTCTCATGAGTTGAGAACCATTGCCTTAGAGATAAAAACACCATTACACTCCTCTACTCATCCTAGTTCACAAGGTCTAGCAACCCAAGTGTTCTAGTTTCTTCAAGTTTGAAGTAGAAGCCAAAAGGTAGAAGCTTTCGGGTGGATCCATCTTCGGCGCGAGGAGACGACGAGGTGAGGCCGATCCGTACACCGTAAAGAGTTGAAGATGAAGGAGTTCAAGTAAGGTATAACCCCCTAACCGAGTAGGTAAAACTCCTAGTTAGGTTGTTAGGTAGTTGTTTAACAAAGATCCGTATTTTGAGTCCATGTTACCACCCAAACAAAAATCGTTTTTCACCATTTCCGCAACCCCAAAGAACCGGGGAAGGGTAACGTGGACTTACAATTTTAATATGGGGTTGATGATTAGAAGTTGGAACTAAGGATATTGAAAAAGAAGAAGGCGACAGATGAGGGGAGAGAGGCGGATCCTACCTTGGATTAAAGTTGGATGTAGGTGGGTTAAAAACGTAGGCTTTTGCAAACTCCTCAATAGCTCCGCGCTCAGATTTTTCCCTGGTGATTGGGTGGAGCCGTAGCGTCGGCGTCGGCGTCGTCGATACGAAGGCGTGGGTATTTTTTTTCCAGAATTTTTGGATTTCTGAGGTGTGAGAAATCAATGTTTGAAGTGTCTATTTATAGGTTTTTTTTTCAATAACCATGAAATCAAAAAATCTGTTAAATTAACCCAAAAATCCGCGCCGCCAATGATTTTCGAATCATCTGTTAATGATTGCACCGCCGCCAAGGATTTCTAGCCGTTGGATATTGATCCAACGGCCTAGGGCGCACCGCCACGCCTCCGCCAAGGTGCCACGTGCCCGCGTGACTGGGGATCACGCGGTTTCGCGTAGCCCCCGCCACGTGGGCGCCGTCGCGCGTTCTGGGCCGTTGGATCCAAGCATCCAACGGTCCAGTTAAAGGGGGTTTTTTAAAAAATAAAATAAAAATTAATTAAAATAAAAACTCAGCAGATTATTAAAATTATTGATTTGGTTTAAAAAATTTACTAAAAATAGGTAAAACTACGGAAAAATTATTGGAAAATTTTAGAAAATAGGTTTTATTGTTATCTTTAGTATAAAAATAATTTTGGGCCAAAAATAAATAATATATCCCATATTTACGGTTTTAGCTTAGTTATAATAATTATATAATATCTAGTTTATCCTTGATATGTTTTTTTTGAATGTGTGTGTGTGTGTGTATATATATTTTTTTTCTTTTTCTTTTTTTGAAAATTCCTTTAATCCTATTTCTCGATGCCTTGAATATTACTAACACCATTTTTTCTTCAAACACATCCTTTTATCAACAAAATACGTAAATAACCACTTGATTCTAGGAATTTAAAATAAGAAATATTTTATTAGAAATCTCTGTCGTTACCTGAGGAGTACAAGAACATGAAGTTCGATGCAGTATACCCTGGTTCTGACAAAGTGCAGTAAACTCTGTGCTAATATACTCTTTAGTATTATGTGAACGAAGAATCTTTACCGGAATATCAAATTGATTAGTAATCTCAGTTACGAATATTTTAAAGGTAGAAGTTCAGAGCTATTAGACAAAAAATACAACTAAGTCATACGTGAATGATCATCGATAAAAGTCACAAAATATCTATAACCAAACACATTAAGAATTTTAAACAGACCCTAAATATCAAAGTGAACTAACGCAAAGAGTAAATCATGTCTGTTATTAACTGGAGGAAAAGAGGAGCGATGATGTTTACCAAGAATACATAATTCACAACTGAACTCGGATAAATCTTGAAAAGGCAGCATATTACGTAAACAAGAAAAAGGAGGATGACCAAGTCGTCAATACCACCGGATAGTAGAAACAGCTGCAGACTACTGAGAAGATCAATATAGTACAGTTCATTCTATTCATGCTCCCGCCAATCCGTTGTTTCGTCAGAAGATCCTGTATCATAAGTGAGACGGACAAAATATTAGGGAGCAGTTAGAATTATTTGTAAGCTGACGATTAAAAAGCAAGTTTTGTTTTAAAGATGACACAATTATAGCATTTTTAGGTGTAAAGATGATGTAAGTGATAGATCAGCAGAGCCAGAGGGGTGGTGTTACCATCAGCCATGGAAATCAACTTGTGAGGACTAGAGGCAATATCAGAAGGTCCATCACGAGACATGTGATGTGAGGCACCGGAATCAGCGACCCACAAATTAGAATGAGAAAGGAACAATATACCTGATAGAATAGAAAGGTTGGCAGGAGTTACAGAGGGGAGGAGACGACTCAGTTGGCCCCACTCAACATTGAATAAAGGTAAATTGCCAACAGAAGAGGAAGATCGGACAGTAGCAACGGGTGTGGATGGCTGGCGGACTGTAGGCGTATCATCAGGGTAGCTATGCTTCTTCCAACACCGGTCTTCGCGATTATTAGTGTGCCACAATAAGCACAATAAAGGCCGACACGGCCACGACCACGTCCACAGGAACGATGATCACGAGCAGTAATAGAGAGACGATCACACGATGCCCCACGGCCATCAGAGACCGAAGCAGAATCCATAATGAATACGAGAGAGAATAAGGTTGTCTAACATCCAAGCCAGTACAAGCGTAAAGCAGTCAGAGCAAGACGATCAAATAGATCATCATCATTAACCGAGAGGAGCGGTGAGGACGGTTGCCATGCAGCTGTTGGCGAGGGCTAGGAGGAGTTTGGGAGGGTTGCGATGGGCATGGAGGAGGTGACATTATTGGAGGAGGGATTTGAAAGTTAATAAATGTTCAATTCTTTGACATCAAATCGCCAAACAATGCTTTGTTATTTGCAGGAGGCGAAAATTCTTTGCTACAATAATCCAAGACTTGAGGAACAACAACAAATCGACTCGAAAACAGCAGGGAATCGTTTGAAAACTCACAATAAAGGAGTCGAAACAGATATGGGTCAAGAAACAACAACAAATCGACCGCAGGAGTGCAGACGACCACAGGCGATCTACTCAAATCGATCACAGGAGAAAAGTGCCAGCTAATCGACTCATCTTCAAGTAGATCTAGATGAAAATCGACTTCTTATATGGGGGAACGATGAAAATCTACTCAAATCGGCAAGAGGTCCTCAAAGAACATCAAATTGAACACAAGAAGCTTTAGATTGAACGCAAATCGATCAAGTCAAGCGTGATTTCCTCATCAATTTCATATCTGGGTCTAGACGAGTTCGATCTGGGTTAAGACGAGTTTGATCTGGATCGATGAGGTCTGGCGAAGTTCGGCTAAGGGTGCTGGTGGTGATCGAAGGCGTTATGGATTTATCCAATAACTCACCGTCAGCGTATTGTCGAGTCTTTAGAGTCCCACACAGATGGTTTTCCCGGCTCAGGTGATATGATGTAGAGACCGTATGTTGATATGTACATAAGTCCGATTAAATATGTATACTAGCTACACGGACTTTAATTGGACGTTTGAAAATAACAGTCGGCTTATGTTTAAACCCGATTATTAAATCATATATTGATTTAATAATATATATATATGCGTGTGTGTGTGTGTGTGTGTGTGTGTGTATTATGTTCACTATTCATTTTCTCTCTCGTTGGCTATTCGTATTTTTATACGGATACGTGTATATGTATACGATACATATATCGGGTATTATGTATTTATACTTCTAGAAGGAGGACACCTCATTATTGCTTTTCTTTTATGAAAATTCAAAGAAAATGAGGTGGCTTGTGTGGTGTAAAGTGAGCATGGATGAGAGGTATGGGCTAGCATTTTAAATCGGAAAATGGTTGTGATATTTTTTCAAGGTTGGAAAATTACCCCCAACTCTCTCATTCATTTGTTATGGCTCACTCTCTCTCCTCTCCTCCTTCCCGAGTTCTATGCTCTCTTGAGTGATAGAGGGAGGGAGTGAAGGTGGCTTCAATGTTCGTAGGTGGCGAGGGAGGGAGCGAAAGTGTAGTGGAGGCGGCTGGTGAGAAAAAAATAGGTTTTTTCTTCTTTTTTCCCCCTAAATCTTTTCAAAAAATTTCTGCACCGATACCATGAAAACAATTAAGAAGAAAATACTTTATTGGTTTGAAAGAAAAGTAATAGTCCATACAACTATATATAGAGAGTTATAGATCGACTCTCATAACAATCATATAATAACTAATCAAATTAATAACTAAATATATTTCCATAAAAATATTCATAATAGTTGTTTTCTTGGACCTCCGGTCTTTGTGTATTAGGGTCAAACTGATATACATTTGTTTCTCTTGGCATTAAAAAATTGGTTCATGAAATTAGTCTTTCATCTTGTTTATGTTATCGCAGTCCTTAAGTTTACTTGCATATCAAAACCCCATTTCCCGATTAATTATGTATTTCGAGACTTAGGAACCCATTATATTCGGTTTGATGAACTGTGTATTATGTATTTTGAGACTTGAGTACCTATTATATGCAGCTTTCTGGAATTTTAATCAAACCACACAGGGGGCTTAGCGCAACTGACTATAGCTTCTCATGGTACCTAAGTTGAAAACAAATTAGCATCAGGTAGCAATTTATTAACATGGTTGTCCATTGATGGAGTAGATTAAGACAAGCATATCATGGTATTTTATCTTTCTATATGAGGCTATGTGTTGTTTATTTAGTTCATGTATTTCATTAATAAAAGGATTAAACCCTTCATACTTCGCTAATTCTAATAAAAATAACCATACTTCGTATTTACTTAAAAGACCTCCATACATTTAAGTTGCACTAAAAAAACCTCGCTAGTTTTCCATCCAAAGTTAACGTCTCGTTAGTGAGCTGGATCTTGAGCTGGATTTTGAGCCGCTCTCTTGTTTGTTAGCTAATTTCTATTCTTTTAATTCCTCCACCATTTCATAATTTCATACTCGCTCATCTATTATTTTTCTATGTCCATCGATATTTAATATGTATTTAATGTATTATTAAATATTTTTCTATAACATTTTATTATCACTGATTATAAAGGTCGTTATTGGTAATCCTGTTAATATTTGCCGAACCATTTTGTGTTTAAATTCCTGCTGCAGTTTTCTTTTTTCATCACCATTAATTCATTATTGCATTTGCTCTTTAATTCTGGTTGTCAATGATAAATGTTTCTGTTGTAACTCGTAACTAATACCTAACCGTTTCTGTTATCTTATATTTGCATTTCCGTTGCAGATATTGATATCATGTTTTATGAAGACCTTACATTTTAAGGTGTATCACTGTGTTAAGGTCCGTGAACCTCATAACCGTTTCTTTCTAATATAGGACATTTTAAGTATTTACTTACGTTAATCTCAGTTCATTTAATGTCGCGGACGCGCTTTAACTGTTGCTATATAACTCAGATTGTTGTGATTCAATGACATCTATCTACATATAACTATTTAACGATGGTGGGATGACGGCTATTTCCTTATACTAACCAATCACTGACTATATATTAGTTACCTTAAAATATTAGGCCAAGGCTTTATTGTGAAAATTGCTCCCTAACATCTTATTTTTGACAAAATATTTATATAAAAGAAAAGTTAAAACAACAGCATGTTTGAGAGGAATCCACTATTGTCTCTTATCCTGAAAGCTTTGGTTTATATAATACCCCAAGCACGGACATCATTTTAACAATTTACACTGCTTGAAATCCTGCCATGTTTTCATTTAAATCACATTTTTATATTAACCATTTTGTTACGGACATTGTTTTGTACACACAGGAAGCAGTGCTGCTGGATCTCCTCAGAGTCACTAGACATCACCGAGCCAGGCTCGCAACACCAATTCGCACTGTACAAATTTTTTACAATGACGCCGATTTGGACAACATCCCCTTTTCTGAGACCGTTTTCACTCATGCTGGGACACCTGTCAACCGCCTATCGCTTCTAATTGAACCCTTATATAAAATCAACGGCGATAACAAAGCAAAACCATGTAGTTCTGCTGCTACTGCTACACTTCGATCAAATAAAGAACAAGAGACAAAAAATACCGCAGCATAAGATCCAAAGGCTGCTCAATCGAACAAAGAATAACCCATAAAAAACACTGCAGCATCAGAGACAAAGCCTACACCTCGGTCGAACGAAAAACAAGCCACAAAGGTTACCGAAGCATTGTCGCAAAAGGCTAGTACGGTAACTGCAGGCAAAACACAAAACAACACAGAGAAACCGAAACAGAAGAAAACAAGTGGAGAAGATTCACAATCCAAAAGCAGGAAAGGATAATCTAATTCGTCGCCCTTGGCCGAAAGTACAAGCGAAGTGAATGAGAGTGAAAAATCATCCCCTCCAACTTCTCCGGCCTTGAAACCTGTCTTTGGAGACAACATTGTGCTTGGTATGACCCTTTAAGGTTCGAAAAAGACACCGCGGATCGAATAAGGGGCAGGGCCCGTGCCTCTGGAAGCAGGTGAAATTACTGGTACTTATAGTGGGAACGACGCTTCTCCTTCGAATGCTAAAGATCGGAAAGTTTAGAAGCCGGCGGTTGACCAGAGGGACCAGGAGAGATAATATCCATTCAGCATTGTCGCATGATTACTGAATCTTTATAATCATTGTTTCCGGTATTTTTGGAACATACTACACCAATCATTAACCAATTCATGAATTTTTACTGTAACAACAGTACTTATGGTTTTTAAAAATACTTCTTGACTGGCTCTATTCTCTGTTTTCGCTTAAAAATCTAAATGAAATTTTATGCTTTATAAAGTCTTTCGAGATTAATTTTCCTTACTGATACAAACTTTACATTTCCGATACATCAAAGCACTTTAGTAGACGACAATGGATTTTTATGAAATATTATTGACATTATATTGTTTTCAACCAAATTTTATACTGATTATTGGTAGAAAGTAAGAAGTTAAGAAATCTTCTATTAGTTTTAGTGGGAAAATAAGCTTAGTTAATGTTAAGCTAATTGTCTGATTATTGATTGCAGGAACTCTCTTACAGCAACAAAACAAAATATCTACAATTAACCATAAATAATTGGTTTTAAATTTATTAACTTGTAAATTTCATAGGGTTTTAAAAAATTAATAACCGGTCCGCTACCGAAACCCGTCCGAACCTACATTTAATTATATAGTTATATTTTATGATCGGTTAAGTTACTTAAATACTTGTTTCATTTTTAAGCCAGATCCTTCTCTACCATTTATATAACTGTTTGTTCCCATTGATTAGAAAAAAACATTAACATAAAAACATTAAAACATTAAAATCAACATAAAAACATAAAAACATTAATATCAAAATAAAAACATAAAAACATTAACATAAACATAAAAACATAAAAACATTAAAATTAATATAAAAACATGAACATATTTAAACGTCTACACAAAAAGAGACAACATCCTTCATCTATCCATATATCTATATGCTTTTTACATTATTAACTATACTTAACAAAAATTTAAAAAATCCTAGTTTTTTTCAGCTCCTTTCTTCAGCGCACTGCATGGTCTGGCCCAGCCGCATCCGGCTTAGGTCCCGGCCCAGAGGCATACGGCCGACAATCTAGCACATTTAGTTAAAAAAAGAATCAAAATCAATATATAAACTTATACTGATAAATCAAAATTTATTAAATTTTTTCCCAAACACACAAAAAATTAGAAATTAATTAGGAAAAAAAAGAAATTTATATACCTGTTTCCCAAATGAAATCCCACGTCCTCTCAAGTATCGCTCTCTGATCCATCCAGTCCTTCATCTCAACAACCTCGTTAATCAACCTGCTCGATCTCCTCAGCAGCTCTTTATAGGCTTTGTACGATTTCTCGATAAGCTCTAACATCAGGTCTAGTTTGGGACCAATAATATCCCTATAGCTTTTTAGATAACCAACGACGGCGATCGAAAACATAATAGCGGTCCCTAACTTCAAGCGACGTATCCTCAGTTTCATTCGTCTCGTGCCTCGTTTCACGGTCCCGCCTTTCTAAATACAACGTACCATGTAACGAACCTAAAGACGAGATTTATAGCTTCAAAAAACTTGGACAGGACCTTACCGAGAAAGCCGAAAGTAGTTTCTAGTACGGTCGGCTTTATTGATGAGGTGGGCAAGGTGGGAGCAGAGATGGGTGAGAAGGGGGAGGAGGAGGCATGAAGTAGAATGCTTGAGGAGGCGGGAATGGTGAAAACAAGGAAAATGTGGAGGATGAGAGGAAGGGAGGCGAGCAGATAGGTCGGCGGGGGAGCGGTGAGCAGAGACGAGAAGAGGGTGGAGGCACTTTGCCGGCGTGCAGATCAGACGGCCCGGCGAGGGCGGCTCTTAAGTTGGCTAACCGCTGTAACGACTCTGAAATCTCTTTAAAAATGTAATTTATTCAATATATAGAAAAAGTATTTCATTTTAATTAGGAGTTATAAGTTGAATTTGTTTAATAAAAGTAAGAAACAACATGTAGCTCACTGGTAAACTTTTTACACTGTTTTACTATATCTACGTGTTCGGATAAAGAACAAGCCATAGAAGACACTGCAGTATCAGAGCCAAAACCTACACTTCGGTCGAACGAATAACAAGTCAAAAAGGTTACCGAAGGATTGGCGCAAAAGGCTTGTACCGTAAGTGCAGACACAACACAAAACAACACAGAGAAACCGCAACAGAAGAAAACAAGTGTAGGAAATTCACAATCCAAAAGCAGTAAGGGATAATCTAATTCGTCGCCCTTGGCCGAAAGTACAAACGAAGTTAGCGAGAGTGAAAAATCATCTCCTCCAACTTCTCCGTCCTCGAAACCTGTCTTTGGAGACAAAATTGTGCTTGCTATGGCCCTTAAGGGTTCGAAAAGGAAACTGCGGATCGAAAAGGGGCAGGGCTCGTGCCCGTGCCTCTGGAAGCGGGTGAAATGGCTGTTACCTGTAATGGGAACGGTGCTTCTCTTTCGAATAATAAAGATCAGAAAGGTTAGAAGCCGGCGGTTGACCGGAGGGACCAGGAGAGATGATATCCATTCAGCATTGTCGCTTAATTACTGAATCTTTAAAATTATTGTTTCCGGTATTTTTGGAACATACTACACCAATAATTAAACAATTCATGAATTTTTACTGTAATAACAGTACTTAATGGTTTTTAAAAATACTTCTTTACTGCCTCTATTCTCTGTTTTCGTTTTAAAATCTAAATGAAATTTTATGTTTTGTAAGTCTTTCGAGATTAATTTTCCTTACCGATACAAACTTTACATTTCTGATACATTATAACACTTTAGTAGACGAAAATGGATTTTTATGAAGTATTATTTGCATTATATTGTTTGCAACTACATTTAATACTGATTATTGGCAGGAAGTAGGAAGTTAAGGAATCTTCTGTTTTCATATACAAATGCTTATATATATACACTTAAATTATTTATTTTCTATTAATGCATTATTATTGAAGCATTCTGATTAATTTCACAAAAGCATATCAATTATCCTTTCTGCTAAATTGATGATAAGAGAGTTCCTGAAATCAATAATCAAATAATGAGCTTAACATTAACTGAGCTTATTTTCCCACTAAAACCCAACAATAACAAAACAAAATATCCACAAATAACCATAAATAATTGGTTTTGAATTAATTAACTTGTAAATTTCATGGGGTTTTAAAAAATTAATAACCGGCCCGCTACCGAAACCCGTCCGAACCAAATTTAATTATATAGTTATATCTTATGATCGGTTAAGTTACTTAAATCTCAGTAAACTCGTTAATCAACCTGCTCGATCTCCTCAGCAGCTCTTCATAGGCTTTGGACGATTTCTTGATAAGCTCTAACATCAGGTCTAGTTTGGGACCAATAATATCCCTATATCTCTTTAGAAGACCAACGACGGCGATCGAAAACATAATAGCGGTCCCTAGCTTCAAGCGGCGTATCCTCAGTTTCACGCGTCTCGTGCCTCGTTTCACGGTCCCGCCTTTCTAAATACAACATACCATGTAACGAACCTAAAGACGAGATTTATAACTTCGAAAAGCTTGGAAATGACCTTACCGAGAAATTCGAAAGTATTTTATAGTACGGTCGGCTTTATTTATGAGGTGAGCAAGGTGGGAGCAGAGATGGGTGTGATGGGGGAGGAGGAGGCATGGAGTAGAATTCTCGAGGAGGCGGGAATAGTGAAAACAAGGACAATGTGGAGGATGAGAGGAAGAGAGGCGAGCAGATGGTTCGGTGGGGGAGCGGTGAGCAGAGATAAGAAGAGGGTGGAGACGCTTTGCCGGCATGCAGATTAGACGGCCCGGCGAGGGCGGCACTTAAGTTGGTTGACCGCTGTAACGATTCTGAAATCTCTGTATAAATGTAATTTATTCAATATATAGAAAGAGTATTTAATTCTAATTAGGAGTTATAAGTGGAATTTGTTTAATAAAAGTAAGAACCAACTTTTAACTCACTGGTAAACTCTTTACACTGTTATGTTATAATTACGTGTTCGAACAAAAAACAAGCCATAAAAATCACTGCAGCATCAGAGGCAAAGCTTACACCTCGGTCGAACGAATAACAAGCCATAAAGGTTACCGAAGTATTCGCGCAAAAGGCTTTTACGGTAACTGCAGGCACAACACAAAACAACACAGAGACACCGCAACAGAAGAAAACAAGTGGAGAAAATTCACAATCCAAAAGCAGAAAGGGATCATTTAATTCGTCGCCCTTGGCCGAAAGTATAAGCGAAGTGAGCGAGAGTGAAAAATCACCTCCTCTAACTTCTCCGGCCTCGAAACCTGTCTTTGGAGACAACATTGTGCTTGTATGGCCATTGAGGGTTCGAAAAGGACACTGCGGATCGAAAAAGGGGCAGGGCCCGTGCCCGTGCCTCTGGAAGCAGGTGAAATGGCCAGTACCTGTAGTGGGAAGCCTGATTACTGAATCTTTATAATCATTGTTTCCGGTATTTTGGGAACATACTAAACCAATTATTAACCAATTCATGAATTTTTACTGTAATAACAGTACTTAATGGTTTTTAAAAATACTTCTTAACTCCCTATATTCTCTGTTTTCGCTTAAAAATCTGAATAAAATTGTATGCTTTTTAAAGTCTTTCGAGATTAATTTTCCTTACTGATACACACTTTAAATTTTCGATATATCATAACACTTTAGTAAACGACAATGGATTTTTATTAAGTATTATTGGTATTATATTGTTTAAAACCATATTTAATACTGATTATTGGCAGAAGTAGGAGGTTAAGCAATCTTCTGTTTTCACATATAAATACTTATATATATATACTTAAATTATTTATTTTTTCTATTAATAAATCATTATTCAAGCATTCTGATTAATTTCATAAAACCATATCAATTAGCCTTTATACTAAATTAATGGTAAGAGAGTTCCTGTAATCAATAATCAGAAAATAAGCTTAACATTAACCGAGCTTATTTTCCCACTAAAACCCAAAAGCAAAAAAACAAAATATCCATATATAAACATAAATAATTGGTTTTTAATTAATTAACTTGTAAATTTCATGGGGTTTTAAAAAATTAATAACCGACCCGCTAACGAAACCCGTCCGAACCTATATTTAATTATATAGTTGTATATTATGATCGATTATGTTATTTAAATCCTCGTTTTATTTTTAAGCCAAATCCTTCTCTACCATTTAGATAACTGTTTATTCACATTGATTAAAAAAATTATTAACATAAAAACATAAAAACATTAAAATCAACATAAAAACATAAAAACATTAATATCAAAATAAAAACATAAAAACATTAATATTAACATAAAAACATTAATATTAACATATTTAAACGTCTCACAAAAAAAAACCGCATCCTTAATATATCCATATATCTATATGCTTTTATATTATTAACTATACTTAACAAATATTTACAAAATCCTAGTTTTTTTCAGCTTCTTTCTTCAGCGCACTGAATGGTCTGGCCCAGCCGCATCTGGCTTAGGTCCGGCCCAGAAGCATCCGGCCGACAATCTAGCATATTTAGTTAAAAAAAAAATCAAAATCAATATATAAACTTATGCTGATAAATGAAAATTCATTAAATTTTTTCATAAACACAGAAAAAATTAAAAATTTATTAAAAAAAAAAGAAATTTATATAATTGTTTCCCAAATTAAATACCACGTCCTCTCAAGTTTCCCTCTCTGATTCATACAGTCCTTCATCTTAGTAACCTCGTTAATTAACCTGCTCGATCTCTTTAACAGCTCTTCATAAGCTTTGGACGATTTCTCGATAAACTCTAACATCAGGTATAGTTTGGGACCAATAATATCCCAATAGCTCTTTAGAAGACCAACGACGGCGATCGAAAAATAATAACGGTCCCTAGTTTCAAGCGGCGTATCCTCAGTTTCACGCGTCTCGTGGCTCGTTTCACGGTCCTGCGTTTCCAAATACAACATACCATGTAACGAACCTAAAGACGAGATTTATAACTTCGAAAAGCTTGAACAGGACCTTACCGAGAAAACCGAAATTAGTTTCTATTACGGTCGGCTTTATTAATGAGGTGGGCAAGGTGGGAGCAGAGATGGGTGAGATGGGGGAGGAGGAGGAATGGAGTAGAATGCTCGAGGAGGCGGGAATGGTGAAAACAAGGACAATGTGGAGGATGAGAGGAGGGAGGCGAGCAGATGGGTCGGCGGGGGAGCGGCGAGCAGAGACAAGAAGAGGGTGGAGCCGCTTTGCCGGCGTGCAGATCAGACGGCCCGGTGAGGGCGGCACTCAAGTTGGCTGACCGCCGTAACGACTCTGAAATTTCTGTACAAATATAATTTATTCAATATATAGAAAGAGTATTTTATTCTAATTAGGAGTTATAATTTAAATTTGTTTAATAAAAGTAAGAACCAACTTTTAGCTCACTGGTAAACTCTTTACACTGTTGTGATATAGCTACGTGTTCGAACAAAGAAAAAGCCATAAAAAACACTGCAGTATCAGAGCTAAAGCCTACATATCGGTCGAACGAATATAAGCCATAATGGTTACCGAAGCATTTGCGGAAAAGGCTTGTACGGTAACTGTAGGCATAACACAAAACAACACAGAGAAACCATAATAGAAGAAAACAAGTGAAGGAAATTCACAATCCAAAAGCAAAAAGAGATTATCTAATTCGTCGCCCTTGCCCGAAAGTAAAAGCGAAGTGAGCGAGAGTGAAAAATCATCTCCTCCAACTTCTCCGGCCTCGAAACCTGTCTTTGGAGACAACATTGTGCTTGTTATGGCCCTTAAGGGTTCGAAAAGGAAATTGGGGATCGAAAAAAGGGCAGGGCCCGTGCCCGTGCTTCTAGAAGCAGGTAAAATGGCCAGTACCTATAGTTGGAACGGTGCTTCTCTTTCGAATACTAAAGATCAGAAAGGTTAGAAGCCGGTGGTTGACCAGAAGGACCAGGAGAGATGATATCCATTGAGCATTGTTGCCTGATTACTGAATCTTTATAATCATTGTTTCTGGTATTTTTGAAACATACTACACTAATCATTAACCACTTCATGAATTTTTACTGTAACAACAGTACTTAATGGTTTTTAAAAATACTTCTTAACTGGCTATATTCTCTGTTTTCGCTTGAAAATCTGAATGAAATTATATGCTTTTTAAGTTTTTCGAGATTAATGTTCCTTACCGATACACACTTTAAATTTGCGATTCATCAGAGTAATTTATTAAACGAAAATGGATTTTTATGAAGTATTATTGGAATTATATTGTTTACAACTATATTTGATACTGATTATTGGTAGGAAGTAGAAAGTTAAGCAATCTTCTGTTTTTATATACAAATGCTTATATATATATACTTAAATTATTTATTTTTTCTATTAACGCATTATTATTTAAGTATTTTGATTAATTTCATAAAAGCATATCAATTAGCTTTTCTGCTAAATTGATAATAGAGAGTTCCTGTAATTAATAATCAGACAATAAGCTTAATATTAACTAAGATTATTATCCTACTAAAACCAAACAGGAACAAAACAAAATATCCACAAATAACCATAAATAATTAGCTTTGAATTGATTAACTTATAAATTTCATTGGGTTTTAAAAAATTAATAACCGGCCCGTTACCGAAACCCGTCCGAACCTATATGTAATTATATAGTTGTATCTTATGATCGGTTATGTTACTTAAATTCTCGTTTCATTTTTAACCCAGATCCTTCTCTATCATTTAGATAACTGTTTGTTCACATTGATTAGAAAAAAACATTAACATAAAAACATAAAAACATTAAAAACATTAAAAATATAAAAACATAAAATCATTAACATTAACATAAAAACATTAACATATTTAAACGTTTACACAAAAAGAGACAATATCCTTTATCTATTCATATATCTATATAATTGTTACATCATTAACTATACTTAAAAAGATTTATAAAATCCTAGTTTTTTAACTCTTTTTTTCAGCGCACTGAATGGTCTGGCTCATCCGTATCCGTCTTAGGTCCGGTCCAGAGGCATCCGGCCGATAATCTAGTAAATTTATTTTTAAAAAAATCAAAATCAATATATAAACTTATGCTGATAAATGAAAATTCATTAAATTTTTTATAAACCAAAAAAAATAGAAATTAATTAGGAAAAAAAAGAAATTTATATACCTGTTTCCCAAATGAAATCCCACGTCCTCTTAAGTATCCCTCTCTAATCCATCCAGTCCTTTATCTCAGCAACCTCGTTAATCAACCTGCTCGATCTCTTCAGCAGCTCTTCATAAGCTTTAGAAGATTTCTCGATAAGCTTTAACATCAGGTCTAGTTTGGGATCAATAATATACCTATAGCTCTTTAAAAGACTAACAACGGCGATCGAAAACATAATGGCGGTCCCTAGCTTCAAGCGGTGTATCCTCAGTTTCACGCGTCTCGTGCCTTGTTTCACGGTCTCGCCTTTTAAAATACAACGTACCATGTAACGAACCTAAAGATGAGATTTATAGATTCGAAAAGCTTGGACAGGACCTTACCGAGAAAGCCGAAAGTAGTTTCTAGTACGGTCGGCTTTATTAATAAGGTGGGTAAGGTGGGAGCAGAGATAGGTGAGATGGGGGAGGGGGAGGAGTGGAGTAGAATGCTCGAGGAGGTGGGAATGGTGAGAACAGGGACAATGTGGAGGATGAGAGGAAGAGAGGCGAGCAGATGGGTCGGCGGGGGAGCGGCGAGCAGAGACGAGAAGAGGGTGGAGGTGCTTTGCCGGCGTGCAGATCAGACGGCCCGGCGAGAGCGGCACTCAAGTTGGCTGACCGCTGTAACGACTCTGAAATCTCTGTACAAATGTAATTTATTCAATATATAGAAAGAGTATTTAATTCTAATTATGAGTTATAAGTTGAATTTGTTTAATAAAAGTAAGAACCAACTTTTAGCGCAAAGTTAAACTCTTTACACTGTTGTGCTATATCTACGTGTTCGAACAAAGAAAAAGCCATAAAAAACACTGCAGCATTAGAGCCAAAGCCTACACCTCGGTCGAATGAATTAGAAGCCATAATGGTTGCCAAAGGATTAGCGCAAAAGGCTTGTACGGTAACTGCAGGCACAACACAAAACAACATAGAGAAACCGTAACAGAAGAAAACAAGTGGAGGAAATTCATAATCCAAAAGCAGGAAGGGATAATCTAATTCGTCGCCCTTGGCCGAAAGTATAATCGAAGTGAGAGAGAGTGAAAAATAATCTCCTCCAACTTCTCCGGACTCGAAACCTGTCTTTGTAGACAATATTGTGCTTGGTATGGCCCTTTAGGGTTCGAAAAGGATACTGCGGATCGAAAAAGGGGCAGGGCCCGTCCCCGTGCCTCTGGAATCGGGTGAAATGGCCAGTACCTGTAGTGGGAACGGTGCTTTTCTTTCGAATACTAAAGATCAGAAAGGTCAGAAGCCGGCGGTTGACCAGAGGGAACAGGAGAGATAATATTCATTCAGCATTGTCGCCTGATTACTGAATCTTTATAATTATTGTTTCCGGTATTTTTGGAACATACTACACCAATGATTAACCAATTCATAATTTTTACTGTAACAATATTACTTAATGGTTTTTAAAAATACTTCTTGACTGGCTCTATTTTCTGTTTTCGCTTTAAAATCTGAATGAAATTGTATGCTTTATAAAGTCTTTCGAGATTAAATGTCTTTAATGATACAAAATTTACATTTGCGATACATCAGAGAACTTTAGTAGACGAAAATGGATTTTTATGAAGTATTATTGGTATTATATTGTTTACAACCAAATTTGATACTGATTATTAGCAGGAAGTAGAAAGTTAAGTAATATTCTGTTTTTAGATACAAATGCTTATATATATACACTTAAATTATTTATTTTTTCTATTAATCAATTATTATTTAAGTATTCTGATTAATTTCACAAAAACATATAAATTAGCCTTTCTTTTAAATTGATGGTAAGAGAGTTCCTGTAATCAATAATCAGACAATGAGCTTAATATTAACCGAGATTATTGTCCCACTAAAACCCAACAGCAATAAAACAAAATATTCACAAATAAGCATAAATAATTGGTTTTTAATTTATTAACTTGTAAATTTAATGGGGTTTTAAAAAATTAATAACCGGCCCACTACCGAAACCCGTCCGAACCTACATTTAATTATATAATTATATCTTATGATCGGTTATTTTACTTAAATACTCGTTTCATTTTTAAGCCAGATTCTTCTCTACCATTTAAATAACTGTTTATTCCCATTAATCAGAAAAAAACATTGACATAAAAACATAAAAACAATAAAATCAACATAAAAACATAAAAACATAAATATCAACATAAAAACATAAAAACATTAATATTAACATAAAAAAAATTAGAAATTAATTAGGAAAAAAAAAATTTATATACATGTTTCCCAAATGAAATCCCACGTCTCTTAAGTATCCCTCTCTGATCCATCCAGTCCTTCATCTCAGTAACCTCGTTAATCAACCTGCTTGATCTCCTCAGTAGCTCTTCATAGGCTTTGGACGATTTCTCGATAAGCTCTAACATCAGGTCTAGTTTGGGACCAATAATATCCCTATAGCTCTTTAAAAGAATAACAATGGCGAGTGAAAATATAATGTCGGTCCCTAGCTTTAAGCGGCGTATCCTCAGTTTCACGCGTCTCGTGGCTCGTTTCACGGTCCTGCGTTTCCAAATACAACGTACCATGTAACGAACCTAAAGACGAGATTTATAGCTTCGAAAAGCTTGAACAGGACCTTACCGAGAATACCGAAAGTAGTTTCTATTACGGTCGGCTTTATTGATGAGGTGAGCAAGGTGGGAGCAGAGATGGGTGAGATGGGGGAGGAGGAGGCATGGAGTAGAATGCTCGAGGAGGCGGGAATGGTGAAAACAAGGACAATGTGGAGGATGAGAGGAAGGGAGGCGAGCAGATGGTTCGGCGGGGGAGCAGCGAGCAGAGATGAGAAGAGGGTGGAGGCGCTTTGCCGGCGTCAGATCAGACGGCCCGGCGAGGGCGGCACTCAAGTTGGCTGACTGCTGTAACGACTCTGAAATTTCTGTAAAAATGTAATTTATTCAATATATAAAAAGAGTATTTCATTCTAATTAGGCGTTATAAGTTAAATTTGTTTAATAAAAATAAGAACTAACTTTTAGCTCACTGGTAAACTCTTTACACTGTTTTGCTATAATTACGTGTTCGAATAAAGAAAAAGACATAAAAAACAGAGGCAAAGCCTACACCTCGGTCGAACGTATAATAAGCCACAAAGGTTACCGAAGAATTGGCGCAAAAGGCTTGTACGGTAACTGCAGGCATAACACAAAACAACACAAAGAAACCGCAACAGAAGAAAACAAGTAGAGGAAATTCACAATCCAAAAGCAGTAAGGGATCATCTAATTCGTCGCCCTTGACCGAAAGTACAAGCGAAGT
The DNA here is from genome assembly GCA_030015575.1 of Agapanthus africanus. Lineage (NCBI taxonomy): Eukaryota > Viridiplantae > Streptophyta > Magnoliopsida > Asparagales > Amaryllidaceae > Agapanthus > Agapanthus africanus. The sequence continues at coordinate 508,045,716 of JASDDO010000012.1, forward strand.
TAGCGAGAGTGAAAAATCATCTCCTCCAACTTCTCCGGCCTCGAAACCTGTCTTTGGAGACAAAATTGTGCTTGCTATGGCCTTTGAGGGTTCGAAAAGGAAACAGCGGATCGAAGAAGGGGCAGGGCTCGTGCCCGTGCCTCTGGAAGCGGGTGAAATGGCCAGTACCTTTAGTGGGAACGGTGCTTCTCTTTCGAATACTAAAGATCAGAAATGTTATAAGCCGGCGGTTGACTAGAGAGAACATGAGAGATAATATTCATTCAGTATTGTCGCCTGATTATTGAATCTTTATAATCATTGTTTCCGGTATTTTTGGAACATACTACACCAATTATTAACCAATTCATAATTTTTACTGTAAAAATATTACTTAATGGTTTTTAAAAATACTTCTTGACTGGCTCTATTCTCTGTTTTCGCTTTAAAATCTGAATGAATTTTTTTTTTTAAAATCTTTTAAGATTAATTTTCCTTATTGATACACATTTTAAATCTGCGATGCATCAGAGCACTTTAGTAAAACACTTTAATAAGCGAAAATGGATTTTTATGAAGTATTATAGGTATTATATTGTTTTAAACCAAATTTGATACTGATTATTAATAGGAAGTAGGAAGTTTGGAAATTTTCTGTTTTCACATGGAAATACTGTTATTTATATACTTAAATTATTTATTTTTGCTATTAATGTATCATTTTCAAGGATTCTGATTAACTTCACAAAATCATATTAATTAGCATTTCTGTTAAATTAATGATAAGAAAGTTCCTGTAATCAATAATCAGACAATGAGCTCAATATTAACTGAGCTTATTGTCCTGCTAAAACCCAACCGTAACAACAACAAAATATTCATAAAGAATCATAAATAATTGGTTTTTAATTAATTAACTTATAAATTACACGGGGTTTAAAAAATTAATAACCGGCCCGTTACCCAAACCCGTCCGAACCTACATTTAATTATATATTTATATCTTATGATCGGTTATGTTACTCAAATACTTACTTTATTTTTAAGCCAGATAATTCTCTACCATTTAGATAACTGTTTTTTCACATTAATAAGAAAAAAAACATCAATATAAAAACATAAAAATATTAATATTAACATAAAAACATAAAAACATCAATATAAACATAAAAACATTAACATAAAAACATAAAAACATTAAAATCAATATAAAAACATTAATATGAACATAAAAACATAAAAACATCAATATATTTAAACGTATACATAAAAATAGACCACATTCTTTATCTATCCATATATTTATATGCTTGATAAATCATTAAATATATTTAATAAATATGGACAAAATCCTATTTTTTTCCAGCTCCTTTCTTAAATGCACTGCATGGTCTGGCCCAGCCGCATACGGCCTAGGGTCCGGCCCAGAGGAATTTGGTAGATAATTTAGTATATTTAGTTCAAAAAAAATCAAAATTAATATATAAACTTCTCCTGATAAATGAAAATTCATTAAATTTTTCCCTAAACACAAAAAAAAAGAAATCAATAAGGGAAAAAAAGAAATTTATATACCTGTTTCCTAAATAAAATCCCACGTCCTCTTAAGTATCCCTCTCTGATCCATCCAGTCCTTAATATCAGTAACCTCGTTTGTCCATCTACTCGATCTCCTCAGCAGCTTTTAATAGGCCTTGAACGATTTCTCGATAAGCTTTAACATCAGGTCTAGTTTGGGACCAATAATATCCTTGTAGCTTTTTAGAAGACCAACGACGGCGATCGAAAATATAATAACGGTCCTTAACTTCAAGCGGCGTATCCTCGGTTTCACGCGTCTCGTTCCTCGTTTCACGGTCATGCCTTTACAAATACAACGTACCATGTAACGAACCTAAAGACGAGCTTTATAGCTTCGAAAAGCTTGAAAAGGACCCTACCGAGAAATCCGAAAGTAGTTTCTAGTACGGTCGGCTTTGTTGGTGAGGTGGGCAAGGTGGGAGCAGAGATGAGTGAAATTGGGGAGGAGGAGGCAAGGAGTAGAATGCTCGAGGAGGCGGGAATTGTGATAACAAGGGGAATGTGGAGGAGGAGGAGAGGAAGGGAGGCGAGCAGATGGGTCGGCGGGGGAGCGGCGAGCAGAGATGAGAAGAGGGTGGAGGCGCTTCGCTGGCGTGCAGATCGGACGGCCCGGGAAGGGCGGCTCTCAGGTTGGCTGACCGCTGTACCGACTCTGAAATCTCTGTACAAATATAATTTATTTAATATATAGAAAGAGTATTTCATTCTAATTAGGAGTTATAAGTTGAATTTGTTTAATAAAAGTAAAAACCAATTTGTAGTTAACTGGTAAACCCTTCACACTGTTGTGATATAGCCTACGTGTTCGACTTCCATAACTCTCAATTATTTTTTAATATTTTTTCTTCTTAACTTTTCGGAAGCTCAAGAGTTACACGTGAAATATACGGAGAAACGAAATGTTTCAGAAAAATTAAACATGATAAATAAGGAGTTAACACAGAATATAGTATGCGACACGAATCTCGAGACAGATGGATTAAATCCAACCACCCAAATCCTCGTTTTGGCCGCCACCGACGGTCCATCTAGCCCCAATCGTCTTTATTCTTTGCCTGTGCGTCCCTTTAACTCTCCACTACTTCTGTGTATTGTTTGATTACTCTGCATTCATTCAGGGACCTTTCATTTCACCATTAATCCTATTTTAATTTCAATTCTTTAACTCACACACCCTTATCCCTATACTATAAATATATCCCATCCCCTAGCTCTCCTTATTATGTAAAATCATTATCAAAATTCTCCCAAAATTTTCTAAGTACAACTGGAGTCAAGTGGAGTTAGCAACCAAATTCTTTTCGTCAAAAATCGGAGTTGTTCCCGGAGCTACCATGGCGCCATGAAGACTTCTCCCTTTTCCTTACTCTTTTCTCAACACTCTAAAATGGTAAGCCATTTTCTCTCTCTCTTTTTATCTCAAACCAATCTCTAAAACTATTCGATTAAAATAGAGTTAGCTTAGGTAAAACTTCTTTTAATAAGTTTTTGGCACTTTTAATATGTCAAAATTTCCACCATAACTCTTCTAAGCATCACATCACAATATTTAATCCAAATTATTTTTGAGTTGTTCATAATTTTGGGCTAAATACATCATACAATAAAATTTCATCAAAATATTATGAATTTTAATTATAACCCTTTGTTCGATAATTAGTCATTCATACATCTAGAACATTCATGGGGTAACGACCTACCCTAATTGCACACTTTTGATTCATAACACGATATTTAGTTAGAATTTTTCATCTAAATGAAACAATTTTCAATAAAATACCACCAATTTATAAAAAAATATTTTTAATCTTACAATTGCATTTCTACAACCCTTTTAGGGGAACCCATCTACGGATGGTGTGGTTTATCGCACATTTTTGGAATAGTCAAATGAGATATAGAATTCCTCACGGAGCATTCGGTCTCGAAAGGAATAAAAAATACGATTTAGAAGAATACGGCTTTTTAAAATAAAATTAAAACTTTGGAAAGTTATATAAAATTATGAAAACGTATTTTCAATAAAAACAATGTGTGAAAAAAATATATTTTTAAATGAAAGATTAAATTTTAAATAAAATACCACCAAGTTTTACAAAGCAGTACTTTTCATAAAAATACCATAAACTTTTAAAATCTAAGTTTTATCACTAAAATACCACTAAAATTAAAATAAATGTTCATAAAAACTCTAAATAACATAAGTCACCCTCGAGATTTATTTTTAAATAATGTTAAAGTATTTTTCATAAACCCCCCTCGAGAAATGCAAACAATATAAATACAATATAAATAGCAATAATAAATATTAAGGACTCTAGATTAATATAGGTTTAAGAAGTATCATTTCTCGAGGCCAGGGATCCGGAGAAAATGAGTGCTTGCCTAATCAGGTTAGACAAATTAACGGAGTCATCAAATGGCAATTGTCTTAGAAAAAGACACAAATCCTATCGTCCATGTACAACAGTTGTTTGATTATTCTCGAACTTAAAAAATTGAAGAGCTAAATCCTTTCATGAGATACTAATTCCAACCTGAATCCAAACTCAAATCAGAATCCAAAATCAAACACAAACTTGGATACTTGATCATGAATCTAAACACTCGATTTCAAATATCAAACTTGAACTTGAACACTTGACTCGACTTGACCGAACCATGTATATAACTTGACATGAATACCTGAATACATGATTACATCTTGAACATAAACCTGTACTTTTTTTATATATATTCATGGATTCGGTCAAGACCTGTAAACTATACAATATAACACGCGGGGATAAAGGGGTAAATTGGTACGGAACGTATATCGTGGCACGAGAGGTCACTTAAAAGACACCTACATGAATTCATGTGCCGTTGTCCCGTGGGTTATGACGGGGTCTTGTACTATATATTACTATAGTCCACGGGATAAGATGGGCTCCTCTCATGTAACAACCTTAGCTTTCTGTATCGATTTTTTTTCAAAAATACAGAAAGGAGTACCTAAGCCTGGGCACAAGTTATAAATTTAAATTGCTTTAGAATGGCAAGAAAGTACATCTAGCTCATTGGTAAAGCCTTACACTGTTGTGATATAGCCCTTGTGTTCGAATCCCATCAGCCACATATTATTTTTATTGATTTTTCTTTTAAATTTTTATAAGTTCAAAAGTTTACACGTGCAAAACACGTAAAATGAAAAGTCACAACAAAATCAAACATGTGCACTGAGGTATATGAGACGACTAGAACACGTGGCATTGATCCAAGCACCCCATCCCATAGAATGGCCGGCGAGATTGCCTATGGGGCCGGCGCCGCCAGGCTCCCCCATAGGAAATGCTCTGAAATTTTTACCCTAGCATCCCTTGGCCTACCCACTACCCTTATGTTGTTTGATTTCTCTGCAATTATCCAGAGAGTGATAATTCCTCTCTTAAATCCATTTTTAATGCACATTTTAATTCCATTCTTTCTTACCCTGAACCCTAATTTCTCCTATAAATACAACCTTACACCATAGCCTTCCTCATTCAGAATTCCATTGCCAAAACTTTCTAAAATTCTTAAGTCCAAGAAGTTGTACAAGTGGAGTTAGCTCAAGGCAAAGTTCTGGCGATATTTCGAGCCAAATCCGGCGACGAAATGACTCCCCGATGATTCCATAAGCTTCCTCTATCTCTCCTCCTTCTTTCTAATCTGTAAGTCCCACTTTCCCCTTCTCCTTCTATTAAAACGAATTCCATTTTCAAAACTAGTCAAAAGCGGAGTTAATCCGACTTCCATTTCTAATTTAACTAAAAACACCATTTATCTTAATAACAAATTTACAATCTTTTTGTATATTGTTTAGCAATCATAAACAAACACATTAGAATAAGTTTCATCTCAAAATAATATGTATTGCAACTTCTATTTTAGTTTTACGGTAAAATACCATCATGTTTACATACGACATTGCTTATTCATTTTGATCATATTATCTTTAGAAAACTCACGAGGTAATGATCTACCTTATCACAGCATTCATTATTGACATAGCACGATGGCTTTTTGAACATTAGTTTGTGGGATAAATACGAGTTTACATTTAAATACCATAAACATTCAAAAACCGTTTTCTTTAAAAGTGTATTATTTAATTCCTTGCAAATGCGCCTCTACAACCCATTTTGGGGAACCCCGATCGGGATGGTGCGGGTTATCGCACATTCTCGGGCCTAGTAGAGCGAGATGCAGATCTCCTTACGGAGCATCCGATCTCGATGGAATTTTTAATGCACTTTTTAAGAAAAATGAGATTTCTACTTAATAAATAAAATTTATTTTTACTATATATATATATATTATCAAAATACATACTTTAAATATATTATATATATTTCATGTTTTTCTAAATCAAAGGAATCATAAATTTGATGAAACTACCATTACAAATCAATACAATTTCAATATTACACTTTAATACCAAATACTATTCAAGTTAGGTTTATATCCACTAAAATATTTCATTTTATAAAAATTACAACTATGAAAACCCTAAAGACGATAATTAAATACTTAAGGTGTATTTTGAAAATATATAAAAACTATTTTTCATAAAACCCCCTCAAGTTATATTAATTTACAATAAGGACCCTAGTAAATATAGGTTTAAGCGGGACCAGTTCTCTTGAGTCTCAGAGAGCTGGAGAATATGGGTGCTTGCCTATCTATGGTAGACAACTTAAAAACGGTGTTATCAATACGGACACAAATCATGCCGTCCATGTGCAGCAGTTACCGTTAACATCAAAACTAATTCAGGACTTCAATTCGTTTTAAAGTGTCTGACTCAGACAGAGTCTCAGTCTAATATGAAATCAATCTATCCTTGAATATGATAACTCCATTTGAACATGAATCTATTTATACCAGAATTCAATCTATATCAACATGACTCGACCGAACCGAACCATGGATATACCTTGATTACATGACTATCCATTTATATCCATTCCGTTTACATGATATCATAGTTTCGGCAAGTCTTCCATCTATAAAACAAAACAATACAATCAATACAAAAGACATTACGGGGTTTTAAAGGGGTAGACTGGTACGGAATGTGTTAGAAGTGGCACGAGACGGTCACTTTAATACACCTAACATGAATATCCATTGCTGTTGTACCATGGCTTAACGGTTTCTTGTGCTCCGTATACCTTAGTCTCCGGAATAGCGGAACTCCTCTCGTATGCACTGCCATATTATGTACCAAGCTACAAATAACTGCATTAACAGAACAAAAAACAAAATTACAATATATCAGTTATATTTTCATCTGTCCATTCTTACCTATCTTTGGGACTTACCGAGCGATTATTCGCTGACGACATTTCTTCTCTTTTTTCTTTGGAATGTTGTCAAGTGGATCGGACTTTCTGGAGGTTGAGTCCAGTACTGAAGACTTGGAGCAGTTCGCTATTGACCCAGAGCTCTAGATACTTGTATATATTTTCTTTTCAGTTCATGCCATTGTTTAGGCATTGCTCTTCATTCCTGTATTTACATTTTCGGTTGTACTTGTAAAGAAATGTTTAATAAATAAAAGTTGCCGTTCATTTACACTTCATGTCTTCTTATGTATATTTACATTATATTGCTTAGATACGCTTGGTGTGTTTACTTCTGAGTAAATACGTAGCGAGCCTCGTTGCGTATTCTTACCCGTACACTGGGAAGCGGGGTGTGACATCTCGTATACATGAATATCTTCCTTATCAAACTACAAACAACCACGTTAGAATAACTATCTTATACCTGTAAATAAATATGCTTAGATACTCTTATATATAATCTTGCCTATTCATATTAACTTAATTTCTATTCATTTTCATTCATCATTACTTATTTCTTTCAGGAACTTGCCGAGTGCTAGTTCGCTGACGACGTTCCTCTGTGTTTCTTTTTTTTTTGGAATGTTCGTCAGGAGGACCGGATTCTGAGGGTATAGAGCCGAGCCAGGAGGACTTGGACCAATTCGCTATAGCTCCTGCTTATATTTACTTCCAGTATGCCATTGTTTAGGCATTTGCTTAGACTGTATCTTTTTATTACAAACAGTTGTATGTAAATCTGAATGTAAATAAAGTTGATGTTTCATTTTATTACTCTCTTCTTTCTTGCACATTATTATATTGCTTAATTATGCTTAACATATTCTCATAGTAAATACGTTGCGGCCTTACCACTTCACCGTTTCGGTCTACTGGAAAGCGGGGCGTGACAAGTTTTGTTGGTGGCCCACGCACATCAGTTCTGTATGATGTCTTAAACAATATATCACAAAAATTATAAAAATCAGCAACTATACATTCCTTGCATTTTCAAACTTCTTTAATCTATCATAACCTTTTATTTTCTATCAAGATGATGCATTCTCCAAACAATACCAACACTAACGTCAATGGCAACACACCACGCCTACCTTACCACCTCTTCCTACCGTTGCTGCTCCGATCAATGAACAGACGGTGTTTCCAGAAGCCATCAAAAGCCTTCTGGAAGGCCAGCAGTAGCAGACTGCTATTCTTATGAACCGTCCTGAAGCCGAAGCACCTGGAGTAAAGCAATTTCAGGTATTACATCCTAAGAACTTCTCAGAGAAAAAGAGTCCTCTTGAGGCTGAAGAATAGGCCCAAAATATCGAGGACGACCTTGCAGCAGCACAGGTACCAGACATAGCTTATGTTACATATGTATGCCCTAGAGGCAATTATTGTATATGTATATATGTGGATGCTTGGACATATGTATGTATAGGACAATCTTGCTCGATATGATAGTATGCTATTTGGTTTCGTTGGCTATAGTGCCCGCAAGTCAATTATTGGATTGCAGGCACGCGATGCGATGATTGGGGGATGACCTATACGGGTAAAACAGTCTTACTCGAGATGATAGTATGCTATCTGGTTTGTTTTTATCATCATGTACATACTTCAGGTGTCATTGCAGATCACTATTACATGTTGATAGAGCCCATAGGATTCTTGCTTGACTACCAGCAGTATGATGGCGATCATATACGTGGGAGCTGGGTAATCTATAAGCACATCCTTAAATGTCCCTAGTCGTAGGAGTTTCGAGACTGGGCATCGATACCGGGAAGCTGCTCGGTGGCCTCGAGAGGAGGGCTTTTAGATCCTTAGCGTAGATGGGTAGGAAGCTACCCGCTAGGGATGGACCGGACAGGGAAGCTGCTCGGCGGTCTCGAGAGGAGGGATTTAGATCCTTAGCGTAGAGGGTAGGCAGCTACCCGCTAGGTATGGACCAGGCAGGGAAGCTGCTCGGTGGCCTCGAGAGGAAGGCTTTAGACCCTTAGCGTAGATGGGTAGAAAGCTACCCGATAGAGATGGACCGGGCAGGGAAGCTGCTCGGTGGGTTCGAAAGGATGGCTTTTAGATTCTTAGCGTAGATGGGTGGGAAGCTACCTGCTAGGGATGGACTGGGCAGGAAAGCTGCTCGGTCGCCTCGTTAGGAGGGCTTTAGATCCTTAGCGTAGATGGGTAGGAAGCGATCCACTAGGGATGGACCGGGAAGGGAAGCTGCTCGGTGGCCTCGAGAGGAGGGCTTTTGATCCACACGGAGTTCATATGCTCATAAATCACAGATCTTAGTCCTAATTGGACTACAGGTCTCTCAATCCACATCGGTTTAAGGGTACATCTCTGAACTCCTCTGATATTTGTCGTTGTAATCTTTCAACGTCTTCAGAGAGGTGACGGGTCCCGACAACCACACATTTTATGGACTGTGGGGTCCTTAAACTCATGGACTATGATGCCCTTAACCTTGACTGTGAGGTCTTTAAACTCACGGACTATGATGTCCTTAACCTTGACTGTGATGTCTTTAAACTCACGGACTATGATGTCCTTAACCTCGGACCGAGATATCCTTAAACTAACATTGGACCGTAATGTCCTTACACTAATCGACCGCAATGTCCTTAAACTAAACAATAGAGCCCAAACGCTCTTTTGTTGGATCTAAATGATCCCGTTAAGTTGATCTTACTCTAAAATGAGACTAACGTATCCTTAACAAACGTTTAAGTTGATCTTAGTCTCAAATGAGGCTAACGTATCCTTAAACCCAACCCCCAAACCCAAATCTAAGAAGATACGGATTTGGACTCATCCACGCCCTACGGGCGACAACATAAATTAGTCTCCGTATACAATCCACGGGCAACCAAAAACAAAACAAACACCCACGGCACGAAATAACCATCTGGAGAAGGAGAAAGTGGCTACCGCGATGCGGTAGCGTAATTAACTGCAGGGGCTTGCGTCTGCAGGGAAGAGCGTCCCCACAATCAAAAACCTCTCAAATAAGGGGGAATCTGACGAAGTCTGCTATATCGGCCGCATCCGTTTGAACCTTCGATACATGGTGTCATAAATCAACTTGGCATCTTTGGAGAGGTGGACGGATAACACCAATTAGCATCTGCTCCGAAATTCAGTCAAGACGGACCCGCGCGGTCGGGTCTCCGTGTTTTCGGCGGGGAACAGACTCTGGCACGCCCGGTGGGACCTTTTCCTCTTTCCACTCCACGCTTCGTGTGTCGTGTTCGGGAACAAATCGCGGTTTGATATGGTTGCCTTTGGGTTCGAGGTACTAAGATTTGGTGTCTTTCTCCATGCAGAAAACGAAAGATCAATGGCTTCTACTTGCACAAAATGCTCCAGCTGCAACTGCAACTCCCGTTCCGCCTCATCTGGAGGTGTAACTTACGGGCCCCAGGCGGCCTCCCTATTCATGATGCGGGTGGACCAAGTAACTCAGGCCACCACTGGGCTGTTCTTTCGGACTATGATCCTACCCATGAGCTTCAATGCCTCGATGCTGCCGCAAGAAACCCCAAAGAAGTCGGTCTTTGATCGACTTACCACTTCCGTGGCCCCTCTCAACGGGTCGCCCAAGTCTAACGCCTCAGTTTTCAACGGACTGGGCCAGAACGCCAACAATCCCGCAATACCTGAAGCAACCATCCCAAAGCGGATAGCCATCCCGGCTCAAGCGAATGAAATCATTGGAAAGGCTTCTCCTGACAAGAAGTCAGTCTTCACAAGGCTGGCCACTCCGGCTCCCGCTCCAAGCGAAGCCACCTCTGCCTAGAGGTCTGTATTCGATAGGTTGGACATTACTTCTCGGCGAACGTCAGTCTTCAAAAGGCTGGCACCGGCGACAACCCTTCGTCAAGATAGGGGGCATGATGAAGCCATCTCCATAGCTGGACCAACTCCATCCACACGACATGCTCACCGCCTTCACTGGCGCCAAGTAAGGAAGGCTGGGGGGAGCTCCCTTTCTGGACTAACTCCGCCAGCTCCCATGGTGGAAATCAATGCTGCTGTTCCAACTGGGAACAACTTTGAACCGCTTAGGACGGTTCACAAGAACTCTCCGACCGCCGTGCTGAAAAGATTTCCTCCACCTGTGGAGAATGCTATAGATAAGAAGCTAGAGTGGCCCCCTCAGCGGCTGTCCTACAAAATTTATAAAGTCTGGCGACAGGTCGAGGAATCGGTGATTGACTAGGACTACTCTCGCCGATCAAAGAAGCTCAAAGCTCAGCAAGAAAAGAGCCATTTCGTAGTACCACAGAAGACGTCATCCGTCTGGGTGCCCGCTGCAACGGCCCCCTTGACTTCAACTGCTCACAAGAGAAGGAGGCCAGAGAAAGCCCCTGTGAATGCGGCAAACCGCAAGGACGTCGAATCTAAACGCCCCAAGTCCGGGGGCATGGTAATACATACCGTTTATATGGCTTCCGGAAAAGAAGAAAGCCGTGCTTCTATAGGTCATCGACCGCTTATCCGATCGATAACGAAGGCTCAGGAACAACAGCAGTAGAAACTTCAAGAGATGCTGACTGCAATGGCCGCGCTCACTGGGCCAAAAGAAAATCCAGAGACCTCAGAGCAGCGTCGAGAACAAGAAACTGATGCTGAATTCCTCCAAAGAATGCTCGAGAGGAAAGAAAAAGAGGCTGCGGAGTAGGCAGCCAATATAAAACGAATGGTTCTTTTGTTCCAAGACATGGCTGGGATGATGTTACAGCCGGAACCTCCAGCTGAAGAGCCCTCGATCATCATTGAAGACGACAGAGGGAAGACATCGAACCCTCCTCAGGCTCTTTCAGCAGCCAAATAGGAGACCATCTCCATGGCTTCTCTAGATGATTACATTGCCCAGCAAATATGAGCTCACCAGGCAAACGAAGCGGCTGGACAAATTGTTAAGACTGGATGTAACACCTTAGATTTCGGTTAGTGTTAGTTTAGACTTTAATGCGGGTTTACTGTAAAAAGTTTACCAATTCGGGTTTCTCACATTTTATAACATTTAATTATTATTTTAATATTATTTGTTATGGACATGCACGCACTTGTGCATGTTAATGTGAGGGTTTGTTTGTGTAATCTTGATCTTAGCAACCATGGCACTTAACCATTTATTTAATCCTTTGCCTTAACCCTAATCCAATCCTTAACCATTCGTTGATATTTTTTGTGAGAGAGAGATATTTTCTTTTGGGGTTTTGTTTGTGAGAAAGGTGGCATGGTGACATGGTATGAATGCATTAATGGGAGAATTAATGCAAAGGATACACCCACCTCTCACTCTCACCCTACACTCACCTCCCTCTCTATTATCCTCACACTCTCTCTCATTTCTCTAACTCTTTTCATTTTCCTTATTCTCTCTCAAATCTAACTGAACACTTGAGTTTTCATTACAAAACCATATCAAAAACTTCACAATCTCATAAAAAATCACATCTTTGATCACCTTTTGCCTCCTGCATGGAGCTTGCAAAACTTGGATCTTTGAGTTCTTTCGTATAAGTAATGATCTCTATCTGTTCTTTAAGTAGTTTTTGTGTTGTGTAGACTTTTAGTTTTAGTTTAGATTGTTTAAAATTAAGTTTATATGCAAATATCGTATTTTTAGTGTCGTTTGTGACTTCTGTGATCTGCTGTGACCCGGAGATTTTACTAGAAAACCAAACAATGTAGTTGTGTTGTACCTAGGACCCTGAGCCTTCACCTCAAGCCCGGACAACCCTGCTCGGACCACGGCCGGCGACACGAAGGCCAATTCCGGCGACCTCGGCTCTTGGGTGGAGTTGTGTTGTGGGTTTTTGTGGGTAGGTCCTTGCAGTGGTTTAGGTGTTTTTGGTCTTGTTTGGTTGTTTAGTTTTCTCAGTATGCAAAATCTGGGATCACCTAGGTAGTTTCTTGTGTTTCGTTTAAGCGCGATACGTTATCCGATACGGTGCGTGTTCTGTGTTGCTGTTGCTCTGAGTTGGTTTCGTAGTGTCGCTATACACGTTAGCTACAACATGAACCCTTTAGAGTACGTATGTGTGTCGTGTTGGTCCATGTAGATTGTACGTGTTTTGGGTCTATTGCTAATATATTTCTGTTATATTGTTTAATGCTACAGGTTCGCAGGCAGGAACTTCGGACGCTGCGACAAAGGGAAAATAGGTGGTAGGCTTCACTTAGGCAGGAGCGTTGGTGAGTAGATTTAACATCTACAGGGGAATCGCCCGCATGGCGTTATGCGTCTGGGCTAGAGATGACTTGACTTGTCGCATATCCTATTTCATATTTAGAATTGCGCATACACCCTACTGCTTAGTTAATTGTTGTGCTTGGATTAGTATCCTTAGGACACTGCACTATTATTGACGGCTTATGTTGCACGAGCACTGATTGTATGCCACACACACCGTCAATAATTGCCATGACACGCACAACCCACTTGTAGATATGATATTGTTTGGTTAGGAACATTGTGACATTGATTCATATTTCTTTATGCATATGACATATAGCATACCTGTATACCTACATGCTTACACATATACCTTGACATACTTACATGCTAGTTACCTGTATACCTATAGAGTATTGTACCATTAGCGATAGGTACATACACACATAATGACATAGCTTCATGTATACTTGCATACACATTTACACTTATACCGGGGGTATATTACATCATTACTGATAGGTAGATATCTATATATTTCTATACCTTTATGTTTACACATATATCAATTATAGCTACATGTTTACCTTTACTTGATGTTATTTAGCATTGGAGAATTAGGAACCGCATGATATTTATATTAACTTGTTGCCGTTAATTAGCGGCTTTTCCTTTATATGCTTACATTTCAGTTTTATGTTGTATATATTATATTCATGGATTTTCGCATTGAAATATGGATTTTTCATGATATTTTCTTGATTTGGGGACCGTGGTAGTTCATGAAATAATGCATTATTTAAAAAACCCGGTTTCCCTTGATATGATATTTCAGTATCCACCATGAGATTTTTCGGTTCTGATATATATACTCCATTTGAGGAGCGTCGTTGGCCGTATGAGGGTACATGGTGGGGCCCAGAGGTACTTCGGGGCAAGACGATTGATGGACCTTGCCGATTGAGCCTGGCAGGGGAACCATACACTCCGGTGACATTACCAATGACTCGGCGGTTATCGTGGGGATACCGATGAGAGTCATGTACGTATGGATACGTCGAGAGGCGAGGGTCAGAGCTAGGCACTCGAGTTTTCGGTATCGTATGATACGTACCTATCAGGGGGCCAGTCATGGTGACAGCACCTGATAGATCAGCATTTCTGTGTCGATACTTGACACATTGTTTTCATGATATTTTACTCCTAAGTATATATAACAGTGGAATGAGACGCTGTTATATATATATATATATATATATATATATATATATATATATATATTAGTGGAATGAGACGTTAATATATATGTATACATATTAATTCATTTACATCATCATATTTATTCATGCAAATTTACTTAGGATATTAGAGATTTACTTGATATTAGATTTGGGATATAGGAGATTTATTTGAGATTGGATACGGGATATATATATATATATATATATATATATATATATATATATATATATATATATATATATATATATATATATATATATATATATGGGATTGCTGATTTTGTACATTCAGGATATATGAGATTTATTCGATATTGTACATTCAGGATTTGTGAGACTTATATGATATGAGAGCCAATTTGGGGGCTGATTTGAGAAGATTGGTATTTGGATTGTCTTGATGGATTTTGATCCTACCACGATATTAGGATTCCATGGAAATATCATGTTTCATTCCATACTCCACATTTATTATTTATGCACTATTTCATGTTTTAGTTGTACCTGATAGAGTATCTTTCATGACTGTTGCATTTACATATCTTTATTTATATGTATTACTTCATGTGTTAGTTGTACCTGCTAGCGTACCTTTCATGACTGTTGCATATATACACATTCATATCATTATTGCATGATTATTGCATACCGATTTTCATATTATTACTTCATGTATTTGTAGTAACCGTTAGTGTAACTTTCATGATTATTACATTCATATGACCTTTTATTGCTATTAATTGCATATGTTAGATTCGCGCTGTATGTGCATACTTGCGATTACCTGCATATGTTATTTAGTATTCACGAGTTGTCAACTCACCCCCGTTGTGCCACAATTGTTTTGCAGGTTGTTCCCCAGAGTAGTCGAGGCAGGCAATTCATCTATCTTATCATCTTTTGCTGCGGATACTGCATCAGCTCACAGTGTGCAGTTTGCTTAGGTGGGTTTTGTGGTTATTCGTTGTATCCTTGTACTCTTCATCTACTATTTTCATGTTGACTTAGAGACTTGATGTGAGGACGATATTGTATATTATTTTGTGACTTGGTTGTCTTTTATACAGTTCCTTTTTATCGTCTTTTATTTTTTCTCTACGGCGTCGTATATTTGTTGTGGTGGTTGTTTTCCGCCTTTGGGCGTGATTTTGCTCCCATTTGGGGATGCTTTACTTTTATTTATGTTGTACCCATTTTTTTGGGGCTAGTTTTTACAAAGGAGGTGCTGCCAAAATTTTAAAGGAAATAAAGTAGGACTTTTAAAGAATTTGGGTTGAGATTTCAAAGGTTTTGAAAATGTTCTTATTTCTTACTACTTTTGATGGTTTAGATTTCTGGGTTTTTGGCTTACTTAAATTGCGTTACGCCTGTAGACGTTGCGTAGTTTAAGGGCCGTCACGTGCCAATTTCGGGTCGTGACACTGGACGACCTTATCCAGGCTGGTATGACCAAATAAGGTACCCGCCGGGATATACGATCCCTAAATTTTATGTATATAAAGGGACGGGGAATCCACATCAGTATGTTGCTCAATTCAGAGCCTTGTGCGGTAACTCCGGGGGCGATGATAAACTTCTGCTCCGCCAGTTTGTTGGTAGCTTGTCGGAGACGGCATTCGAGTGGTATTCTGAACTTCCAAACGACTCCGTCAAGACTTTTGCAGAGATGGAGCTATTATTCACCCGGTGTTTTGCAAGTGCTAGTGAACGCACCCCAATAATGGCATTTATCAATGCCAGGGTGAAGCCAGGTGAAACGTGGGTGCAATACGCAATACGATGGAGAAATTTATGGTCAAAATGTGAACAACGCATCGAAGAAGCGCCGGCAGTGGGCATGTTCGTGGGCACTCTTGACCTTCAAGCAACTATTTCCCAATTCATGATGTTCTTCAAGCCGACCACGTTCCAGGCCTTGATCGACAAACTGGCCCAAATGGACCTGATGTGTCATAGACCGTCTCCTTCAAAGCCCGAGCCATGGAACGAAAAGGGTACAGGGAAGGCGACCTTCGTCGCAAATACTCAACAGCAGCCCAGTGGCCCAAAACTAACTGATTGCCTAGACGAGAGGCGGCAATTCTATAATGAGAAAATGAAGCGCCCTTATTCATTTTCCCGGGACAAGACGAAAAGATTGTTCGAGCTAGCGGTGCGCAACAGGCTCATCAATCTGCCGAATCCAAAACGACCGTTGCAACCCGGCGAGGCTAACAGTCCCAATTATTGCCCCTACCATCAAACGGTAAGCCATCCAATTGAAAATTGCTTCATCTTTAAAGGCTGGATCGAAGATCAATACCAACAGGGCAAATTTTCCCTGTCCGAGAATTGGAAGGTGAACCCACCACAGCCACACGCTCCTAAGAAGACGGACACCGGGGGCATCATGTTCTTTCGTAGAAGAAGCTCCGTGGGAGATCGCTCTTTCAGCCAAAACAAAAAGAATGCTGAAGGATCTCCATACATGCCCGGCAATCAGGTGGAAGAATCCACTGGAACCTGAGATTATCGAGGGAATGTTGAAACAGCGCCCGACTCCAAAAATTGGTGGTGATAGTCAAAGCGCTCACACCCAGCTGTCAAAGTCTTCCAATAAGAAGAAGAAGACCAAAAAGCCTATGAAGCCTGGTGACAAGCGCATGGACCTGCAAAAACAGATTGACGCGCTGGAAGAATATAACCAGAAGGCGCGGACCCTAGTCACACTCCAAGAATTTCTCAACCACGTCCTTGAGGATGGAGATGACGACAATGGAGAAGGCTCGTCGGATGAATCTGAATATTACGTGGCAAGTTGCCATGTGATCTCTCACTCGTCGATAAACGATGAAGAAGCTCCTTATGCAGAGAAACTGGGGACAGATCCTGAACTGGAACTTCTAGGTCCATCGGACGAAATGATTGATGCATTCCTGGACGAAGCTCTTCTTAAAAGCAAAGCTGCTCGAGAGCGTGAGACGACCCTATTTGAAAAAGCCAAACGCCGGCGACTGGACGAAAGGGTTAAAACATTCCCACCAGATCGAAGTACATCCGCCGTAAATAAAAGCAGGTTCAAGACGAGAAAGAGGTTCGCCAAAGCCATATCAATGGGAATGAAGCTGCCACCCTCCGAAGGAAACACTCCTGGTGAAGCGGAAGTACATCCTAGCTACTGCTTATACCATCGAAAGATTGCGCACCCCACCGAAGAGTGCAACGCTTTTAAAAACTGGTGGCAGGGATATGTTGCTCACCGGCAGCATTTCAAGCGGATGAAACGCAAAACTCGTCGGGAGCAAAGAAATACGACCGAGGAGCGTAAGAGAACTGCCGGCAAATGTCACATGGTCAACGCTGAGGGATCGCAAGTCCTCACTTTCGAGAGCGATTGTGACGAAGAAATAACTCTCGGCCCTCTCTTCAAAGAATCCACTTTGGGAAAAGAGGAAGAACCGAAGAATCGCGAGAACATTTAGCTGCGCAATCTCATGCTGCCTAAAAAGAATCTCGGACCCACCAACTAGGCTTTAAACAAAAAGGATAAGGGAAAAGAAAAGGTCCCTGAGGACATCGCCCTAGAAGATCAGGTTGTCAAAGAGCTGATAGCCAAGGACCCGCCAAAGAAAAACATGGTGGACTACAACGTTCTGGCACACTTGAGAAAGCTACCTTCGCAGCTAAGCATTCTCGACGCCCTTCTGCTATCCAAAGAGGCGAGAGATTCTCTGATCAGGGCATTACAAGAGCCTGACCAATTTCAAGCTTTCCTCGCCGAAGAAAAGATGAAGGACGAGGTGGAAGAAGTGCGTACGGCCGATATCACTTTCGGCGATGAAGATCTCCTCCTTGGGACATGTGAGCATAACCGTCCCCTTTATGTCTCCGGATACTGTCATGACATCAAGATACGCAAAATCCTGGTTGATAATGGGTCCTCCGTCAATCTCTTCAATGTGAGAGTATTGAAGGAAATCTGCATGAGCGTTCATCACCTCGCTCGTGATAAAATCACCATTTCCGGGTTTGACTCCCAGTCATCACGGACTCTTGGGTCTATAATATTGACACTACGCTTTGGGCTGCTTGTCACGGACATCAAGTTTCATGTCATTGACGCCAAGACTTGCTACAACGCTTTGCTCGGCAGGCCTTGGTTACACGAGTACAACATCATTTCTTCTACACAACATCAGTGTATGAAGTAATTCAAGGATGGTCTCGAGTACACTGTGACGGGGGAGTTGAAACCATTCTCCGTGAATGAAGTCCGAAAGTACGAAGATGCAAAATACTTCTTACCGGATTTCGAGGACACGGAAAGATGTCACAAACCAAAGAACAAAGCTATCACCACTATTCCGGTCTTCAGGAGTGATACCGAGGAAGAAGAAGAGATAGTTTATTCAGGGTCGCCCTAATGCAATGCCAGGACCGTCCACCCCTATGTTGATCTTCGGCAGCGACTCCGAAGATCAAGTCAATGCCGTATTTTCCGCTCGGCCGTCAATACAAGCCTTCGCTGGCGATAATCAGAGTTTGCAAATCGCCATGGTTCCGCGGGAGCATTACAAAGAGCTCGATGCACTTAATGCCTATAGTGTGCAGGAACTGCAGACATTCTACGTCCCTCCCAGGCGAAAGGGTGAAAAGGCGATCCTATTCTACCGATCCGGGGAAACCAAAGTGGAGAAAGAAATTTGTCATGGCGCGGATTCTACACTTGACCGGCTCTAGCCCATCCGTTCGCCCAGATATTACACAGATGGACTAAAGAGACTCTTGAGATGCCAAGGTGTACCCCTTAAGGAAACTGCTCGACAAGCACGGTTCTATAACAGGATCTGGAACGTTCCCGGAACTCAAAGAAAGTTGCCCAACGGGAGAATGGAAACGATCGGGCTTGGATATGTCCAATCCAAGAAACGAGAGCTATTCCGCGATTGCTACGTCATACATGACTTCGATGAAGAAGGAGATGCTCTGTGGGAAGATGCTAACCCTGAACCAAAACGAGGTCCTATCGTGAAAATACCAAGTCCGTCGTTCGAAGAGCAGATGGACAAGCTTATAAGGGAAGCGGGTCAAAAGGTTCGAGACGATCATAATCGCGAAATGGCCATCTACGAGAAAGCCAGAATGCAGCGCCTCCTTCAGCAGGTTGCAGAAAGCGACGATGCCCTTCGTCGCCAGCCCGTCATACAGAAGACCCGACGTAGAGGCAAAAATAAACCAAAGAACAGGAAAGGCATTCGACAGCGACAAAGTGGGACCAAGAATCCACGCGATTAGGAATCAAGCAATCCGGATTCGTCTCTTATAAAGAAGATGAGTCGAGCGTATTCTTTTTCCCAAGACAAGACAAGGAAGATACTTGATCTTTCTATAAAACATAAAATGATGACCCTCCCGGAGTCCAAGCACCCCGAGCAAGCAGGCGAGGTCTCTCACCCGGATTATTGCTCTTATTACAGAGCAATAGAATATCCTCTCGAAGACTGCTTCACATTCAAAGATTGGGTAGAAGACCAATATTAGTAAGGTAAGTTCGCTCTATCCAGCAGCTGGAGGGTAACTCCGCCACAGAAGCATGAACCAAAAGCCGCGCCTGCAGCGAGAGTAGAACCAGATCAACATCGGTCTTGGAAGCGATCTCGTATTTATCATATGGTAATGCTGTCAGAAGAAGGACCCGAGAATACAGATGACCTCCCCTGGTGCTTCGAAAACAATGACGACGAAGTGATATCAGAATTTCCACCGGCGCCAAAAGAGCTGGAAGATGGGATACATACTACTGCAGACAACCTCAGAAAGATCAATTTAGGGACGACAAGTGACCCGCGACCAACATTCGTCAGTGAGCTATTGTCTGAAGAAAGGGTGGCTATGCTAAAGGACGTGCTCAAGCAGCATAAAGATTGATTCGCATGGAACTATTCCGAGATGCCAGGACTAGATCCAGAGATTGCTGTCCACAAATTGGCAATATCCCTAGACGTCAAGCCAATCAAACAAGCACCGAGGAGAATGCGACTCGAGCTCGAGATGAGCATCAACGCCGAGGTCAAGAAACTAATCGACTCCGGTTTTATCCAAGAGGTTCAATATCCTGATTGGATCGCCAACATCGTCCCGGTGATGAAGAAAAATGGGACGGTGCGCATATGTGTGGACTTTCGGGATCTCAACAAAGCTTGCCCAAAAGACGACTTCACAGTGCCAGTTACCGAGCTGATGATAGACAATACGTCCACTCATGAAGTTTTCTCCTTCATGGACGGCTCGTCAGGTTACAATCAGATAAAGATGCATCCTGAGGACCAGAAGCATACCGCTTTCCGGACCCCTTTGGGTATATTTTGCTATAAGGTGATGCCTTTCGGTCTAAAGAACGCCGGTGCCACCTATCAGAGGGCCGTGACGAAGATCTTCGATGACCTCATACATGAAATCGTCGAATGTTATATCGACGACCTTGTAGTTAAAGGCAAATCATACGAGAAACATCCAGAACATCTGAAGATTGTATTTCAACGCCTTCGGAAATACAACTTGAAGATGAATCCTCTCAAATGCGCATTCGGAGTTTCCTCAGGCAAGTTCCTGGGATTCATAGTCCGACACCGAGGCATCAAGATAGACCCCTCGAAGATCAAGGCGATCATGGAAATGCCTCCACTAAGAACTCTCAAACAGCTGCGGTCTCTCCAAGGAAAGCTCGCGTATATCCGGCGATTCATAGCCAATCTCTCCGGTAAGTGCTGTCCTTACAGTCACCTGATGAAGAACCCGTTCATCTGTGATCGCAAATGCCAAAGCGCACTCGATGAAATCAAACAATACCTACAGAATCCTCCGGTGCTGACCGCTCCGATCAAGGAAAAGCCTCTCATTCTATATACAACAGCCATCGAAGGTTCCTTAGGCGCAAGAGAACAACCAAGAGAAGGAGAGAGCCCTCTACTATTTGAGTCGAGTTCTCCTGAGGGTATAAAAAAATTACTCCCCCATTGAAAAACACTGCCTGGCGTTGATCTTCGTGATAACGAAGCTCAGACACTATGCATTGGCACATGAGGTCCATCTCATATCAAAGGTGGATCCTCTCAAGTATTTGATGTCAAAGGCTATATTAACGGGACGACTTGCTAAATGGGCCCTAATCTTGATGGAGTTCTCGATAACTTATCGGTAAGGCAGTGAAAGGCCAGTCCATCGCCAACTTCCTCGCTGAACATCCGATACTTGTCGACTCTCCTTTGAACTGCGAATTGCCCGACGAGCACGCGTTTGACACGATCGACAGGGAGAATGATACCCGGTGGGAACTCTACTTCGATGGAGCATCTTCCATGAAGAAGCGCAAACAAAGCGCCCCCATAATCAAGTCTGGCGTAGGCCTCATCTTCGTGACTCCACAAGGAGGGATAATGCGCTTTGTTTTCTCCTTAACAGAGCCAAGGACAAATTGTAACACCCTAGTTCATTTATAC
This sequence comes from Agapanthus africanus, assembly GCA_030015575.1. NCBI lineage: Eukaryota > Viridiplantae > Streptophyta > Magnoliopsida > Asparagales > Amaryllidaceae > Agapanthus > Agapanthus africanus. Next base: position 508,067,542 of record JASDDO010000012.1, read on the forward strand.
CAGTTCTATTTCAAGTATTTCTTTATTTATGGTATTTTCCTGATTTACGGTGTTTTGGGTGCGAATAGTGTATTTGACATTTGTATTTGCATTCTACCCGACCCGCTTGCTTGAAACCTGTCTTGATTCATGTTTATGATTTATCCTAACCTGTTATATAGACTCGTGCACTTTCATTCTAATTTATACATCTTGAATACTGGCATTTTATCTAGCATTTGCATTTTTAAAATATAACATTTTAAGTCACATAAAATATTTTAAAAATACATTGCATGGCCTGCATGATGCCCTAGCACCGTGGTAGCATCCACGCATCTTGTTCTCATCCCGTTCAGTGAAACAGACTTGTTTAGATGGCTACGTGCACGTACCTGCATCCGTTCTTGGGGGTATGCATTTTCGTTACCCGGACATTCATTTTTTTAAAATTTTGGTCGACATGTATATTTTTCGTATTTTAAAACTAAATTTTAGACCCGACCCGGGCATGTTTTGGATTATGTTTGTATTTACCAGAATATCAAATTTTATTTATATAATATTAATTTTATAAACTGATATAAATTAAAATTTAGTTAACTAATAAAAGATTTTTTAAATTTAAATCTAAACTAATTTCCTAACAATCTAACAACCCCTCTCTCTCTCCTGCATATATATATTTATATATATTTTATTTATTTATTTTTTCTTTCCTTATTTAATACACAGCCTCTTCTTCTTACTTCTTCTTTCTTCTTTCTTTTTCTTGATCTTGTTTCTTGATTCCGGTGATCACCGCCAGAGCCGTGCTCGTCGCTGACGATTCGAGTGATCCAGTGAACATACCTTGCCTGCATGATCACCCTCTTGCATTGTTTAGACCTGTCCCATGTGCCGTGTTTGCGTTGCGACGTTTTACCGACGTCGGACGTGCCGTACATATCCGTTTCGTGATCCGTCGAGGCAAGTTAATCTTGCTACATGCTATAATACTATATTCTATATTCATTTGAATAATAACAACACATAATGATTAGTTATGCATCCCACGTTATCATTTTTCATGTTTCACCGTTTTCGGATATCCGTGTGCATCCGTGCAGGTTACTTCATATCTAGTGCATGCAAATTTATCTTGATACATGCTAGACTACAATATGCTGCATCCAATTGAATATTTACATTTCATATTATTTATTTGTACATCCTGCATTTACCAGTTTATCATTTTACTGTGATAAGACATCCGTATGCATCCATATGAGTAAAATGTTACCCGTTCATCCCATTGTGCATCCATACTGAAGTTTTACTGTTTTCGGATACCCGATTGCATCCATATCATTTAAAATATATATCATCGTAATATTTCTTATTATTATCTTTAATTAGTTTATAATCTGCATTTTATAATGTTATATGAAATATAGTTGAAAATATTATAGTTTACACATGAAACGCCGTTGCAAAGCGGATACGACAAATCTGAAATTTACTGTACACCTTACCTTATAAAATTCATTATAAATCATAGAAAAATTATCAGTATACGTTCTTTAGTTCGTTACGAATCTAACTCAGAATACTATAACTCTATGAAATATTTACTTGCAAAATAAATTGTTTAAATAACGTAAAATGCAAATGAAAATATCTCTAAACTGTTGTCCAGGGAAATTCCAGCAGCAAACTTTCAATTTCGAATGTTCATAGCTTTTTGTAGGAACAACCTGAGATACTTAAACTTATAAAAATGAAAACCTTTTTTAATTATCTTTGTTTTGGCATAAGACACGTCCCTTTTGGAGAAAGTTTGTTATTTTTAATCTATTTTACAAATCAGGGTGACGCTGAATTTCTGAACGGAACTTTCTTGTGCATGGTTAATCAATACCACTTTTATAGTTATTAATCGGTTTGAATATGTTATCCATGTTAATATTATTATATCAATATCTATTTAATAAATAATAGTGCTTGTGTTTTAATATTCAGCAAATTTTACCTATTTACAGTTTTATAGTATCCGTACGGTTTATTACATATCTAGTTGCACGCCGAAACCATATTATTTCATGTTACTGTTGTATTAGTGCACCATGCTTTATAATGTGCATCCTACATAGTCATGATGTAACCCCTGATAGATGTTTGTGCATCCATGCGTTCACCGTACATCCACACCTTTACCGTGATTCAATACTTGCTACAGTTTGATTATGAGCACCCGCTTGATACCTGTGCACTACTTGACATGACCTGATATACTACTACTGACATGACTTGATACCTGTGCACTACTTGACATGACTTGATACATGTACACCACCTGACATGACCTGATGTACCACATCTTGACTTGTTACCTGATCTTGTTACTAATGCCGACAATCTTGACCTGTTGTCTCTACGGACATTTTCTGTTGTCTATACAGACAAACATGTACCTGCTTGATCCTGTGTTGGCATTAGCTCCAGGTTTATCAATACCTGACTTACACACATAACCTTGGGGGTATGGGGAAATCAAGAATGTATCTGAACGTAACTCAAAGGGCTATTACATCTTGTTACCGTGGTCCCGTGGGGTTGAACGGGACATAGACTCACAGCCTATTATATATTGTTACCGTGGTCCCGTGGGGTTGAACGGGGCATAGACCGATGGGTTACGATGAGGATTACATTAATTGATTTCGAATAATTTTAGAGTAGATAACCCTATAGCACGGTTTAGACTACTCACTGCACTTCACCTGTTTATATCCTGTTCACTGATCTATATTCATATTACTGTTACTTGTTACTGATGACTTATTATTGTTCATACTCATGCCTGCCTGACTTGTTATCCCTGATTATATTATTGTTGATATTATGACGCACTGACGTCTGGGTTTTGCATGGCCCAGATCCGCTACCCTTGTCGCAGGCTGATCAGGAGTATTTCCGCCATCAGGCCGAGCAGTGAGGATCCAGTTAGTATCCAGTTTAGTTATGTTTACTTTCCGGATGTTATTGCTCATTAGATCTATTGCTTCCGCATATTATTTCTTGACTCGTTTATTCTGGCATATGGACATGTACTAGATAGTTTATTTTATTTCTATTATTCTTGATATCTCTAGACTGCCGTAATGTGACTGTGGAGAAATTTTTCCTATCCACAGGTAGCATGGTTGGCTCTGTCACGTGCCTATCTTAGCGCACTCTGGGAAGCGCGGCATGACAGGGTTTGTTGGTATCAGAGCCATATGATTTAGGTTAATCGGGTTTGATTCTTTTGTAGTTGGGTATTGGACCCAATACATGAATCGGAAAATCCGTGATTAGGAACATGTCCTGCCACCTTGTTATCGTGATTCTTAAATCATATCTTTCTCTTGACCCTGGTCTTGACGATATGCAAACAACTTTGCATCTCGGCTTGAATTCTTTTGGTTCCTTATTGTTTCTCTCGTCCTATTCTTTTGATTCTGTTGCTAGGATTTGGGCGACTTGAACGGAGTTATGTGATTGTAACTATGAACTGCAGCATGGTTACAATGTGGTACTCTATTTAAGTAACTTGGAGTCCTGGTCTTGATTCATTTCCTTGTTCCATGGTCATTTTATTACCTTGGTTCTCTCAGTTTCATTGCTTACCAGTTCATGTTTTGCAGATTTCTTGGTGATCGATACCGGCAGTTACGATGTTGTCTTGGGAATGGATTTTCTCAGCAGTTTCCACACTCACATTGATTGTAGGGCAAAGAAAGTGATTTTCCAGATTCCCGGACATCCGGAGTCTGTTTTCGCTGGAGGAAGCAGTCCTGTCGGGCCAGTCGAGTTTAGGGTTAGGCCGACAAACAACGTTCTTTCGTCAATGGAAGGAGGAAGCGCCAGCTGTAGTTTGAGAGTTCATGGACGTGTTCAAGGACATCTCGGGTTTACCGCCAAAACGAGATGTGGAGTTCGCAATCGATCTTGTTCCTGGTGCAGCGCCAATCTCAAAGGCGTACTATCCAATGGCACCAGTGGTGTTGGAAGAAGTCAAGAAGCAGGTTACCGAATTACTTGAGAAGGGTTGGATTCACAGCAGTAATTCACCTTGGGGAGCTCCAGTTCTTCTAGTCAAGAAGAAAGATGGCACAAGAAGGATGTGCATCGATTATCGAGAATTAAACTGGGTGACTATTAAGAACAAGTACCCGATACCTCGCATTGGAGAATTATTCGAGCAACTTAGTGGCGCGAGGGTATTCTCGAAGCTGGATTTGCCATCCGGATATCATCAGGTCCGAGTTAAATCAGAAGATATCTACAAGACTGCGTTCCAAACCCGGTATGGACATTACGAGTATTTAGTGATGCCATTCGGAGTCACGAATGCACCGCCGATATTTATGGACTTGATGAACCGAATCTTTTCACCGTTCTTGGACCAGTTTATAGTGGTGTTCATCGATAATATTCTGGTCTACTCGAGGAGCAATGAAGAGCATGCGAAACACTTGAAGATCACACTGCAGACATTAAGGCAAGAAAGATTGTATGCAAAGATGAGCAAGCGCTAGTTTTGGCTTGAAGAAGTGAAGTTTTTAGGGTATGTCGTATCCGGAGATGGAATCCCTGTTGATCCCGAGAAGATTGCAGCAGTTCAAGATTGGCCGATTCCAAAGAACGTAGCAGATATTAGAAGTTTTCTTGGACTCGCCGGGTATTACAGAAGGTTTATGGAGAATTTTGCCCGTTTGGCTGAGCCTTTGACCAAGCTTACACGGAAGGAGGTACCGTTCATATGAACGTATAGTTGTGCGTCAGCTTTTGAGGCGTTGAAATAAAGGTTGATAACCGCTCCTATTTTGACCGTACTAGACGGTTTCGAACGATTGGTGATTCACATCGACGCATCTGGGAAAGGTTTGGGGTGTGTTTTGATGCAGCATGGAAAGGTTATAGCTTACACATCGAGACAGTTGAAGACCCATGAGAAGAATTACCCAACTCATGATTTGGAGCTAGCAGCAGTGCTTTTCGCTTTGAAGATTTGGAGACACTACTTACTGGGCAAAAAGGTCGAAGTATTCACCGATCACAAAATCCTAAAGTATGTGTTCACGCAGAAAGAGCTTAGTATGAGGCAGCGTAGATGGTTGGAGCTGATGGCTGACTACGATCTTGATCTTAAGTACCATCCGAGGAAAGTTAATGTAGTGCCAGATGCGCTTAGTCGGTTGCCAGCAATTCGGATGTTGACTGCATAGAAGGAGCTTATCGAAGATTTTCAGAGATTCGAGTTGGAGATCGTGCTACCGCATTCTTCAGGACAGTTGATGCAATTGCAAGTACAGTCATCATTGATCGATAACATTGAAGCAGCTCAGTCACGGGACCCAAGATTGCAGAAGTTTCGAGGACAGGTAGAAGCGGGACTTCGAACGGACTTGTTGATTCATGAAGATGGTTCGTTGCGATTTGGTAACCGTTTGTGTGTGCCGAAAGGAGACATTCACGAAGAAGTTATGAAGGAGGCACACGGTTTTGCGTATTCCGTACATCCAAGAGGCACGAAGATGTATCATGATCTAAGACAACATTTCTGGTGGTAAGGCATGAAAAGGGATATCGCTCGCTTTGTAGCGAAGTGCTTGGTGTGTTAGCAAGTTAAGGCTGAACATCAAAGGGTTGCTGGTTTATTGCAACCACTTCCGATTCCTCAATGGAAGTGGGAACATATAACCATGCATTTCGTGACAGCTTTACCGCGGAGTCTAAAGGGCAACAATGCAGTTTGGGTGATTGTTGATCGATTGACCAAGGCAGCTCATTTCATACCATTTTGTGTTGGTCAATCAATGGAAGCGTTGGCGGAACGGTACATGCAGGAGATTGTGAGATTGCATGGAGTACCTATGAGCATCGTGTCCGACTGTGACACCTGATTCTTATCGCACTTCTGGAGGAGTTTACAGGAAAGTTTGGGGACTCGATTGAAGTTTAGCACAGCTTATCATCCTCAGACAGATGGCCAGTCGGAAAGAACAATCTAAACTCTTGAAGATATGTTGAGAGCTTGCATGTTGGACTTCAAGGGTTCGTGGGAGGTCATCTACACTTGGTGGAGTTTTCGTACAACAAAAGCTTTTAGGCGACTATTCAGATAGCTCCATTCGAAGCATTGTATGGTCGCAAGTGTCGCTCACATGTTTGTTGGGACGGTGTTGGAGAACGAAGATTGTTGGGTCCGGATTTGATCGTGCAAACCGTGGAGAAAGTTAATACTATCTGGAATTATATGAAGGCAGCACAAGATCGGAAGAAGATTTGGGCCGACACATCGAGAAGACCTCTAGAGTTCGCTATTGGTGATCTGGTATTCTTGAGGATATCACCGACTAGAGGACTGATTCGTTTGGGAGTCGAGGTAAGCTTAGTCCTTGATTCGTGGGGCCTTTCGAGATTTTGGAGTGTGTTAGAGAAGTGGCTTACCGATTGGCTTTACCACAATCTTTGGCAAATATTCATGACCCGTTTCATGTATCCCAACTCCGTAAATATGTTCGAGATGAAACACGTTTGCTGGATCATTCAGAGCTGATTGTAAAAGAGAATTTGACCTTTGAGGAACGACCGATGTCGATTGTTGATCGATGAGAAAAAGGTCTTTAAGAACAAGGTTATCCCTCTCGTACTTGTTTCTCGGGGGAATCGCCCGCACGGAGAATCGACTTAGGAACGAGAAGACGAGATTCGACAGAAGTTTCCAGATCTCTTCCTGTAGTTTCATGTTTGTTTATTTTTCTTGTTTTGGGAATTTCGAGGACGAAATTCTTTTGTAGTTGGGTATAATGTAACACCCTAGTTCGTTTATACCAGTTCTAGTTCAACTATTTCTTTATTTATGGTATTTTCCTGATTTACTGTGTTTTGGGTGCGAATTGTGTATTTGACATTTGTATTTGCATTCTACTCGACCCGCTTGCTTGAAACCCGTTTTGATTCATGTTTATGATTTATCCTGACCTGTTACATAGACTCGTGCACTTTCATTTTAATTTATATATCTTGCATACTGGCATTTTATCTGGCATTTGCATTTTTACAATATAACATTTTAAGTCACATAAAATATTTTAAAAATACATTGCATGGCCTGCATGATGCCCTAGCCCCATGGTAGCATCCGCGCATCTTGTTCTCATCACGTTCAGTGAAACGGAATTGTTTAGATGGCTACGTGCACGTACCTGCATCTGTTCTTGGGGGTATGCATTTTCGTTACCCGGACATTCATTTTTTTAAAATTTTGGTCGACATGTATATTTTTCGTATTTTAAAACTAAATTTTAAACCCGACCCGGGCATATTTTGGATTATGTTCGTATTTACCAGAATATCAAATTTTATTTATATAATATTAATTTTATAAACTGATACAGATTAAAATTTAGTTAACTAATAAAAAGATTTTTTAAATTTAAATCTAAACTAATTTCCTAACAAACTAACAACCCCTTTCTCTCTCTCCTGCATATATATATTTATATATATTTTATTTATTTATTTTTTCTTTCCTTATTTAATACACAGCCTCTTCTTCTTACTTCTTTCTTTTTCTTGATCTTGTTTCTTGATTCCGGTGATCACCGCCGGAGCCGTGCTCGTCGCTGATGATCCGATTGATCCAGTGAACATACCTTGCCTGCATGATCACCCTCTTGCATTGTTTAGACCTGTCCCGTGTGCCGTGCGTGCATTGCGATGTTTTACCGACGTCGGACGTGCTGTACATATCCGTTTCGTGATCCGTCGAGGCAAGTTAATCTTGCTACATGCTATACTACTATACTACTATATTCTATATTCATTTGAATAATAACAACACATAATGATTAGTTATGCATCCCACATTATCATTTTGCATGTTTCACCGTTTTCGGATATCTGTGTGCATCCGTGCAGGTTACTTCATATCTAGTGCATGCAAATTTATCTTGATACATGCTAGACTACAATATGCTGCATCCAATTGAATATTTACATTTCATATTGTTTATTTGTACATCCTGCATTTACCAGTTTATCATTTTACTGTGATATGACATCCGTATGCATCCATATGAGTAAAATGTTACCCGTTCATCCCATTGTGCATCCATACTGAAATTTTACTGTTTTTGGATACCCGATTGCATCCATATCATTTAAAATATATATCATCGTAATATTTCTTATTATTATCTTTAATTAGTTCATAATCTGCATTTTATAATGTTATATAAAATATAGTTGAAAATATTATAGTTTACACATGAAACGCCGTTGCAAAGCGGATACGACAAATCTGAAATTTACTGTACACCTTACCTTATAAAATTCATTATAAATCATAGAAAAATTATCAGTATACGTTCTTTAGTTCGTTACGAATCCAACTCAGAATACTATAACTCTATGAAATATTTACTTGCAAAATAAATTGTTTAAATAACGTAAAATGCAAATGAAAATATCTCTAAACTGCTGTCCAGGGAAATTCCAGCAGCAAACATTCAATTTCGAATGTTCATAGCTTTTTGTAGGAACAACCTGAGATACTTAAACTTATAAAAATGAAATTTTTTTTGAATTATATTTATTTTGGCATAAGACACGTCCATTTTGGAGAACGTTTGTTATTTTTAATTTATTTTGCAAATCAGGGTGACGCTGAATTTCTGAACGGAACTTTCTTATGCATGGTTAATCAATACCACTTTTATAGTTATTAATCGGTTTGAATATCTTATCCATGTTAATATTATTATATCAATATCTATTTAATAAATAATAGTGCTTGTGTTTTAATATTCAGCAAATTTTACCGATTTACAGTTTTATAGTATCCGTACGGTTTATTACATATCTAGTTGCACGCCGAAACCATATTATTTCATGTTACTGTTGTATTAGTATACCATGCTTTATAATGTGCATCCTACATAGTCATGATGTAACCCCTGATAGATGTTTGTGCATCCATACTTTCACCGTACATCCACACCTTTACCGTGATTCAATACTTGCTACAGTTTGATTATGAACACCCGCTTGATACCTGTGCACTACTTGACATGACCTGATATACTACTACTGACATGACTTGATACCTGTGCACTACTTGACATGACTTGATACATGTACACCACCTGACATGACCTGATGTACCACATCTTGACTTGTTACCTGATCTTGTTACTAATGCCGACAATCTTGACCTGTTGTCTCTACGGACATTTCCTGTTGTCTATACAGACAAACATGTACCTGCTTGATCCTGTGTTGGCATTAGCTCCAGATTTATCAATACCTGACTTACACACATAACCTTGGGGGTATGGGGAAATCAAGAATGTATCCGAACGTAACTCAAAGGGCTATTACATCTTGTAACCGTGGTCCCGTGGGGTTGAACGGGACATAGACTCACAGTCTATTATATATTGTTACCGTGGTCCTGTGAGGTTGAACGGGGCATAGACCGATGGGCTACAATGAGGATTACATTAATTGATTTCGAATAACTTTAGAGTAGATAACCCTATAGCACGGTTTAGACTACTCACTGCACTTCACCTGTTTATATCCTGTTCACTGATCTATATTCATGTTACTGTTACTTGTTACTGATGACTTATTATTGTTCATACTCATACCTGCATGACTTGTTATCCCTGATTATATTATTGTTGATATTATGATGCACTGACGTTTGGGTTTTGCATGGCCCAGATCCGCTACCCTTGTCGCAGGCTGATCGGGAGTATTTCCGCCATCAGGACGAGCAGTGAGGATCCAGTTAGTATCCAGTTTAGTTATGTTTACTTTTCGGATGTTATTGCTCATTAGATCTATTGCTTCCGCATATTATTTCTTGACTCATTTATTCTGGCATATGGACATGTACTAGATAGTTTATTTTATTTCTATTGTTCTTGATATCTCTAGACAGCCGTAATATGACTGTGGAGGGATGTTTCCTATCCACAGGTTGCATGGTTGGCTCTGCAACATGCCTATCTTAGCGCACTCTGGGAAGCGGGGCGTGACACAAATAATGAAGCCGAATATGGAGCTTTGATAGCAGGTCTTGAGATCGCTGTCGACATGGGAATTAAAAACCTCCTTATATACGAAGACTGCTAACTGGTCGTTAATCAAGTAAATGTCGACTATCAAACGTGAAAGCCAGAGTTGGTGAAATACGGTGACAGAGTGCAGCAATTGCTGACTCAAATCCCTTCCTATGCCCTTGAGAGCATACCGCGTGCGGAAAATAGCAAGGCGGATGCATTAGCCAAGCTCGCTAAAGAACTGGCCGACGAGAACCTCGATGACATGAGGATCGTTGTGCAAAGCCGTCGGATTCTTGCCCCGACAGAAATATAGCCGGAATCGTCCGAAGAAAAGTGAGCGACCGAGGAAATGATCCTACAAATAAAAGATCATGAAAAGACTAAGGATTGGAGAGAAGTCTTTATAGACTACTTCAAGTCCCCTCGAACACCTGAAGATGCGTCCTCAAAGCATCAGCTCATAAAACGAGCTCCATCATTTGCCTTTGTCAATGATACTCTGTATAAGAGATCATTTGATTCTCTGTGGTTAAGATGCCTGGGACCTAAAGAAGCAAGGAGAGTCGTCCAAGAAACTCACGACAGACTCTGCGGTTCTCACTAAGCCGGGCCGAAGATGAAGTTGAAGATCAAACAGATGGGTTATTATTGGCCCACGATGATCCAAGACTGCCTCGAATACGCGAAGCAGTGCCACTCGTGCCAGATTCACGGGGACTTTATCCATTAGCATCCAAATCCACTACATCCAACGGTGGCTAGATGGCCGTTAGAAATGCGGGGAACTGACATAATCGGCCCCATCGAACCAGTATCATCCAGAGGACATTGGTTCATCTTGGCGACAACTGATTACTTCTCCAAATGGGCAGAAGCAGTACCGCTGAGGGAAGTGAAGACGGAAAATATCCTCCATTTCTTCAAGACACACGTCATTTATCAGTTTGGCACTCCGCGACGGATCATCTCTGATAACGGATCAGCCTACAGAAGCTACAAGATCAGCCGCTTCGCACAACAGCATAACATAGACTGGAGATATTCATCGATCTATAATCCCCGAGCTAACGGTCTAGCTGAGGCTTTCAACAAGACCTTGACGAAGATCGTGAAAAAGACGGTGTCTCGAAATAAGAAGGACTGGCATGAAAGACTGCATGAAGCTCTTTAGGCGTATCAAACTACGTTCAAAACAGCCAAAAACACAACGCCGTATGCATTGGTATTCGGCACAGAAGCGGTACCCCCCCTCAAGATAGAGCTACCCTCTCTGTGAGTGGCAGTTCACTACGAGCTAACAGACGAAGAAAATTCTCACCTTCGGCTTGAGGAGCTCGATGCCCTTGATGAAACCCGGCTCATAGCGCAACAAGATCTGAAGGCTTATAAAGCAAAGATGACGCGCTCATATGAGAGATTGACTAGGCCGAGAACATTCCGCCAAGGCGAACTCGTGCTAGTGGTCAAAAGATCTATGATTCCTAATCGTGACAAACGGGGAAAATTCGAGCCGAATTATGAAGGCCCGTATATCATAGACAAAGTTTACCAGGGTGGTGCTAATTTTTATATGTTTCGCGTATGCGTTTTTTAAAAGATGAATCAAAAATATTTGTTAACCGCAATCAAGAACGGCGTCGCTTGGCAGCTAGCCGGTGAGTACGGGTCGGTCCACAGGGATTTTTTATATTCTCAATTTGTTCTAACGAGTTAATTCCGATTGTTGTCGGATTGATTAAATCTAAAAACTAAGTTGATCTAAACTAGGATTAACATCTTGCTAGGGTTAGGTTTAGGTTAAATTTGGAAAGTCAATATTCCTCACCGCTTTCTATGCCATGTTTAAGATCTATGAGGTGTTATGGTAATAATTAATAAAGTGGATTAGTGCCATCGGGAAGAAACGATGTTTCTTCCTCTAGGTTCTTGCCCTTCCTTTCTTAATTCTTACCCTAACCTCCATGGAAAACATACGCAACCGGTCGTTTATACTATGGTATCACCGCTACCTCGTGGGATAGGGTGCCGTAGGGAGCGGTGTGTTCATGTATGCATGGAGTCCTATAAAAACGTGTGATGGGCAAGAAAGGGGTGAGAGATCTTTATCTCTCAAGCCTTCCCCAAATCTAACCCTAACAAACGAGGAGACTACTTACTCATTAGGGAATTAAAAGACATGTTCTAAACTAATTAACTAAGGCAGAGAATAAAATCTAAATTAGGGCAGAAAGGAAAATTATACTAGGCCAGATAATAAAATTAACTAGGGCAAGAATAGAAAACTTACTCTAATTTTTATTTGATGCTCTCTTCCAACATTTACAGGATCTGAAATTCTGAATTTAGATAGATACAATGAGGCACAAGAAGAGGCATAACCTAAAAAAGGTTTTAGGGTTTCTATTTATAGAGTATAGAAACCCTAGGGTTACAATCGACTCACACCTGCAATTACAATTTTACCGCAAGAAAAACCTAATAAATGCATCGTCGCACCGACACGGCCGCGGATCTGCGGCCAATAGCCAGGTTTGGCCGCGGTTCCGCGGCCATATAGGGGGCTTGGTTGCTGATTTCTTCTGGGTTTCTTCTAGATGCATTTTTCTTCTTGTTTCTTCACTTGGTTTCTCAGATTGTCTTCTAGTTTTCTTCCAGATTTCCACAGTGAATAATGTCGTGGACTTTACCGCTTTCTTCGTGTCGAAGTCTTGAATCTTGCACTGCCTTTGTACTTTGTGAACTTGTTCATTGATCTTCGTTTATTTTCCAAACTGTAGGCTTGATTAAGATTCTTCCATTTGTCGGTCTTAGTCTCACTTTTGTATCATCTTTTCATCTTTTTCACTGTTTTGTTCTGAGAACCTGTAACCTGCAACTATGTAGCAGACATGGGTCAAAAGCACATGTTTATGTGTAAAATGAATAAGAATGGGGAATATAATAATGCAATATTATGATATGAAAAAATACCCCCAAACTTATCTTTTGCTCGTCCTCGAGCAAACCTAGTTTTATTCTCGAAAAAAAACCTAGCCTCACTTTCGCAGGGAAACGCGATTGCACTGAGCTCGTGCAACAAGCCGTTAAACCTCTAGGTGTCCCTAGTAGGAGGAGTGTTGTCTCCTGAGGGTTTTCAGCGGATACTACCCACAAAATCATATCAATTCGGCATATTGACTTTTATTCTCCAATTAGGTTTTCCAACAAGGAATTCTATTATCTTCGCCTCAGAAATTATCCACCCGTATTTTTCACGCTTCCTTATCATTTAACTTAAGATTATATATATTCTTGTGAATTTACTTAGCTTTTGGCATCTTTTAAGTTTTCCTTCTACGGTTCTATCTCAACTTAGGAATTTTTATCATCTCTATTAAAGATATAAGTCCTATTCTTCATTCCTATCTCTTATCTAAACCCCAATCACATACCCCTACATGTGTGTATATATCACCCCTACACTTGGAAATTCAAATCAAACTATTATACTCTTGTCCATCGTCCAAAGTACTTTTCAATTGGTGAATTTTTAGATGAAATTGCTCACACATTCTTCATGCGACCGTTAATACTTCTTGAGGTACCAACGACCGATTACAAAATGTGTTTGCACATTAAGGCGTAATTCCTATTCTTGTAATCCCTAAGGCTTTAGCAGTGACTCCCAAACCAGTTGGTTTAAGGCACTTGGTGATGAAGCACCCTCGCGAAATATTTTTTCTATTTATGCAGCCTTAAGTAATTACAAAAACCTGTGTTCATTTTTTATATTCACACTTGTATTTTTATTTTATTTCCCTTTATACTAAGGACTTTAGACAAGAGCATTTCAAGGTCTCTTCTACTATTCCAAGTTTCAAGGTTCGTGTTTGTGCAATTTGTAGGGTATATATTTTCAGAATTTAGACTTAAGCTTATGAATTATTTTTCAAACTTATACTTTAATAAAAATATCAATACTTTTCCTTTGCTTTAACTTAGCCCAAGAAGTCAACTCGAAATTTGCCTATTTCTAAATAAACTATAAAGACATATACTTTCTACCGTTAAATTTTAAGAAAGGTTATCTTTAGGATTTTTAATTTGCTAAGTCTAAGATCTAGTTGTTCCTAGCTACTTAACCTTTTTTGTCAAACTCAAGTCAATTATGGCCAAAATTGAATGTTTTAATTTTTATAGTTTTTCAAAATTTTCAGTTTTATGGGTTTTTAAAATAAGTATGCAAATGCAAAAATATACACATGAATGCGAAGGAAGAAGGCTTACCGAGTATACCCCCAAACTTAAACTTAACAGTGTCCTGACCGTCATGCTGCACCAAGAGGGTCAAAATGTCGGCACTCCCCTGTTTATTTATTTTTTTTATTGTTAAAAGAAAAACAAAATATATATATAAAAAGGTTCCCCCCAAACGTAAGTGAGACAGTGTTTCCACTGATTAAGCGTTAAAGTTCAGAGTTAGGGAGGAGAAAAATCAAACTATACAAGGCCTTACATAGACCAAAGGTTAGCACCAACCATTCAAAAATTCTATCGTGATAATGGTAGGGTTGGTGGAAGAATAGAGTGTAGAGAAAGGAGTTGAGAAACACACTGTTCCCCTCTGAATGACGGCTCGAGACTGGATGTCTCGCCTGAGATTCAGGGCAGATGCTATTTGGTTTTATCCGTCTACCTCTCCGAAGATGCCAAGTTGATTTATGGCACCGTATATCGAAGGTTTAGACGGATGCGGCCGATATAGCAGACTTCGTCAGATTTCCCCTCGTTTGAGGGGTTTTTGATTGTGGGGACGCTCTTCCCTGCAGCCGCAAGCCCCTGCAGTTAATTACGCTACCGCATCACGGTAACAACTTTCTCCTTCTCCAGCTGATCACTTCGTGTCGTGGGTGTTTGTTTTGTTTGTGGTTGCCCGTGGATTGTATACGGAGACTAATTTATGTCGTCGCCCATAGGACGTGGATTAGTCCAAATCCGTATTTTCTTAGATTTGGGTTTGGGGTTTTGGTTTGAGGATACGTTAGCCATATTTGAGGCTAAGATCAACTCAAACGTTTGTTAAGGATACGTTAGTCAAATTTGAGACTAAGATCAACTTAACGGGATCGTTTAGATCCGACAAAAGAGCATTTGGGCTTTATTGTTCTAGTTTAGGGACATAGTGGTCTATTGCCAGTTTAAGGATATGGTGGTCCATTGCCAGTTTAGGGACATGGTGGTCCAACATTCCCATTTTGGGGACGAGTGTTGGTTTAAGGAAGCATTAGTCCATGAGTTTAAGGACCCCACAGTCCGTATTAATGTGTGGTTGTCGGGACCCTTCACCTCTCTGACGACGTTGAAGGATTACAATGATAAATATCAGAGGAGTTCAGAGATGTACTCTTGAACCAAGTGTAAATTGATTTGAGAGAGAGAGAGAGCAGTTGTGCTCATGTCAATTTAATTTGAGGACTTATGGACAGAATTGGGCTAAGTCCAGTTGAGAATATTCAACATTTTATTTGCATTTGGCCTATTAGGCCTTTACTAGGGCTCTGCCCTTTTTAATAATGCACCGCATTAAATGTTCTGACAGTGCCCCACGTGGCTTGTCAGGCGCTTTGCGCCAATTGAGGAGCGCAAGGCGCAAATTCATGTGGAGGTGACACGTGTCACGCTCTGGTGAGCGCAAGTCTATTAGCGCAGTGCGCTGCGCCAGTGCGCTGCTGACACGTGGCGCGCTCTGGTGACTTGCGCCAAACCAAGAGAGCAGTGCTCTGTTTTTAGAAGCGCAAGACGCAGTTGTTCTGTGATTGACACGTGGCGCTCTCTGGTGGCTTGCGCCAATCCAAGGAGCGCAACAGTGCAAATTTCAAAAGTGCAAGGCACTGTTTAATATCTTGATCAAATTTAGATCAAAGAAAACAAGTTTTTCTTGTTCCAGAGAGGTTCTACCTCAAATTTCAAGAACCAGTGGTTCATCAAAAGGCAATGCCTTTATATAGATCAAAAGATCTAGTCATGAAGTAGATTACTTCTTTATTATTCTTTTTTATTAAAGATCTTGATCTTGTTCTTAGATCATTGATCTTTTCAGAAGAAATTCTTCTTTTTTCAAAGGTTTACCCTTTTTTTGGAGTTCTTCTCAAAGTTTTAGAGGAATTCTCTTTGTTTCTCTATCTCCGTGTCTGTATGTCCATGTCTTTTTGACTTGGAGTCTAGGGCCCTTTATATAGTGCCAATTGATTTGTTAAATCAGTTAAAAAGATCTTTCTCTGAGTGATTTAGGAATGTTTCCCCACCGTTGGATCTTTAATCCTAGGGCTTCTGTTTTACAGAAGGTAATCTTCTTGTTTTTTACAAGATTGGAAAGATCTTTCCAGAATTTTTCTGTTTAAATGCTGCACAGCTGGCGCAAGCGCACTTACGCTTGACACGTGTCACGCAGCGCAACTACGCTGACACGTGTCGCGCAGCGCAGAGCACAAATCAACTGAAGCGTTGCTTCCTTTATTTTAAAGTTCAAATTTTAAAACAGAGCCTTGCTCTGATTGGGGGAAACAGAAGCGTTGCTTTATTTCTCGCCTTGGGATTTGAACAGAGTTTTGCTCTGAAAGGGAGATTTTCTCCTTTATTATTATTTATTTATTTATTTATTAATTATTTTTTTCTTTTATTGTTATTATTTTATACGGAGCGGGTTTTGAGCCAAAATTTTGGCTGGAACAAATGCCCCCCTCTACTTTGCCCACGTAAGTATGTACGTGGGTGAAGTAGTGCAAAGTTATGCATGGTCACCGAATTGAGGGCTTATGAGACAAGTTTAGGGTCCTTGTAGCCTAAGACTTTTCAACTTTATGAGCCGTTATGGTCTCACAAAGACTTTTCTCCTTACGGATCGAGAGGATCTCGTAGGTGTATTTTCTCCTTAGGAATCGTGAGGATTCCTAAGTGCGTTTTCTCTTATAAGTCGTAAGGATCTTATAAGAGAGTTTTCCCTCTTACGAGTCGAGAGGATCCGTAAGCGGTTGTTTCCCTCCTTGTCAAGATTCGACTTTGGAGAGTGTGACTCGTGGATAGTATGTAAGAGACCATTTTGGACCAACTTGCAGGCTCCCAGTGCTTAGGAAACAGGTTTTTTAATCCCCGCTGCCTAAGGCTTTATCTTACGAGTCGAGATGAATCGAGCATTTCTTGCAAGAATATCCTAACGTCACAGTTAACCTCTGCTCTTTACGACAGAGGTCCGTTAGGGTCTGTGGTACTTAGAGTTTTGTCCGTCGTACCGTCGTGTTGGCTGATGTATTCCTCGATAGGCAATCTTGCTGTTCGAGTAGCCTTGCGACTGTCGTGTCTCTGATCCCTTCGGGGCTGGACAAGACGTCTTCAAGCAATCCTCCTAGGCAGTTTGACCGTCGGAAGAGCAAGCGTTAGGAATTTTGCCATGCCGCTTTTTACTTGAGGTTAGGCTCATTTTAGAGAGCCCCGATGTGTCATAACCACTCCGCGCTGGTATGGGATGATCTCAGATAGTCTTTTAGGCTTTATATGACTTGCCGTTAAGACCCTGAAGCTAGGAATTTGGCCTTTGCTTCTTTTGCTGGCATTACGTCTGTTGTATCGAGACGAATGTCGCGGTTGTCTCTAGGTTGCTGGTGAACCGTCGGGGTTTGGAACTAGGGATTTTGTCGTGGCTCCTTTTGGTGATGTTGAGTCTGCTGTATCGAGACGAACGTCGAGGTGGTGACCATTCCGCCCTGCTGCGAGATGATCTATGATTGTCTTTCAGGCTTTATATGACTTGCCGTTAAGACCCTGAAGCTAGGAATTTGGCCTTCGCTTCGTTTGCTGGCATTATGTCTGTTGTATCGAGACGAATGTCGCGGTTGTCTCTAGGTTGCTGGTGAACTGTCGAGGTTTGGAACTAGGGATTTTGCCGTGGCTCCTTTTGGTGATGTTGCGTTTGCTGTATCGAGACGAACGTCGAGGTGGTGACCATTCCGCCCTGCTGCGAGATGATCTCCGATTGTCTCTCAGGCTTTATATGACTTGCCGTTAAGACCCTGAAGCTAGGAGTTTGGCCTTCGCTTCGTTTGCTTTGTCATGTCCGAATCCTGTTGGAGGAAGAACGCTGTCGTGACATCTCGTCTGTTGTATCGAGACGAACACTGAGGTGGAGCTGGGATTTTGCCGTCACTCCGCTTTACTGACCATGGGGTCTTTTGTTGACGTTGCATCTACATCCTGCTGGACTGCAAAGGAACGCCGTTGTTGACATTGCGTCTGCTGTAACGAGACGAATGCTGAGGTGGAGCTGGGATTTTGCCGTCACTCCGCATTGTTTCGACCATGGGGTCTTTCGTAGACGTTGCATCTGCATCCTGCTGGACTGCGAAGGAACGCCAATGCTGATTCTTAGGCTGTAGATATTGCCGTTAAGCTTTGGAACCAGGGACTATGCCGTAGCTCCATTTCGTTGCGACTCTGAGGTCGGTTGTTGACGTCATGTCTGTATCTGGTTGGAGTGAGGAGAAACGCCGTTGGTGATCTCTAAGTTGTCAATATCGACGTCGAGACCCTGAAGCTAGGGATCTTCCTTCGCTTCGTTTGTTGACATTGTGTCTGCAATATTGCGACAAATGTCGAGATTGTCTCTAGGCTGTCTATGAACCGTCGAGCTTTGGCTTCGCTTTCTGGTGGAGCCTGTTGGGAAGGTATGGTTCCCTCTTTATTTGTGCCCATGGATTGTATACAGGGATCGATGTGATCTCACCTGTAGGGCAAAAGTTTCATTCATTTTTTTTATATTATCATTTTATTTCCGCGAAGCTCTATCATTTCAGCTTTTATATCGCGAAGGTCGCGATTGCCTAATCATTTCGGCTATTTTATATGCATTTTTGGTTCGCTGATTTTTTTTATCGCGAGCGTGGAACTTGGAATCTGATGCCAATCTTAGCATCAGCATCGCTGCAACTGGAATATTGCCAGGAACGAATCATCATTTGCCATGAAAGGACTTCGAATTTGATACCGATTTAGGCATCAACATGGCTACAACTGGGATATTGCCAGGAGCGAATCATCATTTGCCTCTGTCGATGTCGAACAAAGGTAGCTTAGCAAACATGGTTAGGATCCAGTCGACTAAGGTTTTTGACTTCATGAGCCGTAAGGGTTTCACAAAGGTATTTCTCCCTGCGAGTCGTGAGGATCTCGTAGGTGTGTTTTCTCCTTAGGAATCATGAGGATTCCTAAGTGTATGTTCTCTTATAAGTCGTAAGGATCATACAAGAGTGTTTTCTCCTTATAAGTCGAGAGGACTTACAAAGGTTGTTCATCGTGCGAACATATCCCTAGTCACGGATGGGACTTGGTTAGGGAAATGTTTATTCGCGCCGGTGGATTGTATACAAGGGTCAGTATTGAGCCACTTGTAGGGCAGTATCGAAGGTTGTGGGGGTTTCTTAAGACAGGTTCAGGTCTCTGTAACTTAAGACTTTCAAATCTTATGAGCCGTGAGAGTCCCATAAGAGAGTTCCTCTTACGAGTCGTGAGGATCCCGCAAGTGTAATTTCTCCTTAGGAATCGTGAGGATCCCTAAGTGTGTTGCTCCCTTGTGAGTCGTAAGGATCTCACGCGGGTGGTTTCTCCTTACAAGGTCGAGAGGACCCTGTAAGTGTCTTTTAACGAGGTTGCGCCCTTTCGGGTTTTCACAAACACTCGCCGGTAGCCCTGCTGTTTTTACTCACGGAGTTCTTTCGGGTTTTCATCCGTGCCCATTTTGCTTATGGACATACCGTCTTCTTTTTTTTATTCTTTTTTTAACGAGGTTGCGCCCTTTCGGGTTTTCACAAACACTCGCCGGTAGCCTTGCTGTTTTTACTCACGGAGCCCTTTCGGGTTTTCATCCGTACCCATTTTTCTTATGGACATACCGTTTTTTTATCACGTCAGCCTGAGGATGCTGCGGTAGTAGTTTAAAGATGTTTTGTTCATAGGTCAACGTATGATTATTGCAGCTAAATTTTTCCGCAAATCTTCGCATGTTTTGTGCCGGAGGTAGATTCCTTGAAGAGAGGGTTGAGGGCGATTTCTTCGTCAGAGTCACTTCCAAAAATGATAACGTGCGATCCCTTGGTGTCGGCTATGTGACAGTTGCCAGCAGCTCTTTCACGCTCATCTGTCGTGCTTTTCTGTTCCCGACGAGCCTTGTGCTTCACTCGTTGAACGTGTCGTCGATGGGCAACATATCCCTGCCACCAGTTTTTAAAGGCTATGTACTCCTCGGTGGGGTGTGCAATCCTCTGATGGTATAGATAGAAGTTTGGATGCATGTCTGCTTCATCAAGAATTATATTGCCAGGGGAATTTCCTTTGAGAGAGGGCAACTTCATTCTTATTGCCAGGGCCCTAGCGAATTGATTCCTTACTTTAAGCTTACTTTTGCTGGCGATAGGGACGCTTTGCTCCATTCGGGGCGTCTCGACCTTTTCCTCCTATCATTGGCGTTTGGCCTTTTCAAATATAGCCAGTTCACGCTCTCGATTGGCTTTGCTTTCCTGACTGGCTTCATTTAGGAATGCATCAATCATTTCGTCTGATGGTTCTAGAAATTCTGGTTCGGGACCTGCCCCCAGTTTCTCCATGCAAGAAGCTTTTTCATCGTCTGTAAACAAGTGAGATATCACATGAAAACTTGCTACGTAACCCTCAGATTCATCCGACGAGCTTTCTCCATCATCTTCCTCCTGAAAGACGTGGCTGAGGAACTCTTGGAGTGTGATGGGAGTCCGCGCCTTCTGATTATATTCCTCCAGCGCGTCGATCTGTTTTTGCAGGCTCGTGCGCTTGTCACCAGGCTTCACGGCTTTTTTGGACTTCTTCTTCTTTTTCGAAGATTTTGACGGTTTGGCTATCACCAATCTTTGGAGTTGGGTGCGGCTTTAGCATCCCTTCGCTGATCTGGGGTTCTAGCGAATTCTTCCACCTTATCGCCGGACATGTGTGAAGATCTTTCAACATTCTTTTCGTCTTGGCTGAAAGAGCGATCTCCCATGGAGTTTCTTTTACAAAAGAGCACGATGCCCCAGGCGTGTTCACCTTTTTAGGTTATGGCGGGTTCACCTTCCAGTTTTCGGATAATGCGAACTTGCCTTGTTGGTATTGGTCCTCAATCCAGCCTTTGAAAACGAAGCAATCTTCGATTGGATGGCTTACCGCTTGGTGGTAAGGGCAGTAATTAAGATCGTTGACATCGCCTGGCTGCAACGGACATTTTGGACTCGGCAAATTGATGAGTCTGTTGCATACTGCCAGCTCGCACAGTGTCCTTGTTTTATTCTGAGGAAACCTGTAAGGACGTCCCAGTCTCTCCCCGAGGGATGGGCGTGGACGCACGTTGTTTTGGCGAACAACCGGCTTTGAGTTTCCCGGCTGCTGTTGAGTATTGGCGATGACGATCGCTTTCCCTTTTTCATTTCGAGAGTCCGTCTTTGGAGGAGATGGCTTATGTCCCATCTGGTCCATGTGGGCCAACTTGTCAATCAAGGCCTGGAAAGTAGTTGGCTTGAAGAACATCATGAATTGTGAGATGGTCGCTTGCGGATCAAGGGTGCCCACGAACATGCCTACCGCAGGTGCTTCTTCGATCCGCTGTTCGTATTTCGACCACAGATTCCGCCATCTTGTTGCGTATTGAACCCACGTTTCGCCGGCTTCACCCTGGCGTTAATCAGTGCTGTTATTGGGGTGCGCTCGCTGGCGCTTGCAAATCTTTGTGTAAACAATAGCTCCATCTCCGCAAATGTTTTGACAGAGTCGTTAGGTAGCTCCGAATACCATTCAAAGGCCATTTCTGCCAAGCTGCCGACGAATTGGCGAAGCAACAGTTTGTCATCACCTCCAGTGTTGCCGCATAAGGCCCTGAATTGAGCGACGTGCTGATGTGGATTCCCTGTCCCCTTGTACACATGGAATTTAGGGATCGTATATCCCGGCGGGTAACTGATTAGGTCATACCAGCCTGGGTAGGGTCGTCCGGTTCTAACAATTTGCCCAGCCGCTTCATTCGCCTGATGAACTCGTATCTGCTGAGCAATATAATCATCCAGGGCGGCCTTGGAGATAATTTCCTCCTTGGCTGCTGAAAGAGCCTGTAACATTTCAAAAAAAAAATATTATTTTTGGGAATTTTCATAATTTAATATTAATTTTAATGAATATTTTAATAGCCGGTATAATTAAATACCGATAAATGGTGAAAATTCCGGAGAAAATTTTGGAAATTCTAAATTTGGGCATTTTGTGGAAAAATTACAGTTTTTATGATGGATTATATGCTATTTCAATGTTAAACCGCGATTAAAAAAAATCGCTAATTGGATTTTTGGCTTTTGTGCAAAAATGTGCACATGACATTTCCTACACTTGTTACGCTTGTTTCATGTTTTGGTCATGGTAGCCTAGGGTTAACCTTGTCTAATTGGGCTTGATGGTTTAAACCTTTTGGTTATGTTAATTAGCTTAATTAAGGGTTTTAGCTTGTTAAGGATGATTAGGGTAGGGGTTGACTAGTAGGTAGGTGAGAGAGAGAGAGAGAGCCATGATGGTTTTGGGCATGCTAACATCTAATGGAAAGATAAGGGTGAGGGGGGTTAACTTGAGGTTGTGCCTTAATCCATTGTTTCTTTCACACTCCCTCTCATTGATCACATCTCTCCCTCTCACTCACACTCACATCTCTCACAACCTCAGCCTAAAACAAAACACATCAGTCCCAGCAATACCAGCTGCTGCACCCACACACAAAAGGAAAACAAAAGAGAAAAAACATCAGCAGCTACATTAACTACAGCTACTGATACACCATATCAGCCCCCATGCCCTCACATCAACAGCTACCTCAGCCCCCAATAGGTGCAGCCACTATCCCCTAGCACCTCAGCACACTTTTCAGCCCCAATCTCATCACATCAGCCACCCAACAGCAGTAGCCACATCAACGGCAGCACTGTCATTTGCCTCAGCCCAATCTTTGCCCAATTTTCTGCCAGCAGCAGCCCCATCATAGAGACACCCAAACCAGCCTCAACCCCATATCACACTTCACCACAAATACATCAAACCCCTTCCTTAACTGCTGCTGCAACACTCATACACAAAATATAGCCAAAACAACAGCAGCAGTTTCAGCCAAAACAACATCAGCTCAGCACACTTCAGTCCCCATATACACCATCAGCCCATATCAAACATCAGCAACATCATATACAACAACCCCACACCCTCATCACACCACACTTATCACCAAACCAACCACAGCAAAATATCAGCCACTGTAGTTGCTGCTGCAACAGCAACAACAAAAAGGGAAATAGCCAGCAGCAGTAGCCAGATGCAGCAACAGCCACAAGCAGGAGCTCAGCAGCAGAAAACCCACTTCCCCACCTCCTCCTCCTTCCCTTCTCCTTCCTTCTAGGACCCTTGAGGTATAATCTTGCAACCCAACTCCTATCTTGCTAAGTTTGAGTTGTTTAGCTGAAAATTTAGTTTTATATTGAAGATTAGTGCTAGTTTAGGAGAATTTGAGTGAGACTTGACCAAGTGTTGGTTTTGATTGTTAGTATAGCCTTACAAGGTGTTGTTAAGACTAGTTTAGCCAAGATTTGTTCCAGATTTCACCAAAATACCAGATTGGTTATACTTGGCGTAATTAAGCATTTTTGTTGACTTTGTGGATTTCTGGAAACTGCTATCAACCCGGACCTCCTAAAATAAAATTGTCTTGGCAGTGAGATATGCAGGTAGATAGAAACCATTACCCAATACTCTAGCCCCAACCACCATTTTTGGGCCGCCATTTAATTCCTTCTGGCCGCAATTTGCGGCCAGACCTGGGTGTAACTGTCTCGTTTTGCGTGCACAACCCTATTTCATGTAAACTTGACCCCCTGTCTGTCTAGTTTTGACTGATTCCAGTTTGGGTAAAATCTGGGTTGATTTTCATGAGTTGGCGTATGATTTACGACCTGTTTTCCGTATGGATTTTTGGTATTCGGCGATTTGTTTCTGTCGGATGGCGTTTGGACGTCAACGGCAGTGGATATTGGCTGTGTTTGCACACAAGGTCACAGGTTTTCACCTAGGGGCGTAGCGTGCACCATTTTGGTTTCCGATATAGTTTTCATGTGTTTTAGCGTGTGATTTCCTTGTAGGTACCCCACGTGGCGTCGAGGCGTTGGAGATGCAAATGGCGACATCGACACCGGCACGCATAAAGAGAGGTGAGTAGATTTATATCTATGGGGAGAAGTCGGGTGGATGGCGTATAGCACCCCCGCAGTCCGTGGTGATGTATACGGATGCGTATACACACCTATAATTATTTCATGTTATTTGGGATTAATAATGATGTTTAGGATGGATAATTGGTGGACCTGGATGATTTAGTGTCGCGAAACCCTAGGTAGTGGGTGCACTACACATACATACACACATATTCATACTTGCATACATTCTTATTTCATATGGGATTATAGGATTCTATATAGATATGTGGTCACATGGGTTCGGGATTATGTGTTCATTGCGGATTTGAGGATGATACTTGGGATTGATGTGAGTCGATGGGTTTGATATGAGATTATGATGTCGGTGATATGATAAAATTCATAATTGAGATACATCTTGATGCTTTAGCGGATTTTGGGGATGATGATGCCATAGGAATAGTGACCTGTATATGTAAATGATCGACATGTGATTATGATATGAGATAGGGTATGATATGATATGACAGGATATTTATGATAGGCCGCCTTGGGCGTTGTTTACTCCTTGAGATGATATGCGCTGATGATATCGTTTTTGCTAGAGGCTGTAAATCAGAAGCTGGATTATGATTATATTGACGATATATGATGATGATATTGATGTATACGAGACTGTTGATCAGTGATCATATCTTGATTATAGTGATGATGTTAGCATTGTACTAGATATAGGTCAGTACCCAGATAATGATATTTTATAAGAGAATACTTGATGAATAATATGACAAATGTGATATTGACCCATACCCAGATTGGGGATGCCGTACGACGGATTTACGTACGAGCTATAAATTGATGTTTGATCCGCACTCTTGTTTTGGGAATAATTGATTATAGAGATATGCTATCGGATGTGATATTATCGAGGCGGGATCACCGACTGTATATATGTGTATCGACTCAGAGGTTAGGCGGTTTCCCTTACCTACTGTTAGCTTTAGCTCAGCCCTATAGTGGTGTAGCTATAGGACTCTTATGACATTATATGCAGTTCAGCCATCATTGTGTTAATATTCAGCTCCCGCACTTTATCATTGTTGCTCTGCATCGCATACTGTTGTGATTCATATTTCATTATTGATATCCTGCTGTTAGGACACCAGCACCATTACCGATGATGCGTATGTACCACGTACACTTATTTGCCGGCTCACACACATCTTCATCGGCAATTGCCATGTCACGAACACTTAGAAAATATTATTGCTTGATTTAGCTTGTTAGCTAGTAGTGACATGATATTAGTATGCTTGCCTTATATGCCAGCTTGACATTGTAGTTATTACCTATCACTTCATGCATACTGTTGTTCATTATATGCCGCATTCATGGATTCTCATGCTTATATTCATGGTTTTACATGCTAGTGATGATTCGGATTTCCATGATGTTTTCTGGATTTGGGGGAAAACCGCAAAACTTGTATAAACTGCATTCTCTTTTTTTTAAAATAAAAGTGCGGTTTTCCCATGATGTATGAGTCGTCCACCATGAGTTTGCTGATGGATTTCGAGACCCGATTCGAGGAGTGGAGGAACCGTTTCGGGTACATGGTGGGCCCAGTGCGGTACCCCGGGGCAAGAGGATCGCAGATGATGGCGTTGAGCCTGTGCAGGGGAGCACGACCGACCGGTGATTTTACCCGACACGTCGGATATCCGGAGGATACCGTCGTAGTCATGAGATGGATGGTAGGGGCCGATCTGGACTGACGGCGCCCTGGATTTTATGATTGAGATATTGAGGTACAGAGATTGTGATACAGAGATACTGGGATTTATGTTTTGTGCCGATACTGGGCACAGGTTTCATGATGTTTTTCTATGATTTTGATTATATCCTCATATTTACATGCATGATTACATTGATCATACTTCATTTGTATATATAACAGGGTATGAGGGCGCTGTTATATATACCCTTACACCAATATTAGTGGAATGAGACGCTAATATATGTGTATTGATATCATTTTAAAAACTTCATCATACTTTTCATGCATTCATACATCATTCATATGATATATTGCCACCTGATGCACTGACACGGGCACATGGGTTTACACTTGGGTTAAGTATTTATCCTAGTCTTGTTATAGATTGCTGGTTATATATATTTGAGGATTATATATTTTGATCTTATGACCTAGGATTGCGTTATACATGCGATTTCTGTTCGTAGATCTCTTTCTACTCACGAGTTGGCAACTCACCCCCATTGTGCCCAGTTTCTTGCAGGTGTTGCCGTACGGGTTTCTTTACGGCTTTGTGGGCACAACTTCCTTTCAGGTGACTTGTTAGTTGGTGGGTTATTTGTATCGTACCCACCATTATACATTGTATATCATATTCAGTTGTATCTAGAAGTTCCATCAACCAAACATGTACTTATTTGAGTTAGAGACCGGTGATGTTTATTCTTTCGACCTTAGAGTAGCGCATTATATTTCCACGGGTTCTTGCTGGTTGAGTTTCATTTCTGTTGTGATCCTCGCCTTTTGGCGTTCTATATTATGTTGCATACTGGTTGTTGATATGGTTCTTCCTACTCTCTACTACTTTTCTTGGTTTGGGTTTCTGGGTTCGGCTTACTTAGGGTATGTACGCCTCAAGACGTTCGTAGTCTAAGTGCCGGTCATGTTCTGTACTTTCGGGTCGTGACAAAGTTGGTATCAGAGCGTTAGGTTTTACCTTCGGAGCGTAGGATGACCCTTGGATGATGGAATAGGTGACTAAAGTAGAGTGACGTACCGTTGGTATGTTCCGCGGCATATTTACGACACGCCACTCCACTTAAGAAGCCTTAGGATGTACATTTCCTTGTTCAGTATCATATTCATTCCTGATCTAGCTTCATCGGTACCAATTATGGTTTTGCTGCCACGATTATGGGCAGGGAGAGCTACGGCTAGAGTTGCGGTCAGCACGAGCTCGTTACGAACGAGGACTGACCAGAGCATAATTCCGGAGACACAAGTTTGCAGAGATGTGTCTTGATTGTGTTTTGCGCCATGAGTGTTGGATAGATCGCTGTATGAGATTACTCGGACGTGCAGATCAGCACCAGAGGATTGAGCCCTTGACAGAGGCTAGCCAGATTTTGATGACCGTTGGTGTATTGCTTGTTCATGATGATTGAGGCACGGTTCAGCGTGCAGGTGAGTAAGCCAGTTCTTGCTGCGAATGATGAGATATCTCCCCTGATGATTGGAGCTATGGCAGTACGAGATCGTACTAAGAGATGATAGAAGGTTGCTAGTCACCAAGGATGAATGACCAGGACATGTGGATCGTTCGCTACCCCGATGCGAGGTCATCAGATAGATTGATTCCAACTAGAGACGACTTCACGTGGAGACGTTGAGAGTCGACAGAGACGATCGAATGTCAGAAACCTACTATTCCAAGTTTAAAGTATTCGGAATGACATGCAGGCAATTCTATGGTCCCTCTAGAAGAATGAAACCCTAACTCGACTCAATGACCGTATGAAAGCCTTTGAACCTTAGGGTTTACGGCAGTTCTGCGGCGCCATTAGTGAGGCTTGGGTTTGCCCTTCTATGGCCGGACCACCGATACTGTGGTATGTACTCGATACTATTATACTGTACCCAAGATGTTGAGCTCTTGGGGGATGATGAGGTTTTGACAAATCGATCGGATGGCTCGACTTAATTCGGATGCTAGGTGTTGGGATGCATTTCTTGGGAGACTCCGGATACGAGGATAGCCATTGGAGCTCAGTCCATGCAGCCATGACGAGACGAGTCCGAAGCAGTTGACATTAGAGAAAGTGGAGTAAGAAGTTTGTGCAAGATCTGGATAAGATGACGTTCCACTCCGCCGACACCAGAGATTCGATACGCATGCCGAGGCATAGTACCGGATATACCTTCCAGAAGGAGTCACGATGAGTATGCAGCCGTTACGGAAAAAGAAGCAGATATAGTAAAGGACGATGACTCCCGGACAATTGGCAGAGATGAGACTTGGAAGAGACCTTGAGCAGGATTCCTTCCAGGGCATTGCTGCAATGATACTTGCACCCAGGATCAGACGTGTCACGTGCATTCGAGAGCCAGAGGCCGACGCCAGTGACCTGCTGCCCTACGAGTGGTCGTGAGGATTGACCAAGAAATGACTAAAGGAGTGACAGAACGGAATCATCCCCGTTAGCACATCTGACAGGGCTGATGAGCCGATGGATCATGAGATTGGTAATCCACATAGAAGACTTAGACCTAGGACTGGTCATATTACGCACACCAGCAGGCCAGAGTTCAGGATCGACGACGAGACATCCCACTAGTGACAGCGACAGTTGGCCCGAGATTCTTGGAGGATGCGCTTGAGCGGAACTATTCCGCCATACTTGATTTCGGTATTTTGACGATTTATTCGCATGATTTGATTATGATGATTGTGGATTTATGATTTTTGCACCATGGTTGCATTTACTGAGTATTTACGATTTTCGCCCAGTTGTTGCACTTGATATCGTTTTCGTACCTTGGTTTCAGATATTTGTGATTTTATGAGGTTTAGACATTGAGTTGATTTTGTGCGTATGCACGCACACGATTGGTTTTTGTACTCGGTATAGTCCACATATGCTTGCAGTGCAGTGACATGTATTTTGTGCACTTGGATGCACTGGATTTCGATTCGATGGTGATGCTCGATATTTGTTTTGTGCACTTTATGCACCTGACTGGATTTGGCGTGTGTTCGACGCTTGATATTGGGTTTTCATGATTTCGTGCATAATTGATTCACCGGATTTTGATTTGTAGCGCATGTTGGGCGCCTGTTATGAGATGCGATTTGGTGCACACCAGATGCACTAAATCGTGATTTTCGTGTATGTCAAATGCACCAGATTTTTGCGGTCAGGCACACACGTTGCCTACGACCGATGTTGCGTGCACAACCGTTGCACCTTGATGTTGTTTCTGTGTACCTACTTGGCACATGTATGGTTTTTGATTTCCGTGCGCACCGGACGCACAAGGTTTTTATATGCACTTTTGGATTGATTTCTTATGGAGCAGCACATTTTTATGATATTGCGATTTGTTTTCGTACTGAGCAGGACTGGTCAGAGGACAGTGCCTGGATATATTTTGCATGCACTGATAGATTTCAAAAGGGATTTCCAAAAGCGAGCTATAGTCTCATTATTTACCCACGTGTCCGGTACGACACGAAACGTTTAAAACGAGGGAACCCTTCTAAATTGTTTTCAAAAAAAACGGCGGATCGTACATACTAAATAAAAGATATATACATATATGGCTATTTTCCTATAGAAACATCCGCCACTATGCAGTGTTATGCGCATTGCGCATCGACTTTAAAGAAATTGGCATGTATTTCCTTCATATATTTACATGTATAGTTCCGATTTCTAGCATATCGGTTTTACCTTGGATTTGGCATTTGTGTTTTCACCTTGACTCCGATGATTGCGAGATGCTTGACGGAGTTTTGTTTTCGGGTTATCTGCTCGTTGCTCATGCGCATGTATTGCGCTATGATGCCTTTTATGTATTGATGATTTCGGAGCCCCGTGGACTTGGACATCTTATTGAAATGTTTTAGAATTTGGGGGTTTAAATTTAAATTCGGGGACCAAATTTCTTTAAGGGGGGAAGACTGTAACATTTCAAAAAAAAAAAAAATATTATTTTTGGGAATTTTCATAATTTAATATTAATTTTAATGAATATTTTAATAGCCGGTACAATTAAATACCGATAAATGGTGAAAATTCCGGAGAAAATTTTGGAAATTCTAAATTTGGGCATTTTATAGAAAGATTACAGTTTTTATGATGGATTATATGCTATTTCAATGTTAAACCGCGATTAAAAAAAATCGCTAATTGGATTTTTGGCTTTTGTGCAAAAATGTGCACATGACATTTCCTACACTTGTTACACTTGTTTCATGTTTTGGTCATGGTAGCCTAGGGTTAACCTTGTCTAATTGGGCTTGATGGTTTAAACCTTTTGGTTATGTTAATTAGCTTAATTAAGGGTTTTAGCTTATTAAGGGTGATTAGGGTAGGGGTTGACTAGTAGGTAGGTGAGAGAGAGAGAGAGAGAGAGCCATGATGGTTTTGGGCATGCTAACATCTAATGGAAAGATAAGGGTGAGGGGATTAACTTGAGGTTGTGCCTTAATCCATTGTTTCTTTCACACTCCCTCTCATTGATCACATCTCTCCCTCTCACTCACACTCACATCTCTCACAACCTCAGCCCAAAACAAAACACATCAGCCCCAGCAGTAGCAGCTGCTCCACCCACACACAAAAGGAAAACAAAAGAGAAAAAACATCAGTAGCTACATTAACTACAGCCACTGATACACCATATCAGCCCCCATGCCCTCACATCAACAGCTACCTTAGCCCCCAATAGGTGCAGCCACTAGCCCCTAGCACCTCAGCACACTTTTCAGCCCCAATCTCATCACATCAGCTACCCAACAGCAGTAGCCACATCAACAGCAGCACCATCATTTGCCTCAGCCCAATCTTTGCCCAATTTTCTGCCAGCAGCAGCCCCATCATAGAGACACCCACACCAGCCTCAACCCTATATCACACTTCACCACAAATACATCAAACCCCTTCTTTAACTGCTGCTGCAACACTCATACACAAAATATAGCCAAAACAACAGCAGCAGTTTCAGCCAAAACAACATCAGCTCAGCACACTTCAGCCCCCATATACACCATCACCCCATATCAAACATCAGCAACATCATATACAACAACCCCACACCCTCATCACACCACACTTATCACCAAAGCAACCACAGCAAAATATCAGCCACTGTAGTTGTTGCTGCAACAGCAACAACAATAAGGGAAATAGCCAGCAGCAGCAGCAGCCAGATGCAGCAACAGCCCCAAGCAGGAGCTCAGCAGCAGCAAACCCACTTCCCCACCTCCTCCTCCTTCCCTTCTCCTTCCTTCTAGGACCCTTGAGGTATAATCTTGCAATCCAACTCCTATCTTGCTAAGTTTGAGTTGTTTAGCTGAAAATTTAGTGTTATATTGAAGATTAGTGCTAGTTTAGGAGAATTTGAGTGAGACTTGACCAAGTGTTGGTTTTGATTGTTAGTATAGCCTTACTAGGTGTTGTTAAGACCAGTTTAGCCAAGATTTGTTCCATATTTCACCAAAATACCAGATTGGATATACTTGGCGTAATTCAGCATTTTTGTCGACTTTGTCGCTTTCTGGATACTGCTATCAACCCGGACCTCCTAAAATAAAATTGTCTTGGCAGTGAGATATGCAGGTAGATAGAAACCATTACCCAAAACTCTAGCCCCAACCACCATTTTTGGGCCGCCATTTAATTCCTTCTGGCCGCAATTCGCGGCCAGACCAGTGTGTAACTGTCTCGTTTTGTGTGCACAACCCTATTTCATGTAAACTTGACCCCCTGTCTGTCTAGTTTTGACTGATTCCAGTTTGGGTAAAATCTGGGTTGATTTTCATGAGTTGGCGTATGATTTACGACCTGTTTTCCGTATGGATTTTTGGTATTCGGCGATTCGTTTCTGTCGGATGGCGTTTGGACGTCAACGGCAGTGGATATTGGCTGTGTTTGCACACAAGGTCACTTGTTTTTACCTAGGGGCGTAGCGTGCACCATTTTGGTTTTCGACAAGGTTTTCATGTGTTTTAGCGTGTGATATCCTTGTAGGTACCCTACGTGGCGTCGAGGCGTTGGAGATGCAAATGGCGACATCGGCACCGGCACGCATAAAGAGAGGTGAGTAGATTTATATCTATGGGGAGAAGTCGGGTGGATGGCGTATAGCACCCCCGCAGTCCGTGGTGATGTATATGGATGTGTATACACACCTATAATTATTTCATGTTATTTGGGATTAATAATGATGTTTAGGATGGATAATTGGTGGACTTGGATGATTTAGTGTTGCGAAACCCTAGGTAGTGGGTGCACTACACATACATACACACATATTCATACTTGCATACATTCTTATTTTATATGAGATTATGGGATTCTATATAGATATGTGGTCACATGGGTTCGGGATTAGGTGTTCATTGCGGATTTGAGGATGATACTTGGGATTGATGTGAGTCGATGGGTTTGATATGAGATTATGATGTCAGTGATATGATAAAATTCATAATTGAGATACATCTTGATGATTTAGCGGATTTTGGGGATGATGATGCCATAGGAATAGTGACCTGTATATGTAAATGATCGACATGTGATTATGATATGAGATATGATATGATATGATATGACAGGATATTTATGATAGGCCGCCTTGGGCGTTGTTTACTCCTTGAGATGATATGTGCTGATGATATCGTTTTTGCTAGAGGCTGTAAATCAGAAGCTGGATTATGATTATATTGACGATATATGATGATGATATTGATGTATACGAGACTGTCGATCAGTGATCAGATCTTGATTATAGTGATGATGTTAGCATTGTACTAGACATAGGTCAGTACCCAGATAATGATATTTTATAAGAGAATACTTGATGAATAATATGACAAATGTGATATTGACCCGTACCCAGATTGGGGATGCCGTACGACGGATTTACGTACGAGCTATAAATTGATGTTTGATCCGCACTCTTGTTTTGGGAATAATTGATTATAGAGATATGCTATCGGATGTGATATTATCGAGGCGGGATCACCGACTGTATATATGTGTATCGACTCAGAGGTTAGGCGGTTTCCCTTACCTACTGTTAGCTTTAGCTCAGCCCTATAGTGGCGTAGCTATAGGAATCTTATGACATTAGATGCAGTTCAGCCATCATTGTGTTAATATTCAGCTCCCGCACTTTATCATTGTTGCTCTGCATCGCATACTGTTGTGATTCATATTTCATTATTGATATCCTGCTGTTAGGACACCAGCACCATTACCGATGATGCGTATGTACTACGTACACTTATTTGCCGGCTCACACACATCTTCATCGGTAATTGCCATGTCACGAACACTTAGAAAATATTATTGCTTGATTTAGCTTGTTAGCTAGTAGTGACATGATATTAGTATGCTTGCCTTATATGCCAGCTTGACATTGTAGTTATTACCTGTCAGTTCATGCATACTGTTGTTCATTATATGCCGCATTCATAGATTCTCATGCTTATATTCATGGTTTTACATGCTAGTGATGATTCGGATTTCCATGATGTTTTCTGGATTTGGAGGAAAACCGCAAAACTTGTATAAACTGCTTTCTCTTTTTTTTAAAATAAAAGTGCGATTTTCCCATGATGTATGAGTCGTCCACCATGAGTTTGCTGATGGATTTCGAGACCCGATTCGAGGAGTGGAGGAACTGTTTCGGGTACATGGTGGGCCCGGTGCGGTACCCCTGGGTAAGAGGATCGCAGATGATGGCGCTGAGCCTATGCAGGGGAGCACGACCGACCGGTGATTTTACCCGACACGTCGGATATCCGGAGGATACCGTCGTAGTCATGAGATGGATGGTAGGGGCCGATCTGGACTGACGGCGCCCTGGATTTTATGATTGAGATATTGAGGTACAGAGATTGTGATACAGAGATATCGAGATATTGGGATTTATGTTTTGTGCCGATGTTGGGCACTGGTTTCATGATGTTTTTCCATGATTTTTATTATATCCTCATATTTACATGCATGATTACATTGATCATACTTCATTTGTATATAAAACAGGGTATGAGGGCGCTGTTATATATACCCTTGCACCAATATTAGTGGAATGAGACGCTAATATATGTGTATTGATATCATTTTAAAAACTTCATCATACTTTTCATGCATTCATACATCATTCATATGATTTATTGCCATCTGATGCACTGACACGGGCACATGGGTTTACACTTTGGTTAGGTATTTACCCTAGTCTTGTTATAGATTGCTGGTTATATATATTTGAGGATTATATATTTTGATCGTATGACCTAGGATTGCGTCATACATGCGATTTCTGTTCGTAGATCTCTTTCTACTCACGAGTTGGCAACTCACCCCCGTTGTGCCCCAGTTTCTTGCAGGTGTTGCCGTACGGGTTTCTTTACGGCTTTACGGGCACAGCTTCCTTTCAGGTGACTTGTTAGTAGGTGGGTTATTTGTATCATACCCACCATTATACATTGTATATCATATTCAGTTGTATCTAGAAGTTCCATCAACCAAACATGTACTTATTTGAGATAGAGACCAGTGATGTTTATTCTTTCGACCTTAGAGTCGCGCATTATATTTCCATGGGTTCTTGCTGGTTGAGTTTCATTTCTGTTGTGATCCTCGCCTTTAGGCGTTGTATATTATGTTGCATACTGGTTGTTGATATTGTTCTTCCTACTTTTTACTACTTTTCTTGGTTTGGGTTTCTGGGTTCGGCTTACTTAGGATACGTAAGCCTCAAGACGTTCGTAGTCTACGTGCCGGTCATGTTCCGTACTTTCGGGTCGTGACAGAGCCGGAAGAGGATTAGATGTCTCCCCACTATCGTCTTCAATAATGATCGGAGGGTTTTTAGCTGGAGGGTCCGGCTGTAACATCATTCCTACCATGTCTTGGAAGAGAAGCACCATTTGTTTTATGTTGGTAGCTTGTTCTGCTGCCTCTCTGTCCTTCTTTTTGAGGACTCTGCGTAAGAAGTCAGCATCGGTTTCTTGTTCGTGACACTGTTCTGATGATGCCTCCGAGCTTTCTTTTGGCCCGGTGAGTGCGGTCATTGCAGTCATTGCATTCATCATTTCCTGAAGCTTCTGTTGTTGCTCCTGGGCTTTCGTCACGGATCGGGTGAGCGGTCGGTGACCCTTCGAAGCACGGCTTTCCTCCTTTCCGGAAACTATATAAACAGTATGGACTGTTATGCCCCCAGACTTGGGGCGTTTGGTCTCGGCGTCTTTACGGTTCGCCATGTTCACAGGGACTTTTTGCGGCCTCCTTTTTCTTTGAGTGACTGACGTTGAGGGAGCCGTTGCAGTGGGCACCCAGCAAGCTGTTTCTTTTTCTGGCTTGACAGAGTAGTCCTTCTCTTGCCGAACCTTCATCTTTTTCTGTCGGTAGAGATAGTCTTGATCCATTACGGAGTCTTGGACTTGACGCCAGACCTTGTAAGTTTCAGAGGACAGCCGTTGAGGGGGCTGCTCCAGCTTCACCTTTGGGGCATTATCCACAGGTGTAGGAGATCTTTTCAATACGGCAGTTGGCGAGTTTTTGCACACCCTTCTTAGCGGTTCAAAGCTATTCCTGGTCGGAACAACAGCATTGATTTCCACCATCGGAACTGGCGGAGTTATCCCAGAGGGGGAGTTGCCCCCAGCTTTCCTTACCCGGCGCCAGTGACGACGGCGAGCATGTCGCGCAATTAGAGTTGGCTTAGCCATAGGGGTGACCTCCTCATGCCCCCTGTATTGGTCAGAATTTGCTGGTATCAGCCTTTTAAAGACCGACGTCCGTTGAATGGGGACGGCCAACCTATCAAAAGCAGACTTCCGAGTAGAGGAAGCAACCTTGGTGATTTCTCCTGGAACAGGAGCAGGGATGGCTATTCGCTTCGGGATAACGCCTTCTGGTATTGCAGGCTTCTTCATGGGCCCGTTGGAGCTCTGGCCTAGTCTGTTAAAAACTGAGGCGTTGGACTTGGACGACCCGTTGAGAGGGGCCGTGGTAGTAGCAAGCCGATCAAGGACCAACTTCTTGGAAGCTTCTAGTGTTGGTACAGGGGTGTTGAAGCTCATTGGTGGGAGCATGGTCCCAAAGAATAGTCCAATGGTGGCTTGAGTTACCTGTTCCACTGACATCTTGAAAAAAGAGGCCTCTTGAGGCCCGTAAGTCACTCCTCCAGCAAGGACGGAGTGAGGGTTGCAGTTGCAGGTAGTGCAATTTAAAGCTATTGATCTTCTATTTTCTGCACGGAGCAAGACACCAAATCTAAGTACCTCGAATCTACAGGCAACTATAGCAAACCGCGATTCGTTCGCGAACACGACACACGAAGTGTGGAGTGGAAAGAGGAAGAGGTCCCATAGGGCGTGCCAGAATCTGTTCCCCTCCGAATGACGGCTCGAGACTGGACGTCTCGCCTGAGATTCGGGGTAGATACTATTTGGTTTTATCCGTCTACCTCTCCGAAGATGCCAAGTTGATTTATGGCACCGTATATCGAAGGTTTAGACGGATGCGTCCGATGTAGCAGACTTCGTCAGATTCCCCCTCGTTTGAGGGGTTTTTGATTGTGGGGACGCTCTTCCCTGCAGGCGCAAGCCCCTGCAGTTAATTACGCTACCGTATCGCAGTAACAACTTTCTCCTTCTCCAGCTGATCACTTCGTGTCATGGGTGTTTATTTTGTTTGTGGTTGCCCGTGGATTGTATACGGAGACTAATTTATGTCGTCGCCCGTAGGACGTGGATTAGTCCAAATCCGTATTTTCTTAGATTTGGGTTTGGGGTTTTGGTTTGAGGATACATTAGCCATATTTGAGGCTAAGATCAACTCAAACGTTTGTTAAGAATACGTTAGTCTAATTTGTGACTAAGATCAACTTAACGGGATCGTTTAGATCCGACAAAAGAGCATTTGGGCTCTATTGTTCTAGTTTAGGGACAAAGTGGTCTATTGCCAGTTTAAGGACATGGTGGTCCATTGCCAGTTTAGGGACATGGTGGTCCAACATTCCCATTTTGGGGACGAATTTTGGTTTAAGGACATCATAGTCCATGAGTTTAAGGGCCCCACAGTCCGTATTATCAGTTTAGGGACATGGTGGTCCAGCATTCCCATTTTGGGGACGAGTGTTGGTTTAAGGACGCATTAGTCCATGAGTTGGACCCCACAGTCCATATTAATGTGTGGTTGTCGGGACCCGTCACCTCTCTGATGACGTTGAAGGATTACAACGACAAATATCAGAGGAGTTCAGAGATGTATTCTTGAACCGAGTGTAAATTGATTTGAGAGAGAGAGAGTAGTTGTGCTCATGTCAATTTAATTTGAGGACTTATGGCCAGAATTGGGCTAAGTCCAGTTGAGAATATTCAACATTTTATTTGCATTTGGCCAATTAGGCCTTTACTAGGGCTCTGCCCTTTTTAATAATGCACCGCATTAAATGTTCTGACAGTGCCCCACGTGGCTTGTCAGGCGCTTTGCGCCAATTGAGGAGCGCAAGGCGCAAATTCATGTGGAGGTGACACGTGTCACGCTCTGGTGAGCGCAAGTCTATTAGCGCAGTGCGCTGCACTAATGCGCTGCTGACACGTGGCGCGCTCTGGTGACTTGCACCAAACCAAGAGAGCAGTGCTCTGTTTTTAGAAGCGCAAGACGCAGTTGTTCTGTGATTGACACGTGGCGCTCTCTGGTGGCTTGCGCCAATCCAAGGAGCGCAATAGTGCAAATTTCAAAAGTGCAAGGCACTGTTTAATATCTTGATCAAATTTAGATCAAAGAAAACAAGTTTTTCTTGTTCCAGAGAGGTTCTACCTCAAATTTCAAGAACCAGTAGTTCATCAAAAGGCAATGCCTTTATATAGATCAAAAGATCTAGTCATGAAGTAGATTACTTCTTTATTATTCTTTTTTATTAAAGATCTTGATCTTATTCTTAGATCATTGATCTTTTCAGAAGAAATTTTTCTTTTTTCAAAGGTTTACCTTTTTTTTTGGAGTTCTTCTCAAAGTTTTAGAGGAATTCTCTTTGTTTCTCTATCTCTGTGTTTGTGAGTCCATGTCTTTTAGACTTGGAGTCTAGGGGCCTTTATATAGTGCCAATTGATTTGTTAAATTAGTTAAAGAGATCTTTCTCTAAGTGATTTGGGGATGTTTCCCCACCGTTGGATCTTTGATCCTAGGGCTTCTGTTTTATAGAAGGTAATCTTCTTGTTTTTAACAAGATTGGAAAGATCTTTCCAGAATTTTTCTGTTTAAATGCTGGCACAGCTGGCGCAACGCTTGACACGTGTCGCGCAGCGCAGAGCGCAACGCAACTGTGCTAGTGCAACTGCGCTGACACGTGTTGCGCAGCGCAGAGCGCAGCGCAACTGCGCTGACATGTGTTGTGCAGCGCAGAGCGCAAATCAACTGAAGCGTTTCTTCCTTTATTTTAAAGTTTAAATTTTAAAACAGAGCCTTGCTCTGATTGGGGGAAACAGAAGCGTTGCTTCATTTCCCGCCTTGGGATTTGAACAGAGCTTTGCTCTGAAAGGGAGATTTTCTCCTTTATTATTTATTTATTTATTTATTATTTTTTTTCTTTTATTGTTATTATTTTAAACGGAGCGGGTTTTGAGCTAAAATTTTGGCGGGAACACACGCGAGACCGTATGGGAAGAAGGTTGGAATATGGTCCCGGTGGAGGAGAAGAATGGCGGAAAAGAGAAAGAAGTGTAGTACGAACTTGAGGGTGTAAATCGAGTGAATAAATTAGCGCAATTTGTGATGACCGATGTGTTAAAAGCGATTGTGCCAATCTATCAATCCGTCGAGAAATGGGGTCAAATCCCTTAAGATTCGCAAGAAAACATGGGTACGTCGAACTTGGTAAACCATCCATTTAAAATGGAAACGCGACGGATTCTTGCGCGGTCGAAACGATGGAAGGGACGAAGGGGAGTGATTTAGGGATAGTCTTATTCTCACTGAAGTAAACTGTCTTGAACTCGAAGGATTCCATCAATGGTTCGAAATGACTGTAAGCAACCGAGTCTGATGGTTCAACTAACTCATCTGAAAATTCAAAAGACTCAAACTCGGGCGGTGAGTCTTCAAAATCGTCCGAAAAAGTGAAACACTCGTAATCGTTACCAGCTGTGAGAACTGTGTCAGATTCAAAGAGGAACGCACTAGTGGCGTCAAATCTGTTGCGATCAAACAGAAATTTTTCAAGCTCACAGTCCTCAAGCGTGATCTTTTGCGTGGTCGGAATGATGGAAAGGAGGGGGTTTGATTTAGGAAGTATAACAGTTAAAGATTCAGGAGGATGAATTGGAAAATCCGACACATTAAATAAAACTGGTTCATCCTCAATACTATCCTCAATACTCTCCTCAATACTATTCTCATAATTCTCCTCAAAAGTTATCTCATCCATGCAATTATCATGAAGACGCATATGAGGTTCGGGATAAACATTTAATGACTCGGGATGATGAGTTGGAGATAAAATTTCAGTCAAATCTACGGGTTCATCATCCAAAATATTCCCTGCGTCAATATCCTCAATCAAGTGAAAATCAATTTTTTCTGACGCCTCATCAAAAGCATGGATATTTATCAATTCAGGTTCTAAATTGGAGGTGTAGAGGTCGAAAGGATTGGTGACGATTTCACTTGAAAGGGGCTCTTCTCAATCTGGCAAATCAAGCACTACAAAGTCACACAACTCATTAAACGTTTTATTTTCAACTGGTGAATCATTTAGGACACTTGTTTGAAAACCGGAGTTGTGGGATTCAATTGGGTATGGGTAGGTTTGATTTGGAAGTGTGTAGAACTCACTCTTACCACTCAAATTCTCATTCTGCCCAACCGCCTCATTATACATTTGAAAATTTGGAGCTAGTTGGTGTAAGTCCACGTTACCCACCCTGGTGCTTACGGAGAGGCGGAATAGGTAAAAAACGGATTTTTAACACAAGGTAACATGGATTAAAAATGGAGGATCTTTGCTAAACAAAAACTAACAAACAAGCTAAAAGTTTTAGCTACAAAGTTAGATGGTTATACCTAGATCTTGAACTCCTTCTCTTCTTGTTTGCTCCTTGGAGTGGCGTAGACGGCTCTTTCTCGTCGTCTTCTCTTTGCCGAAGATAGATCCAACCGAAGGCCTCTACTTTGAGCTCCTACCTCAACCAAGAGGTAACTAGAGTGCTTAGCTTGCTAAACTAAGAACCCTAGAATGAGTAGAGTGATGTCTTGATGATTTTATCTCAGAAAGCTCATGGTTTTCAACACATGAAAGATGAGAGCTTCGAAAGAGGAAGAGAGAGAGAGCTTTTCATGAAAGAGAAAGAGCAAGTGAGAATGAACTAGAAAATCTTCAACCATGCTCTCAAATGAGAATAATAATAATAATAATAATAATAATAACTAAGGAAAATGTGATGGTTAGTTTGGAATGACCATTATCATTTCAACATTAAATGCATTTTGCAAGAAACAAGAAGTATCTTGCAAATGAAATGACGATGGTCAAAAAGGTCAACAAAAGTCAACCGGTCAACCAAAGTCAAAAAGGTCAACAAAAGTCAAATGGTCAGCCTAACCATGGCACAATTATCCTTAATTAATATCATTAATCATATTTCTCATTCTCATTAGGGTTAAGAAAAAGTCAACGGTCAATAACCCTAATGAGATTCCTCTGCCTCTGTCAACTGTGCATACACACCCGCATCCGTGTTCCGAGGAACACGAATACAATGAGACAAAACCAATCCCAAAACAAATACTAGGATCTGTCTTAAACCAAAGCCCGCTAGTAATAACTGCTCGGACACCAAACGTGCACAAGTGCGCGGATGTGAACGAACTCCGTCGCAAAACCATGCGACCTCTACTCTGTTTTGCCCAAAGGCGAACAACCTTCTGTGTGGGACTCAAAAGACTCGACACTACGCTGGCAGTGGGTTTAACCACAGGCCGCAAGCGGTACTAGCTGTACGTAACGGTCCCCAGGTAGATGCCGATAAGAAGACCGATGAGGTGAACCCAGCCGAACTCCTACTGAGCTTGAATGTGACAATCTCCGTACAGTCCTGTCTGTTCGTCTGAGAGTATCGTATGGCGGGCCTAGGGGGCGGTAAACGTCAGTCCCCTAATAGCGGTACAAGTCGTGTCGGAGTGTAGCCCAGAATACCCTGAGATAACACTGGAAACGCTACCAGTATATCTCGCTTGCCCTGGCCAGGGACTTTGTGTAATGGCTCTCCTAGACACAGCGTGATATCAACCCCCAATACCGGGAGAGACGAATCCTGTCTAACCGTCACTGCCTCCAAGTGCTTCGGGACTGCACCCAACTACTACCTGTTTGCACGACTCATTTGAGCCGTGGTAGGGTTGCAATCTAAGAACAGTGGGAACACACTCGAGGCGAAGTGACAGTGTCAAGTCAACGGACTAAGCTATACTCATGTCACCTGGGTACTGATTACCGACGATAGGCATAATACCAACCAACAGTTCTCAGCGAGTCCTGTCCAGTGTACTCGTAACCTAACGAGCACCTGCATACTATCTCCAGTACGACGTACTCATGGCTGTGGGACAGACCATCTCCCCCCTCCTGGGATGAGAAGCGTATACACTAGTCTACTCTGGAGTATCGATGCCCTGTCTCGATAATCCTACGAACTAGGGACCTGTACAAGGATGTGCTTGTAGATTACCAAGCCCCCACTAGTGTGACTGCCATCACAACGCTGGTAATCAAGCAAAGATCCTAAGGGCTCCACTAATATGTATAAGCTATATGCTAAAAGAAACATATGTACATATTGAAGTAGAAACAAACCAAGTAGCATACTACCATTTTGAGCAAGATTGTCTATACAACTGTGAATATTCCAAGCTTCCATTAAGTAATATACAAACTAGTATGATACAGTAATGGCCTCTAGGGCATATACACTAACAATCTCCCACTTGCACTAGGGCCATGTACTGGCGTATCGAAGACCTATCATCTTGATCAGCCGCTCGAACTGAGTCTGGGGTATGGCCTTAGTGAATGGATCTGCAATGTTATCTTCTGTAGCAACCCTCCGAACCTCGATCTCCCGGCGATCCACGATCTCCCTGATCAGGTGATACCGCCTCAAGATATGTCTGGACTTCTGATAGGACCTGGGTTCCTTCGCTAAAGCTATAGCGCCGTTGTTGTCGCAATACAGCGGTATTGGATCAACAATGGTTGGAACCACCTGAAGCTCTGTGAGGAACTTCTTCATCCAGACAGCTTCCTTTGCGGCATCGCAAGCAGCTATGTACTCCGCTTCCATAGTTGAGTCAGCAACGGTTTCCTGCTTGGAGCTCTTCCAGCAAACCGCCCCTCCATTGAGGGTAAAGACATAACCCGACATGGACTTGGAGTCATCCTTGTCACTCTGGAAGCTGGAGTCAGCAAAGGCGTCGATCTGGAGGTCTTTTCCGCCATACACCAAGAACATCTCCTTAGTCCTTCTCAGGTACTTGAGAATGTTCTTTACTGCTATCCAGTGTTTCTCCCCTGGGTCCGTCTGATACTGGCTTACAACGCTTAATGCGTATGCTACATCTGGTCTGGTACACAACATCGCATACATTATAGAGCCTACCGCAGATGCGTAGGGTATAGATGACATGCGAGCCCTTTCCAAATCAGTCTTGGGAGACATCTCTTTGGAGAGGGTGATTCCATGACAAGCCGGTAGATTACCGCGCTTTGAATCTTCCATACTGAATCGTCTCAGTATGGTGTCGATGTACCTGGACTGCGAAAGTCCCAACATCCTCTTAGATCTATCACGATAGATCTGGATCCCCAGAATGTAGTTGGCATCGCCCAGGTCCTTCATGGAGAACCTCTGTGACAAGAATCCTTTGACTGACTGTAGCATAGGAATGTCATTTCCTATCAAGAGAATGTCATCCACGTATAAAATGAGGAATACGACAGTTTGTGCTACAATTTTACTATAAATGCATGGTTCATATGGATTTTTGATAAAGCCAAATTCTTTGACCGTCTCATCAAAACAGATGTTCCAACTCCGCGATGCCTGCTTCAGTCCATAAATGGACTTAAGCAACTTGCAGACCTTCTCGCTGCTCCCACTCTGAATGAAACCCTCGGGCTGGTCCATATAGACACACTCCTCTAAATTTCCATTTAGAAAAGCGGTCTTTACGTCCATCTGCCAAATCTCATAATCGTGGAAGGCAGCAATGGCAAGAAGGATCTGAATGGATTTGTGCATAGCCACTGGAGAAAAGGTTTCGTCAGAGTCCAAACCAGGTCTTTGATGAAAACCCTTTGCAACAGGTCTAGCCTTATAGGTCTTAACCTGTCCATCTATACCAATCTTCCTTTTGAAGATCCATTTGCAGCCTACGGGTTTTACCCCTTCTGGAGCAACGTCCAAAGTCCATACTTTGTTGGTGTATATGGACTCCATTTCGGTCCGCATTGCATCTAGCCATTTTACCGAGTCAGTGGTTTGAATGGCCTGCTAGAAGCTAGTCGGCTTATCATTATCAATGATGCAATCCTCTCTATCCCCGTCAATGATAAAACCGTAGTATCTCTCGGGCGGATGAGACTGCCTACTACTCCTGCGGAGCGGCGCAGGAATGTCCTATTCTTTTGAACCTTCTGGTTCAACTAAGCTTTCAGTAATAGCTTTTGGTTATGGAATTTCTTCCATTCTATTGTGCTCCCACTTATCTGATTTTCTAAAAATTCAGTTTCCAAGAAGCAGGCATGACGAGAAACAAATACCTTTTGTTCCTCTGCGTAATAGAAGAAATATCCCTTGCAGTTCTTTGGATATCCCACAAACTTGCACTGTACTGAGTGTGCCTCGAGTTTGTCCATATGCTGCTTTTTGACAAAAGCTGGACATCCCTATGTCTTAATGTGTTTAAGATAGGGTTTCTTCCCACTCCACATCTGATATGGTATGGTAGGCACTGTCTTAGTTGGAACTCGGTTCAAAAGATATACAGCTGATTCTAGTGCATATCCCCAGAAAGATCACGGCAACTCAGCGTTACTCATCATGGAACGTACCATATCCAATAGGGTTCGGTTCCGTCTCTCCGATATACCATTATGTTGTGGGGTGTATGGAGGAGTAAGTTGAGAGAGAATTCCATTCTCTTTTAAGTAATCCAGGAACTCGGCACTCAAGTATTCACCACCTCGATCAGATCTCAGTGTCTTGATACTTTTACCTGTTTGTTTTTCAACTTCATTCTTGTATTCCCGAAATTTATCAAAGGCCTCGGATTTATGCTTCATCAGGAAGACATGTCCATACCTAGAGAAATCAACCATAAAAGTAATGAAGTATGAATAACCATTTCGCGCATGTGTAGACATTGGACCACACACTTCACTGTGTATGAGTTCCAAGAGCTCGCTCGCTCTTACTCCGTGTCCAGTGAACGGAGTCTTTGTCATCATTCCCATGAGACAAGATTCACAAGTAGCATAAGACTGATACTCGAACGGATTCAAGTATCCCTTTTTATGTAACTTTGTTAACCGTGTCTCATTAATGTGACCCAGTCTACAATGCCATAAGAAAGCCTGATTTGTTTCCGGAGACTTTCTTTTAAGTGTGTTCTGGACATTGAAAACCTGAGCTTGATTCAGTACGTATATTCCGTTTTCTAATGTACCTGACCCAATTAGAACTTGATTTAGGTGGATGTGGACCACATCGCTTACAAAAGTAAAATCATATCCTTTCTTAGAAAGTAAGGATACAGATATGATATTACAAGCCATACT
The DNA here is from genome assembly GCA_030015575.1 of Agapanthus africanus. NCBI lineage: Eukaryota > Viridiplantae > Streptophyta > Magnoliopsida > Asparagales > Amaryllidaceae > Agapanthus > Agapanthus africanus. The sequence continues at coordinate 508,112,481 of JASDDO010000012.1, forward strand.
AGGTACATACAAACAGTTATGCAGAATCAATATCCGCCCACTTGTCAATCCAAGGTGATATTCTCCTACGGATTCAGCGTCCACGCTCCTTCCGTTGGCAACCCTGAGAGTCATATCACCTATCCTGATAACTCTACGGTTTCTCAGAGCCTATAATGAATTACATATGTGAGATCCTGATCCGGTATCCAATACCCAGGAAGTAGGGTCATACAGTTTTCTATTACAAACACACCCGAAGCCAAAGCCATAATATGCTTCGAATCCTGGTTACTGGCTTCGCTAGCCCTGCAATCCTTCTGCCAATGTCTTTTCCCGTAACAATAGGAACGTCCCTCCTTTACTATATCCAGTCCCGAAACTTTTTCCCTTCCCTTTCCTTCTACTTCCCTGGTTTCCTTCAGGGTATAAGTAGAGGGTAGAGACTGTAGAATTAAGTCAGTATTTGACCCATTCTTCAACGTGGTCTTCAGATCCGTGAGCTCATCAAAATAGCTAGTCTTTGTAAGGACGTTGTCCCCTACTGATGACCCAATAGCCAACCTCGCTTGAAGCAATTTCTTCGAGGTCTCATATCTTGCGATACGAGATTGCTCTCCATATAAATCTTTGTTATGGAGGAAGACAGAAACTGAGTCCATCTTCTCGTGCTGCCTTTGGTATGTACCATCAACTGAGGCCAACACAAGGCACTTGGCATTCGCACAGTCTTTTTCCGATGTCTTATGGATATCAATATCCGTGACAGGGGAAACTGGTCCTGAGACGGCATGGGTTTGATTAGTTAAGAGGTGCCCCAGCTGTTATAGGTAATGGACATCTGGACAGACCTTTGCCAGTCATAACAGTCAGATTCAGTCATTTTATTATCTAGATGTAACCTATGTCTGGTCACTGGGTCGCTGCAATTTAAGAGAGAGAGAAGAAACACTTTAGCATGATACTCTTGCAAGTTTAGAGTGGTTTTTAGTTTGTCTAAACAATATGGCTCCCACTGTTTCTTGAATTCTTTCTCAAACCATAAAAGAAGAATTAGTCGGGATCAATCTCATCGTACAATACTTGCTTAACCATTCAGCCAGGCCAGTGTCGGTACTTCGAGGGAGGTTTTACGACGCTTTCGCGAAGTTCCTTAATTAAATAACCTCTTTTTCCTGTAGGCATAGCCCCGCTAACACCTTTCTAGACACCTACTTAGTTCATATCATTGATCGTTAAGTGAGAAAGTTTCCCGAGGAGTAGCATATACTCACAGCAGGATCGGGATCCAAATATCATCGTGTGATAAAGCTGAAGGAATCCTACCAAAATCATCACACTTCAAATGGTATGCAACACTAGCAAGTTTCATTTTCTTTTGAAACTCCCGATGTGGATTTTTGCCCCATGCTCTTATGACTTTGACTTTGGCCAACAAATTATAAGTCACATGTCAAGTTCTACACATCATTTTCCAGATTAATTTGAACCCACCCGTACCTACCCTTGACTTTGGCCAACAAGGCAGTACGACTGTCCCAAACCAACGCATCTATCTATGCTATATATGAATATCCAATAGCTACCAATCACTATGCCTTGACTTTGGCCAACAAACACAGCTTGAATACTACTGACTATCCATATGAAATGACGGAGGGCTATGAATGGTTTTGGCGAAACCGTGAACGTAGTGAACTTGATATAATCGAAGGAACCTGATAGCTTTTAAAAGGAGTGGTTTAAGCTCCACGTTTTTAAAAGTTTTCTGTTTTGAAAAGAAACCGAGTGGTTTTGAAATTGTTACAACGATTTTAACTTTGGTTTGTTATCTTTGCATTAATATAATGCGTCCCATCAATTAATCCTATCATTGCATAAAACAACGAAAATATGACGTATGCTTATACCATCCGCATTCGCCACGGGGCCCCGTCATCACCCGTTAGGTTACTTAACTAACGACAGAGCGGGGGCTGGACTAGCGCGGATGCAAAACATAAGCAATGCCTACTAGATATCATATATAGATATATACATTCGTCAGATGCAATGATAGTCATTCCAGATCACAAATGAACACATTGGATATGCTAGGAATCCGCATTTCGTTCGAGCCTGCAACGAAAGACGGATTACACGGTCTCGATGAATAGCCAAACCCCACCCTAGACCCCTACGGGTGCGGCAAACTACCCGCCAAGTGCCCGAAGTGAAGCAACCTCCCTCAAAGACGTGAGTAGGCTACTCGGCACTTCAAGGTACCCGGTAATTTGTGCACCCCACCTTGGGTCTATCCTAGGAGCAAAAACAGTGAAAGAAATAATATACAATGGCGACTACAACCTCATCCCGGATGTGCGGCCATAAAAATATTATTACATCAATTTACAAATTACATCAAATGAAAGATAAAGAAACTCTCATCTCACAAACCCCGGCTATTCATACGCGATAATCCAACAAGTTCATATACACAATCCAACAACACAGATTATAGATATGTACAACCCCCACTAATCGACGTATAGTGATTAGTCGACGTTCAGTACATATATCACATTACAGATATAACCATTTAGCTAAAATTTATAGAATTTCGATCAGAATACCAATTTGTAACCACCCCAAACACAACACTGTTCTCTGAAGAATCTGGGCAGAAACAAAGTATCTTAAGAATCATAAAACATCATACTAAACACGCTGCAGGAAAAACGAGTCGCGACCGAGTCGACTCGGCCGCGGATCCGCGGCGGTTTGGTCGAGTCATGGGCTCATTTTTCTTGGTTGTTCCTAAAAAACCCTGCACGTATTTTTCAGGTGTGTGAAAATATTTTTAGACCTGTTTTTAAAAACGGCAGAAAGTACAAGTTTTCGGTGTATTTTGCGATTTTTTCTCGGATCGAAGTTCTAAACACTTTGCTAACATGCTAGTTGTTGTTTAGCTAGGCTCTGATACCACTGTAAGTCCACGTTACCCACCCCAGTGCTTACGGGGAGGCGGAATAGGTAAAAAACGGATTTTTAACACAAGGTAACATGGACTAAAAATGGAGGATCTTTGCTAAACAAAAACTAACAAACAAGCTAAAAGTTTTAGCTACAAAGTTAGATGGTTATACCTAGATCTTGAACTCCTTCTCTTCTTGTTTGCTCCTTGGAGTGGCGTAGACGGCTCCTCCTCGTCGTCTTTTCTTTGCCGAAGATAGATCCACCCGAAAGCCTCTACCTTGAGCTCCTACCTCAACCAAGAGGTAACTAGAATGCTTGGCTTGCTAAACTAAGAACCTTATAATGAGTAGAGTGATGTCTTGATGTTTTTATCTCACAAAGCTCATGGTTTTCAACACATGAAAGATGAGAGCTTTGAGAGAGGAAGAGGGAGAGCTTTTCAAGAAAGAGAAAGAGCAAGTGAGAACTGTAGGGCCGGCTTAGCACCTCGTCAAGGGTTCGGTAGCATCACACATGCCATAATCAAAATTTTAGAGGTGTTAAGTTAACCCGACAAGAATCGAAACTATAAGTTTTAGGGATTCATACAACTAAACATTACATGCAATTGTAAAACTATCACTAAGAGGAAAGATTACAACCTTTGTAGATCTTCCTCGGTGACTCCTTGGCACTACGAGAGTTTGTAACGGATCGATGGAAGCCTTCCTTGTCCACGATGATCCACCCGAAGTCCCTTTGCCCAAAGCTCCTTACCTTACTTGTTTCGCAAACGAAGTAGAGTAAACACCCTACACAAATCGGCTAGATGTGTGTAGTATGATGATGTGGTTTATGTTCTTCAATTGAAATCCTTTCTTTTGTCAATCTTCACTCAAGAGAGAAATCTAGAGAGGAAGAAGAAGATAATGGTGGCTTGAGCTTTCTATCATATCACATATGATAACTTGTATTCTTCACACCCTTGCACTCAATTTTTTCCTTGTTGTGTGCATCTTGTTTCATATCACATATGAAGCTATTTATAGTGATAAGAAAGGAATAATCACCATTATTCCATTACCACCATAATTGTGAGTGGAAATTCTTTTCTTAAAGAATTAAGCATGGGTGGAAATTCTTTTCATTAAGTTAAGTAAAGCTTACCCACTAAGGAATAAAGGAGCATGTGTGGATATTTTTTACATTAACTTAAAATGATAAATACAAATTAAAAGCTTCAATATAAGTCTTATATTGCCATCATTCTTGTATCAACAACCATGATACTATGTATGCATGTGTGTGTCCATGCACATCATCATGTGCATACATGCATGCATACAAAAGGATTTACTTAAAGAATTTATCTAAATGTAATTAGTTAAATCAACACTTGATTTACCAAACCGGTCATATCTCATACGATCCGTCAAATAGAAAATGCCCGATAAATATACGTTATCACATAACCGTATTTAATCGGGTCCCGCGCATATCTCATATGCACACCACATCGTTTTGCCTGAGCCAGGAAACTTCATTGTGGGACTCTAAGACTCGTCAATACGCCAGCAGTAGATGATGATCATATCAAACATCTACAAGCCGCAAGAGGTCAGGTAAACATAACGGCCACCCGGGTATTGAAACGATCAGAAGAAAACCAGCGAAGCTGTAAAAACTCCCGTCGAGCCAACTGGAAACACTTACCGTACAGTCCGGTCTCTTCGTCAGATATGCGGCATATCGAGTCTAGGGATGGTATCGTCGACCCCAGTAACTCAATAAGTCATGCTGGTGTATGGCTCATAACAGATCGAGAAACTACTGATAACTCTTATCAGTAAATCTCAGCAGCCCTGGCCAGGGACTTCATGTTATAGCCAATCGAGCATAGCACAACATCAACCCCCAATACCGGGAGAGACGAAACCCCTCCTATCGCTCATTGCCTCCATGCGCCTCGGGACTGTACCCAAAGACCACCTGTTTGCACGACTCAGTAGAGCCGTGGTAGGGTGGAGATCAAAGTATAGTGGGAGGACACACAAGACTCTATGACGATCTCGGGTCTACAGACTAACCTGTACCAGTGTTCCCTAAGAACTGCTATCCGACGATAGATATAATACCACATAGGAGTTCTCTGTGAGTCCGTTCAGTGTACCCAGTCTCCACTGAGCACCCGCATACAATCTTTGGTGTCTCCTCACCAGATGGATATGGGATCATCCATCGCCCATCATATGGGACAAGAATAGTATACGCTAGTCTACTCTGGAATATCGATGCCCTGTCTCGATACACCCTCGACTAGGAACAGTTCAAGGATATGCTTATAGACTACATGTGCCCCACTAGTATGATCCGCATCATAATCACAGTAGTCAAGCAAATATCCTTTGGGCTTTATCAACATGTGTAAATGATTAAATCTACATGTACAGATAAAGTAAACCAGATAGCGTACTATCATGTTGAGCAAGAAATTCATCTATCTCCATAGATAATATGTCCAAGTTTCCACTATCCATATAATGGCCTTTAGGGCATACATATTACTAACAATCTCCCACTTGCACTAAGGCCAATTATTGGCGTATCTCATACCCAACATTTCAAACAGTCGCTCATGCTGAGGCTGTGGAAGTGCCTTGGTGAATGGATCCGCTGTGTTATCCTTTGTATCTACTCTCCGAATCTCGATCTCCTGGCGATCTACTATCTCTCGGATCAGATGATATCTCCTTAGGATGTGTCTGGATTTCTGATGGGACCTTGGTTCTTTAGCTAATGCTATAGCTCCATTATTATCACAATACAATGGTATTGGATCAACAATGGTTGGAACTACTCCTAGTTCCGCAATGAACTTCTTCATCCAGACGGCTTCCTTAGCAGCATCACTTGCAGCAATATACTCAGCTTCCATCGTGGAGTCTGCAACGGTGTCCTGTTTGGAACTCTTCCAACTAACCGCTCCTCCATTTAGGGTAAATACAAACCCTGAGATTGATTTACTGTCATCCTTGTCACTTTGGAAGCTTGAATCGGTAAAGGCCTCCATCTGGAGATCCCCATTACCATACACCAAGAACAATTCTTTAGTCCTTCGCAAGTACTTAAGAATGTTCTTCACTGCTATCCAATATTTCTCCCCTGGGTTGGATTGATACCTGCTTACTACAGCCAGTGCATAAGCTACATCAGGGCGAGTACACAACATCGCATACATTATAGACCCCACGGCTGAAGCGTAGGGTATAACGCTTATGCGAGCTCTCTCTTCATCAGTCTTCGGACAGAAGTCCTTAGAGAGAGTGATTCCATGACTAGCAGGCAAGGCACCACGCTTGGAATCTTCCATACTAAACCTCTTTAGAATGGTGTCTATGTACTTTGATTGGGACTGTCCCAATAACCTCTTGGATCTATCTCTATAGATCCTAATGCCCAAAATGCGTGAGGCATCACCCAGGTCCTTCATGGAGAACCTTTGTGATAAGAATAGTTTGACCGATTGTAGCATAGGAACATCATTTCCTATCAGGAGAATGTCATCAACGTACAATACGAGGAATGTGACAGTACTCCCTACAATCTTCTTATAAATACATGGTTCATCTTCATTTCTGACAAAATCAAACTCTTTGATTGTATCATCAAAGCAGATGTTCCAGCTCCTTGAGGCCTGCTTTAATCCATAAATGGATTTAAGCAATCTACATGCTTTCCCGCTGCTCCCACTATCAATGAAGCCCTCTGGCTGATCCATAAAAACGCATTCTTCTAAATCACCATTTAGAAATGTAGTTTTCACATCCATCTGCCAGATTTCATAATCATAGTGAGCAGCAATAGCAAGTAGGATCCTAATGGATTTAAGCATTGCTACCGGAGAGAAAGTTTCATCATAGTCCAAGCCTGGTCTTTGACGAAAACCTTTCGCTACAAGCCTTGCTTTATAGGTCTCTACCTGTCCATCTACACCAATCTTTCTCTTAAAGATCCATTTGCACCCAACGGGTTTTATCCCAGGAGGTGCAACGTCCAAAGTCCATACTTTGTTGGTGTACATTGACTCCATTTCGGATCTCATTGCTTCCAGCCATTTCATTGAGTCACCACTCATGATAGCTTGCTGAAAACTAGTAGGGTCATCATCATCCATGATGCAATCTTCTCTATCACCATCTATGAGAAACCCATAGTATCTCTCTGGTGGGTGAGAAGTTCTACTAGACCTCCTGAGCGGCTGAGGTTCTTGAAGTTCTACTGCAACATCAGTTTCAACCAATTCCTCCTGAGTAATTTATGTTTCTAGAACCTCTTCTAGTTCTACCATATTGCCATTATTACTTTCCGTAAAGAACTCATTTTCCAAAAAGGTGGCATGCTGAGCAACAAACACCTTTTGTTCCTCTTTGTGGTAGAATAGATATCCATACGAATGTTTTGGATACCCCACAAATTTACACATGACCGATCGTGTCTCGAGTTTGTCTGGATTCTGCTTTTTAACAAAAGCCGGACAACCCTAAATCCTAAACCTTTTAAGAGATGGTCTCTTTCCATTCCACATCTCATATGGAGTGGTAGACACGGTCTTGGTTGGAACTCTGTTCAATAGATACATTGCTGTCTCCAAAAGAAAAGCGGTAACTCAGCATCACACATTATGGATCGTACCATATCCAATAGGGTACGATTCTTCCGTTCTGACACACCATTGTGCTGCGGTGTGTAAGGAGGAGTGAGCTGAGAGAGAATCCCATTCTCTTTTAAGAAGTCTAGAAACTCTGTACTTAAATACTCTCCACCTCGATCCGATCGAAGTTTCTTGATGCTCAATCCTGTTTGCTTTTCTACTTCAAGTTTATACTCCTTGAATTTCTCAAAAGCTTCAGATTTGTGCTTTATCAAAAACACGTGTCCGAATCTTGAGAAATCATCAGTAAAAGTGATGAAGTATGAAAAACCACCTCTTGCAAGTGTAGACATTGGTCCGCATACATCACTATGTATGAGGCTTAAGAGTTCACCAGCTCTCTCTCCGTGTCCACTAAACGGAGTTTTGGTCATTTTACCTTTGATACAAGACTGGCAAGTCGCATAAGATTTATATTCAAACGGATTCAAATATCCATCTTTATGTAGCTTGTTTAGTCTTGTTTCGTTAATATGACCAAGTCTACAATGCCAAAGAAAAGCTTCATTTATATCTGAAAACTTTCTTTTACTAGTATGTTGTATATTTAAAACTGTGTGTTGGTTCAGGATGTAAATACCGTTATTTAGTGTACCAAACCCAATCAACTCTTGATTCAGGTTAATGTTCATAACATTATTTTGCAACATAAAATGATATCCTTCATTGTCCAACAAAGAAACGGATATAATGTTACACAGCATACTTGGTACAAAATAACACGGGTTCAAAACCAAAATACTTCCTGAAGGCAACCCTAGATGATACTCTCCCACGGATACAACATGTATATTGGAACCATTTCCAACCCGCAGAGTATGATCTCCAATTTTTAAAACTCTACTATTTCTCAATCCCTGCATACAATTGCAGATGTGAGAACCAGAACCGGTATCCAATACCCAGGATGCAGAGTTTAAAGAAAAGCAGTTTTCAGTTACAAACACACCTGAAGTGGAAGCATCAGCATGCTTCTTCTTCTTGAGATCAGCAAGATATTCAGCACAGTTGCGTTTCCAATGTCCTGACTTTTTACAGTAAAAACATTCTCCTTTTCCACTTCCCATAGCCCCGGCTTTGTCTTTCCCCTTCGCCTTTCTAACTCCACCTTTCTGTTTGATGGACTTCTTCTTCTTCTTTCCCTTGGCCATAGCTTTTGGGAATGAAGAGGAAGATGGCCCAGCAAGCAGAGCAGGAGTCCTTGCCGTTTTCAATGTGTTCTCTGCACTTCTCAACATATTGAGAAGTTCAGGCAATGATTTCTCTAAACCATTCATATTGAAATTTACTATGAACGGAGCAAAGGCAGGGGGGAGAGACTGTAGAACAATATCCGTATATTGCTCATTATCCATAGTCCATCCCAGTCCCTCAAGTTCTTCAATAAGACCAATCATCTTCAAAACATGATCTCCAACTGATGCACCAGCGGCCATTCGCATCTGAAACAGCTTTCTAGATGCCTCGTATCTCATGGTACGAGATTGCTCTTCATACAACTCCTTTGTGTGAAGAAAGATGGATTGCACATCCATATTCTCGTGTTGCTTTTGATGGACATTGTCCATAGAAGCGAGCGCGAGGCACTTGGCCGTGTTGCAGTCATTCTCCCAAGTTTTTCGGATCTCTCTATCCGCGACAGATGATTCAGGTCCTGGGACGGGTAGGGCTTCAGTATTGAGAACATATGATACCTTATCATATGAGAGTGCAATGTTCAAGTTCCTCAACCATTCTTTATAATTTGGTCCTGTCAGTTTATTTTTCTCAAGTAGAAGCTTAAGTCCTGACATCTGTAACTGCCATTCGGAGAGAGAAAATGATACACTTAGCGAATTGCTCTTTCAAAGAATTAGATTGGTTATTATTTTATCTAATCAATGTCTCCCACTGCTTTTATCAAATTTTCTTTCAAAACCTGAAAAGAAAACTAGCCAGGAATAATTTTCCTGGAAGTAACACTTACTTACAGTGAGATCGAGATCCAAATATCACATAGATGGTATGCAATCTCATTGCAAATTTCAACTCTTGAAATTCCCGATATGGTTTTTACCCCTAGTAACTTATGACCTTGGCTATGGTCAACATATCATAAGTACTAGTCAAATTCTACCCGTCATTTCATGATTAACTAGACCCACCCATATGACCCTTGACTATGATCAACATAATCACATGAATGTCCTAACTAATCGCATCATATGCTTTGTAGGAAGACATCACTTAGCTACCGTACACTACGCCTTGATTATAATCAACATACGCAGCACGAATACTAAGTACTCTGCTTCCTAAAATGACGGAGGGTTGCGGATGGTTTTTAAGAAAACCTTTAACGCTTTGAACTTGATCTCGTTGTAGAATCAAAACGGTTAAGAAAAGGAGTGGCTTAAGCTCCGCATCTTCTTGAAACTTGCATTTTTCATAAAAAGCCGAGTTTGTTTCAAATCTGATTCTGCAACATCATTAGGTTTCTTTTCTTTACATTAATCTCATTAATGCGATCCCATCATCTAAGTTCCTAAGCCATCACAGAATAGAACGTATACTTATACCATCCGCATTCGCCACAGTGTCCCGTTATGCACCGTTAGGTTACTTAACTAACGGCATAGCGGGGCGGGACTAGCGCGGGTGTAAAATATAAGCAACGTTTATTATATATCATATATATAATAATAATCCATTCGTCTCAGATACTAAGTAATCACATTACAGAATATCAACAGCAGAAGCATATAAAAGGATATCTAGGTTGTCCGTATTTTGTATCGAGCCAACAATAGAAAATACGGATTCCACGGTCGTGATGAATAGCCAAGCCCACACCCTTAGACCCCTATGAGAGCGGCAAGTGATCCCGCTAATTCTAGAGTTTAGGAGACCCGGTCTCGACTCCTCGAGATGGCCTCCCACTGAACCCTAGAACCCGGTCACTTGTTCTCACCTCCTTGGGTCTATCCTAATGCGGAAAAGTAAATAATATACAATTGATTTATACATGAATGAAAAATAAAACTCTCATCTCACATAAAAACCCCCGGCTATTCAGTCGCGACAATCCTACTCATCATATCTCAGCAACACATAATATCTCTTATCATCAACGTAAGTAAGTATGCGCATCCCGATTGTCGTTGGCGTATAGCAACGAAAACGACGATACACCACATACTACACTTACGGTCGCAGAAAATAAAATGAAAAACTACAACATTTGGAATCCACAATCACCTTAGACATCATAAATTCGAAATATCACATACTTCGTATTTCATGCCTAACTATATGAATTCCACATATTGTATCACATTTCAGATAAATAGACAATGTTAAACTTTTCGATCGAATAAACAAACACCCAAGATTTCCCAAACTGCACAACACTTGAGCCGAGTTCAAAAATTTCTAGAACATGCCACAGCCCCTTATGGACTAACCGTAGAAGGGCCAAACCAACGCCTCACATGTGGCAACGCTAAACTACCACAAACCCTAAGGTTCGGTAATAGTTTTGACGGTCACATAATCGAGTTAAGGTTATGTTCTTCTAGAGTGTCTACAAATACGCTTGCATGTTTTTCGAAGGTTTCGAACTAGGGAAAAATCCAACACTTGGAATTTTTCCAATACGGGAATAAACTGTGTTTCTAATATTCGTTCAAACATTTTAACACGTTCTAAAAATCTGAAAATCTGAACGAAGTTAAACTTTTCCAATCGAATCACCAAATCCAATATTTCACCAGAAAACTCAACACTTGAACAAGTTTAAAATATTTCAGAGGCATGTACTATTACATATGGGTTTACTGTAGAAAACACTGTTCCTAATTCCCCAAAAGGGCCGCGGAAGCGCCGTACAAAGCATGGTTATGCGGCGGTTCCGCGGCGCTTTAGTGAGATCATTAAAAAAATTTTATATGGTAATTCATAGAAAAGCCTGCTGAATTTTTTAAGACCTTTTAATTTGGAAAAATCCAATTTTCAAAAAATTTCCAAAGAGCGGTCCAAATTGGTGTTTCGTGGTTCGATCGGACGTTTAACATCGCCTACGCATCGATCGGACGTTTAACATCGCCTTGGCTCTGATACCACTGTAGGGCCGGCCTAGCACCTCGTCAAGGGTTCGGTAGCATCTCACATGCCATAATCAAAATTTTAGAGGTGTTAAGTTAACCCGACAAGAATCGAAACTAGAAGTTTTAGGGATTCATACAACTAAACATCACATGCAATTGCAAAACTATCACTAAGAGGAAAGATTACAACCTTTGTAGATCTTCCTCGGTGACTCCTTAGCACTATGAGAGTTTGTAACGGATCGATGGAAGCCTTCCTTGTCCACGATGATCCACCCGAAGTCCCTTTGCCCAAAGCTCCTTACCTTACTTGTTTCGCAAACGAAGTAGAGTAAACACCCTACACAAATCGGCTAGATGTGTGTAGTATGATGATGTGGTTTATGTTCTTCAATTGAAATCCTTTCTTTTGTCAATCTTCACTCAAGAGAGAAATCTAGAGAGGAAGAAGAAGATAATGATGGCTTGAGCTTTCTATCATATCACATATGATAACTTGTATTCTTCACACCCTTGCACTCAATTTTTTCCTTGTTGTGTGCATCTTGTTTCATATCACATATGAAGCTATTTATAGTGATAAGAAAGGAATAATCACCATTATTCCATTACCACCATAATTGTGAGTGGAAATTCTTTTCCTAAAGAATTAAGCATGGGTGGAAATTCTTTTCATTAAGTTAAGTAAAGCTTACCCACTAAGGAATAAAGGAGCATGTGTGGATATTTTTTACATTAACTTAAAATGATAAATACAAATTAAAAGCTTCAATATAAGTCTTATATTGCCATCATTCTTGTATCAACAACCATGATACTATGTATGCATGTATGTGTCCATGCACATCATCATGTGCATACATGCATGCATACAAAAGGATTTACTTAAAGAATTTATCTAAATGTAATTAGTTAAATCAACACTTGATTTACCAAACCGGTCATATCTCATACGATCCGTCAAATAGAAAATGCCCGATAAATATACGATATCACATAACCGTATTTAATCGGGTCCCGCGCATATCTCATATGCACACCACATCGTTTTGCCTGAGCCAGGAAACTTCATTATGGGACTCTAAGACTCGTCAATACGCCAGCAGTAGATGATGATCATATCAAACATCTACAAGCCGCAAGAGGTCAGCTAAACATAACGGCCACCCGGGTATTGAAACGATCAGAAGAAAACCAGCGAAGCTGTAAAAACTCCCGTCGAGCCAACTGGAAACACTTACCGTACAGTCCGGTCTCTTCGTCAGATATGCTGCATATCGAGTCTAGGGATGGTATCGTCGACCCCAGTAACTCAATAAGTCATGCTGGTGTATGGCTCATAACAGATCGAGAAACTACTGATAACTCTTATCAGTAAATCTCAGCAGCCCTGGCCAGGGACTTCATGTTATAGCCAATCGAGCATAGCACAACATCAACCCCCAATACCGGGAGAGACGAAACCCCTCCTATCGCTCATTGCCTCCATGCGCCTCGGGACTGTACCCAAAGACCACCTGTTTGCACGACTCAGTAGAGCCGTGGTAGGGTGGAGATCAAAGTATAGTGGGAGGACACACAAGACTCTATGACGATCTCGGGTCTACAGACTAACCTGTACCAGTGTTCCCTGAGAACTGCTATCCGACGATAGATATAATACCACATAGGAATTCTCTGTGAGTCCGTTCAGTGTACCCAGTCTCCACTGAGCACCCGCATACAATCTTTGGTGTCTCCTCACCAGATGGATATGGGATCATCCATCGCCCATCATATGGGACAAGAATAGTATACGCTAGTCTACTCTGGAATATCGATGCCCTGTCTCGATACACCCTCGACTAGGAACAGTTCAAGGATATGCTTATAGACTACATGTGCCCCACTAGTATGATCCACATCATAATCACAGTAGTCAAGCAAATATCCTTTGGTCTTTATCAACATGTGTAAATGATTAAATCTACATGTACAGATAAAGTAAACCAGATAGCGTACTATCATGTTGAGCAAGAAATTCATCTATCTCCATAGATAATATGTCCAAGTTTCCACTATCCATATAATGGCCTTTAGGGCATACATATTACTAACAAGAATGAACTAGAAAATCTTCAACCATGCTCTCAAATGAGAATAATAATAATAATAGTAACTAAGGAAAATGTGATGGTTAGTTTGGAATGATCATTATCATTTCAACATTAAATGGATTTTGTAAGAAACAAGAAGCATCTTGCAAATGAAATGATGATGGTCAAAAAGGTCAACAAAAGTCAACCGGTCAACCAAAGTCAAAAAGGTCAACAAAAGTCAAATGGTCAACCTAACCATGGCATAATTATCCTTAATTAATATCATTAATCATATTTCTCATTCTCATTAGGGTTAAGAAAAAGTCAACGGTCAATAACCCTAATGAGATTCCTCTGCCTCTGTCAACTGTGCATACACACCCGCATCCGTGTTCCGAGGAACACGAATACAATGAGACAAAACCAATCCCAAAACAAATACTAGGATCTGGATTAAACCAAAGCCCGCTAGTAATGACTGCCCGGACACCAAACGTGCACAAGTGCGCGGATGTGAACGAACCCCGTCGCAAAACCATGCGACTTCTACTCTGTTTTGCCTAAAGGCGAACAACCCTCTGTGTGGGACTCTAAAGACTCGACACTACGCTGGCAGTGAGTTTAACCACAGGCCGTAAGCGGTACTAGCTGTACCTAACGGTCCCCAGGTAGATGCCGATAAGAAGACCGATAAGGTGAACCCATCCGAACTCCTACTGAGCCTGAATGTGACAATCTCCATACAGTCCGGTCTGTTCGTCTGAGAGTATCGCATGGCGGGCCTAGGGGGCAGTAAACGTCAGTCCCTTAATAGCGGTACAACTCGTGTCGGAGTGTAGCCAAGAACATCCTAAGATAACACTGGAAACGCTACCAGTATATCTCACCTGCCCTGGCCAGGGACTTTGTGTAATGGCTCTCCTAGACACAGCGCGATATCAACCCCCAATACTGGGAGAGACGGATCCTGTCTAACCGTCACTGCCTCCAAGTGCTTCGGGACTGCACCCAACTACTACCTGTTTACACGACTCATTTGAGCCGTGGTAGGATAGAAATCTAAGAATAGTGGGAACACACTCGAGGCGAAGTGACAGTGTCAAGTTAACGGACTAAGCTGTACTCATGTCACCTAGGAACTGATAACTGACGATAGGCATAATACCAACCAACAGTTCCCAGCGAGTCCTATCCAATGTACTCGTAAACTAACGAGCACCTGCATACTATCTCCAGTACGACGTACTGATGGCTGTGGGGCAGACCATCTCCCCTCCTGGGATGAGAAGCGTATACGCTAGTCTACTATGGAGTATCGATGCCCTGTCTCGATAATCCTATGACTAGGGACCTGTACAAGGATGTGCTTGTAGATTACCAAGTCCCCACTTGTGTGACTGCCATCACAACGCTGGTAATCAAGCAAAGATCCTAAGGACTCTACTAATATGTATAAGCTATATGCTAAAAAAAATATATGTACATATTGAAGTAGAAACAAACCAAGTAGTATACTACCATTTTGAGCAAGATTGTCTATACAACTGTGAATATCCCAAGCTTCCATTAAGTAATATACAAACTAGTATGATACAGTAATGGCCTCTATGGCATATACACTAATAGTTGGAAACTAGTTATCGGTTCACTAGGTTGTAGAAGGGCGGCCATGGACGCATCCACATTCCTGGTTTGTCGCTACCATATAAGCTTCCAACGACCGTTCCAGACTAGACATGGGTTATGAAGCGGGTTCAGTAAAAGATTCAAAATTGTTTGGATTTTGGAAACTCCCAAATGGTTGTGTAGAAGCAATGTCTAGTGAAGGTGCGGAAGTCGGGTAGGACTGGTAGGAATTGAATGGTTGGACAGAAGTAGGATCAACATTTGGATAAAAAGGTGAATGGACTTATTGATCCCAAGAACTAGAAGTGTTGAAAGGAGTGAAAGATCGGTTACGAGATTGTTCAATATGTTCAGCGATAGACATGGGTTTCGGAGTTACAACAGGACTCGAAAAAGGGGTATCATCGTAAGAAGGTTGTGAAGGTTGAAATGGTTGATACAAAGTGGATTGCGGAGTCGAACTGTTTCTCCTAGACGCTTCTATTCGATCTTTCAAAGAAATTTTAGGCATGGAGGGGTCGTCCGTAATTCGACCAAAACAATTCGCGTATGAAGCAATATTTGGATGAGGGTACCAAAGTTCGGAAAGAGTTTTGGGAGGTGGGGTACCCATGATGTAAGAAAGGAGAAGAAAAAGAATATGGGGTGAATGGATTTCTTAGCGACAAGTTGCAAGTTTTTGTAAAATTTTTTTTCCTTTTTTCTTTTTCTGTTTTTTTTATGTGGAGCTTTTTGAAAAAAAGATTTTCGATAAAAGGCTTACACACACGTTCAATCAATCACAAATTCACAATCAAGCCTAGATCTAGGGTCACCTAGGTCAGCTAGACAGCTCCTAACTGTTCCAAAGTGCAAGAAGTAGGACCTCAAACCGCCTCTTCACCACTAATTGTGGCCAGGTAAGCACAAGTAGAGAAAGGAGGGATCCGCTCACGAATCACCGTGAGACGGGCCTTTTAAAGTTACCTTTCACTACCTGTCTAGCCTAGGCATCACAAAGTCAGGTTAGGATCAACGTTCGATACCTACAACTATTCCTTTGTCCTATTGAGCGCGAAGTCCTTAGGGCTGAGTCTAATCTTTTTTAATTAATTGATGGACAATGCAATATGCCTTATGTGATTTTTGGGGTCCTGGGAAGGGTAATGAAATCCCCACCCAATCTGGATTGGTGTTCAAGCCCCTAAAAGTCAAATTAAATTATGCAAAGCAGTAAACACAATCACTTGCAATCAATTTTTTTTAAGCGCGGCGCAAAGAATCCTGCACAAGATCAATTATTGGAGAAGGGGAGAAATTTTTTTGTGCAAAGAACCCTGCAGGAAATTTTACAGAGGAGATATCAGGGGTTCAGAGGAAGGAAGGGAGCTTACAGTGAAATTTCAGATGATGACGTCACCTACTGACCGCGTTTCCGCTGCCGAAGACGCTTCCTTGCTGCGGTTCCGCCGCCAAAGACGCTTCCTTGCCGCGGTTCCGTGGTTGAATATGCGGTGAAACTCCTAAATTTTTTTCTGCTCCTCTGTTGTTGTAATCCACTGTTGTTCAGATCTGCCTTTTTTTGTTTTGATCTCTGGATATTTTCAGATCCGAACTCGTTCGTTGATCCTGCAAAATTCACACGAAAATACCCTTCACAAAATAACAAAATGATAAATTTTTATATTTTTCAGTTTTTATGATTTTTCAATTTTATATTAACCCGAAATTGCAAAAAGAAAATAACACGCCATCCCCGGCAACGGCGCCATTTGATTTTTATATGTTTCGCGTATGCGTTTTTTAAAAGATGAATCACAAAATATTTGTTAACCGCAATCAAGAATGGCGTCGCTTGGTAGCTAGCCGGTGAGTACGGGTCGGTCCATAGGGATTTTGTGTATTCTCAATTTGTTCTAACGAGTTAATTCCGATTGTTGTCGGATTGATTAAATCTAAAAACTAAGTTGATCTAAACTAGGATTAATATCTTGCTAGGTTTAGGTTTAGGTTAAATTTGGAAAGTCAATATTCCTTACCGCTTTCTATGCCCTGTTTAAGATCTATGAGGTGTTATGGTAATAATTAATAAAGTGGATTAGTACCATCGGGAAGAAACGATGTTTCTTCCTCTAGGTTCTTGTCCTTCCTTTCTTAATTCTTACCCTAACCTCCATGGAAAACATACGCAACCGGTCGTTTATACTACGGTATCATCGCTACCTCGTGGGATAGGGTGCCGTAGGGAGCGGTGTGTTCATGTATGCATGGAGTCCTATATAAACGTGTGATGGGCAAGAAAGGGGTGAGAGATCTTCATCTCTCAAGCCTTCCCCAAAACTAACCCTAACAAGCGAGGAGACTACCCACTCATTAGGGAATTAAAAAACTAATTAACTAAGGCAGAGAATAAAATCTAAACTAGGGCAGAAAGGAAAATTATACTAGGGCAGATAATAAAATTAATTAGGGCAAGAATAGAAAACTTACTCTAATTTTTATTTGATGCTCTCTTCCAACATTTACAGGATCTGAAATTCTGAATTTAGATAGATACAATGAGGCACAAGAAGAGGTATAACCTAAAAAAGGTTTTAGGGTTTCTATTTATAGAGTATAGAAACCCTAGGGTTACAATTGACTCACACCTGCAATTACAATTTTACCCCAAGAAAAACCTAATAAATGCACCGTCGCACCGACACCACCGTCACGTGCCACGCACGCGCAACGCACGGCCGTGGATCCGCGGCCAATAGCCAGGTTTGGCCGCGGTTCGGCGGCCATATAGGGGGCTTGGTTGCTGATTTCTTCTGGGTTTCTTCTAGATGCATTTTTTTTTCTTGTTTCTTCACTTGGTTTCTCAGATTGTCTTCTAGTTTTCTTCCAGATTTCCACAGTGAATAATGTCGTGGACTTTACCGCTTGCTTCGTGTCGAAGTCTTGAACCTTGCACTGCCTTTGTACTTTGTGAACTTGTTCATTGATTTTCGTTTATTTTCCAAACTGTAGGCTTGATCAAGATTCTTCCATTTGTCGGTCTTAGTCTCACTTTTGTATTATCTTTTCATCTTTTTCACTGTTTTTGTTCCGAGAACCTATAACCTGCAACTATGTAGCAGACATGGGTCAAAAGCACCTGTTTATTTGTAAAATGAATAAGAATGGGGAATATAATAATGCAATATTATGATATGAACAGGTGCCTACCTACTCATGGACATGCATGGTGAAAGATTTTTCAGGCCAATAAACGGTCGCTTCCTAAAAAAATACTACGCCTAACGAGTCACAGCCTAGGTCAACGATAGATGACGACGCCTATGTCCGCTCCCTATCTTCCTAAGCCTAAACTCTGTAAGTAGTAGCCGGCTTCCTTAACAACAGACCGAAATGTCCTAAAACTAACAACGGACCGAAATGTTCTAAAAACTAACAACGGACTGAAATGTCCTAAAACTAACAATGGACCGAAATGTCCCTAAAGTAAAAAACGGACCGAAATGTCCGAAAACTAACGACGGACCGAAACATCTTTAAACTAACAATGGACCACTATGTCCTAAAATTGGCTGTTGACCGAAACGTCGATAAACTACTACGGACTGCAGCATCCTAAGGCTAAAAAAAACGGTATTTCCATAAGCAAAATGGGCATGGGTGAAAATCTGAAAGGGCTCCGTGATCAAAAACAGCGGGGTTACCGGCGAATTTTGTGAAAATCCGAAAGGGCACAATCTCGTTGAAAGACACTTACAAGGTCCTCTCGACCTTATAAGGAGAAACCACCTATATGAGATCCTTACGACTCACAAGGGAGCAACACACTTAGGGATCCCCACGATTCCTAAGGAGAAGTTACACTTGGGAGATCCTCATGACTCGTAGGGAGAAATACCTTTACGAGACCCTTACGGCTCATGAAATCAAAAGCCTTAGTCGACAGGATACTAACCCTGTTTGCTAAGCCACCTTTGTTCGACATCGACAGAGGCAAATGATGATTCGCTCCTGGTAATATCCCAGCTGTAGCGATGCTGATGCCAAAATCGGCGTCTAATTGTAAGCTTGCAGCAAAAAGCCAGCGAGCCACACATGCATACGAAATAGCCGAAATGATGGGGCAACTTGCAACAAAATCAGCAAGTAAAAATTTATGCATACAAAAATAGCCGAAATGATTGGGCAACTCGCAATAAAAAGCAGCGAGTAAAAATAAAACAAATAGCCGAAATGATTGGGCACCGCGAAAAATAGCCGAAATGATTGGGCAATCGCGACCTTCGCGATATAAAAGCTGAAATAATAGAGCATCGCGGATAGAAATAAAAATTTATTTTAAAAGAATGAAATTTTTTCCCTACAGGTGATATCACATCAATCCCTGTATACAATCCAGGGGCGTAAACAAAGAAGGAATCACACCTTCCCTCCCCAGGCTTCATCAGAAGAAGAAGCCAAATCTCAATGGTTCACAGACAGCCTGGAGATCATCTCAATATCCGTCTCATTTCAACAGACACGACATCAACAAATCGGAGCCGCGGAAAAATTCCCAGTTCCATGACTCGACGATGCACAAACAACCGAGAGTCAACAATTGCTGGTCACATGGAACACGGCTTATGCCAATCCTGATCCCGTGGGAAACGTCCAGAGCGGAGCCTAGTCCTCGAAGAACACGGCTATGTCAATCAGACCCCGTGGGTAGCATCCAGAGCAAATTCCTGTTCACGTGGAACATGACCTATGTCAATCCTGACCCTGTGGGAAACTTCCAGAGCGGATCCTGGTCCTCGCAGACCACGGCTATGACCCCGTGCGAAGCATCCAGAGAAAATTCCTGGTTTCGTGGAACGCGGCCTATGTCAATCCTGACCCCGTGGGAAACTTCCAGAGCGGAGCCTGGTCCTCGCAGAACACGGCTATGTCAATCAGACCTCGTTGAAAGCATCCAGAGCAAATTCCTGGTCATGTGTAACACGGCCTATGTCAATTCTGACCCCGTAGGAAACGTCCAGAGTGAATCCTGGTCCTCGCAGAACACGGCTATGACCCCGTGGGAAGCATCCAGAGCAAATTCCTGGTTTTATGGAACGCGGCCTATGTCAATCCTGACCCCGTGGGAAACGTCCAGAGCGGAGCCTGGTCCTCACAGAACACAGCTATGTTAATCAGACCCCGTGGAAAGCATCCAGAGAAAATTCCTGGTTTCGTGGAACGCGGCCTATGTCAATCCTGACCCCGTGGGAAACTTCTAGAGTGGAGCCTGGTCCTCGCAGAACACGGCTATGTCAATCAGACCCGTGGGAAGCATCCAGAGCAAATTCCTGGTCATGTGGAACATGGCCTATGTCAATCCTGACCCCGTGGGAAATGTCCAGAGCGGAGCCTGGTCCTCACAGAACACGGCTATGTCAAACCGACCCCGTGGGAAGCATCCAGAGCGAATTCCTGGTCATGTGGAATGCAGCTTATGTCAATCCTGACCCCGTGGGAAATGTCCAGAGCGGAGCCTGGTCCTCGCAGAACACGGCTATGTCAATCAGACCCCGTGGGAAGCCTCCAGAGCAAATTCCTGGTCACGTGGAACACGGGCTATGTCAATCCTGATCTCGTGGGAAACGTCAAGAGCGGATCCTGGTCCTCGCAGAACACGGCTATGTCAATCAGACCCTGTGGGAAGCATCCAGAGCAAATTCCTGGTCACGTGGAACACGGCCTATGTCAATCCTGACCCCGTAGGAAACGTCCAGAGTGGAGCCTGGTATTCGCAGAACACGACTATATCAATCAGACCCCATGGGAAGTATCCAGAGCAAATTCCTGGTCCTCGCTGAACACGGCCTATGTCAATCCTGACCCCGTAGGAAGCATCCAGAGCGGAGCCTGGTCCCCGCAGAACACGGCTATGTCAAACCAACCCCGTGGGAAGCATCCAGAGCAAATTCCTGGTCACGTGGAGCACGTCCTATGTCAATCCTAACCCCGTGGGAAACGTCCAGAGTGGATCCTGGTCCTCACAGAACACGGCTATGTCAATCAGACCGCGTGGGAAGCATCCAGAGCAAATTCCTGGTCACGTGGAACACGACCTATGTCAATCTTGACCCCGTGGGAAACGTCCAGAGCGGAGCCTGGTCCTCGCAGAACACGGCTATGTCAATCAGACCCTGTGGGAAGCATCCAGAGCAAATTCCTGGTCACGTGGAACACGGCCTATGTCAATCCTGACCCCGTGGGAAACGTCCAGAACGGATCTTGGTCCTCGCAGAACACGGCTATATCAAGCCGACCCCGTGGGAAGCATCCAGAGCAAATTCCTGGTCATGTGGAACACGGCCTAATATCAATCTTGACCCTGTGGGAAGCATCCACAGCGGAGCCTGGTCCTCGCAGAACACGGCTATGTCAAACTGACCCCGTGGGAAGCATCCAGAGCAAAATCTTGGTCCAGTGGAACACGACCTATATCAATCTTGACCCCGTGGGAAGCGTCCAGAGCGGAACCTGGTCCTTGCGGAACACGGCTATGTCAATCCTGACCCCGTGGGAAGCATCCAAAGCAAATCCTGGTCCCGTGGAACACGGCTATAGTCAATCTCGACCCCATGGGAAACGCCCAGAGCGACTTCTGACTCCGTGAAATGTGGATAATGTCAACCTCATCAATCACTTACGGGACCTCTCGACCCGTAAGGAAAAAAAACTCTCTTGTGAGATCCTTACGACTCCCAAGAGAAAACACACTTAAGAATCCTGACGATTCCTAAGAAGAAAATACACCTATGAGATCCTCTCGACTCGTAGGGAGAATTTTTTTTATGAGACCCTCACGACTCATAAAATTGAAAAGTCTTTGGCAACAGATCTGAAGTTGTTTTCTAAGCCATCGCTACCCTGCAAAGAATCCAAGATGGACAGCTAACTACTATCTACGTGCCACATTTGCCAAAATTACAGGCCATTGAAATAAAGGAGCTACTTATGGGTCCTCACGATTCGTAAGGAAAAATACCCGAGCGAGATCCTTACGACTCACGGAGGCGATGGACACTTAGGAATCCTCACGATTTTTAGGGAGAAAAAACCTTCTTGAGACCCTTACGACTCATGAAGATGAAAAAGTCTTAGGCTACAAGGATCCTAAACTTGTCTCCTAAGCCCTCAATTCTGTAGCCATACATAACTCTGCCCTACTTCACCTATGTACATACTTACATGGGAAAAGTAGTGGGGGGCATTTGTTCCCGCAAAAAATTTCTGCGCAAAAAAGCCCAAGGTATCAAATGGCAGCGATACGCTTAAGAAAATGTGAACCAGTATTTTCCGGGCTGTATTTTGACAAACTTCCGAATGATAAACAGCTAAATTCTGATGGCATTGAAAGCATCTCGAAAAAAATCTTCGATTTGATATATTATGGACCTTATAATTCATCCGGGATCAAAAGTTATGAGCAAGCACATGTGATCTAAGGAAGAAAATGTGAACCAGTATTTTCCGAGCTGTATTTTGACAAACCCCCGAATGAGAAACAGATAAATTCTGATGGTATCGAAAGTTTCTCGAAAAATCCTTCGATTTAATATATTATGAGCCTCATAATTTATCCGGGATCAAAAGTTATAAGCAAATGTGCTATGCACGTGTAATCTAAAGTAATGCTCTACTACATGGGGAATGCATTTTTAGTCCCATATCGGGAAAAGAAGAGATCTCTTCTCTACCACTCCCATATAAATAAGAGGGGATACCTCTTAGAAAAGGTGGAGTTCAATTCTCAAAGGATTCAATTCTCAAAGGAGATACGTTCTCCATAGGAGCTTGCTCCCCCCTATAATGCGCATATGCGCAAGCGCCATGTGCGCTACGTGCGTTGCACGTGTACCCGCCATGTGCGCACCACGTGCAACGCACGTGCGCACCACATGAGTACATTTAATAATATTAAAAGGAGATACATTCTCCATAGGAGCTTGCTCTCCCATAATGCGCAAGCGCCAAGTGCGCTACGTACAACGCACGTGTGCACGCCATGCGCACACCACGTGCAACGCACGTGCGCACCACATGAGAATATTCAATAATATTAAAAGGAGACTCGTTTTCCATAGGAGCTTGCTCCCCCCATAATGCGCATATGTGCAAGCTCCATGTGCGCTACGTGCAAATATGTGCGCCCAACACGTGCGACGCACGCGCGCGAAAGCAAAGAAGCCTTTTTCAGCAGCGAGAAGCTTAAGCTCCAGCAGGTTCTTCCTCCCTGATGAGTGGGACATGGTTCAAAGGATACATCCTTCCGCACCTTCGATATATGGCACTGTAATCTCTCAGTGTCGTCGGAGAGGAGGTGGGTCCCAACGACCAATAATCCTTCCTTCCAAAATAAATAAAAGAAGAAAGAAGAAACAATAAAAGAGGAACCCCCCATAAACTTTGAGAAAATCTCAAGAAGAAGAAGAAGCTCTCGGCAAAAGAAGACAATTCTTTTTCAAGGTAAAAAGAATATACAGACGAAATCGTCTCAATATAAACAGAAGTACTTACTTCTTTCACAGATCATACATCTATAAGACAAAGTTGTCTTTCACAAAAGAGATTATGAACATCTCATTATAAAGGGGGGCGAATTATTCAATTCTCTTAGGATTAGAGATCCACAAAAGCAAAGCCTTTCATCAAAAAAGAGATTGAACCAATAACTTTGTTCTTAGAAACTTGAGACAAAGTCTATTATCAAAGAACAGATAATCTGCAGAGCGCAAAGTTAATCTAAGAAGAGCCTTAGCGCTCCTAATCTAATAAGAGCCTTAGCGCCCCTAATTCAAAAGTGTCTTAGTGCTCTTCATCTAGCGCAAAGCGCTGCAGCGCCATAGCGCTTCAAACACATCGCATTGCGCTCATTGGTTAGCGCTCAGCGCTAAGCGCGCCACGTGTTCCTCACGTGTGCGCTGCATTACTATAAGTGCTCTGCGCTCATTATATGGCATCGGCGCCAAACGCCTCAATACTTCAACTATAGCGCATCAGCGCTCTACATCTAGAGCAAAGCGCTAAGCGCATCAGCGCTCTTCAATAGCGCTTTAACCATAGCGCACTGCGCTCAGCGACTGTCGCTAGTGCCAAGTGCACCACATGTTTTTATGTGCACTTGGACAGAACATAAACTGTTCTTTGAATAAGCCTGGGGCTATGATAAATGCACAACATTCAATTAAAGACAAAACATGGTCAGAGACCAAACCAATGCTTAGCATTTTTAAAGGGATTGAGCTCAAACAAACATCTAGCAACTCCAAAAACAAATGTTGAACATTGTAATTGAATGGACTTAGCCCAAATTGGCCATAAGTCCTCAATTCAGATTAATTGAGTTCATATGCTCATAAATCACAGATCTTAGTCCCAATTGGACTATAGGTCATTCAACCCATATCGGTTTAAGGGTACATCTCTAAACTCCTATGATATTTGTCGTTGTAATCCTTCAACGTCTTCAGAGAGGTGATGGGTCCCGACAACCACACATTTCATGGACTGTGGGGTCCTTAAACTCATGGACTATGATGTCCTTAAACTCGACTGTGATGTCTTTAAACTCACGGACTATGATGTCCTTAACCTCGGACCGAGATGTCCTTAAACTAATATTGGACCGTAATGTCCTTAAACTAATCGACCGCAATGTCCCTAAACTAAACAATAGAGTCCAAACGCTCTTTTGTTGGATCTAAATGATCCCGTTAAGTTGATCTTACTCTAAAATGAGACTAACGTATTCTTAACAAACGTTTAAGTTGATCTCAGTCTCAAATGAGGCTAACGTATCCTTAAACCCAACCCCCAAACCCAAATCTTAGAAGATACGGATTTGGACTAATCCATGCCCTACAAGCGACAACATAAATTAGTCTTCGTATACAATCCACGGGCAACCAAAAACAAAACAAAGACCCATGACACGAAGTGACCATCTGGAGAAGGAGAAAGTGGTTATCGCGATGCGGTAGCGTAATTAATTGCAGGGGCTTGCGCCTGCAGGGAAGAGCGTCCCCATAATCAAAAACCCTTCAAATGAGGAGGAATCTGATGAAGTCTGCTATATCGGCCGCATCCGTTTGAACCTTCGATACATGGTGTCATAAATCAACTTGGCATTTTCTGAGAGGTGGACGGATAGCACCAATTAGCATCTGCCCCGAAACTCAGACAAGACGGACCCGCGCGGTCGCGTCTCCGTGTTTTCGGCGGAGAACACTAAGTTCAAAGAATTTAATTCTTACCAAAAGATATAGGAATTTAATTCCTCTGACAAAATTAGGGTTTAACCATATAAAAGAATTTAATTCTTATAAAAATAAAGGACCTGAAATTCACAAAACTCAGATCAAGAGCTCCATGCATATTAGTGTTCAATGCTACACAATAAAAGCTCACGTGTTCCTACGTGAGCACTTTTGAAGAACAAAAAAGGAAAGACTGAGATCTAGCCACGTGACCCTACGTGACCCTTGAGAAGTGCTCAGCACTTATAAAAGAGAAAAGGGAATAAACCGTATTTTTGGTGCGCCACGTGACCCCTGAGAAGTGCTCAGCACTTATAAAAGAGAAAAGGAAATAAAACCTATTTTTGGAGCTCCACGTGACCCCTGAGAAGTGCTCAACACTTATAAAAGAGAAAAAGGAATAAACCCTATTTTTGGGGTGTCTCACGTGATCCCACGTGACCCCCTAGCAGTGCTTAGCACTAGAATAAGAGAATAAAAGAGGCAGCGACCAACTCTTAATGCCTCACGTGCTACATGTGAGCACCCCAACTTTCAGTGTTTAACACTGCTATGGAGCCTCACGTGCAACACGTGAGCATCCCAAACCTCAGTGTTTAACACTGCCTTAGAATATCACGTGGAAGCACGTGGGCATTGAGCATACACTAGTGTTTAACACTATAAGAGGCCAACTTCAACCCCAGATTGGCTAAGTCTTTCCTGAGATTAAATATCTAAATAACCCGAGCCTCCATGCTCATGACCGAGGACTCTTCAATCTGAAATCCGGTTCAAGGGTACATCTCTCCATACCTTTGATACATGTCGTTGTAATTTCTCAACGTCTTCAGAGAGGTGGTGGGTCCCAACAACCAACAAGCTGTGGACCGTAATGTCCTTAAACCAACTATGGACCGTAATGTCCTTAAACTAAACCTCACCTCAAAAATGGTGATCTATGGACCGCAATGTCCCTAAACTAAATTCCATGGACTATGATGTCCTTAAACCTCTTTGGACTATGATGTCCTTAAACATGGACTATGATGTCCTTAAACCCAATGGACCGCAATGTCCCTAAACTAAATAGACTATGATGTCCTTAAACTCCATGGACTATGATGTCTTTAAACCCAATGGACCGCAACGTCCCTAAACTAAATGATAGATCCCAAATGCTCTTTCGTTGGATCTAAATGATCCCAAAATCCTGTTGATCTTAGTCTAGAATTGGGCTAACGTATCCCATCTTCAACGTGGAACACCTAACAGCATATCTAGGTCATCATGAGGATGAAGAAGAAGAAACTGCACTACGCCTTCCACCAGTGACGAAGACAAAGCCAGAGATAGAAGCCATTGTTCGAGACGAGTTAATGTCTATAATCACCGGTGGTTTCCAGAAATTCTTGGTAAAGTGGAAGGGTAAGTTTGTAGATCTTAGTCTAGAATTTGGCTAACGTATCCTCAACAACCATTTAAGTTGATCTTAATCTCAAATGGATTAATGAGCCTTAATTCAAATAAATCCAAATCGAAGAAAATACGGATTTAGACTAATCCCCGCCCTACGGGCGACAACATAAATTAGTCTCCGTATACAATCCACGGGCAACCAAAAATAAAAAACACACACGACATGAAGTGAACATCTGGAGCAGGAGAAAGTGGTTATCGCTATGCGGTAACGTAATTAACTACAGGGGCTTGCGCCTGCAGGGAAGAGCGTCCCCACAATCAAAAACCTTTCGCAAACGAGGGGGAATCCGACGAAATCTGCTACAACGGCCGCATCTGTCCAAACCTCCGATACACGGTGCCATAAATCAACTTGGTATCTTCGGAGAGGTTACCAGATAAAACCAAATAGCATCTGCCCCCAAAATTTAGGCCAGACGTCCCAGCGTCCCGGTTGCGTCTTTCGGCGGTGAACAGATTCTGGCACGCCCGGTGGGACCTTTTCCTCTTTCCACTCCACACTTCGTGTGTCGTGTTTGCGAACGAATTGTGGTTTAATATGGTTTTCCCTGGATTCGAGATACTAAGATTTGGTGTCTTGCTCCACGCAGAAAAGGAGAAGATCAATGGCTTCCAGCTGCACCAACTGCAACAACAACTCCCGCTCCGCCCCGTCTAGAGGAGTAACTTACGGGCCCCAAGCGGCCTCCATCTTCGCAATGCCGTTGGACCAGGTGACAAAGGCCACCACTGGGTTGTTCTTCGGGACCATGCTCCCGCCAATGAGCTTCAACACTCAAGTGCCATCATAGGAAGCTCTAAAGAAGTTGGTCTTCGATCGGCTTACAATTACCACGGCCCCTCTCAACGGGTCGTCCAATTCCAACGTTTCAGTCTTCAACCGGCTGAGCCAAAGCTCCAGTGGGCCTGCAAAGAGGCTCTCAATATCGGAGAAGGCTATCCCAACTCTTGCCGTAGACGAAGTCGTCCAAACTGCTTCCCTTATCCGAAAGTCAGTTTTCGACATGTTGGGCGTTTCTTCTCAGCGGACGTCGGTCTTCGATAGGCTGGCACCAACAGCAACCCTTCACCATAAAATAGGGAATGTTGAAGCCACCCCCATAACTAATCCAGTCCCATATGCAAGACATGCTCGATGTCGCCACTGGAGCCGAGTGAGGAAAACTGGGGGCAGCTCTCCCTCTGGACTGACTCCACCAGCTCCAATAGTGGAAATTCATGCTGCTGTTCCAACTGGGAACAACTTTGAGCTGCTCAGGAGAGTGCGCAAGAACTCTCCAATTGTCGTACTAAAAAGATCTTCTCCACCCACTGAAAATGTTATTAAGGCGAAGCCGGAGCAGCCTCCTCAGCGGCTGTCCTCCAAAATCCATAGGGGCCGGCGAAGAGTCCAAGATTCTGTAATCGACAAAGACTACTCCCGTCGACAGAAGAAAATGAAGGTTCGGCAAGAGGAGGACCATCTCACTACCGTTGTACTACGGAAAGCATCGGTTGCAACATCCCCCTCAACTTCGACCGTTCATAAAAGGAGAAGGCCGGAGAAAATCCCCGTGTCTGCGAAAAATCTCAAAGGCGCTGAATCCAAATGCCCCAAGTCTGGGGGCATGGTAGTGCACACCGTCTACATGGATTCCAGAAAAGAGGAAAGCCGTACTTCTACGGGTCATCGACCACTTACGCGGTCTGTGACGAAAACTCAGGAGCAGCAACAAAAGCTCTAGGTGATGCTGACAAAGATGGCCACACTCACTAAACAGAAGGAAAGCCCAGAAGTATCATCGGATCAGTGCCAGGAGCAGGAAACCGACGCCGAGTTCCTTCGAAGGATGCTCAAGAAAAAAGATAAAGAAGCCGCGGAATAAGCGGCTAACATAAAGCAAATGGCGCTCCTATTCCAAGATATGGTGGGGATGATGATCCGGCCGGAACCTCCAGCTGAAGATCCCCCAATAATCATTGAAGAAGACAGAGGGGAGACATCAAACCCTCTTACGGCTTTATTAGCTGCCAGGAAAGAGATGATCTCGAAAGCTGCGCTTGATGACTACATAGCTCAGCAAATACGAGCTCATCAGGAAAATGAAGCTACTGGCCAAGTCGTCAAAACTAGGCGACCCTATCCAAGCTAGTACGATCAAATTAAGCACTCGCCAGTATACACGATCCCTAAATTTCATGTGTATAAGGGGACAAGCAACCCCCATCAGCACGTTGCTCAGTTCAGGGCTCTATGCGACAATACTGGAGATGACGACAAACTACCGCTTCGCCAGTTCGTCGGCAGCCTAGCGGAGACAGCTTTTGAATGGTACTCGTCGACGCTATTGTCACGATCGATGCTTGGAATGATCTTCTCAAAATCGAATTAACAACCTTTTCTTTATTCTGTTTCCTTTCTTGCTTTTCTCTCCCTCTCCCTCAATCGACGAGGAAAAAAAACCTAATTATGTCGACGTGCAAACTTACTTTGCATGTTAACTCGAAAACCTGATTTCTTGTTATCTCTAGGACTTAGGCGACTTGGGTGGAGTTAAGTAATTGTGGCTATGATACCGCGGCATAGTTACAATGCGGTACTCTATTTAAGTATCTTGGAGTTCTAGCCTTGATTTATATATTGAATCTATCATCATGCTGATGTTGGGTGTTTTGATTTCAGGAATATGGCAGATAAGAATTTCAAGACGTATCAGAGGCGCGTGGATGAAGCCGCCATGTTGGGAGTGATACGTGGAATGTTGGAAAATCAGAAGAGGCATACTGAGCTGATCCAACAGCAAGCAGATTCATTTCAGGAGGGTCTGCAGGCCATTCGGCAGTCTGTAAACAACGCTGGAGCGAAACCAGTTGACCGGGTAGGGACCGTGGCAGATTTCAGACGTTTGGGTCCTACTACTTTCACTGGTCTGGAGGAGCCGTTGCCAGCCGAGCAGTGGCTAGTGGACACGGAGAATTTTCTGATTGCGTCACAGATCCCAGAGGACAAAAGAGTTGATGTGGTGCGCATTCAGCTAGTGGATTACGCCCGAGAGTGGTGGCTTGTGGAGGAGACCCGCTTGCCCAAGCCAATCAGTTGGGCGGATTTCTCTAAAAGTTTCCTGAAGAAATTCTTCCCGCGGACTGCACGGGAGGAAATGGAAGAGAAATTTATTGGGCTGAGGCAAAATGGAGCACCTGTGGACGTACATGCAGCGGAATGGACGAGACTCAGCCGCTTCGCTGGACCCTTAGTCGCCAACGAGGCAGACAGGGCGCGAAGGTTCTTGCGCAGTTTGGATGTGGACATCCAGAGGCAGATTGTCTCCCTGGGTTTGACCACTTTCTCGCAGGTTCTTACGGCAGCCCGGGAGCAGCAGAGTTTATCTGGGATGAAAGGGAGCTTGCAGCAGACAGCAGTTGCGGCAAGGAAGCCCGCATTTGTACCTAACAGAGCTCAGGGTCGCAGAGGTATTCCAGTGGACCGTCGAGGTGTAGCACCCATGAAGAAGCCTGTGATCGTTGATCGAAGAAAGAGCGTGATTTGTGACTACTGCCGTTTACCTGGACACGTGCAGAAGGTTTGTCGAAGGAGGCTGGGACTTTGTTTGGTTTGTGGAGCGGCTGATCACGCAGTTGGTGCCTGTCCGTCGAAGCTTCGTACGAGGGATGATATTCAGAAGCCTCCGCAGAAACAATTCCAAGGGCAGAAACAGCTGACTCAAGGACCTAATCAGGCTCGAGCTTTCACTTTGACTGCTGAGGAAGCTAAGGCATCAGGAGAAGTGGTTTCAGGTACTTTACTCGTTCATGGTTTTCCCGCATTGGCATTATTTGATTCCGGAGCATCCCACTGTTTTATGTCATCCAAATTTATAACTACACACTCGATTACCTGCACGACCATGTCTAGTTTTTGGGACATACACACTGGGAATGGGAAAATCATAGCTAGTAAGGAATGTAGAGATTGTACAGTTGTTGTGTGCGGACGGGAACTCTTTGCAGATTTCTTGGTGATTGATACGGGCAGCTATGAAGTCGTCTTGGGAATGGATTTTCTTGGCACTCCACGCCCACATTGACTGTAGGGCAAGGAAGGTAATTTTCCAGATTCCCGGACATCCTGAGTTTACCTTCACTGGGGGAATCAGTTCTGTCGGGCCAGTCGAGTTTAGGGCTAGGCCGACACACAGTGTTCTTACAGCTATGGAAGTTGATAGTAATGAAGAGCCGGCAGTTGTTCGCGACTTTATGGACGTATTTGAAGATATATCGGGCTTACCGCCGAAGCGAGACGTGGAGTTCGCGATTGACCTTATTCCTGGTGCAGCGCCAGTATCTAAAGCTTATTATCCGATGGCACCAGTGGAATTGGAAGAAGTTAAGAAGCAAGTTGGTGAATTACTTGAGAAGGGTTGGATTCGAAGCAGCAACTCACCTTGGGGAGCTCCAGTTCTTCTAGTAAAGAAGAAGGATGGCACGAGAAGGATGTGCATCGATTATTGAGAATTGAACCGGGTGACTATCAAGAACAAGTACCCGATCCCTCGCATTGGAGAACTTTTTGAGCAGCTTAGTGGCGCGAGAGTATTCTCGAAACTGGATTTGCGATCCGGATATCATCAGGTCCGAGTGAAAGAAGAAGATATTTGCAAGACATCGTTTCGAACTCGGTATGGACATTTCGAGTATCTAGTGATGCCCTTCGGAGTAACGAATGCGCCGGCAATATTCATGGATTTGATGAACAGAATCTTTTCACCATTCTTGGACCAGTTTATTGTGGTATTCATTGACGATATTCTGGTTTACTCGAAGAGCTCGGAAGAGCATGCTAAGCATTTGAAGATCGCACTGCAGACAGGAGAAATTGTATGCGAAGATGAGTAAGTGCGAATTCTGGCTGGAAGAAGTGAAGTTTCTGGGGCATGTTGTGTCGGGCGATGGAATTGTCGTCGATCCCGAAAAGATTGCAGCAGTTCGAGATTGGTCTATTCCAAGGAATGTGGCTGAGGTAAGAAGTTTCCTTGGTTTAGCTGGATACTACAGGAGATTTGTGGAGAACTTCGCTCGTTTGGCAGAACCGTTGACCAAGCTTACGCGCAAGGAAGTACCTTTTGTTTGGACAGATGGATGTGCATTGGCCTTCGAGACGTTGAAGCAGAAGTTGATAACCGCCCCTATCCTGACCGTACCAGACAATTCCGGAGGACTGGTGATTCACAGCGACGCATCTGGGAAAGGGTTGGGATGTGTTTTGATGCAGAATGGGAAGGTCGTAGGTTACGCATCAAGACAACTAAAGTCCCACGAGAAGAATTATCCGACTCATGACTTGGAGCTTGCGGCTGTGATCTTCGCCTTGAAGATTTGGAGACACTACCTTTTGGGCGAGAGAGTTGAAGTCTTTACAGATCACAAGAGTTTGAAGTATGTGTTCACTCAGAAGGAGTTGAACATGAGGCAACGCAGATGGTTGGAGCTGATGGCCGACTACGACCTTGATCTTAAGTACCATCCGGGAAAAGTTAACGTCGTGCCGGATGCGCTTAGTCGGTTACTAGCGATTCAGGTTTTGACTACACAGAGGGAGATCATTGCGGATTTTCGAAGGTTTGACTTGGAGGTTGTGCTACCACATTCTATGGGACAGTTGATGCAGTTGCAAGTACAGTCGTCCTTAGTTGAGAAGATTAAAGCGGCACAATCGCAGGATCCTAGACTGTAAAAGTTTCGAGAGCAGGTTGAAGCCGGACTACGAACAGATTTACTGGTCCACGATGATGGTTCGTTGAGGTATGGTAGCCGTTTGTGTGTGCCAAAGGGGGATGTTCGTGAAGAGCTTATGAAGGAGACACACAGTTCAGCTTATTCTATACATCCAGGAGGTACAAAGATGTACCGAGATATTCGACAGCATTTCTGGTGGGATGGCATGAAACGGGAGATTGCTCGCTTCGTGGCTAAGTGCTTGGTATGTCAGCAAGTCAAGGCTGAACACCAAAAGGTTGCTGGTTTGTTGCAACCACTTCCGATTCCTCAGTGGAAGTGGGAACATATAACCATGGACTTCGTGACGGCTTTACCGCGAAGTCCAAAGGGCAACAATGCAGTATGGGTGATTGTCGATCGGTTGACCAAGGCAGCTCACTTTATTCCTTTTCAGGTTGGTCAATCGACGGAGACTTTGGCAGAGCGGTACATGCAGGAGATTGTAAGGTTGCATGGAGTACCGGTGAGTATCGTGTCCGATCGGGACACTCGGTTCTTGTCACACTTCTGGAGGAGTTTACAGGAAAGTTTGGGGACTCGATTGAAGTTTAGCACAGATTATCATCCTCAAACTGATGGACAATCGGAGAGAACGATCCAAACTCTTGAAGATATGTTGAGGGCATGCATGTTGGACTTCAAGGGTTCTTGGGAGGATCACCTACACTTGGTGGAGTTTTCTTACAACAATAGTTTCCAAGCGACTATTCAGATGGCTCCGTTTGAAGCGTTGTATGGTCGTAAGTGCCGTTCACCTGTTTGTTGGGATGATGTTGGTGAACGAAGGTTACTAGGACCAGATTTGGTGGTACAGACAGTCGAGAAGGTGAATACAATCAGGAAGCATATGAAGGCAGCTCAAAACAGACAGAAAAGTTGGGCTGACACGTCAAGAAGACCTCTAGAGTTCGCCGTGGGTGATTTGGTATTCTTGAAGATATCACCGACTAGAGGAGTGATTCGTTTTGGGAGTCGGGGAAAGCTTAGTCCTCGATTCGTTAGACCCTTCGAAATATTGGAGCGTGTCGGAGAGGTAGCGTACCGTTTGGCGTTACCACAGTCCTTGGCAGGTTTTGCACGATGTGCTTCATATAT
The DNA here is from genome assembly GCA_030015575.1 of Agapanthus africanus. Taxonomy (NCBI): domain Eukaryota; kingdom Viridiplantae; phylum Streptophyta; class Magnoliopsida; order Asparagales; family Amaryllidaceae; genus Agapanthus; species Agapanthus africanus. The sequence continues at coordinate 508,146,472 of JASDDO010000012.1, forward strand.
CTCAACTACGGAGGTATGTTCGAGATGAAACCCACGTCTTGGATCATTCGGAGTTAACCGTACGAGAGGACCTAACTTTTGAGGAGCGACCGGTTGAAATCAAGGATCGAAGAGAAAAGGTTCTTAAGAACAGGGTTATCCCCCTTGTGCTAGTTTCTTGGGGTAACCGATCGCATGGAGAATCCACTTGGGAGCGAGAAGACGAGATCCGGCAGAAGATTCCTCACCTTTTCCTGTAGTTTTCTATCTTGTATTCTTGGAATTTCGAGGACGAAATTCTTTTTGTAGTTGGGTATGATGTAACACCCGAGCCCAATAATACTATTTCTGTTACTAGTTGAGTGTTCGACATTGCTCATTTCATTTATCTTGCTTTTGGTACTTATTGCAAAATTTTAACCGGCTAAGTCAGTTTTGCATATAACAAATTTTAACACCTAAAGTAAAATTAAAAATATCTATATTGGCCTACTCATCACCCCTAGCCGCGTGGTAGCGTCCGCGCGTCGAGTTTTCATCCCGTTCGGTGAAACGGGAGAGTTTGGACGGCTACGCGCGCGTGCAAGTGTCCGACTTGGGGGCATGCTTTTTAATCACAAAACATCTCATTTTAAAATTTGGAACCCGCTTAAAATCCTATTATTTGAATTTCAAATATTTGGGCGCAACCCGGGCGCGATTTGGAAATATTTCATTTAGCGCCAAAATCCCAATTTAATTAAATATACTAAAACTATAATATATATTCGATACTCTAATCTGTTACATATTTTAACCAGTTAAATATTTAGAAAATCCTTTTAATCCTTTCTGTTCTCGTCTCAGCCAATCACGAGGCTCAAACCCTCGTGGGCCCCCGCCTTTAACCCTCTCTCTACCTCTCTATCTCTCCTCTATCTTTCACTGTCTCCATCTCTCTCCTCTCTCTTCCTCTAATCTCTCTCCTCTCTCTTCCCCTAATCTCTCTCTCTCGAATCTAATCTCTCTCTCTCTCTATCCTATATATTTTTTTTACGCAGCCCCGTCTTCACTTTCCATCACGAGAACCCCACGATCCCTCGCGTGAACCCTAGCCGCCACCGTGCCCGTCGCCGCCGCAGCCCCCACGCCGACGACACCACCACCATCACCCTTGCCTCCTCAACCTCGACCGCACCTCCTTCCTCCTTTCTCCTTTCCTTACAGCGCCTGCAGATGGACACCGCACGCCCTCGCACTCGCCCGCGCCACCTCGTCGGCGTTCCTCCATCGCCGGCGATCCTAGCCTAACCCCACCACCTTCACCAGCTCATTTCCTCCCTCGCCCTTGCACCAACACCCTGCGCACGTCTACGCAGCCCCGACCACCTGCTCACCACGCCTGCACATCCCCTGCACACCGTCGGACCGCCGCCTGTCGCCGCCGACGACCCCGTTCCCGTGTCCCCGACCTCACAGGCACACCCCTCGGTGAGATAACCTTCTTCTCCTCTCCCTTGCTTTTCCTTTCCGCTGTTAACTGTTTCATGATCGGCAGATCTCCACCGCGTGCACTGTTCACCGCCGGAGCCAATCGACGCCGTCGACCGTCGTGACCCTCTTCACCCACAGTGAGTAATCCCCCATCCTCTCCTTTCTCTTCTCATTCCCTTTGCTTTCTAGATCTATACCATTGAAACCATTCTCACCGTTCTCTTTCTTGCCGGAATCCGGCCGTGCCGACGACTTAACCCGACATTCCAGCAAGGTACTCCGGTCCGCGTGGTCCCGCTGTTCGTTGTTTGGACTCGATCCGTGAACCGTGCGTCCGTCGCGTGTTTTTCCGCCGACGCTACGTCCGTTTTCCCGGTTCGCGAAACCGTCGAGGAAAGTATCACTTGCTACATGCTATATTATACAAATTGAATGTGTTTGACTCATTAAACTTGCAAAACTTAACTAAGTAGAGCTATTTTATAATTTGGACGCATTATGACATATATCATGATACTGTAACCTAAAATCACAATTGCCACTTTAACCCTAATAACGAAACTACCGGTTAATCATTTTTACTGTTTAAAGGACGATAGCCGTACACATGTAGCTCTATTACTTTCTGTTATTGATGTTGCACTACCTTGTGATTATTGCACCGCAAGGGTGCTCGAAACTTGTTAATCTGATAGTACGACTGCACTATATTGGGATTAAATGAACTGATATTTTCGTTTAATTTATTTCCTGCTGTTATTTCCTTATTCGATTATATACCTGTTGTGAGCACACCCTCGATTGCGTTACATATTGACCTGACCTTGCTATACATGACATATATATACATACCGATGCACCGGACATGGTACCCTTTACTATCGACTTAACCTGATGTACCATGACCTGACCTGTTACCTGATCTCATGCCTAATGCCAACAAACCTGACATGGAGTCCTCATGGACCATTCCTGTTTTCTATCCAGACAAACCTGCTTTTACCTGATCCTGTGTTGGCATTAGTTCTTGATTACTGAATACCTGATTCGACATACATAACTTGGGGGTATGGGGAAATCAAAGGTGAAACCGACTTGTAACTCAACAGTTCGATACCTGTTCTGATCAGTCTTACGGGCTAGGCCAGCCCCGGAGTGCTGATGCTGACATCACTCACCCATCCTGCTACTTGTTACTGCCTAGCGGCACGTCTCGGATTCAGCCCCGAGAATCTTGACCGTGGTCCCGGGCATGCACGGGATACTATTAAGTTACATCGACGAGTCATCAATTGATTTCAAAGACTTTAGAATAGAAAACCTGATAGAACAGTTTAGTTACCACTGCACACTACCCTGCACTGCTTGATTCACATTATTTGCTACTCTCGTTTTATTCATGTTTATTTTACATTGCCTGTTACAATGTTTATATTATATTATTGGTTGACATGACGCGCTGACGTCTGGGTTTTGCATGGCCCAGATTCTTTACCACTGTCGCCGACCGAGCAGGAGTACTTCAGCCAGCAGGCTGATTTGTGAGTTCTGTAGTGATTAGTTTTATTTCCTGCATTTTCATTTCCAGATGTGAGCCCGCATTATGGGACGTACTTTTCTATTTGGTATTGGATCATTTGCTTCCGCACTTATTTATTATTGACTCTTGTTATTTTGGGTTTGGTCATGTGTTAGATAGTTTTTATCTTGTTCTTGATATCTCTACAGCCGTAATGTGACTGTGGATGGATACTTCCTACCCACAGGTAGCATGGTTGGCTATGTCACGTGCCCAATCTTGCGTACTCTGGGAAGCGGGGCGTGACATGGTTCTTTTGGTATCCGAGCATCCGACGTGCCGAGCTTCCTCGGTCTCCTTGATCGTTTCTGAGCATCTGACGTGCCGAGGTTTCTCGGCCTCCAGGCTCGTCTCCGAGCCTCCGACGTGTCGAGCTTCCTTGGCCTCCAGGCTCGTCTTCGAGCCTCCGACGTGCCGAGCTTCCTCGGCCTCCCCCGATCTACCGGGAGTGCAGATCCCATGCGCCCCGCAACGCCTCTGCGTATATCGCCAGGGCGAGATAGCCACCTCCCAATAATCCGCGTCCCACGCTAGCACATCTCTTCATTAATGGGCGCATTCCGCCATTCAAAGCGAGGATAACGCTGGGGCGTAATTGACAGCGGTGATCTCACGCCCGCTCGCTCCACGCGACCCCTATATAATCCCCTCACTCAGACGACTCAGGGATCTCAAATTATCTCAATACGCCGCTTCTCTGCTCCTATTCCTCCGCTCTAACTTGATCGTCGGTGAGTCCTACGGTGGTCACCCACCCCGGGACTTCTTTGCAGGTAGCTCGGCGTCCAACACCAACCCATTGAGATCCACATTCAACAACTCCAAAACCAATTCACAGCCATCCATGACAGCCATCGCAGGATCGACGGAGGGCAGCATCTGAAGGAGATCCGAAATGCCATCAGTTGGCACGTATGTGAGAAAGAAAGACTTATTTTGTTTCACCCAAAAAGTTGATCTTCCGCTCTCGATCCAATGGCGAGCGATGACCGCAGCAATCCAAACACGAGCCGTCACAATGGAGGCTATAGCGGCTCGCCTCTCCCTCCTAATGCTATTCACGCCTTGCCCGTCCGGATAGACCGGCTCACGACGCTGGTAGATGCCCTTGTCTACGTTCAAGCAACGAGCCCTAACCACCAGAGCATGGCTCTGCCTTCTCGGAATAACGACGTCCGCCGAAGGAAGGATAGGCACACTCAAGCCCCCGATCTACCTAACCCTCGTCATAGCGCCACTGAGCGCCGGCGGGCCGACTCTGGCCACCTTAACCCACACGCGGCGACTGATTCCCTGACCCGCTGGGCACTGGACAGATCCACGCCACGGTCCCAGGGAAGATTGGGCCGTCGCCCCAATGCCCGTCGTGCGTTCTCTCCTTCTGAGGAGGTGTCGGTCAGCTCGCCTGCTTCCAGGCATGATCGACACCTCCACTCTTGCCGGGATCGAGGGAACGACGAGCGCTGGGACCATTCGAGAAGGGCCTTGTCCGGGGATCTGAAACACTTGATAGAGTGGAATCAAAGCCGCACCCTGGCGCAGACCCGGTGTGGGGATAACCACCACTCCGACTGTGCAGAATCCTCGGGTTACCACCACCGACTCGAGGCATTCAAAAAGAAGTTCGAGGGTATAAGACGAAATGACCATCCGTTTGGCGAAGGGGCTAGGTATTCCGCGGATCCTCTCACGAAGCCCTTCACCGAGGAATTGCTGGCCGAACGTGTCTCATGCAAGAGCAAGTCGCCGAAGGTGGCGCTCTTTGACGGGAAGTTCGACCCAAAAGATCACTTAGACGCATTTACAGCGGGCATGGGCTTCCAAGATAACTCGGACGCAGCCCAATGCCGCGCTTTTCCCACCACCCTAATCCGGGTAGGTCGGGACTGGTTATGAGGACTTACGCCATGCTCCATCTCGACCTTCGACGAGCTGGCCTTCCAATTCCTTGGTCACTTCATCGGGAATCGACGGTAGAAGAGGACGGTTGACTATCTGTTCACCATCAAAAGCGGAGACAAAGAATCCTTCAAAGGATATGTCACCAGCTTCTACAATGCGCTCCTCGAGGTCCCCGAGCACCGCGATGAAACGGTCATCACCGTGCTGAGGTTGGGTCTTAGGCACAAAGAGTGGCTTCGCTCTTTTGCATTAGCACAACCTAAGACTATGGCTGAGATAAAAGCCTGGACCGAGCGGGAGATCAAACTTGAGTCTGAGGTGAGCACGAATCTGTCCAGAGACGACCATACCGACCAAAAGAAACAGCCATAAAGGAGAAGAAGACGGTCGACCGTCCGAAGCCTTACTCATCAAGGTTTCAGGAGTACACTCCCCTAAACATCTCCCAGACCGAGCTGCTAGAGGAGGCAAAGGGCGCGAGGTTCTTCAAACTACCGCCGGTGATCCAAAGGGCGGGCAAGCGTCTCCGAGGCCCGTAGTGCACCTTCCACAGGTCACAGAGCCACCCGACCGAAAACTGCAAACAACTCCATGACTACATCGAGGAGTTGATCCGTTCCGGCCACCTGGCGAAGTACTTGTGGGACAAGCGGCAGACAGAGCGGGAGCAAGAGAACCAGCCCCCTCCTGGGGAGTTAACGATCGGCCAAATCATGGTCGTTACCTCGGATCCTGCTCGAGAAGCTGGCGGAAACCACCGCCTCCTCCTGGTCGAGAATGTAGGCGTTCCACCCCAGAAGAAGGGCAGGAAAGACGAGCCCATCATCTTCACCGATGAAGACCTCCACGGTATATCCTTTCCTCACAACGACTCACTTGTAATAATGGCCAGAGTCCACCGTTACGAGGTCTAGATGATTTTGGTCGACTCAGAGAGCTCGGCGGATATCCTATTCCACGATTGCTTCCAGCCTATGGGGTTAGGACCATCCGACCTGCGACCTACCTCCCATGTACTCTCAGGGTTCACCAATCACTCCATCCCTGCCAAGAGATTGGTCACCTTTCTACTCAACATTGGGGAAGCGGGATATACACGGACTGTAACTGTGGATTTTCTCGTTGCCAAAGTCCTTTCTTCCTACAACATTCTCCTCGGATGTCCGACCTTAAATGCTCTCCGAGCCCAGATCTCAACTTACCACCTTGCGATCAAGTTTCTTTCAGATCAAGGGGGAATAGGCCGGGCACCCGGAGACCAGCAAACCGCTAGGATTTGCCTCACCTCGACGTCCATTGTCGGAGATCAAAGCGACGATTTTGAGGACATACCTAACTTCCAGGGGTCTTTAGATACGCGCGGCGACCAAATGGAAGTCAGAGGTGCCGCAGTAGAAGCATTAACGGAAATACCACTCGAAGAAGGGGTCAACGACCGAACAGTCCAGATCGGCTCTCTACTAACTAGGGATCGCCGCGAAGAACTGATCCACTTCCTCCGAGATAATTCGGACGTTTTTGCTTGGACGCCGACAGACATGCCCAGAATTGACCCTAGAGTGATCTCCCACAAGATCAGGGTCGATCTGAAAGCAAAGCCCGTCCGACAAAAGAAAAGAAGCTTTGCGCCGGCTAAGCAAAAGGCGATAGAAAACGAAGTGGATCGGCTGCTCGCCGCTAACTTTATCAGGAATATGGACTACTCTAGTTGGCTTGCAAATTTAGTCATGGTCAAGAAGGAGAACGGGAAATGGTGCATGTGCATCGATTTCACGGACTTAAACAAGGCCTGCCCCAAAGATAACTATCCCATCTCTCGGATAGACCAGCTTGTAGACAGCTCTGCAAGCCATGAACTATTGAGCTTCATGGACACCTTCTCGGGTTACAATCAGATCAGGATGAACCCGGCTGACGAAAAACTGACCGCCTTTACCACTGACCGGAGGGTATACTGCTACAAGGTGATGCCCTTCGGACTTAAGAACGCTCGGGGCTATGATTTTCCCCGGCCTTACAACGCTGAAAAGCTCAAGTTGCACAAATTAAAAAAATTTATTTGTACCCTCTTTCTGAAATAAATAAAAATTTTCCTGTTGGCATTTAGTTAAAGTTTAAAAATTGTACGAGAAGAGAAAAAGAAGACAACAGCCTAGTGCCAAAAACAAACTTTATTGATAAAAGGGTATTATAGGCTCCCCAGCCTTACAATAATTACAATAGAGGGGGGGCGGGGATCAAGAAAGCACTGTTGATGGTACTCCGAGCAGATCTCCTGCTTCCTTCGCCCGCTCCTTTCGCTCGCTGACAGTGCCCGTGGACCCTAGATGCCACGGAAGCGTCGGGGGCCTGATCTGACACGCAAGAAGCAACGATCTACCTTTTCTAGAAACACTCCAGAAGAAGACCCACCGACCGCTCCCGCCTGCTCTGCGAGATCAGGCTGAGCTGGTAGAGCGAGTGCAACTTTTTGATCGTTTCGTCCCTCAGCTGTGGAGACAGGGCATTGTGCAGACCCGGGGACATCCTCCAGATCGTGTAAATGAGCAGTTGGAGGAGAGGAGATTGCTGGAGAAGAAGGCTTCCAAAGTGGCCCTCCATGCGGTCTATCACCGCCTCGTACATCTGTTCGGAGCGATCGAGACTATAAAGATACACATCGTCACTAGAAATGATCTCCCTGATGAGCACACACAGGCGTCCGACCATCTTCAGAAACACATGACTAGAAAGAAGCCAACATACCTTCACTATTTATAGCCTAAAAAAAATCTTCCAATGGCTGAAAGTTTACTCGCGTAGCGACGCGATCGCGGGGCGTCTCAATTTCCCGATACGGAACGGCCATGTGTCGGCCATGCCTGTCTTCAAGGTGACCATACGGCCTACGGAAGGTTGAACGACGCCCTCACTCCCGCTAATGCGGCCTGCAGAAGTTTGAACGACATCCAGCGAGGGCTCAGGGGAAACTCGAAAGCCCTTCTCGCGAGGTCGCCGGGTAGCTTCCTGCTCGGCGCATCCGCAATGGGTAGCTTCCTGCCCGGTCCATCTCTAGTGGGTAGCTTCCTATCCAACTACGCTAAGGATCTAAAGCCCTCATTGCGAGACCACCGAGCAGCTTCCTGCCCGGTCCATCCCTAGTGGGTAGCTTCCTATCCATCTACGCTAAGAATCTGAAGCCCTTTTAACGAAGCCACAGAGAAGCTTCTCTGCCCGGTCCATCCTCAGCAGGTAGTTTCCTATCCATCTACGCTAAGAATCTAAAGCCCCCTTAACAAGGCTACCGAGTTGCTTCCCTATCCGGACCATCCCTGGCGGGTAGTTTCCTACCCATCTACGCTAAGGATCTGAAGCCCTCATTGCGAGGCCACCGAGCAGCTTCCTGCCCGGTCCATCCGTAGCGGGTCGCTTCCTACCCATCTATGCTAAGGATCTCAAGTCCTCATTGCGAGGCCACCGAACAGCTTCCTGCCCGGTCCATCTCTAGCGGGTAGCTTCCTACCCATCTACGCTAAGGATCTCAAGCCCTTATTGTGAGGCCACCGAGCAGCTTCCTGCCCGGTCCATCACTAGCGGGTAGCTTCCTACCCATCTACTCTAGGGATCTGAAGCCCTCATTGCGAGGGCCACCGAGCAGCTTCCTGCCCGGTCCATCCCTAGCGAGTAGCTTCCTACCCATCTACATTAAGGATCTGAAGCCCTCATTACGAGGCCACCGAGCAGCTTCCTTCCCGGTCCATCCTTAGCGGGTAGCTTCCTAACCATCTACGTTAAGGATCTGAAGCCCTCTTAATGAGGCCACCGAGCAGCTTTCTTGCCCGGTCCATCTCTAGCAGGTAGTTTCCTATCCAATAACGCTAAGGACCTAAAGCCCTCTTAACGAGGCCACCGAGCTGCCTCCCTGCCCGGTCCACCCCTAGCGGGCAGTTTCCTACCCAACCATGCTAAGGATCTGAAGTCCTCTTAACGAGGCCACCAAGCAGCCTCCCTGCCCGGTCCACCCGCAGCGGGTAGTTTCCTACCCAACCACGCTAAGGATCTGAAGCCCTTGTTGCGAGGCCACCGAGCAGCTTCCCTGTCCGGTCCATCCCTAGCGGGTAGCTTCCTACCCAACAACGCTAAAAATCTGAAGCCCTCTTAACAGTGCCACTGAGCAGCTTCCCTGCCCGGTCCATCCCTAGCGGGTAGCTTCCTACCCATCAACGCTAAGGATCTAAAGCCCTTTTAACGAGGCCACTGAGCAACTTCCCAGTCCGGTCCATCCTTAGCGGGTAGCTTCCTACCCAACAACGCTAAGAATCTAAAGCCCTCTTAACGAGGCCACCGAGCAGCTTCCCTGCTCGTTCCATCCCTAGTGGGTAGTTTCCTTTCCATCTACGCTAAGGCTCTAAAACCCTCTTAACGAGGCCACTGAGCAGCTTTCCAGTCCGGTCCATCCATAGCGGGTAGCTTCTTAACCAACAACGCTAAGGACCTAAAGCCCTCATTGCGAGGCCACCGAGCAGTTTCCTGCCCTGTCCATCCTTAGCGGATAGCTTCCTACCCAACAACGCTAAGGATCTGAAGCCCTCTTAACGAGGCCACCGAGCGGCTTCCCTGCCCGGTCCATCCAAAGCAGGTAACTTCCTACCCAACAACGCTAAGGACCTAAAGCCCTCATTGCAAGGCCACCGAGCAGCTTCCTGCTCGGTCCATTCCTACCGGGTAGCTTCCCACCCAACAACGTTAAGGATCTAAAGCTCTCGTTGCGAGGCCACCAAGCAGCTTCCTGCCTGGTCCGTCCTTAGCGGGTAGCTTTCTACCCATCAACGCTAAGGATTTAAAGCCCTCACCAAGAGGCCACCGAGCATACTCCTGTTCGGCTCGACCGTGTGGGGTAGGTTCTTGCCCTAAGAAAAGATGGATCCAACACCCTCGCCGAGGAAAAATCACGGATGATCCGATCTAAAATGAAGGAGTGCCGAGCAATTTTCGACAATGAAAGCAAATTATGGCGAAAATGTTGGCCTTAGAGGGGTCCTCTCCTATTTATACACCCCAAAGAAAGTATCCGACAGCCCAGATCGACTCTCGCCAAAACGAAACGTCGCGCCTGCCAGCTGTCAGAGCTCCACATGTCGTTCGGACATTGGGGATGTCCCTTCGGTTGCAGGTGAAGTGGTGCCCCCTCTTTAAAGCACGATCATTTCATTTGATCTGCTGATGCCATCGGGGGTACGCGTGAAGATTCAGGCGCGCGACAAGATGACGTGTGGGCCCAAAAGATCGAAACGACGCGACCGCCAAACATCGTGCCGTTCCCAGGCGATCCGCGTTACAATTCCTTGGCGCCAAATTGAGCAGAAGAAAAACCGACCAGACTACTCTCGATCCGACCCTTGGATAGGTCAAAAAAAAAGTAGGGGCTAATGATGATGCTTACAAGTAGTGTCTCCTCGGATTACGACACGTGACCGATGATGTGTCCTAAAGGCTACGAAGGTGGGATAAACGAGTTGCATTGTGAGAATTCCTCGGGACTTCGTCTAGGGGAACATGTCCGACTTTCCAGGAGACCTCCCTGAATGCATTCCGCCTTTACCTGGTAATCTACCAACAGCTCTCGTCCGAGCTATCTCAGTCTCCTTGCTCATCTCTGAGCATTCGACGTGCCGAGCTTGTTCGATCTCCTTGCTTGTCTCCGAGCATTCGACGTGCCGAGCTTCCCCGGCCTCCAGGCTCGTCTCCGAGCCTCCGAAGTGCCGAGCTTCCTTGGCCTCCAGGCTCGTCTCCGAGCCTCCGAAGTGCCGAGCTTCCTTGGCCTCCAGGCTCGTCTCCGAGTCTCCGACGTGCCGAGCTCCCTCGGCCTCCCTCGATCTACCGGGAGCGCATATCTCATGCGCCCCGCAACGGCTCCGTGTTTATCGTCAGGGCGAGATGTCGGTCTCCTCACGATCCGCGCCGCATGCTTGCACGTCCCTCCATTAATGAGCGCATCTCGCCAATCAAGGCGAGAATAACGCGGGGACGTAACTAACGGAGGTGATCTCGCGCCCGCTCGTTCTACGAGATCCCTATATAAACCTTTCTCTCAGAAGACTAAGGGATCTCGAATTATCTCAATACGCCGCTACTTTGCTCCTATTCCTCGGCTCTAACTTGATCGTCGGAGGGTCCTACGGTGGTCACCTACCCCAGGATTTCTTTCCAGTTAGTTCGGAGTCCAACACTAACCCATTGAGATCCACACTCAACAACTCCAAAACCAAATCACATCCGTCCAAGACAGCCATCGCAGGATCGACGGAGGACAGCATATCTAAAGGAGATCCGAAGCTCCATCACCCTCACATTTGGATTTTTATAAATCAGTCATATTAGTTTGCTTTAAATCTGTTCTTTCCAAGGATTTTAAAAGCGGTAGGTAGTGTCGGGCAGGAGTACCAACTACTGCCTAAGCAACTAGGCGCCGAATAGACAGTTTTAACTTTCTCTAAGTAACTACTTCCAAAAGGAAGGATGCGAAAACTATTCTAATAAGTAATTCTCTAATATTCCAATAAAACGTAAATTATGTGAATGATATTATTTAAAAATGTAATGAATATGCATGTAACAGTATAAAAACGATGTATTCTGTATAACATTACTTGGATAGTATATTAAACATCCAATTAGGAAATTAAAAAGGTGTAAAATGTCTAGAGACCAGGCAGTTCCTGCCTAGGTCCGCTGTTTTGTTTAAAGTTTGGGCCTGGCGCTTTAACTGCTAAATCCAACTCCTATCCCAAAACTGGAGTGGTCTACAACCGCTCCTGCCTCAGCGGTTATGCTCTCAAGTGTCTATGGTGTTCCTTTTATACATATGGTGATTTTATGAGAAATGCTTATCTTATATGCGGAGATAGGATGTTTGGAGCCTTCATGTAAAAGACAGGATATACAGGCCGTTGAATTGTCTCCCGCATAGACATAAACATTTCGTGTGTCGATGTTTCAGCATACCAAGCTTTTCTGATGGGATGCCTTTTTTGAAAAATACCAGCTTGGCATTGTTTAGGTAATTGTTTTTCCATTTATGTCATTCTTATGATATATAGATGTGTAAGCATGCGCATTCATGTTGACATCTTTATCAGGATACTATTAAGCAATTTGCATGAAATTTGATCTATTTGTACTTCTTGTAGTAGAACATTCATTGCTTTAGTTAATGATCTCTTGCTGAACACACACTACTTTTCCATGGGACTTGTATATTTGTGAACCTGCAATGGAATGTGCAGATCGGATAATCGCTGACTCTTTATTATACTATGCCTTGTAGGTCTAAGATCATTTTAGGTTCTTTATATTATTTGGTGGCATCTAATATGTCAAAACTGTGATATTCATCTTCATCACAAGAGGCAGTTCAAAGGCACATAGCGAGCTATCTTAATAAACGGTTCATGGCGTTCATGATTGTCCCCATGCCCAGATTCAGCAGATCAGATAATCGCTGACTCTTTATGCTCTCTTTTTCTTTGTTACTTCCTCCATAAGCCCCCATTCCCTAATTGGATCCTTATGGTTTCCGTTGATAAGTAACATAGTCTATTTATGGAGAAGAATAGCTCGAATGATCCTTCCGGTTATGTTTCTTCTGTGCAGCTTGATCCAGCAAACACAAAAATCTTTATGGAGAAGAATAGCTCGAATGATTCACGAAATGTATGTGCCCATTGTTTTTTGATTGTGCGAATTGCCAATGCTTCTCTTTGCTTATTTCTTAATTTTTAAATCAATTGTGCAGCCATACGATCATGTCTTTGTGATAAGTTACCAGGAGAGGAAAGTAATTTTTGTTCTTCGATCATTCTATAGTATTTAGCAATGAGTTTGCTTAAGCTAGTTCTATATTAAAAATTTATCTAAATTTGTATGGATTAGGGTAAGCAAATTTATTTAGGAATAGATCTCCTACAGCCTCTAGCAGATTTTGATGTGTGAATTGTAGTAAATACCCTAATTAATTAATTAATTCTTCCTTCCAGTGCAAATTATTGCCTTTTTCTCCTTCTTCTGCTCAAAAAATATTGTTCTGAATTCATAATTCCTGATATTATATGATCTAAGTTGGAATATCGGTAATTACCAAATAATCTCTCAAACTAATTAAGTAGTTATCTTTGCAAGCTATTTTTACTTATTATGCTCCCATTTTTGCTAGCCAATATATGACATGTGATAGGTCATGTGATTGGTGGTGTCAGACATGTCTTCAGTGAAGGAAGAAAATATGAAGGATTATGATCTAAGAACTACACAAAACTTAAAAGGAAAAGCCTTCTAGTTAGAAAGGATAAAATGATATCAGCTGAAAAAAAGAATATAGATGAATAGAATAATATTAAGCGAAGTCATGGTTTACTTGTATCGAAAAAAAATCGCAGCAAATATTCTAGTAAGAGGATCAGAAGGGGCTTTTACTTAAAAGAAAGTTGTTGATGGAATGAAGAATGGCAAACGATAATTTAAAATAAAAGAGGTGTTAGCAAAAAAAATATAACAACTTATTTCTAAGATATGAACAGCGCGCAGACTGTTCACACCATAATATTGTATTATTATATTCTACATTATTATTCGTTTTATAAATAAACAGGTGCTTTTGACGCATGTCTGCTACATATTACAGGTTACAGGTTCTTGGATCTAAAACAGTGAAAACGATGTAAACACGATGAAAAACTGGACTTTGACCAGCAAACAGAAGACTCTTGATCAAGCCTACATCGAAGGATAGTTTATAAAGTACAAGGCAATGCAAGGTCCAAGATTACAAAGCGAACGGTTAAAAGTCCACCGTAATTATTCACTGGAGATCTGGAAGAAACATAGAAGCTATTTTAATAAAAGAACCAAATAATAAGGAAGCCCAAAGACAGAAAAGCCCACAAAGGAAATTTCAAGGCCCAATACTTCCTTTTAATAAATGACAGAGACATAAAATTTTACCAAAGCTTGAAGTCTACTTTGACTAGGTCTTCCTAAGGATATTTTGGTAAATGTAGACATGCGAATCAATTGTAACCTAGGGTTTCTATCTCCTATAAATAGAAGCCCAAATCATTGTATTCTTTTCATGCCTCCTTTTAATAATAAATTCCAGAACTCTTTATGGAGAGCATCGGTGCCTCTCTTCAATACATCTATTCAGATCTGACAACCCTGCGTAAATGTTTGGAGAGATCCATCTGTAAAGTAAGTAGATTTGTTTATTTTCTTGCCCTAGATAATTTCAATTCATGCCCTAGATTAAATTTATTTTCTTGCCCTAGTATAGATTTTATTTATCTGCCCTAGTTATAACTTTCAATTAATTGCCCTAGGTAGAATAATTAGGTTTTTAGTAATAATCAATCCGAACACCCTTCGGAATTAACTCGTTAGCGCGACTAGGAAATTCACAAAATTCCTGTGGACTGACCCGTACTCACCGGCTAGCATCATGCGACGCCGTTCTTGATTGCGGTTAATAGATAGTTTTTGACATACAATCAAATGGCGCCGTTGCCGGGGATGGCGTAGAACTTTTCTTTTTGCAATTTCGGGTTAATCAAAATTTAAAAAAATCATAAAAATCTGAAAAATCATAAAAAATATAAAAATATTTCATCTGTTATTTTTTTGGAAGGGATACTTTGTTGTTTGAATTTTTGCAGGATATACAAAATCGGATCTGGAAATTTCCAGAAATCAAAACAAAAATCAGAAGATCTAAACAGCAGGGGATTAATTCAACAGAACACCAGAGAAAATTTGGAGATCTGAACCGTCCAAAATACTGCGGATCCGCCGCATTAACCTGCTTCCGCCGCGGAAGCGCCACCATCTGGTGACGTCAGCAAAATCTGAACACGTGTCCCGCACGTATAACCGCGGAACCGTCACGGTAGGCCCTCTTTAACCGCGGAAACGCGGCCTTTTGGTGACATCACCCTATGCAATTTGCACTGTAAGCTCCTATGTTATTTCTCCCCTGCAAATTTCAATATATTTTCTGAAAAATGCCTGCAGGATTTGGTGCGCTTTAAAAATCTTTCTCTTCCAAATAACAATCTTGTGCAGGATTTTTGGGCCCCGCTCAAAATAGAAATTGATTGCAAGTAATCTTTTTTGTTTCATATCTTTTCTCGAATATCTTTTTGCAACAATTTTTCCAAATAAAGATTCTTGTGATATGCTTAAAATAAAAACTGATTGCAAGTAATATTTTTTCGGTTGCATATCTTTAACTAAAAATCTTTTTTGCAACAATTATCAAGTAAAGAAAAAGAAAAAGAAAAAGGAAAATTATTATTAGGAAACTTGCAAATTTTTTGCCCCAAATAAATCCTTGCACCCCGACAAACATTCTTTCTTTTCACCCTTTCTTCTAACATGGGTACCCCACATAATAAATCACTTGCCGAACTTTGGTATCCCGAACCTAATTTTGCGTCGTACGTCAATTTGTTCGGTCAATTTAAAGACGATCCTTCCTTGCCAAAAATATCTTTGAAAGATCAAATAGAGGCGTTTAGGAGAAACAGTTTGACTTTTCAACCCACTTTGTGTCAACCTTCACCACCTCGATATGTTGATACCACTTTTTCAAGTCCTTCTGTTACTCCTAAGCCGATGTCCATTGCTGAGCATATTGCTCAATCTCGCAGTCGATCTTTCACCCCTCTCCACTCATCTAGTTCTAGGGATCCGCACGACTATTCACCTTTTTATCCATATGTTGACCCTACCCTTGTCCAACCTCCCACTTCCTACCAGTCCTACCCGACCTTACCACCCTCACTAGACACTGTTTCTACACAGCCATTAGGGAGTTTTGCATATCCACACGATTCCGAATCTTTTACCGAAACCCCTTTAGCACCCAAGTCTAGTTTGGAAGAGTCATTGCAGGCGTATATCGCAGCAACAAATGAGATGACTAGGAATGTGGAAGCATCTGTGGCCACCCTTATACAACTTAGTGAACCGGTAGCTAGTTTCCCGCTAGCTTCAAATTTTTCAATGTATAAGGAGGCGGTTGGACAGAGTGAGAATGTGAGAGGATTTCCAAATCAAATCTACCCTTACTCAATTGAAGCCCACAACTCCAGTTTTCCATCGATTGCCCTAAATAGTTCACCTGTTGAAAATAAAAACGAGTTGTGTGATTTTGTAGCGTTTGATTTGCCAAATTTTGAAGAACCCCTTTCGAGTGAAACCACACCTAATCTTTTCGATCTTTACACCTCCCATCTAGAACCTAAATCGATAAATATCCATGCTTTTGATGAGGTGTCTAAAGAAATTGATTCTCACTTGATTGAGGATATAGACGCCGGGAATATTTCGGATGATGAACCTGTCGATTTAATTGAAATTTTATGTTCAAATCAACATCCCGAGTTATTAAATGTTTCTCCCGAACCTCATATGTATCTTGATTTTGATGATAATGGCATGGATGAGTTGAATTTTGAGGAGAATTATAAGGATAGTATTGAGGATCATATTGAAGTTGAACCATTTTTGTTTGATGTGTCGGATTTTCCAATTCATCCTCTTAAACCTTTAACTAAATCACCATCCCTCCTTTCCATCGTTCTGACCATGCTTGAAGACTGTGAGCTTGAAATTTTTTCCTTTGAATCCGATACTGTTCTCACATATGATAACACTTACGAGTGTTTCACTTTTTCGGACGATGTTGATGACTCACCACCCGAGTTTGAGTTCTTTACATTTTCAGATGAGTTAGTTGAACCATCAAACTCGGTTGCTTACAGTAGTTTCGAACCATTAATGGAATCTTTTAAGTTCGAGACAGTTTACTACGGTGAGAATGAGACTATCCCTAATTCACTCCGTTTCGTCCGTCCTATTGTTCCGACCGTGCAAGTGACCGTTACGCTTTCATCTCCAAAACCAAGTTCAACGTACACATGTTTTCTTGCGAATCTTGAGGGATTTGACCCCATTTCTCGACGGGTTGATAGGTTAGCGCAATCGCTTTTAACACATCGGTCATCACAAATTGCGCTAATTTATTCACTCGATTTACACCCTCAAGATCATACTCCCCTTCTTTCTATTTTCTGCCCTTCTTCTCCTCCACCGAGACCATATTCCACTCTTCTTTCCTCACGGTCTCGTGTGTTTCTCATCTCTTTTCTTTCCACCCCAGTCTTACACCAACTATACCATTACCATGATAAGATTTTTGAATGGTTGGTGCTAACCTTTGGCTTGTGTAAGGCCAAGCTTAAGTTTGTGGGGAACCTTGTTGTATATATGTATATATTTTTGTTTTCTTTTTCTATAAAAAAATAAAAAAAATAAAAAAAATAAAAAAAAATTATAAATAAATAAACAGGGGAGTGCCGGCATTTTGACCCTCTTGGTTTAGCATGACAGTGAGGACACTGTCAAATTTAAGTTTGGGGGTATGCTCGGTACGTCTTCTTCCTTCGCATTCATATACATATTTTTGCATTTGCATACTTATTTGAAAACCCATAAAATTTGAAAATTTTTGAAAAATTATAAAAATTAATGTATTCAATTTTGGTTAATTGACTTGAGTTTGATAAATAGGTCAACTGGCTAGGAAAAACTAAATCTTAGACTTAGTAAATTAAAAACCCTAAAAATAACCTTCCTTAAAGTCTAACGGTAGAAAGTATATGTCTTTGTAGTTTATTTAGAAATAGGCAAATTTTGGGTTCACTTCTTGGGCTAAGTCGAAACGAAGGAAAAGTATTGATATTTTATTAGAGTACATGTTTGAAAAATAGTTCCTAGCTTAAGTCTAGACTCTGAAAATGTATACCCTACAAATTGCACAATCACGTACCTTGAAACTTGGAATAGTAGAGGAGACCTTGAAATGCTCTTGTCTAAAGTCCTTAGCACAATAAAAAAAAATGATGAAAAAAAAGCGAATAAAGGAAAAAAATGGACACTGGTTTTTGTGATTACTTAAGGCTAAAAAAATAGAAAAAATATTTAGCGAGGGTGCTTCATCACCTAGTGCCTTAGACCAACTGGTTTAGGAGTCACTGCTAAAAGCCTTGGGTGTTGCAAAACTAGGAAGTACGCTTTAAAGTTCTAACGCATCTTGTAATCGGTTGTTGGTACCTCAAGAAGTATTGACGGTCGCATGAAGGATGTATAAGCGAAATTCAATTAAAAATTCACCAATTAATAAGTACTTTGGACAACGGACAAGGGTATGATTGCTTGAATGAATTTCTAAGTGTAGGGGTGATTTATACACACACGTGGGGATATGTGATTGGGGTTTAGATAAGAGAGAGGAATGAAGAATAGAACTTGTATCTTTAGTAAGGATTGATAGAAATTCCTAAGTGGAGATGGAACCCTAGAAGGAAAACTTAAGAGATGCCGAAAGCTAAGTAAGTCTATAAAACATACATAATCTTAAGTTAAATGATAAGGAAGTGTGAAGAATATGGGTGGATAATTTACGAGTCGAAGATAATAGAGTTCCTTGTTAGAAAACCTAATTGGAGAACAAAAGTCGAACAGCCGAATTGATTGGATTTTATGGGTAGTATCCGCTGAAAACCCTCGGGAGACAACACTCCTCCTATTAGGGACACCTAGAGGTTTAACGGCTTGTTGCACGTGCTCAGTGCAATCGCGTCTCCTTGCGAAAGTGCGGTTAGGATTTTAGTGAATAAAAATAAGTTTGCTCGAGGACGAGCAAAAGATAAGTTTGGGGGTATTTGTTCACACCATAATATTGTATTATTATATTCCCCATTCTTATTCGTTTTATAAATAAACAGGTGCTTTTGACGCATGTCTGCTACATATTACAGGTTACAGGTTCTTGGATCTAAAACAGTGAAAACGATGTAAACACGATGAAAAAGTGGACTTTGACCAGCAAACAGAAGACTCTTGATCAAGCCTACATCGAAGGACAGTTCACAAAGTACAAGGCAATGCAAGGTCCAGGATTACAAAGCGAACGGTTAAAAGCCCACCGTAATTATTCACTGGAGATCTGGAAGAAACATAGAAGCTATTTTAATAAAAGAACCAAATAATAAGGAAGCCCAAAGACAGAAGAGCTCACAAAGGAAATTTCAAGGCCCAATACTTCCTTTTAATAAAAGACAGAGGCATAAAATTTTACCAAAACTTGAAGTCTACTTTGACTAGGTCTTCCTAAGGATATTTTGGTAAATGTAGACATGCGAATCAATTGTAACCTAGGGTTTCTATCTCCTATAAATAGAAGCCCAAATCATTGTATTCTTTTCATGCCTCCTTTTAATAATAAATTCCAGAACTCTTTATGGAGAGCATCGGTGCCTCTCTTCAATACATCTATTCAGATCTGACAACCCTGCGTAAATGTTTGGAGAGATCCATCTGTAAAGTAAGTAGATTTGTTTATTTTCTTGCCCTAGATAATTTCAATTCATGCCCTAGATTAAATTTATTTTCTTGCCCTAGTATAGATTTTATTTATCTGCCCTAGTTATAACTTTCAATTAATTGCCCTAGGTAGAATAATTAGGTTTTTAGTAATAATCAATCCGAACACCCTTCAGAATTAACTCGTTAGCGCGACTAGGAAATTCACAAAATCCCTGTGGACCGACCCGTACTCACCGGCTAGCTTCATGCGACGCCGTTCTTGATTGCGGTTAAAAGATAGTTTTTGACATACAATCAAATGAAAATTTACAGGAACAGCGAAGGGTGGCATCGAGGTTGATAGTGCTAAAATCGAAGTGATTTCTAATCTACCTCCCCCTAAATGCGTCAAAGACATTAGAGCCTTCCTTGGCCACGCCGGATTTTATAGATGGTTCATCAAGGACTTTAGCAAGATTGCTAGACCCTTGACTCTCTTATTGGCCAAGGACACAACATTTGCTTTCGACTCCACATGCATTGAAGCATTCGAGTCTTTGAAACATTCTTTCATCTCTGCGCCCATCCTTTCATCTCCGGACTGGACGCACCCTTTCGAAATCATGTGCGACGCATCAGATTTTGCCATTGGCGCTGTCCTTGGACAGCATATCAATAAAATGCCGCATGTGATTTATTATGCGAGCCAAACACTAAATGAAGCCCAACTAAACTACACAACAACAGAGAAAGAGTTTTTAGCTGTTGTGTTTGCACTTGAAAAATTTCGGCATTGTTTAATTGGCTCTCCTGTCGTTGTAGTATAGTGGTGAGTATTCCCGCCTGTCACGCGGGTGACCCGGGTTCGATCCCCGGCAACGGCGCCATTTGATTAATCCAAAAATTTATGTTAAACCGTAATCAGAAACGGCGTCGCTTTGCAGCTAGCCGATGAAAACGGGTCGATCTACAGAGATGTGTAATTTTCTGATTTGTGTTTTTACGAGTTGATTCCGATGGTGGTTTGGTCTTTGTTGATTGATTAAAAAAAACTAAATTATACGATATTAAAGAACTTGTTAGGATTAGGTCTAAAGTAGGGTTGAGTAGATAAAGATTAACACCTCTTTCAATACTTTTGATTCAAACCTGTTTTAGAAATTATATCAATTATTAGCAAAGGGGATTAGAATGATTGGGAAAAAACGAAGTTTCTTCCTCTTGATCCTTGTCCGTCCTTTTCTACTAATTGCTATAACCTTCATGGACGCATGTATGTCCGGTCCTTTATACTACGGTGTCACCGTTACCTCGTGGGTAGGGTGCCGTAGGGAGCGGATCATGTATGCGTGCATGAAGTTCTATTTAAAAATATTCAGCATTGAAAGAGATGAGAGATGTTCATCTCTCATTCCCTCCTTTATTCCTAACCCTAACAAGCGAGGATTTTACTCGCTCATTAGGGTGTCATTTAAAAGTGACATTTTTAAAGCACTTACCGATTGCATTTGAAAGACTACACTAAATGAACTAGGGCAATGATGTGATTGATCTACTACAAGAATTATACGAGAGAACTAGGGAAAAAATTAAATTAACACTACGGCAGAATTTAAAGAAATAAAAACTTACTAAAATGATGCTCTTGATCTCCCAACAATTCTGAATTTTATTGATTGAAAAGAGGCATCCCTTTTTACAGATTCGAGATTACAATTTATAAGAAAACAGGGAACCTAGGGTTACAGATTCTCGAACACATGATTTTACAGATATGCCCACTGAAAATCCTAACACCTGCACCGACGCACCGACACGCCAAATTTGCACCGACACGGGCAACAAACGGCCGCGGAACCGCGGCCCAGACCCCCCCATGCCGCGGTTTCGCGGCCGTTTGTTGCCCGTGTTGGTGCAAATTTGGCGTGTCGGTGCGTCGGTGCAGGTGTTAGGATTTTCAGTGGGCATATCTGTAAAATCATGTGTTCGAGAATCTGTAACCCTAGGTTTCCTGTTTTCTTATAAATTGTAATCTCGAATCTGTAAAAAGGGATGCCTCTTTTCAATCAATAAAATTCAGAATTGTTGGGAGATCAAGAGCATCATTTTAGTAAGTTTTTATTTCTTTAAATTCTGCCGTAGTGTTAATTTAATTTTTGCCCTAGTTCTCTCGTATAATTCTTGCAGTAGATCAATCACATCATTGCCCTAGTTCATTTAATGTAGTCTTTCAAATGCAATCGGTAAGTGCTTTAAAAATGTCACTTTTAAAAGACACCCTAATGAGCGTGTAAAATCCTCACTTGTTAGGGTTAGGAATAAAGGAGGGAATGAGAGATGAACATCTCTCATCTCTTTCAACGCTGAATATTTTTAAATAGAACTTCATGCACGCATGCATGATCCGCTCCCTACGGCACCCTACCCACGAGGTAACGGTGACACCGTAGTATAAAGGACCGGACATACATGCGTCCATGAAGGTTATAGCAATTAGTAGAAAAGGACGGACAAGGATCAAGAGGAAGAAACTTCGTTTCTTCCCAATCATCCTAATCCCCTTTGCTAATAATTGATATAATTTCTAAAACAGGTTTGAATCAAAAGCATTGAAAGAGGTGTTAATCTTTATCTACTCAACCCTACTTTAGACCTAATCCTAACAAGTTCTTTAATATCGTATAATTTAGTTTTTTTTAATCAATCAACAAAGACCAAACCACCATCGGAATCAACTCTTAAAAACACAAATCAGAAAATTACACATCTCTGTGGATCGACCCGTATTCATCGGCTAGCTACAAAGCGACGCCGTTTCTGATTACGGTTTAACATAAATTTTTGGATTAATCACAGACTTCGAGGATGTAGTTTAATTGTAAGCACTGAAGTGGTCAAGATTAAATGTTCGCATTTTCTTATGATAACTGATAAGAGATTACTTATGCAGGGATGGATATTTACTTGCTTGACAGTATGTGGGAGATAAAAAGTAGAGACCTGGCCCAACAAAGTGAACATATTATAGAGAAGCCATAAGGTTTTAGGAGTAGGAGAATGTAAAGCAAGGTAGAAGAGTTGTTTCCATAAGCTGTTAGGAATCATATGTGAGGTTTCATGATAAAGTCAAATGAACCATGCAAGCTTTAGATAGTTTGGTTATTACAGAAACTTAGGATTATGGTTCCAAAATGAAATGGGAATAGCTTTAAGGCATGGTAATTTTTGAACTCTTGCCTACAATGTTTGGGGGATGAATGGTTAGTATGGCTGACTAACTTATTGAAGGAAATTTTAAAGACAAACTGATGGAGGTCCTTTTCGGATCTCCGTCAGATGTTGTCTTCCTTTGATCTTCCGGTGGATTTCGGCGGTGATCTCCTGTTGCGTGTGGGTCTCAATGGGTTTTGAGGAGATTTGTGATTTGAGGAGTTTAGTGCCGAGTACCTGCAAAGAAGTCCCGAGGTGGTTTGGTACCACCGAGGAACCTCTGACGATCAAGTTAGTACTAGATCCGAGCAGAGTAACGGCTAAGTGGAATCAAGAATGGCTTACTTGACCCCTCTATGATGGGGGTTTATATAGCGGCGGCAGCACGCGGCAGTAGGCGCGAGAATCTCGCCGGCCGTTACGCTCCCGACGTCATGCCCGCGTGAAGAGCGGATCGCCCGTTAATGGGGATCGTGATGGCGTGGAACGTGGGATGTTGCTGGCGGAGAATCTGCGCGTGGCGAGATTTGCGGAGCGGCGGTTACGCCTGCGAGTGGTGGAGTTGGTCGGTCGGAGGGACCGAGGAAGACGGCCTCGGCTGGGGAGCTCGGAACCGAGCAAGGGGGCTGAGGAGTCTTGGTCCTGTGGTAGTTCGGGGCGAGCTGAGGGGCCGAGGAGGGAAATTTACAGGGGGGGCCGAGAAGGGTCAGCTTGTGCTTGCAGGACGGGTATAAGGGTGGCCTGGTCGGCCTCTGTGGGTCCTTCCTTCCGGGTCTTGGGACATGTCATCCGCCACGTGTCCTGATCTCGCATTGCCAATATTGAGCATCGTTATTAACCCCCAACTCTTATCCCGACCAGATAGCAAGTCGGGTCAGGAGTGGACTGCCAGGCCTCCCGAGGTGAGCTCCTTCCTAAGGCTTTGTCGGGACGAGTCCTCGGGCTGTCAGTTGTCTTTTCTGCTAGCGAATCAGGGCGAGATCTCTGTATTTAAGGAAGGTGCGTCGGTTCATGCATTCTTCCACTGAAGCGACGGCCCACGTGTCAAGTATCGAATGGATGACGCGACGTATGCAGGCCTGCGGTGTCTGTTGGGATGCGGTCCAGCGCAGGATCGACACGTGGAGCGATCGGAGCTGCTGGACGCGAGGAGTCATTTTGGCGGGAGATGACAGGCGTCGTTGGATGAGGCCGCTTGTAGCAATAAACAGGGGTAGGGCCTGTCCTTGGGCTCCTACTCCTTTATATTTCCCTCTTCTAAGTCCTGATTGCTCGGCGCTCGTCTTCTTTCTCCCGCTTTCGGTTCCTGAGGATTCCCTTTTTCAAGGTTAGATGTCTTCCTTTGTAGAGTCAGTAGATATTATAGGAGTAGGTTCTAGGGACCCTTTAGTTGTGTCTGAGTCCTCCCGTGGAGCAGGGGTCAGATCCTCTCCCTGGGATCATGCGGCGAGGGCAGCCCCCAGTGAGGAAGCAGCAGATGCGGCCCCCGGCTCCTCGTGTTGGGTGAGGCATGAGGATGAGCTCGTCAATGCTCGGGCTCGCTTCCACATCCCCCCGTGTTACATGCTCTGACTGGCCAAGGAGGGAGAGAGGACGGATCAAGTATGGGGCAGGAAGATCGCCTTGTATTTGGAAGCTTTTTGGGGCGGAATGCGCCTGCCTTTCTCTCTCGAGGTCGTCGCAGCGCTGAATTTTTTCGGTTTGGCACCCAGCCAATTAGTGCCGAACTCGTGGAGGATCCTCCTCAGGTTCTTGATCCTCCTGAAGTTACAGGCGGTTCCCTTCAGCCTCTCCCTTCTCGATTCTTCTCTCGTCTTCAAAAGTTACCCTGGTGGTCGAGCGGGCGACCCGAGATGGGTCTATCTCTCTTTTAGAAAGCGGACGGGGGGCACTGCCGGGACCCGGGTCATGGCCTTGACCTCTTCTATTATTGATTGGAAGAAGAAATTTTTCTTCGTTTCCCCTCCCGAGGGCAAGGACTGGCCCATGCCCACCAAGTGGTCGAGGGAGAAATGTTTGCCGGGGAACCAGTCCAATGATCCCGCCGCGGTGAGAGTGGCTTCGTGGGAGCCCATCCCCTGACCTGACGTGCTGCTGTCTGAGAGGGTCCTGAGCTGGGCCGGGCTCAGCCCCATTGAGTTCGTCGGTAAGTTAGGCTTGCTTTTTGGCTTGTGTTTTGCTCGTGTCGCTGACTTTTTGGGTATTTGTTTCGTGCAGGATCCATGTACTTCGACTCTCTTAAAGCCTCCATGCGCCAGCCGAGAAAGGTTACGAAGGGTGGGGGCACCAGCTCTACTCGCGCGAAGCCCGCCCCGGTTTCTACTGCTCCGGTGGTGGTGTCCCGTGAGCGTTCGGGGGTGGATCCCGCCCCGGGTCCCAGCAGAGTGTCGGGCCGGAAGCGGGCCCTAGTTCTGGAGGACCCGGTCTCGGAGGAGGAGATTGGCTCTCCCTCGGAGCCGCTCAAGAAGAGCTCCCAGAGACCTTCCCGGGGCTGGTCCTCGCCGACCATGGTGGAGGAAGGGGGCCTCCGGTTCGCGGTGCCATCGGGGCTATCCGTTGCGGATAGCCTTCTGTATGAGATAGAGGCCTCGGCCGGGGGTAGAGTTCCCGGGGGGACCTTCAGGGCTCAGCTGGCGTCCATCGCCCAGGAGTCCGTGCAGGTACGTGTTTGGTTCATTGTGAGATTCGGTGCCTCCTTCATCTTTCTGATCTCTTTCGTATCTCCCAGGTTCTCCAGCACGTTGCCCTCGCCTTACGTATGGAATCCGAGGTGGTAGCCCCGGTGCTGGAGGCTGCGGGCCGGCTCGCCTAGCTGGAAGAGAGCTCCAGGCGGGAGCTGGAGACGGTGACGGCGAGGGTTGCCGCCTTGGAAGGCGAGGTGGAGGTCGGGAAACGGGAGGTAGCCCGGTACCGCGAGGCAGCCGTGACTGCCGAGGTCAAGCTCGGGGATGCTCAGGTGCTTGCCGACAACCTGAAGAGGACGGTGAAGACCCTCCGGAAGGAGCTTTGGGCGGCGGACGAGGCGGCCAAGTCGGCCGACCTGAAGGCGGCGAAGCCGGTGGAGAGCTATAAGAAGTCGAAGGACTTCTATGATGACCTGGCCGTGGCTACGACCCGCATCTGGCACGAGGCCCTCGATGCCGTTAAGGCCCAGATGCCAGAGTTTGTCGACGGAGATCTCCGAGCCGAATTCCCCCTCACGGATGCCAATGAGCAGGGGGAAGAGGTTCCCGATGAGGAAACCGCCGAGGACCCTGTACGTCATGTGGTGGACGTCGAGGACCCCGAGGTCGCACCTGGCCCTGAGGTCTAGAGCCCCCGTCTTCCTCCTTTTATTTCTTTGTTTTTGGACTTTTGTAAGGCTAGGAAGCCCAAAAAATACCCTTTGTAAAGCCTTTGTCTTTGGTAGTAATAAAATTTTTCTTTAGTTTTATCGAGTCGCACTCTATCATCTGTTTGTGATGAATGCTCGTAAGATATCTCTGCTTGCACCGTTGTGTTTTCATGTCAGGTTGGCCATCTATCTAGCGATCGCCCGTCGAGTTGATTTTGATCACTTGCCGACGAGCGTACCAAGCGCTGACGAGGAGGTACCCCCATGGGCCCCGAAGTCGAGGGGGGATCGTTTAGAACTGGATAGACTTGATGCCCTTCACTGGGGTCTCGGATCCTCTACGGGCGACGGGCAGAGCGCTGTGTTGGATATAGTGCCCTCAAAGACAATTATTGGATCGCAGACATATGATTGCAATGATTGCGGAGGACCTATACCGGTAGGACAATCTTACTCGAGATGATAGTATGCTATCTAGTTTACCTTTATTAGTCATGTACAGGTTCAGGTAACTGATCACTGTTATACGTTGATAGAGCCCTTAGGATCTTGCTTTACTACCAACAGTATGATGGCAATCATATACGTGAGAGTTGGGTGGTCTATAAGCATATCCTTAAAAGTTGTCCCTAGTCATGGGAGTTTCGAGACAGGGCATCGATACTCCGGAATAGACTAGTGTATACAGTCGAGACCCCGACGAGGGGCGGTGGCCAGTCTCACAAGCCACTGGTGCCAGTTGGATCACCTAAGATGTATGCAGGTACTCATTGGGTTATGAGTACACCGGACAGGACTCGCCGGGAATCTGCTAGTTGGTATTATACCTATCGTCAGATAGCAGTTCCCTGGTGACATGTGTACAGGTTAGTTCATCGACCTGAGGTCGTCATTTGTCTCGTGTGAGTTCCTACTGTGCTTTGATTTATACCCTACCACGGCTTAAAGGAGTCGTGCAAACAGGTAGTTTTTGGGTACAGTCCCGAGCCCGCATGGAGGCAAGTGAGCGGATCGGCAGGGGTTTGGTCTCTCCCGGTATTGGGGGCGAGATCGCGCTGTGTCTAGGAGAGCCATTACATATAGCCCTCAGCCGAGGCAGGAGATTTACTGGTAGGTACTCCAGTAGTATCTCAGGATGTTTTTGGGCTACACTCCGACACGACTTATACCGCTATTGGGGGTCTGACATTACCAGCCCCTTAGGCCGATATGCGATACTCATAGACGAACGGACCGGACTGTATATACATTGTCACTGTTAGGCTCAGTAGGGTTTCCGGATGAGTTCACTCATCGGCCTCCCTTGAGGTCAGTGCATGGACAACCGTTTTGCACAGCTAGTGCCGCTGACGGCTTGTGGTTAAACCCACTGCCAGGGTACTGACGAGTCATTAGAGTCTTCCACAGACAGTTTCCCAAGTTCGGGCGAAACGTTATAGTGGCCGTATGGTTTTATGGCAGGGTTCGGAAAATGCACGTGCATTTACGCACGTGTTATATTTCGGGCAGATAATACTGGTGGGATTTGGTTTAAGCCGGATCCGAGTATTATACTGTGTAGATATAATATCTTTGTCTCAGTTGCATTTGTATTCGGTCGTAATACAAATGCGGGTATGTTTATACTGTTACGGGGTTATCCTGAAATTCGTTTCGGGATCGCTTTTGGAAGTTGCCAGTTTCCAGTTTTCTATCACCCGTATTAAACATTCGGTTTAATGCGGATTTATCTTTTCTTGAGGTGAGTCATGAGTGTATGGATGGTTCTAGAAGCTTCTAGATGGTGACTAGGCTTCGTGACTCATTAGTGCATTAATGGTTTTTGATGACTAGGTTTAGTGACTCATGGTTTGCATTAATTGATTAGTGAGGTGTTTTCTATGACTCATTGTTTCAATTAATGTGATGATAAGTATTATTCCTTATGGTCACCCCTCTTTTCTCCTACACTCACTCTCTCCTTTCTTTATATATTGGCCGGCCATTCTTGTTGAGTGATTATGGTTGTTAATTTGGAAAAAGATATAGTTTTGGATTCATGGAAATTAGACAGCTAGATTTCTCATTTCACCCGATCCAAATGGCAACTTCATTAACCGTTCGTCCATGGCTTTGGACGAAGTGAGACAAAGTGTTCTACTCATTCTCTACATCAATCTTGGTCATCTCTTTTAGCAAACTTGATGACCGAGTTGTCTCGGGTCAGAGGCGGGAACCCGTTTAAAGATCGTTGACGTGGTGCCACCTGGACGAGGAGACCGGAGATCGAGGAGATCGGAGCAGCCGCAGCAAAGCCTGGGATGATGGTTAAAGAACGAAGGACTCGGATCGTTCGGTATAACATTTCTACACACTTTGTAGTTTGTTAGTTTAGCAATAATGGCAGATCGGGGTTATAGTATACGATAGCGCCAGTTAAAAAGTTTTTGTTCCGCATTTGGCGTCTGTTAGACGGACGGGGCGCTACCGTAGACTTACAGTGGTATCAGAGACACACCATTAAGCTTTACTAACTTGTGCTAACGCGTTTAAAACATCAATCGAACGGAATTTCGAAAACTGCAATTTTCTGGGTTAAAGTTTCTGTCGATTTTTAAAAGGGTCTAAAAATTATTTTGCATATCACAGAAAACAGAGCAGGCTTTTCTAAGAATTCTGGTGAAATTTGGTCAACCGAAGCTTCCAAAGCGCCGCGGAACCGCCGCGTAAACCCTAGTTTGGCCGAGTTTCCGCCGCCGTTTTGGAGCTACAGTAAACCATTTTTCTACAGTAGGTTCTTCTTGTAAAATTGTTGTTTATGGAATATTTCTTTTGGGCCCAAATTTTTTACTGTACACTGTTCATAACAGATTTTTGCATTTTCATACCGCCCAATTTTTATCACTTTGCATATCGGTAGATACTCTTGAGCCGTGTTTGCTAGTCAATTGCAGGATACAGGTTCTCGGCTCTTCACGGTGGAACTCATGGAAAAACACGACAAAACCCGGGTTCCTGCCAACCACTGAAGAAAACACGGTCTCCGCTCTTCATCCGTATGTTGCCAGATACCAGTTTAGGAAGACAAAATGGCAAATCAATGTCACCTTCATGCACAAAGCACAAGGCAGCACCAAATCCAACAAATCTACACGGTTCCCGAGTAAAGCATGGGCAAAAGATCCACTTTCAATCACCTTTTTGATCAGCAGAATTCTGGAAAATTCGTGAAGCAATTATGAGAAAATACAAATATCAGAATGAAGTGCACAGAAAACCAGGCCAGCACCAAAAAGCCCAAAGCCCAATTCCACTATAAGGCCGCGGAACCGCGGCCAAAGGGGGGTCTAGGCCGCGGTTCCGCTGCCGTTCTGGCGCCAAAAAGCTATGGTTTTCAGGGGGTATTTGGTCTTTTCATATGGGCCCGTATTGTTGCCCTAGATTCTCATTTCTCACCCTATAAATACCCCAGAATTCTGTGAAGGAAAGGGTCCATAATCTTGTATTTTCATTTTTGCCTAGGTTTAGTGTTTCTTCTTCCTCTTCTCACCTCTTCTCCATTAAACTTGTAGTGAGCTTATCAGTGAAGAGTGATGAATAAAGAAGAACCGTTTATTATCATGCTTGTCTCTTTATCTTTATGCTTGTTGTAATTTTACTTGTTGTAATTTTAATTCGTTAAGTAGTTGTTGTTATTTTCTTGTTGTTTCTTTCTTCTCTCTTTTTCTTTATCATTCATACGACAATGATACTTACGCTCGATCCTCGCCAAGGTGAGGTCGCAAATAGTTAGTCGTATTCTTCTAATCTCCCTCTTTCTATCTTCTTCTTTGGTTTTGTTTTATTTTTTCCGTATCATGATGTGTGAGTAGTTTATACTTGTTAGGGGTAGGATAAGGGAAGTTTGAGAGAAGGAAATCTCTTTCACTCTTTCCTTGCCCAACAGCTTAAATCGACTCCCGTTAATTGAACCACAATCCGCTCCTTACGGCACCCTATCCTACATGATAGCGGTGATTCCGTAGTGAGACCGGTTGTGGTTGAATTAACCGGAGGTTATGGCTAAGAGCCAAGAACGGACGGACAAGCACCAAAAGGAAGGACTTATGCGTTGGAAAGCCTAGCTTATACTCGAAAGTTCCTTCCTAGTCGTGCTAATCCCCGTTGTTGCCGATTACCGTAACACCGATATTAAGAGGAGCAACGAAAGATTAGGAGACTCCTAACTCAAACTAACCTAATCCTAACCCTAACAAGCTCTCTTTAAAACATCAACTCAACACTTAGATAGTCACAAACAAATCTGAAACACCGGACTTAACTCGTTAAAGCACATTGAAAAAGACTCCCATCTCCCTGCGGACGACCCGTACTCAACCGGCTAGCTACAAGCGAAACCGTCTTGATTGCGGTATTTAAAATAGAACTTGAACACGAACGTATCCTATCAATCAAATGGCGCCGTTGCCGGGAAGACGGTAGTTTATCTCTTTGTGTAATTTCGGGTTAACTTGTGAATATAACCGAAAAAACAAAAAAAAAAATATACTTTGTAAAAAACCATCTTGTTATTCTTGATTAGTTTTTGTGCAAGTGTGCAGGAAAATACGAAGTTCAAGATCGGCGCCAAAGACGTCGGATAATACGGAGTTCAAGTACAGTGCCAAAGACGTGGGAAGATAGACCCACATTTCGCGGCTACACCGCGACGGACAAAACAAAGTTAACGGTCTACTAAACAAATCTGGAGCAGATACAGTAAGCAAATCAGAATTCCACACATCCAGACAAGCAGAGGAGACCCAGAACAGAACCTGAACCAAAATTTATGGCCCAATTCCCTGTTCCTGCCGCGGAACCGCGGCAATAGAAGGCTAAGGCCGCGGAACCGCGGCCACTTGGTGCCCTTGGGCTGCCATCTTTTCTCTGTAAGTCTATCTACTCCTCTCCACTCCTCTGGACTCCACTGAATTGTGTTTTCTGTAGCCTTCTTTGCGCAAACTCTTCTCCCCCTTCCAATAAACTGTTCTTGTGCAGGATTCTTTACGCCGCAAAATAAAAATTGTTTGCAGTTGATTTGTTACTGTTTTGCATTCTTTAATACGGACTTAAGGGGCTTGAAACCAATCCAGATTGGGTGGGGATTTCATCACCCTTCCCAGGACCCCAAAAATCACTAAAGCATATGCATTGCCCATTGTAAATTAAAAAATACTAGACTTCAGCCCTAAGGACTTCGCGCTCATTAGGAGAAGATAAACCGTGTTTAGAACCTCGCTTAACCGTATATTGTTTACGGGGTGTCTAGGAAAGTGTTAAAGGCGCAACCGCCGAAAGAGAAAGGGTTATTTAATTAAGGAACTTCGCGAAAGCGTTGGACAACCTCCCCTTATCTCTGCACTTACCTGGCTTCGTGATCAGTGTATTGTTAAGCCCGTTTCTCGACACTGTTTAACTTCGACAATCAAGTTCAGGAGCAGGTCTAGTAGACTTAGGTTACCCTAGATCTAGGTGTGATTGTGCATATCTTGTTTGTGATTGCTTAAGACGTATTTCCGTACATACTCTTGTAAAAATCTTTCTAAAAAAAAAAGAAAAAAAAAATCAAAAACTTTTATAAAAACTAGCCTTTTGTCGCCAAATCCATTTTCACCCACCACCCATCGCTTTTCTCCATTGACGTTTTCTTACCCTCACCTTCTGCGCTTTGACTATACTAAACTCGTTTAGTGTATGTCCGCTTGGACTCGGGACACTAGCGCCCGTCTAGTCCGCGTTACGTTAGTCGCGACCGACTACGCGATCGACTCCGAAGTCGATACTCCGTCCACTCCTCTTTCACCCCTTCCTTTGCCGGCCAACTCCGACGTTGACCGGAATTCTGTTCATACATCTTCACCTTCACCTTCACCTTCACCAACCTCTTCTTCCGCGATGTCGGGATTCAATCCGAACATCTCTTTGACCACCGCTGGATTGGCTCCACCTCCTACGGAGACCAACATCCCACCACCTCCGCCTGTTGTAACGCCACAGCGAATTGCGCTCCAGGATCGTTTCTACCACACCCGTTCTGCACTTCCCACCTGCCTTTCTCTTCCTCCGGCCAATGGGGACAACTTTGAAATTAAGCCCCATTTCATCAACATGCTTCCACGTTTTCATGGGCTTGAAACTGAAGATGCCTATATCTTCATCAATAAATTTCAAAATGTCTGTGCCATGATGAAAACCACCCAGCTGTCGGACGATGCTATACGTCTACGGGTCATTCTGTTCACTTTATACGATCTTGCTGAAAAATGGCTGTATAGCACCGCTTCCCACTCAATCACCAGCTGGGACGAGTTTGTTAAAGCGTTTCTGAAAAAATTCTATCCAAATCATAAGACCGCAAGAATTCGAAATGAAATCAACCAATTTCCCAGCTTCCTTCTGAACCCTTCTGGAAGTGCTTTGACCGGTACAAAGACCTTCTTGTTCAGTGTCCTCACCACGATATAGAGAAATGGCAGCTCTGCCAAACCTTATACGAGGGACTGAACCCAGCAACGAAGCAGTTGCTGGAAACCATCTGTCAGGGCCACTTTCTTTCGAAATCTGACGAGGAAGCGTGGTAGTTCTTTGACGATCTTGCGGAGCAAACGCTACAGTGGGAGAGCACCAGACTGACTTCTTCTTCTTCTACCTCCACTTCTACCGGTCAGTCTAGGGTAGGAATCCACCAACTTGACGTCTCTATTGCGATGAAACCTGAAATGGCTGCTATAACAAGAAAGCTTGAAGAAATAGAGAGCAAATTTTCTGCTCCTGCTCCTGTCCCTGTTCTCCCCCTTCGTACCATCTGCGCTTGTTGTTCCGATCCTTCCCACTTGATCGAAGAGTGTCCTTACAATCCACCATCGCAAGGACAGGATCAGATTAATGCATTCCAGCAAAGACCGAGGAATGATCCATACTCTTCCACCTACAATCCCGGTTGGAGGAACCACCCCAATTTCGCCTGGAATCAGAATCAGAATCAATTCCAAGGCAACAATTTCCAAAGGGCCCCTCCGCCGCAACAACAAGCGCAACAACAAACTCAGTATCAGCAGCCCTTCCAACCCCAACCTTTCCAAAACCAGACGAACAACTTTGCACCGAACAATTCTTTTCCACCAAACAACTTTGTTCCGTCGAACAACGATAAGGTTTCCTCGCTCGAGCAAAGTCTGGAGGCGTTTGTTAAACAATCGACTCAATCCACCGCCAACATCCAGTCTTCGATTCAATCTTTAGTGCAACACACTGCCGCACACGGGCAAAGCATCAAGACCATTGAGGCCCAGATTGCACAGCTGAACACGGCCTTGAGCGAGCGAGAGAAGGGGAATCTCCCGTCCCAGCCACTTCCAAATCCCGGTCACCCACATAATGCACATGTTGCTCTTGAACAACAAAACCATAATGTGAGTGCCATGACTACACTGAGATCGGGGAGGATGCTGCAAAACAACATTGGCAAGCGAATCAACGATGACACCCCGGCCGCTGCTTCTTCTTCTTCTTCTTCTTCTTCTTCTTCGTCTTCCGAGCCTATTCTCCGTTCTTCAACAGGCTCTCCTTCCTCTTCTTCTGCTCTGAACGGACCCACTTCTCACTCCATGAAAACACCTATTCTGGGATCCGTTCCAACTCCACAATCTCCTCCTCCAGCATTAGACTCAACCAATTTTCAAAACGTCGCATTTCCAAACCGGTTGAGGTCTAACAAACAAAATCCACAAATGGAGAAGATTTTGGAGTTATTCAAGCAAGTTAACATAAACATTCCTCTTTTAGATGCTGTCCAACAAGTCCCGTCCTACGCGAAAATCTTAAAGGACTTGTGCACGAAAAAGAGGAAGTCTCAGGTACCCAAGAAAGTTTTCTTGGCTAGTGCGGTGATTGATGCCCTTACCCAATCTTTACCACAAAAACGGAAGGACCCTGGCTGTCCTACGATTTCAATTACCATTGGGGATAAGAACATCAACCGCGCACTATTAGATCTTGGTGCCAGTGTTAACTTTCTTCCTTATTCAGTATACGAGCAATTAGGCGTCGGAGAGCTGAAACCCACGCACTGCACTCTCCAAATGGCCGACCGATCGATCACCCATCCTAGGGGTGAGCTAGAGGATGTGTTGATAAAAGTCGGGGACTTCATATTCCCTGTTGACTTCATTGTATTAGATACACAGCCTGTAGCTAACCCCCGGAATCAAATTCTGGTGATACTCGGTCGCCCATTTCTCGCAACCTCAAATGCTGTGATCAATTGTCGCAACGGTTCGATGAACCTCTCTTTTGGAAATATGACGATTGAACTCAACATTTTTAGGTTGGGGAATCAGCCCGCCGAACCTAATGCTCATATACTGGATGTCTGCTCGATCCAGGAGATCACACCAGAAGAGTGTGAATTCGAGGAGTATCTGTTTGATCACGATAATCTTGACGCCATTAGTGCGTTTCTCTTCGAACCTGCTGCTGTTTCTGCGCCCGATAACGAATACGAGTGTTTCACGTTCTCGAACGATCTTAGCCGCGCACAACCCGAGTTTGAATCCTTCGACTTTCCGGATGAGTTACCTGAACCATCCGACTCGGTTGCCTACACTCGCTTTGAACCTTTGCTGGAGTCCTTTGAGTTCGAGACCTTTGCACCAGTCTTGCCTTCCATCATTTCACCTCCAACGCTCAAACTCAAGCCGTTGCTGTCTCACCTTAAGTATGCTTACTTAGGTGAGAACGAGACCCTCCCTGTCATCATTTCGGCTTCTCTAGCTCCCGAGCAAGAGAAAGCCCTTCTCGCGGTCTTGTACAGCAACAGGCAAGCTTTTGGCTGGTCCATGGCGAACATCAAGGGGATTAGTCCCCTCATCGTTGAGCATTATATTCATCTGATGGATGATGCCAAACCAGCCCGGGATCCACAAAGACGTCTTAATCCAGTCATGAAGGAGGCTGTGAAGAAGGAGATCGTCAAATGTCTAGATAGTGGTATCATTTACCCTATCTCTGATAGCCAGTGGGTTAGCCCCATTCATGTTGTCCCCAAGAAGTCGGGCATCACGGTCATAACCAACGAGGCGAATGAGTTAATCCCTACTCGCACCCAAACTGGGTGGCGAGTTTGCATTGATTACAGAAAACTCAACGCCGCAACGCGGAAAGACCACTTTCCGCTACCTTTCATTGACCAGATGCTGGAACGATTGGCCGGACATGAGTACTATTATTTTCTTGATGGCTACTCTGGCTATAATCAAATTCCCATCACCGAAAAAGACCAGGACAAGACCACTTTCACTTGTCCTTTTGGCACGTTTGCATATCGACGCATTCCCTTTGGGTTATGCAATGCGCCCGCTACCTTCCAGCGGTGTATGATGGGAATTTTCTCAGACATGGTGGAAAAATTTCTGGAGATTTTCATGGATGACTTCTCCATCTTCGGCGACTCCTTCGACGAGTGTTTGCTGCATCTTGACGCTGTCCTTACCCGATGTAAGGACAAGAATCTCACTTTGAACTGGGAGAAATGCCACTTCATGGTGCGCGAAGGTATTGTCTTAGGACATATCATCTCGCAAAACGGCATTGAGGTTGACAAAGCAAAGATTGAGGTCATTTCCAATCTGCCTCCTCCCCGATGCGTCAGAGATATCCGAGCCTTCCTTGGCCATGCCGGTTTTTATAGACGGTTTATCAAGGACTTTAGTAAAATTGCTAGGCCCTTGATGCTTTTGCTGGCCAAGGACACGCCTTTCGACTTCAACTCGAGCTGTGTGACTACATTCGAGTCACTGAAACGCTCCCTCACTTCTGCTCCCGTTCTTTCTTCCCCTGACTGGACGCACCCATTCGAGATTATGTGCGATGCATCCGACTTTGCCATTGGTGCTATCCTTGGACAGCACATCAACAAGATGTCGCACGTAATCTATTACGCGAGCCGAACCCTGAACGACGCCCAACTTAATTATACAACAACTGATAAGGAATTATTAGCTGTTGTATTTGCTTTAGAAAAGTTCAGGCCCTACCTCATCGGCTCTCCAGTCATTGTCTACACTGACCATTCAGCTCTGCGCCATCTTTTTGCGAAGAAAGATGCCAAATCTCGGTTAACCCGTTGGATCCTCTTGTTTCAAGAGTTTGACCTTGTCATTAAGGACAAACGAGGATGTGAAAACGTGGTTGCCGACCATCTCTCGTGACTTCCTTCTTCGCCTTCGCTTCCAATTCCAATAAACGACGTTTTCCCGGATGAACAGCTCTTGACAGTATCGTGCGAACCCTGGTTCGCAGATATTGTGAACTATTTGGCCACGGGATTACTACCGACCGAATGGTCGAATCAGGACAGACTTCGCTTCTTATCCCAAGTAAAACACTTTTGCTGGGACGAACCCTACTTGTTCAAGTACTGTCCCGACCAGATTATTCGTCGGTGTGTCCCTGATGAGGAATTCAAGAGTGTGCTATCATTTTGCCACGATCAAGCGTGTGACAGGCATTTTGGGCCCAGAAAGACAGCTGAGAAGATCTTGCAATGTGGTTTCTACTGGCCACAACTTTTCAAAGACGCTCACGACTATTGCAAGACTTGCTCCCGGTGCCAACACATGGGCCGGATATCCCGGAGGAACGAGATGCCGCTCCAACCGATCTTGGTTGTCGAGATTTTCGATGTTTGGGGGATAGACTTCATGGGGCCGTTTCCCAGCTCTTTTGGGAACTTGTACATCCTTCTAGCTGTTGATTACGTCTCTAAATGGGTCGAGGCTGTGCCCAGCTGGACTAACGACAACAAGGTTGTCGTTAGGTTCCTTAAAGAAAACATTTTCTCCCGGTTTGGGCACCCCCGAGCGATCATTAGCGACAATGGAAGTCATTTCTGCAATAGAACTTTCGAGGCCTTGATGCGGAAATACTCCATTAATCATAATCTTTCTACGCCCTACCACCCCCAAACCTGCGGGCAGGCCGAAGTTTCAAATCGGCAAATCAAGCAGATACTGGAGAAGACGGTTTCCAAGAACCGTAAGGATTGGTCTCTGAAACTCACTGATACCCTTTGGGCATTTAGAACCGCTTATAAGACCGACCTTGGCATGTCTCCCTATCGGCTTGTGTACGGAAAAGCCTGCCCCCTACCTGTCGAAATCGAGCATCGCGCATTTTGGGCGATTAAGGAGCTGAATCTGTCTCTGGAGGATGCGGGCAGCCATCGGAAGCTGCAGCTGAACGAACTGAGCGAGCTTAGGGATGAGGCTTACGACAACGCGGTTGTCGTTAAGAATCGAACGAAGGTGTTTCACGATAAACACCTTTTGCGCAAAACCTTCGTACCTGGTCAGCAGGTATTTCTTTACGACACCCGACTTCATTTTCATCCAGGAAAGCTCCGATCTCGCTGGAAAGGGCCGTATTTTGTGCGGAATGTGTATCCGCAGGGCGCTGTGGATTTGGAAAATCCAAAGGACGGTTCACTCTTCAAGGTAAATGGACACCGATGCAAACCGTACCTTAGCGCCGAACCAACAGAGGAGCTCCTGTTCTTACAGGAGCCGGTTTACCCTGATTGATCTTCCTCTGCCTACCTCCAAACTTCGGTTATCCAGCCAAGAACAGTGGACACTGTTCCAAATAAGTTTAGGGGTATGTACAAACCATTTTTGTTTATATTTGTGTATATTCTTTTTCTTTCCTTTCAAAACAAAAACAAATAAAAATTGTATATTGCTAACCGACAATTTTGAACCTTCCAACTGCTCTCTTCATGCTACGACAGTGAGGACACTGTCCAGTTTAAGTTTGGGGGTACGCTCGGTACGCATTTCTTACCTTCGCATTCATATGTATATTTTGCATCTGCATATTAATATCCATAAAATCCATAAAAATTTGAAAATTTTCTAAAAAATATATAAAAACTTTTTTGTCAAGTTAGCTTGTGGAAGAACTCTGATTCAACATTCGACGGTTTTTGTTTGAAAAAATAGGAATAACTAGATCTTATGTTTGGATTTTGAAAACCTGAAAGATAACTCTCCTTTGAAGTTAACTATAGCTGATATACGTCTTTACATCACACTACACGTGTCGTAAGATTTTGGGAATTAGATGACAGGTCTTTCATGTTTAAACTTTTAAACAGATAAATGATTTTCTGAGGATCAAATAGGTTTATTCTGAAATAAGTAATGTCAAGAATAGTTTATGAAGTAAAGCGAATATGAAGGATTGTTATTGATGCCGTAATTGGAGCTAAGTCTGAAAAATAACCCATCTGAAACTTGATTGGAATGATTACACACCAAACCTACTAAAACACGTCTTTTATCCAAAAAATATTTGAACTGCCGGTTATATCTCCATTCGTATTAAATCATCTGATTTTCACGCCAAACTGTCTTTTGTTTTTGGACCTAGGTAACTTGAGTAATTAAGTCCGCTGGGGTGTTTCTACACCTAATGCCCTAAAACCAACTGGTCAGGGTGCATTGGCCCAAAGCTCGCTAAGAAGCCTAGAAAGTCCAGGTTAAAACAAAGTCAAGCAAGTGTTCTCTCCGAGTTAAAATTCCTAACGGTTCTTTGTGTGAGAATAATCTTGATAAAAGACAGGCTTTTATAAAAAAATTTAACGGAGATATGAAGGTTTTATTCTATGATAAAGACTATTGCACGTTCACAGAGGTGTGTATGAAATGAAAACAAGAAAAGGGTGGAGTGAAAAATACGATTTAGTTTCCTGTTAAGGGAGATAGAAATTCTGAAGTTGAAACCTTACTGGGAAACGAAACTTGAAAAATGCTTAACTCTTTATAAAACTTATGTGATCCTTTTAAAATTGTTATCTGGGCTTTATTGTGCGACATGATGACTTTAATCGATCCTTCTGGAACTTAACGACACTATTTGCACTGCACGTAAAGACATATAAAATCTGTAGTTAAATAAGATGCGAGGTGTGAAAAATAAAGGTTCGATAGTCTAGACTTAGGATTATAGAATTGTTATTTTCTAAAACAAAACTTTAGGATTTGAATCTTAGTTATTTTACAAAACCAACTTGACAGGATTTTGTGGATAGTATCCGCTGAAAACCCTCAGGAGACAACACTCCTCCTACTAGGGACACCTAGAGGTTTAACGGCTTGTTGCACATGCTCAGTGCAATCGCGTTCCCTGCGAAAGTGAGGTTAGGAAATTTTTGTGAAATAAATTGGATTTGCTCGGGACGAGAAAATGATAAGTTTGGGGGTATTTGTTCATAACAGATTTTTGCATTTTCATACCGCCCAATTTTTATCACTTTGCATATCGGTAAATACTCTTGAGCCGTGTTTGCTAGTCAATTGCAGGATACAGGTTCTCGGCTCTTCACGGTGGAACTCATGGAAAAACACGACAAAACCCGGGTTCCTGCCAACCACTGAAGAAAACACGGTCTCCGCTCTTTATCCGTATGTTGCCAGATACCAGTTTAGGAAGACAAAATGGCAAATCAATGTCACCTTCATGCACAAAGCACAAGGCAGCACCAAATACAACAAATCTACGCGGTTCCCGAGTAAAGCATGGGCAAAAGATCCACTTTCAATCACCTTTTTGATCAGCAGAATTCTGGAAAATTCGTGAAGCAATTATGAGAAAATACAAATATCAGAATGAAGTGCACAGAAAACCAGGCCAGCACCAAAAAGCCCAAAGCCCAATTCCACTATAAGGCCGCGGAACCGCGGCCAAAGGGGGGTCTAGGCCGCGGTTCCGCGGCCGTTCTAGCGCCAAAAAGCTAGGGTTTTCAGGGGGTATTTGGTCTTTTCATATGGGCCCGTATTGTTGCCCTAGATTCTCATTTCTCACCCTATAAATACCCCAGAATTCTGTGAAGGAAAGGGTCCATAATCTTGTATTTTCATTTTTGCCTAGGTTTAGTGTTTCTTCTTCCTCTTCTCACCTCTTCTCCATTAAACTTGTAGTGAGCTTATGAGTGAAGAGTGATGAATAAAGAAGAACCGTTTATTATCATGCTTGTCTCTTTATCTTTATGCTTGTTGTAATTTTACTTGTTGTAATTTTAATTCGTTAAGTAGTTGTTGTTATTTTCTTGTTGTTTCTTTCTTCTCTCTTTTTCTTTATCATTCATACGACAATGATACTTACGCTCGATCCTCGCCAAGGTGAGGTCGCAAATAGTTAGTCGTATTCTTCTAATCTCCCTCTTTCTATCTTCCTCTTTGGTTTTGTTTTATTTTTTCCGTATCATGATGTGTGAGTAGTTTATACTTGTTAGGGGTAGGATAAGAGAAGTTTGAGAGAAGGAAATCTCTTTCACTCTTTCCTTGCCCAACAGCTTAAATCGACTCCCGTTAATTGAACCACAATCTGCTCCTTACGGCACCCTATCCTACATGATAGCGGTGATTCCGTAGTGAGACCGGTTGTGGTTGAATTAACCGGAGGTTATGGCTAAGAGCCAAGAACGGACGTACAAGCACCAAAAGGAAGGACTTATGCGTTGGAAAGCCTAGCTTATACTCGAAAGTTCCTTCCTAGTCGTGCTAATCCCCGTTATTGCCGATTACCGTAACACCGATATTAAGAGGGGCAACGAAAGATGAGGAGACTCCTAACTCAAACTAACCTAATCCTAACCCTAACAAGCTCTCTTTAAAACATCAACTCAACATTTAGATAGTCACAAACAAATCTGAAACACCGGACTTAACTCGTTAAAGCACATTGAAAAAGACTCCCATCTCCCTGCGGACGACCCGTACTTAACCGGCTAGCTACAAGCGAAACCGTCTTGATTGCGGTATTTAAAATAGAACTTGAACACGCACATATCCTATGAATCATACACCAGATGTACGTGGGGCCCACTTCGGGAAGTTTTGTCGATCGAAATTTTAAACTTGTTAGTTTACAATACTTTCATTATATCTCCGACCGTGAATGTCATTCGAGCGGTAAACCGCGTCTGATTGCTATAGTTCTTTTAGACGGGTTTGCGAACGTGACATTCGCGTTGATGTTCTGTATTGTGCTGTGATATTGCGGATTTGTCGTGGTGGATAGCAATGTGCAATGGTAGTGCAGTTTGGATTTATTTGTACATTTGATATTGCGGGGCGAGTGTCCAACATGTGGACTGCCGTCACTGTCTGTTTGTATAATATTCTTTTGGGGCACGACCGGGCTGAGGTCGATGTACCCGTTGTACATATTATTTATTTCTGTACTCGGTTTACCCCGCGACGGAGTGCACGGATAGCCGGGTTCTGGAGGGCAACGAGTCCGCATCTCATGGCTTTGAGAGACAGCTGGGCCTCACTCTAGAATTGGCAGACTATTCGCCGCACTCGTAGGGGGTACAGGTTGACCCAAGGAGGGGGTGCTCAAGTTACCGGATTCCGTGAAGTGCCGGGTGGTCCATTCACTTTGCTGTAGGGGGTTGTCTCGCTTCAGGTTTTGGCGGGTAACTTGCCGCACCCGTAGGGGTCTAGGTTTCATTGCACAGGCTATCCACACGACCAGGGGAACATTGGGTTTCAGTAGCGTCTCTGTGAAACCTGGGGATCCCAGATTATTTGTATTGTTCTGTGATGCTTATTACTTTTCTATAATGTTGCATATTATCACGCCTGGAGCGATTATTGTATATTGGTATATATACTATTAGATGTTGTATATGTTTTACACCCACGCTAGTCCAGTCCCCGCTCTGTCGTTAGTTAAGTAACCTAACGGGTGATGACGGGACCCAGTGACGAATGCGGATGGCATATACATACATTTTATTTTCGTTCTTTTCTGGTGTGATTGATTGATGGGACTGCGTTGATTCTGATCAATGCAAAGGGAAACAAACCTGTTTGGATGTTGTTGGAACAGTTTTAAAAGGTGTTATTACAAAGACGTCTCCTTTTGTTTTGCATAGCGGTATTCGGTGGGAATATCCTGCACCTCATTCGACGAGGCAATGGCCGATATCCCTTCACCGGCAATGACCCCTAAGGCAGAAGTTTGCGTCAGGGTAATAACTTCACTATAGTCGATTACAAGTTGCTTTGCATTGCGGTATTCAGTTGGAATATCCTGCACCTCATTCCACGAGGAAAGAGCCGAGATCCCTTCACCGGGAGTGACCTCTTTAGCAAAAGGTTTTCGCCACTATATTTTTATAAAAAGCTATCAGGTTCCTTCAGCGATATCAAGTTTATTACGTTAAAGGTTTTTCGCCAAAAACCAGCCGTAGCCCTCCGTCATTTCTTTTGGGTATTCAGTAGTATTCAAGCTATGTATTTTGACCTTACGCCAAGGCATAGTGTTTAGTAGCTGCTGGGTATTCATTTGTTGCATTGATAGATGAGTAAGTTTGGGACAGCCGTTCTGCCATTTTGACCTAACGCCAAGGGCATGTGCGGGTGGGTTCAAATTGACAAGATAATGATGGGTTGAACTTGGCATGTGACTTATGACATTTTGACCTAACGCCAAGGTCATAAGAGCATGGGGCAAAAATCATATCGGGAGTTTCTAAAGAAACTGAAACTTGCCAAGTATGTGCATACCTTCTGGAGTGTGATAACGTGAGTGGATTCCGTCACGTTATCATGCGATGAGAGTTGGATCCCGATTCCTACTGATGAGTTGGTTTACTCTTCGGATGATCCCGATTGATTCTTCTTTTAGGTTTAGAGGAGAATTTGACAGTACAGTGGGAAGTTTCCAGATTAGATAAAGTGATAACCATTCTGATCTAGGTTAGAGTGCACGCAGAGTGTTTCTTTTCTCTCTCTCTCTTTGGCAGCGACCGTTGACCGACCCTAGACTATGACTCAGTGACTAAGTTGACCGAACCTTCTTAAAATACTGGCTTTTGGATTGTCCGAGTTGCATAAGTCATTGCCGCTCCTTCTTTTACCCTTTGTATTTCTCAGAACACCCCGTATTACTACGGGCATCCACTTCCATTGGATAGATCCATCGTATGGTTATATACGAACTCGAAGGGACTTCTTCGAGGATGGATCAAGGTTCAGGAGAAATAGAATTGGTTTATTCAGTTGTCTTTTATTATCACCTTCTCTCAGGTTGCGAGGGCTCCTTAGTTTAGGAGAGTATACCTATTACGCTTATTAGATAGTCTTATTCCAAACCATAGGCAGGTGCCGAAAGGTAGGGAATGAAGAAAACCAATTAGCCTAAGTAGGGTATACAGAAGGTAATAACTAAAGACAAAATAAAGGGATTAGAAAGAGGGCAAAGTAAATTGCGACTGCTATCATTCACGACCAAACCGTGTACTTCATCGCCACTCCTATTTCACCTTTGCTTTTTTCCCCAGTTCGGGAGAAATAGAATAAGGTATTATTCAGTTGTCTTTTAATCATCACCTTCTCTCAAGTTGTGAGTACTCCTTGGTTTAGGAGGGTACACCTATTATGCTTACTGGATAGTCTTTTTCCAAACCATAGGCTGGTGCTGAACGGTAGGAAAGGAAGAAAACCATTTAGCCTAACGATGGTGTACAGAAGGTAACGACTAAAGACAAATAAAGGGATTTGGAGAGATGGCAAAGAAATACGGTTATAGTCATGAATTGGATTATGGAAGAGGCATTGCTAGGAATACCAGGATACCCCTACGAAACATTTTCATGTTTCAGTGCATTGTTAAAGGAAAACTGATTTCCCGATTAGATACTTACTCCAGGGTATGTATTTACCAGGTTTCATTCTCATATCTGTATGGTTTTACAGATGATGAGTGGGAGTAAGTTATTGGGAATAAGGTGATCATCCTCATTATATCGGAATTCGTTGTAATTGGTGATATTTGAGAAAATTGCCTGGGTACAGTTTTCAACCTACGACGCACATGTTTTGAGTTATTCAACTCAGCGGACTTATACAGAGTATTGTATGTTGTCCAGTGTCCATCAGGACAAAGGGGTAGGTCCTCGTACTATGTTCTGTTTACTTATGACTTCTCTAGTTTTTAGACAAGTGTTTCGTAGAAATACAAGGTCTAAGTTTTGAGAAGTTGTGGGTATAAGAATAAAGTAGAAAACCAGATGTCGCAAGTATCGGGATTCTTCAAAGAGATCGAAGATGTAGATTCTTGTGATTGGTATTCAGATGATAGTAATAGTTTTGAGAAACTTGTTTCTCTTTCAGGTTACTCATAATTGGATGGATTCCTAAGTTGAGTAATGCTGATTAGCCTCTCTCTGTTAAGTTGATTTGCACTGGAGACAGATGCATGATTAGAATCTGGTTCCAATTAAATAAGTGCCAAAGTTTCTATATTGGATATAGAATGGTTCATATCTTAACGATGTTAAGGTACGGGGAGTTGTCCGGCTTATGCTTAAAGCCAGACTCTGGATAAATCATGGCACATTTCTATAATGGCAGTTTGTGGGTTGGCCCAGGCTATGACGAGGGTTGACTTTCTACCATCTGGAAGATCAATAGTG
The DNA here is from genome assembly GCA_030015575.1 of Agapanthus africanus. NCBI lineage: Eukaryota > Viridiplantae > Streptophyta > Magnoliopsida > Asparagales > Amaryllidaceae > Agapanthus > Agapanthus africanus. Next base: position 508,190,851 of record JASDDO010000012.1, read on the forward strand.
ATATTGTTCTTGACTCGCCACAGTTTTAGTAAAACGGATTTTTTTTCAGAAAACAGTAGTGGGAGTATGGTAGAACTGGAAGTGATTCCAGAACCGCAAACGATTACGGAAAATTTAATAGGACCTAAAGATTCAATCAGGTTTTACATTCCATTAGCCACTCCGCAGATATGGTGGGTAATCTAAGACACCCGAGAGGTACTCCGGTAGCCTCAAGGATGGTGACAGGGAGGTTCTTATTTATCCAGGCTTGACACTACTGTTGTTCCAGGCTATGAGACCCGGCAGGAGGTTAAGTATAGCATCGTTCTAAACTAGCTTTAGAAATGCACGTGTATATTATTCTGCCAGAGGGTTGTTGTGGTCAGTGGAAGCAGCGGAAGCATAGTGGGCAAGTAGCTTATGTCTATTTATAGACTTGAGCAGATATAGCGAAGATAGATCATCTATTTTTTATGTGACGGTCATGGGTTTGACTTCATCAGAATAGAGGATGGATCTGTTAAGAAGGTAGTAGGGTGTGATGCCATTGTATATGGATGACATACATAGAGTAGGAAGTAAAATTCCTATACTATGATCGGTTCTACTATGGTCGTCACAAAGTTGTTTCTCCAGACAGGATATGGATTTAATATCTGACATTATGGTTTCTAGATCTATGGTTTTAGATCTAGATTTGGGTAGTTTCCCAATGTGGGTACTTTGACAGTATTCTAATGGTATTTAGAATAAATGACTCCTGGCATGGTGGCGTACCAGCAGATGATGGAGTCACCCTCTCTAAAGGTGTCTTACAGACTAAAGGGGAGAGGGATGTGCATGATTGGCAGATCACTTGCTTAGGCAATTGAGTCAATCATGAGATGTCAAGTACCACACCAGATGTTGTTTTTGCACTAGATGCAATAAGTTTATATTAATCCAATCCTGAAGAAATATAAGGAGGCAGTTTTAGAACATAAGTGGATGTTCTACGGATTTGATGACGGCAGCCTCCTTCGGGAGACAGTTATCATTCCAGGCTTCAAAGGTGACATAGATGACAGAGTGATTGTCAGAGTTATAGTTTTCCCTCTGATGAGGGACAGTATTATGGACAGGTGGTCTAAGTGGATACTGTGGGAGGCTTGGTGCTGGATACTGATTAGGTTCAGTGATCGATACAGTCTAAGAAGTTTGGATTTGGAGTTCATTTATGAACTAGGTCCCATCAGATATCCAGACATATTCTAAGACAGGTATTACTCAATTCGGAAGATGGCTTTCTCCGCGAACTTGAGAATAAGAGAGACATAGAAAGAAACATCAGGGCGGATCCACTCACTGAGGCTATTTCTCGAACACAATAGTTTTACAAACGGGCTTTGTGAAACTGATTAGTAGAGGAGTTGGATGTTCGGTGTCACACGGGCTATGAGTATGCGACATCGCAATAATTAGCCTTAAGTTCAAGTGGGAGATTGTTGGATATAGTGCCCTCAAAGTCAATTATTGGATCGCAGGCACGTGATTGCAATGATTGCGGAGGACCTATACCGGTAGGACAGTCTTACTCGAAATGAAAGTATGCTATCTAGTTTACCTTTATCAGTCGTGTACAGGTTCAGGTGACTGATCACTGTTATACGTTGATAGAGCCCTTAGGATCTTACTTTACTACCAACAGTATGATGGCGATCATATACGTGAGAGTTGGGTGGTCTATAAGCATATCCTTAAAAGTTGTCCCTAGTCGTGGGAGTTTCGAGACAGGGCATCGATACTCCAGAGTAGACTAGTGTATACAGTCGAGAACCCGACGAGGGGCGGTGGCCAGTCTCACAAGCCACTGGTGTCAGTTGGATCACCTAAGATGTATACAGGTGCTCATTGGGTTATGAGTACACTGGACAGGACTCGCCGGGAATCTGCTAGTTGGTATTATACCTATCATCAGATAGCAGTTTCCTGGTGACATGTATACAGGTTAGGTCATCGACCTGAGGTCGTCATTTGTCTCGTGTGAGATTCCACTGTGCTTTGATTTCTACCCTACCACGGCTCAAAGGAGTCGTGCAAACAGGTAGTTTTTGGGTACAGTCCCGAGCCCGCATGGAGGCAAGTGAGCGGATCGGCAGGGGTTTGGTCTCTCCCGGTATTGGGGGCGAGATCGCGCTGTGTCTAGGAGAGCCATTACACATAGGCCTCGGCCGAGGAAGGCGATTTACTGGTAGGTACTCCAGTAGTATCTCAGGGTGTTTTTGGGCTACACTCCGATATGACTTATACCGCTATTGGGGGTCTGACGTTACCAGCCCCCTAGGTCGATATGCGATACTCATAGACGAACGGACCGGACCGTATATACATTATCACTGTTAGGCTCAGTAGGGTTTCCGGATGAGTTCACTCATCGTCCTCCCTTGAGGTCAGTGCATGGACAACCGTTACACACAGCTAGTGCTACTAACGGCTCGTGGTTAAACCTACTGCCAGGGTACTGACTAGTCATTAGAGTCCCCCACAGACAGTTTCCCAAGTTCGGGTGAAACGTTGTAGAGGCCGTATGGTTTTATGGCAGGGTTCGGAAAATGCACGTGCGTTTACGCACGTGTTATATTTCGGGTAGATAATACTGGTGGGCTTTGGTTTAAGCCGGATCCGAGTATTATACTGTGTAGATATAATATCTTTGTCTCAGTTGCATTTGTATTCGGTCGTAATACAAATGCGGGTATGTTTATACTGTTACGGGGTTATCCTGAAATTCATTTCGGGATCGCTTTTGGAAGTTGCCAGTTTCCAGTTTTCTATCACCCGTATTGAACATTCGGTTTAATGCGGATTTATCTTTTCTTGAGGTGAGTCATGAGTGTATGGATGGTTCTAGAAGCTTCTAGATGGTGACTAGGCTTCATGACTCATTAGTGCATTAATGGTTTTTGATGACTAGGTTTAGTGACTCATGGTTGCATTAATTGATTAGTGAGGTGTTTTCTATGACTCATTGTTTCAATTAATGTGATGATAAGTATTATTCCTTATGGTCACCCCTCTTTTCTCCTACACTCACTCTCTCCTCTCTTTATATATTGGCCGGCCATTCTTGTTGAGTGATTATGGTTGTTAATTTGGAAAAACATATAGTTTTGGATTCATGAAAATTAGATAGCTAGATTTCTCATTTCACCCGATCCAAAAGGCAATTTCATTAACCATTCGTCCATGGCTTTGGACGAAGTGAGACAAAGTGTTCTACTCATTCTCTACATCAATCTTGGTCATCTCTTTTAGCAAACTTGATGACCGAGTTGCCTCGGGTCAGAGGCGGGAGCCTGTTTGAAGTTCCGTTGACATGGTGCCACCTGGACGAGGAGACCGGAGATAGAGGAGATCGGAGCAGCCGCAACAAAGCCTGGGATGATGGTTAAAGAACGAAAGACTCGGATCGTTCGGTATAACATTTCTACCCACTTTGTAGTTTGTTAGTTTAGCAATAATGGCAGATCCGGGTTATAGTATACGATAGCGCCAATTAAAAAGTTTTTGTTCCGCATTTGGCGTCTGTTAGACGGCCGAGGCACTACCGTAGACTTACATGCTGTTCGCCGTATCTGTACCTAGCGTGAGTGGGAAGCTGCTTGGTGGCCCGATGGGGGGTGCCATATTTTGACTTCTGGCAATGCGAGCATCGATCACCAGCCGGGGATGGTCGAGCCAGGGTCGGGCTCGACTGCCTCTGGGAGTATTTTTGTCCTTAGCGCGGCAGGGGCTGTAAGAAGCCTGCCAAGGACCCTTGGCCGGGCAGGGTTTCTGCCCGGTGCCTCTTGGCGAGGGCTTTTGTCTAATAGCCGAGCGAGGGATCCTCAGGCTCGACTGCCTCTGGGAGGGCTTTCTGGTCCCTGGCATTGCGGTAGGGAAGCTACCTGCCTGGGATAGCCGAGCAGGGAAGCTGCTGAGCTGCCTCTAAGGAGGACTTTCTGGTCCCTGGTATTGCGGTAGGGAGGCTACCCGCCGGAGATGACCGAGCAGGGTAGCTGCTCGGTTTCTTCTTGCGAGTGCTTTGATCCTTTAGGACGGGGACCGAGCAGGGTTACTGCCTAGTGCCTCTTGGCGAGGACTTTGATCCATGTCGGTTGTGGTAGGAAGCTACCAGCCGGGGATAGCCGAGCAAGGACTCGACTGCCTCTGGGAGGACTTTGGTCCTTAGCGCGGGAGGGGCTGTAAGAAGCCGCCAAGGACCCTTGGCCGGGCAGGGTTTCTACCCGGTGCCTTTTGGCGAGGGCTTTTCTCCTGAAGGATAGCCGAGCGAGGGATCCTCAGGCTCGACTGCCTCTGGGAGGGCTTTCCGATCCCCGGCGTTGCGGTAGGTAAGCTACCCGCCAGGGATAGCCGAGCAGGAAAGCTGCTGACCTGCCTCTAAGGAGAACCTTCTGGTCCCTGGCATTGCGGTAGGGAGGCTACCCGCCAGGGATGACCGAGCAGGGTAGCTGCTCGGTTGCCTCTTGCGAGGGCTTTGATCCTTCAGGACGGGGACCAAACAGGGTTACTGCTCAGTGCCTCTTGGCGAGGACTTTGATCCCTGTCGGTTGTGGTAGGAAGCTACCAGCCGGGGATAGCCGAGCAAGGACTCGACTTCCTCAGGGAGGACTTTGGTCCTTAGCGCGGGAGGGGCTGTAAAAAGCCTGCCAAGGACCCTTGGCCGGGCAGGGTTTCTACCCGGTGCCTCTTGGCGATGGCTTTGTCCTGAAGGATAGCCGAGCGAGGGATCCTCAGGCTCGACTGCTTCTGGGAGGGCTTTCTGATTCCTGGCGTTGCGGTAGGGAAACTACCCACCAGGGATAGCCGAGCAGGGAAGCTGCTGAGCCGCCTCTAAGGAGGACTTTCTGGTCTCTGGCGTTGCAGTAGGGAAGCTACCCACCAGGGATAACCGAGCAGGGTAGCTGCTGGGCTGATTTCACACGAGGTCTTTTCTGACCATTTAGTTGCAGGTACCGGGAATGGTCGCGGCGAATGTGCGCGTAGCCTGCGCATTGAGCGTGGGGGGGAGGCGAAGCGCCAGAGTCATGTCGTTTCGATTCCTCCAGAGAAGGCTCGGCGGTCGCCGCGTGGCAGCGACTTTTTAGGTGAAAGCGGGGGACTGTCCTTTTTGAATAAACGAGATTTTTCTTTCTTTTTTGTAACGTTCCATTGATCTTTATTAAATAGACAACAGAACCTAGGAAGAGTTTATATTGCCTTAAAAGAACAGTACATGCTAGTAGATGACCTTATTAGCTCGGCCCGAGCTCCCTGGAGGATTGTTGGCCTCCGTACTTGGCACAGGGTAGGGGCTCCCCGAGTTCCGTGCTGGCCGTCCGCCGAAACGAGCATGATCTGACCGATGGTCAGCTTAGCGGGAGGGCGATGCTGCTCCTGCTCGCGGTCGGCCTGCCGTTTGTCCCTTAAGTATGCGGCGAGGTGTCCCGATCGGATGAGCTCTTCGATGTAGTCCCTGAGTTGCTTGCAATCCTCCGTGGTGTGGCCCAGTGTCCGGTGGAAGGCGCAGTAAGGGGCCCGGGTTCGCTTCGCGGCCTGACGCGGGATTGGAGGGAACTTGAAGAACCCCTCGTTCTGGGCCTCCTCTAGCAATACTGCGAGGGAGACGTTGTGTAACAACCTAGTTTATTTATACCAATTCCAGTTCCCGTATTTATTTATCTGTGGTATTTTATTGATTTATCGTATTTAGGTGCGAATAGTATTTTACATTTTACATTTCATTCGACCCGACCCACTTGCTTGAACCTGTTTGATTCATATTTATGAATTACCTTGACTTGTTAATTAGACACGTGCATCTCATGTATACTGCATACTGACATTTCATCTGGTATCGCATATTTACCATATAACATTTTAATGTCTTGTAAAATAATTTAAAATTGCATTTCATAGCCTGCATGATACCCCTAACCCCGTGGTAGCATTCGCGCATCTTGTTCTCATCCCGTTCAGTAAAATGGACGTGTTTGGATGGCTACGCGCACGTACGTGCATCCATTCTTGGGGGTATGCATTTTCATTACCCAAACCTTCATTTTGAATTTTGAAAGTCGCATATATTTTTCATATTTAAAATTTTAATTTTAGACCCGACTCGGGCGTATTTTTGGACTAGATTTGTATTTACTTGAAATCCATTTTTTATTAAATTTAATCTACGACCTAAAATTTTATATAACTAACAAAATATTGTACAAACTACAAATCTTTTAAAAAATTTTAAATCTTTTTCCCTAACCAATTACAGCCCTCTTCCTAGCTGGCCGTGACCCCCACCTTTCTCTCTCTCCCTCTCTCTTTCTTTCTTTCTCTCTTTCTCTCTCTCTCTCTCTATCTCACCCGCTATCTTTTTCTCTCCCTCCCACAAAAAAACAAAATTCTCTCACCTTACCGTTCACTCCCCTCTCTCTTTCTCTCCTCTCGATCTCCTCTCTCTCTCCCCTCTCAATCTTCTCTCTCTTCTCTCTCTCTCTCTCCTTATATTATATATCCTTCTTCTTCCTTTCCTTAATTCTTTTACCCACGAGACCACCAAAACCCTAGCCTCTCGCTCGCCGTCGCCGTCCATCTCCCCAGCACTCCACCTCACCTCGCCACCACCCTCATTCCCGTGACCTCACCACACCACTACCTCATCTCCATCCCCGTGCAAACCCGACCCAAGAAACCCAACTCCTTGTCGCCAGCCTCGCCGACACTCTCGTCGGCCTCACCTTTGACTCCGCCTCCCTTCGTTCATCTCCTTTCTTCCTCCTCTTCATCCCCTTCTCTTCTTTCTTTTTCCTTTTCTCCTTCTTTCTTGCACCAACCCCTAACAGCCGAGAAACCCTGCACACCCCCTGCGCAATACTTGGCCGGAGCTCCGTTGATCTCGTCGCCACCATCTCGTCTCCCTGTGACCAATGCACAACCCCGGTGAGTTTTCCTTGTTCCCTTCTTCCCTTTTCTTTCTTTCTTTTTTCTATTCTTTCCTTTTTCTTTAAAAGGTTCTCTATTGTTTAGTTCGCCGGAAACCAGACTTGACGTCGACGATCCCGACGATCCAGACGTCGTACCTGACTCGTGTGATCACCCTTGTGCGTTGTTTGGAATCGTTCCGTGTACTGTGCGCGCGTCGCGACATTTCACCGACGTAAGACGTTCCGTACACACCCGTTTCTTGATCCGTCAAGGCAAGTTAATCTTTCTACATGCTATTTAAATCATTATATACCTATTTAAATATATATCATACCTGTAGTGTAAATCTAGTACCATATGTTTCATTTTATCACGTTTCGATGTTCCATTTGCATCCGTTTATATCATTTTAGATCTAGAACATGAAAACTGATTTTGTTACATAGTAGATTACATTACAATTCATCCATACCAATATTCATATCACATAGTGTTTATTTGTACATCCCATAGTACCATTTTTTATAGTTTATAATATTTCGGATACCCGTTTGCATCCAACTCGTCTAATATACATATCATTGCATCCTTAGATCATATTAATGCATAATAATGTAATATTAACATTCTATGTTTGATAAAGTGTATCCTAATTAGTGTTGGAACTATAACTTTAACCCTAATCGATAACTGTGCATCCATATGTTTGAATCTATACCTGTTTTGCATACCACATCACATTATTCCATTTTATTGTTACATTGGTACCCCATACTTGTTTTTGTGTACCCATGCTTATTACGGTTTAATTATGAGCACCCACGTGACACTTGTGCATCCCCTGACATGACTTGATACACCACTACGTGACACGACTTGATATTGTGCACTACCTGACATGATTCGACCCACGTACACTACCTGACATGACCTGATGAACCACAGCTTGACCTGTTACCTGATCTTGTTTACTAATGCCAACAATCTTGACCTGTTGCCCCTACGGACATTTCCTGTTGTCTATCCAGACAAACCTGTACCTGCTTGATCCTGTGTTGGCATTAACTCCAGATTTATCAATACCTGACTTGAACACATAACTTGGGGGTATGGGGAAATCAATGATGAAACCTGACTTGTAACTCGACAGTTCGATGCCTTTACTGATCAGTCTTACGGGCTAAGCCAGCCCCGGGATGATGCTGCTGACATCATTCGTCGTTATATACTACCTTTTACTTCCTTGCGACACGTCTCGGATTCATCCCGAGAGTCTCAGACCGTGGTCCCGGGCATGCACGGGATACTATTAAGTTATATCGATGATTCACCAAATTGATTTCAAAGACTTGAGAGCAGTTAACCCAGTAGACCAGTTTAGATTACTCACTGCACATCACCTGTGCCTTACCCTGCACCGTCCTTATTTATGTTACTGTTATACCTGTCTTACCGTTCATACTCGTACATGCATGTCTTGCTACCCCTGTTTATATTATTGCTTGATATTATGACGCACTGACGTCTGGGCTTTGCATGGCCCAGATTCTTTACCTTTGCTGCAAGCCGAGCAGGAGTATTTTAGTCAGCAGGCCGAGCAGTGAGGACCTGTTAGTATTCGGTTTTATTTATGCATTTTCATTCCTGATGTGAGCCCGTATTATGGGACGTACATTCCAGTTTATTCTTGTATTGGATCTTTTGCTTCCGTATTATTTTATTCTTGACTTGTTTATTCTAGCTTATGGACATATGTTAGATAGTTTATTATTGTTCTCGATATCTCTACACCCATAATGTGACTGGGGAAGGATATTTCCTATCCACAGGTAGCATGGTTGGCTCTATCACGTGCCTATCTTGGCGTACTCTGGGAAGCGGGGCGTGACACGTTGAGTGGGGTATACTTCTGGAACTTCGGGTGATAGGGCTGCTGACGTTCCGGCCTCTCCTGCCGAGCCCTCTTCTTCTGGTCGGATCTTTCGGCTCGGGGGAGGTTTGCGTTCACCTCGGATTCCAGCTGAACCTCGCGCTCGGTCCACGCCTTGACCTCGTCCATGGTCTTAGGTTGTGCCAACGCAAAGGAGCGCAACCACTCCTTGTGCTTCAGACCAGATCTGAGCATCGTGATGACAGTCTCGTCCCGGTGCTCGGGGACCTCGAGAAGGGCATTGTAGAAGCGGGTGATGTAGGCCTTGAATGTCTCTTTATCCCCACTCTTAACCATGAAGAGGTAGTCGACCGTGCGCTTCTGTCGACGGATCCCCACGAAGTGGCCGAGGAACTGAGTAGACAGTTCGTCGAAGGTCGAGATTGAGTGGAGCTCGAGCCCCCAGAAACAGTCCTGACCCGCGCGGATGAGGGTGGCTGGGAAGGCCCTGCACTGGGCAGCATCGGAATGGTCCTAGAAGCTCATCCCCGCGTTGAAAGCGTCCAAATGGTCCTTCGGGTTTGTTTTCCCGTCGAACAGAGAGACCTTTGGGTGCTTGTTGCGTGAGGAGACGTGGACGGTGAGCAATTCCTCGGTGAACGGCTTTGTGAGCGAATCAGAGACGTACTTAGCCCCGTCGCTCGAGAGGTGAGCCTCCCGGCGCATGCCCTCGATCTTCTTCTCGAGGGCATCGAGTCGACCGTGGTATCCTGAGGAATCGGCGCCTTGGGATCCCTGGCCTCTGCTATGGGTGACCTGCGTCTGGGAGCGGCCCCGGTTCCTCTCGATGAGGTGCCTTAGATCCCTGGGCGAGGTGGCTATCGAGCCGCCGAGGTGAACCCCTTCTGTGCGACCCCGCCGAGGGAAGTGGTGTCGACCATGCCTGTGGACAGGCGAGGTGACTGACATCTCCTCAGGGGGATAAGGGTCGTAAGGAGGCTCGAGGCGAAGCGTTCTGGCGGCGGACCTTGGTGTGGAGCCGTGGGGCGCCTAGCGGGCCTTAGGGAGTACCGGCCCGAGAGATCTGTGGCCAGGAGTCGTAGCCTGCTGGTGGTCAGTCATCCCGACGGGGGCAGAGCCTTCTGGAGACGGTGGAGCGGCAATCTGGGGCCCAGGCCCGGCCGCTTGGACGCGGACGAGCGCCTCCACGAGGGTCTGTAGCCGATCTATCTGGTTGGCGAGGGCGTTGATGATGGTCGCTGGAGGAGGCTCATCCACGTCTTCGGTGAGGGGAAGGCGGCGGCTGGTACCGGGATCTTTAGGATGGTTGCTCGCCATGCGGACAGAGATCGGAAGGCCAACTTTGTTTTTATGGAGTTTGCCTTCCCACAGACGGCGCCAACTGATGGAGGTCCTTTTCGGGTCTCCGTCAGATGTTGTCTTCCGTTGATCTCCCGATGGATTTCGGCGGTGATCTTCTGTTACGTGTGGGTCTCAATGGGTTTTGAGATGATTGGTGATTTAAGGAGTTTAGCGCCGAGTACCTGCAAAGAAGTCCCGGGGTGGTTTGGTACCGCCGAGGACCCTCCGACGATCAAGTTAGTACTAGATCCGGGCAGAGTAACGGCTAAGTGGAATCAAGAATAGCTTACTTGACCCCTCTGTGATGGGGGTTTATATAGTGGTGGCAGCACGCGACAGTAGGCGCGAGAATCTCGCCGGCCGTTACGCTCCCGACGTCATGCCCGCGTGAAGAGCGGATCACCCATTAATGGGGATCGTGATGGCGTGGAACGTGGGACGTTGCTGGCGGAGAATCTGCGCGTGGCAAGATTTGCGGAGCGGCGGTTACGCCTGCGAGTGGTGGAGTTGGTCGGTCGGAGGGACCGAGGAAGACGGCCTCGGCTGGGGAGCTCGGGACCGAGCAAGGGGGCTGAGGCGTCTTGGTCCTGTGGCAGTTCGGGGCGAGCTGAGGGGCCGAGGAGGCAAATTTGCAGGGGGCCCCGAAGAGGGTCAGCTTGTGCTTGCAGGTCGGGTACAAGGGTGGCCTGGTCGGCCTCTATGGGTCCTTCCTTCCGGGTCTTGGGACACGTCATCCGCCACGTGTCCTGATCTCGCATCGCCAATATTGAGCATCATCACAAATAAAGTTTCCCAACAACCTTAGGTGAAATTTGTTGCCTAATTTTGAATATAGTAGCTTGTGCATACTATCTAGTTTCTAGGAGCCTAGGAATAAAACATAACACGTAGAATGGAACTTTTAGAAAGATTTAATTGAGAAAACATTTGAATGATAGTCTCTTGAAAATAGTTTGCTTTCATGGCAAGGAGGTTGACCATAGAAGCTATTTACTCACCACAGAGTGATGGCGAGATATAAGGGAGGGAGGAGCAAGGTTTTAAATATCGGATCTCGGCGGATATCGTAATCGGATCGGCTAGATGTCTCCTATGTCATATACGAGCGATATATCGTCCGATATTGCAATATCGGTGAAAATTTATCGGTTTTATCATATCATGAGGGTCCCAATATGATATATTGGTCAATATATTTGCCGATATGACCGATATTTGATTCAATGGAGAGTAGGCTAGATTTATACTGGGTCTTGTTTAATATTTAGTACAGACATGATTTGAGATCTGTACAGTTTAGAAAGTAAACATACAAGCATCTTGCTGTTATGGAGGTGAAGGGAGGATGCACAAATCTTCTCCTAAGAAAATTAGGGCATCTATCATGTGGTGGAGATTAGATGTTGAACGTTTGGATGAGACAAATACTTTTCCTACAATCATATGCTTAATCATAATTTAGAATAAAGTTGTTACCTCTTTATATTAGCTATATGCTAGATCACAAGGATATCTTGGGTTAGGTCCTTGCTTTATTTTTTTCCTGATGATCATGTTTGGTTGACAGGGCTAGAGAATGGATCAATCTCTAAAATCAAGAAGATCATAATCTAAAGGGTTTAGAATTATCAGGACACATTATATATGGAATGCAACTTTAATAAGGTTTAGAAAAGAATGAGGGAATAGTTAACATTGACGGCTATAGACACTGAAAGCCCAATAAGACTAATCAGACCATTGTTAAAATTGGGATAAGGGTAGAACTAGATTAATATGGGTTCAGGCTATGCAAGATGTGATGGTTGCTAATCTAACAGCCCAAAGAATTGGTATAAAAGGCTTTGTTGCAATTGATCATAGTGATAGTGAATTTGTAAAGATCCATCAATTTACGATCATATAATTTTCGATTCATGATAAATCTAGTACCTCAATTTTGTCAACTAACCTTTTCTTAACGAGATTGTTATTTGGATGGTGCTAGTATTCATTTTTATTTTCTTTGTATGCAGATGGGCTTCCAATTTGCAGGTAAAGCTGTTTATACAGCTGTATGGGTTTGATGATGCTTGATATCGGTGGTCTCCCAGATCAGGGCACGTGGCAGATGACATGTCCCAGAGCATGCAAGAAAAGACTTACAGTGGCCGACCAGACCACACCTACGCTCGTCCTATCGAGCGAACGCTGGCTCGCCTCCGAGCCTCCTGCACAACTCGCCTCCTTGGCCTCACAACTCGTCTCCGAGCTACCGCAGAACTAAGATACCTCGGCTCTCCCGCTCGTCCGCGAGATCTCCCGCCGAGGTCATCTTCCTCGGTGTCATCGACCGACCAACAGCATCGCTTGCAGGGGTAACCGCCATCCCGTGAATCTCGCCATGCGCGAGATCTCCACCGGCCACATCCCATATTCCACGCCACCAGAATCCCCTATTAACGAGCCCGTCTCGCCATTAATGGGAGGTCCCGCTCATCACGCGGGTGTGACGTCGGGAGCATAACGGCCGGCGCGATTCTCGCGCCTGCCTCGCCTGCTACCACCGCTATATAAACCCCTCTTCCAAACGGTTCAAGTAAGCCATTTTTACTCTACTAAGCAATTGCTCTGCTCGGATCTCTAGTCTAACTTGACCGTCGGAGGGTTCTCGGTGGTACAACCACCTCGGGACTTCCTTGCAGGTAGCTCGGCAACCACAACCTCAAACCCATTGAAATCCACATGCCTCAAGAGCGACAGCCCCCAGATCCAATCTCAGCCACCCATCACTGCCATCAGTAGATCAACGGAAGGCAACATCTGAAGGAGATTTCCGCCTCCATCAGCTGGCGCCGTCTGTGGGAACACGTTCTTGATTCCATAAAAACAAAAGTTTTCCTTCCAATCTCAACCGAATGGAGAGCGATCATCACGATGATCCAAGCACCAGCTGCCGCCTCCCCTTCAATGGAGGCGCGGATGAACCTCCTCCGCCGAATGCCATCAACGCCCTCGCCGGCCAGATAGACCGACTCACGTCCGTCGTGGAAGTGCTCGTCCGCGTCCAAACGGCAGGGCAAGATCACCAAGTTGCTGCTCCCCCGCCTCGGGACCAAGACCCCTACAGGAGGGAGAAGACTCCGTCCGCGTCGGCACTGCCGACCGCCGCCTCATCATTTCCGGCAACCACGATTCCCTCGGGCCGATGTACTCGAAAACCCGGTGGGCACCACTAAATTTGGATCCGAGGTCTTACGCTAGAGAGTTTCGCCCCGAGTCTTGTCGCACCCCTGTCCCTCCCGAGGCGGTGGCGGTCAGCTCGCCTATTTACAAGCACGACCGGCACCCCCTCTCTCGACGAGGTCGCGCACGCGAGACTCTCCACGACAGCTAAAAAACAACCCCACCGGGGGTGTAAGGAACCTCACCAAAGTGAACCAAGGCTAGTCGAAAATCATGGTCATGAAGGTCGGGGGTACGTCGGGCACATGCGAGACTTGGCACCCCACGCCAGCCGCGGAGGCCGGCAGCCGACCGACGAAGAGGTCAAGGGAGACCGAGCCGATCACTTTTGACGACGGGGACTTTCACGGCATATCCTTTCCACACACTGATCCCCTGATGATTACGGCTCGAGTCCATCAACACGAGGTGCACAGGATCCTGGTCGACTCGGAAAGCGCGGCAGACATTCTCTTCCACGACTGCTTCCTGCGCATGGGGCTCGCCTCGGCGGACCTCAGGCCGACCTCCCACGTCCTCTCATGATTCACCAACCACTCCATCCCGGAGGAAGGGGTAATCACTCTACAGTTCAATGTCGGGGAGGCCAACCGTACGCGGACACTGCCGGTGGAATTCATCGTAGCGAGAATCCCATCGGCCTACAACATCCTCCTCGGCCGCCCCATGCTGAACTCCATCCGTGCTCAGATATCGACCTATCACCTGGCGATGAAGTTCCCTCTCGACCAGGGCGGGATAGGTCGGGTCTATGGAGACCAGCGAATTGCAAAGGTTTGCTTCACCGCAACATCTTCATCGGAGAGACCGATTGATGATGTCGAAGGTGAGGGAGACATCAGGGGTTCCCTAGGCACTTAAGAAGAGCAAACAGAAGTCCGAAGTACCCCAGTGGAGCCTCTGACAGAGGTCCCCCTCATAGAAGGGGACGACGAAAAACTCGTTCAGATCGGGTCGCTTCTGACAGGAACCCAGCGAGATGACCTGGTCCATTTCTTTAGAAACAACTCCGACGTGTTTGCCTGGGCGCCTGCTGATATGCCTGGGATCGACCCCAAAATTATATCTCACAAGCTCGGGGTTGATCCTACGGCCCGACCCATCAGACAGAAAAAGCGAAGTTTTGCCCCGGTCAAACAGAAGGCTATCGAGGACGAGGTAGATCGGCTCCTTACTGCCAACTTCATTCGGAACGTGCCCTATTCAGAGTGGCTAGCGAACGTAGTCCTAGTCAAGAAGTCAAGCGGGAAGTGGCGCATGTGCGTCGATTTCACCGACCTCAACAAGGCGTGCCCCAAGGACAACTATCCCCTACCTCGGATAGACCAGCTAGTTGACAGCTCGGCGGGCCACGAGCTATTAAGCTTCATGGATGCCTTCTCCAGCTACAATCAGATCCGTATGAATCCGGCAGACGAAGACCTTACCGCATTCACAACGGACCGGGAGTATACTGCTATAAGGCGATGCCCTTCGCCCTCAAGAACGCCGGAGCTACGTACCAACGGTTGGTCAACTGCATGTTCAAGCCACAGATCGGCAGGAACATGGAAGTTTACATCGACGATATACTCGTCAAGTCCGTTTCATCGACCGACCACTCCAAAGACCTTGGCGAGGCCTTCAAGGTACTCCGCAGGTTCAAGATGAAGTTGAACCCCGCCAAATGCGCATTCGGGGTCACCGAGGGAAAATTCCTCGGTTTCATGGTCATACACCGTGGGATCGAGACTAAACCAAAAAAGATCGACGCTATCCTCAACATGACCGCACCCAAGACTAACGTCGAGATCATGCGACTGACGGGACGGGTAGCCGCTCTGAGCCGTTTCATGTCAAGGTCTGGGGAAAAGTGCTTCCCATTCTTCAAAGCTCTAAGGAAAATCCCGAGGTTCGAGTGGTCAAAGGAGTGTCAGACCGCCTTCGACTAGTTAAAGAGGCACCTTGCGACGCCGCCGCTGCTCACCCGACCAGTTGAAGGAGACAAGTTATCGCTGTACCTAGCGGTATCCGACCAAGCGGTAGGCTCAGTGCTCGTCCGGGAGATTGACGCAGTGCAGAAGCTGGTATACTACGTGAGCCACGTCTTCAAAGACGCAGAAATGAGGTATCCGGCCATAGAGAAGATCATCCCGGCCCTCATAGTGGCCTCAAGGAAGCTACGACACTACTTCCAGGCGCACACTATCCTCGTCCTCACCGAGTGCCTGCTGGGGGCAATCCTCGCCTTACCCGAATCCTCGGGCTGCTTGGAGAAGTGGAGGTGGGAGCTGTCCCAGTTTGACATAAAATACCGCCCGAGACAGGCCATCAAAGCACAAGCCCTGGTCGACTTTATTGTCGAGTGCACCATCCCCAGCAAGGTACCGGAGCCCCCGCTGACCTTCGCGGATCAACACTTGATCGTGGGGAGACCTGACTCGGTCCCTGAGTGGGTCATCTACGTCGACGGGTCCTCAACCGAGGAAGGCTGTGGTGCCGACCTTATCATTCGGGGCCCGAACGAAGAAGAAATGGAGTATTCACAAAAGCTCGGATTCAGGGCCTCAAACAATGCGGCAGAGTATGAGGTCCTGCTAGCCGGACTGCGCATGGCCTCCGGACTGAGGATAAAAACAATTCGAATCCGCAGTGACTCAGCCCTAGTCGTTGGACAAGTGACCGGCCACTTTGAGGCTCGGGAACCTCTAATGGCAAAGTACCTGGACGAGGTAAGAAAACTTCGGAGGAACATTGATGAAGTCTAGGTGGAGCAGATACCTAGGCAGCTCAATTCCCAAGCTGACGCCCTGAGCAAGCTGGCTTCATCCTACTCGGCCAACGACAAGTGATCTATCCTTTTCGAGACCCTGCCACTGCCCAGCGTGGAAGACGGGGCGACAATACTTCATGTGTACGCGGCGCAGGAAGACGACATAGACTAGAGGAAGCCCCTCGTGGAATTCCTAGGGGATGGAGCGCTCCCAGGAGATCGGGAAGCAGCCCGCCGTCTCCGTGCCAAAGCCTGTCACTTTATCTGGAGCAATGGGAACCTTTACAGGAAATACTTCACTCAGCCCCTGCTCTGGTGTGTCGAGCCCCATGAAGCCGACTACTTCCTCCTTGAAATCCATGAAGGGCTTGGCGGTGCACACCAAGGGGCCTGAACCTTAATCCAGAAGGAATTGCTCCAGGGGTACTACTGGCCAACTATTTACGAGGACGCCCAGAAGCTCGTTAGGAGATGCAAAAGATGCCAACTCCACGGAAGCGTACCAAACCTCCCAGCTACCGAGCTGACCGTGCTGACCTCCCCATAGCTGTTCGCCCAGTGGGGATTGGACATGATAGGCCAGTTCCCTACCGGCACAGGCGGGCACAAATATATTCTCGTCGCGGTAGATTACATCATGAAGTGGATCGAGGAAGTCCCCATCAGGAAGCCAGACGCCGCCATGACCATCAAGTTCTTGCAGAATAACCTGATACTCCGGTTCGGCATTCCGAGGTGCATCATCACCGACTACGGGACGAACTTCGAAAATAAAAAAGTGAAGGATTTCTGCAACGAATATCATATCCTCATGAAGTTCACCGCAGTCTCACATCCTCAATGCAACGGGCAGGCCGAAGTCGCTAACCGAGATGTCCTCCGGGGTTTTTGGACCCGCCTGGAGGGACGCCAAGGCAGTTGGGTTGAGAAATTGCCCCGGGTCCTATGGGCCCTGCGCACGTCAAAGAAGACCCCTACCGGGGAAACCCCTTTCAGCCTTTGCTACGGGACCGAGGAAATGGTCCCAGCGGTGATCGGGCTACCTAGTCATCGGGTCGAACACTTCGATGATGAAGCAAACACCATGGCACTATGGACCAACCTGGACATCTTGTTGGAGAAATGAGACCGGGCTCAGATCAGGGTTGCCGCCTATCAGCAGCAAACTGTCCGATACTATAACGTGCGGGTCAATCGTCGCTCCTTCAGGACCGGGGATCTAGTCCTACGGTGAAATGAGTTCGTCGATCAAGGCAGGATGCACAAGTTTTCCCCAAAATGGGACGGTCCTTTCCTCGTCGCCGAGGTACTTCCCAGCGGAGCCTACCGCTTGCAGGACGCGGACGGGCGCAAGTTTCCACGGCCTTACAATGCCGAGAAGCTCAAGCTGTACCAGTGAAATCACTACCTACAAGTGTGCACCTCTCCTTTCACAAAGACGATGCAAATTTTTCTAAAAAGTAATTTTCATCCGAATAACAAGAAGGGAACGTTAGAACATTGCAAAAAGAAGAGTTCTGTATTTGTGATCAAACCCCTCACCAATGGGGCAGCCCTGCAGCTACCCTGCTCAGCTATCCCTGGCCGGTAGCTCCCTTACCCTACAAATGCTAGGGATCTAAGCCCTCACTAAGAGGCAACTGAGCAGCTCCACTGCTCGGTCCATCCTTAGCGGGCCTCTTACGGCCCCTCCAGCACTAAGGATCGAAGCCCTCACCAAGAGGCAGCCGAGCGGCTACCCTGCTCGGCTACCCCTGGAAGGTAGCTTCCCTACCTCACAATGCCAGGGATCTAAGCCTTCGCAAGAGGCAACCGAGCCCACCCTTGCTCGGTTATCCCTGGTTGGTATCTCCCTACCCCAATGCCTAGGAATCGAAGCCCTCACCAAGAGGCAGCCGAGCGGCTACCCTGCTCGGCTATCCCTGGCTGGTATCTCCCCCACCACACAACGCCAGGGATCAAAGCCCTCGCCAAGAGGCACCGGGAAGCAACCCTGCTCGGCCATCCTTAAGGACCAAAAGCCCTCGCCAAGAGGGACCGAACAACAACCCTGCTCGGTCATCCTTAGTAGGCCAATTACGACCCCTCCCGCGCCAAGGATGAAAAGCCCTCACAAGAGGCAACCGAACCAACCCTTGTTCGGTTATCCCTGGCTGGTAGCTCCCTACCCCAACAAACCAAGGATCAAAGTCTTCACAGAGGCAACCGGACCCGTCCTTGTTCGGTTATCGCTGGATGGTAGCTCCCTACCAAACCAGGGATCAAAGCCCTCGCCAAGAGGCACCGGACAGCAACCCTGTCCGGTCTATCCTTAAGGATCAAAGCCCTCGCAAGAGGAAACCAATCCCGCCCTTGCTCAGTTATCCCTGGCCGGTAGCTCCCTACCACAACGCCTAGGGATCGAAGCCCTCACCAAGAGGCACCCGAGCGGCTACCCTGCTCGGCTACCCCTGGCCGGTAGCTTCCCTACCTCACAATGCCAGGGATCTAAGCCCTAGCAAAAGGGAACCGAGCACGCCCTTGCTCGGTTATCCCTAGCTGGTAGCTCCCTACCCCAACGCCTAGGGATCGAAGCCCTCACCAAGAGGTAGCCGAGCGGCTACCCTGCTCGGCTATCCCTGGCCGGTAGCTTCCCTACCTCACAATGCCAGGGATCTAAGCCCTCGCAAGAGGCAACCGGGCCCGCCCGTGCTCGGTTATCCCTGGCTGGTAGCTCCTACCCCAATGCCTAGGGATTAAAGCCCTCACCAAGAGGCAACCGAGCGGCTACCCTGTTCGGCTATCCCTGGAAGGTAGCTTCCCTACCTCACAACACCAGGGATCTAAGCCCTCGTAAGAGGCAACCAGGCCTGCCCTTGCCCGGTTATCCCTGGCTGGTAGCTCCCTACCCCAAAAAACCAAGGACCAAAGCCCTTTTCAAGAGGCACCGAGCAGCTACCTTGCTCAGCATTATCCTTAGTTGGCCACTCACGGCCCCTCCAACAACTAAGAAACATGAACTCAGCAAGAGGCATCCGGTCTATCAACGTCTTAGCGATCTCCACTTCGACTTCGGGGTCATGGAGATACCGTCTTCCTGCCGGTCCTCGCACACTCGACAAATGATCAGAGTCAAGTCGACGAGTAATCGCTACACGAGGAACATACCGACCATAAAAGCAGTACTGTGTAGATACAAGTGTCTACCAACAAAAGAAAGTACAAGCACAAACATTACTGCAAAAACAAAAAGTTTTTATTTACAAAACCAAAAGTCTTTACAAGGGTATTATGGGCTCCCCAGCCTTATCAAATTGCCCGGAGGCTTACAAAAGAGAGGAGGAAAAACCAAAAAGTTCGGGCAGCAAGCCCCGCCTAGACCTCACTCCCTTCATCGCTATTGGCCGGAGGCGTGACCACCGAGAGTGGGACCCGAGCATGGAGCTCACCGTCGGCGAACTCCGGAAGCTTCTCCTTGGCGGCATCAAGAGCCTTGTTCCATGCAGTGGTGGAGGCCTCGCCGTGATTGACGTAAAACTGGTCCGACTCCTAGTAATCCGTCACAGCCTTCCTAGCCCGGAGTTCGGCGGCCTCCGCCGCCTGAAGCGCCGCCTCGACATACCGCCTGCTGGCATCCCTCGCCCTCCTCATGGCTGTAAAGCAATCGGCCAGTTCCATCAACTTCGCCTCAAGGACCCGGTGGGACTCACTTAGGTAGCGGTAGGACTCCCGGCACTTTGAAATGGTGAGATCCGCGGCTTCTGACCGGGCTTTGAGGGCGAGCGACCTCTCCCTCTCTAAACGCAGCTCGAGTCGTAGACCCTGGACCTCCGAAGAAGACTCTTCTGCTGTCCTCGCAACCCGAATAACCCTCTCGGCTTCCATACGAGTAACAAGGGCGCAGTGCTGAAGGACCTGGCGAAAAATGGCAGAGAAACTTAAGGACACCCGAACTAAGAAAAGTTCGCTCGAAGCAACACATGAGGGAGTACATACCTTAACCGCCTCCTGTGCGATAGCCGCCATTTAGGCCTTTAAGGTCCCCCGTGGCATTTGGCCCCCGGCCGACTCCTCCATACCAGCAAGAAGGCTGGCGGCAACGGAAAGCCCCGACGGGACCTTGAACTGGACGTTCCCTTCCTGCATGGGACTCCCCTCCAGAATCTCCGTCGGCGGCTCACGAGAGACCGTCCTCTTCCGCTTAAAAGGAACTCCATCTTCGCCCTCTCCTACATCCCTCGTCTGAGGTTCGAAAACCCGTGTACGCCTTTGGCCGCCACCGGAACAATCGTCAAGAGCTTGTGACAGGGCAGGTGGCCCCGCCGTCGGGGGCATATCCGGCGTAGGGCTCGAATCAGCCGGAGGCACGGCCGCACCACCGTCCCCCTCCAGGACTGAGCGCCGAAGGCACTAAGAGTCTGGGATCGAACCATCTGTCCTGCCCAAAGGGAGAAGAAGCTCGACTCAGAAGGAGAAGAAGCAGAAGGAAGAAGAAGCAAGACATCTAACCTGATGGGAAGAAATCCTCGAGAAGAGAAAACGCCGAGATCCGTCCTAGAGGGGAGAGCGTCGAGCTAACAAGACTCGGAATGAGGGAAATGGGAAGAGAGAGAGACCCCGAATCAGGCCTCCCCTCGATTTATACAGCCGACGTCCTCATCCAATGGAGACGGTCGACTCCCGCCAAAACGGTTCACTGCACTCAACGGCTACGATCGCTCCACCTGTCGCAAGCACATTGGCAGCTTCCCATCAGATGCCAGAAGGCCGCAGCACGTCACATCAGCCAACCAGCACCCGACACGTGGCCCGTTGCTTCACCAAAGAGCACACGATCCGGCACACCCTCTTTAATGCAAAGGATCTCTCCCTGATTCGCTGGCCTCATCCAGAAAAGACAATCAACTGCCCAGAGACATGTCCAACGATATCTTTGGAAAGGAGCTCACCTCGGGTGATCCGGCAAACCACTCTCGACCCGACCCGTCAGCTGGTCCGGACGAGAGTGGGGGGCTAATGATGATACTCGATATCGGTGGTCTCCCAGATCAGGATACGTGGAAGATGACGTGTCCCAGAGCATGCAAGAAAGGACTTACAGTGGCCGACCAGACCACACCTACGCTCTTCTTACTGAGCGAACGCTGGCTCACTTCCGAGCCCCCTGCACAGCTGGCCTCCTCGGCCTTACAACCCGTCTCTGAGCAACCGCAGATCCAAGAAACCTCGGCTCTCCCGCTCGTCCGCGAGCTCTCCCTCCAAGGTTATCTTTCTCGGTCTTATCGACCAACCAACAGCACCGCTTGCAGGCGTAACCGCTATCTCGTGAATTTCGCCATGCACGAGATCTCCGCCGGCCACATCCCACGTTCCACGCCACTACGATCCCCCGTTAACGAGCCTGTCTCGCCATTAACGGGAGGTCCCGCTCATTATGCGGGCGTGACGTCGGGAGTGTAACGGTCGGCGTGATTCTCGCGCTTGCCTCGCCTGCTACCACCGTTATATAAACCCCTCTTCCAGACGGTTCAAGTAAGCCATTTTTACTCTACTAAGCTGTTATTCTGCTCGGATCTCTAGTCCAACTTTACCGTCGGAGGGTCTTCGGTGGTACAACCACCCCGGGACTTCCTTCCAGGTAGCTTGGCAACCACAACCTCAAACCCATTGAGATCCACACATCTCAGGAGCGATAGAATCCAGATCCAATCTCAGTTACCCATCGCCGCCATCAGCAGATCAACGGAAGGCAACATCTGAAGGAGATCTACGCCTCCATCAGGGTTGCTGCGTTTTCTTTATTCATGGAGTTGTTAGGGTTTTCGACCCACAAATGGGTCACTGCTGGAGGTCTAGGAACGGTGCTGCTGACCCTTGCCGGTCATGAGGTACCAACACTTAATGGTCGCATTTTCTCATAGAAAATTATCATATTTTTTTCATTTCTTCTAGACCTATTCAAAATTCGGAAGTGATGAAATAATTACATAACATCCATCAATAATGTATTGTCTGTAACTTGTAGCATGAGTGAAGGGGAGCAGTCCCGTAATCTTGAATATATCCCACTTACATATATTGAGAGGTATTCTATCGATATATGGTGTTAGTGTAAGGTTTTGGCTGGACATTAAATAGCACGACCGTTATAGCAAGTTTTTCTACCTGCGAACAAGGTTGTAAAAAGCGTTAGGCGGAGCTGAACGGTTAGGGCACCGCTTAGCGTATAGCCGTCTAGGCGGTTTTTTTTAACTTTAGTAAAATTATATTACACACACACGCACAAAATGATAAAATAGCAAAAATCAGTGAAAAATTCTAAAAACAATGTAATTAGAAAAAATACTGAATTTATATAGCAACTTTACATTAAATGGAATGCATAGGATCAAAAAATTATAATACATGATATTAGATGAATATATTGATAAATCATAAATTTCTAACTTAAACTTTCAGCTTGCAAATTACATAAATTGTGAAATAAAATTGAAAAGGAGAAGAAAGACATGAGAATTTAACATAAAATGATTTGGACGAAATTTGCCGACGATTCTTTAGAGACTTGAGAGTTGAGCGACGAGAGGAAAGCGCTAACGAGAATACTTTAAGGCTTCTTCGTTCGTATAATTTGAAAATAGATTGAGACATGTATTATATTGTAAAAAGGGTTTCGGGTCAGATATTATTAGAAGAAAACTTTAATCCTAACGCATGAAGCGTATATTATAACCCATTTAAGCACCCACTTTGACGGGAGAGCCTACTTAAGAGCTTAAAATGTCTAGACCGTTTAATGCAACCGCTTAGAGTTAAAGCGGAGTGGTTTGGGACCACTTCCACTTAGGCGGTCAACCGCTTTATAGCGCATTGCATGCGAACTCTTGGAAGCAGATTTCCTTAGATGTGAGCAGGCCTCCTGGGATTTATAACAAGGCCCTCTGGCCCATAAAAATTTGTCACCTAATTAGAAGGTTGACTCATGGAGGCTTGATCTCTATAAGGTTGACCGACACTTACAGGAAAAGTTTATAATGACGCTGATGTTAAATTTTCAAATATTAACAATCAGTAAATTGATGATTGTGATTGTCACTACATAAATAATCTTTAAATGATTTTGTGCAGATATTCACAAACTTTTTATCAAGTATTATGATTCATGCCACCCGCCCATTTATTCCGAATGAACGGATTCAAGCTAAAATTGAGGGCTATGATGTCTCTGGTACAGTTGAGGTTAGTTTTGTTTGCAGTTATATGCTTTGTTCTTGTCATTATAAGCCTTTCTGGTACAATTTTCCCTTAGGCCATTCCCTACTTAAATGCTGCATGCTATTTTTCGGGCAAATAGAAAGTCTGAGCAAATTTGAAGCTAACAGAATTTCCTTCATTTGTTTGTTGAGAAAATTTCTGCTCGAACTCAAGTTTTATTCTCTTTCTTGCAGCATGTTGGTTGGTGGTCTCCAACTATTATAAGGGGTGAGGACCGTGAAGCAGTCTATATTCCTAATCATAAGTTCACAGTTAATGTTGTGAGAAATCTTACCCAAAAGACACATTGGCGTATTAAGACCCATCTTGGCATTGGACACTTGGATGTCAATAAAATTAATGTTCGGATTTTTTTAATGGTCAAATTGATTTTACTTGATCCAGACTGTCTTGATTTATATTCCATGATCATTAGATTCTTCTCTTTTTCCTGGGCAGAACATTGTCACAGATATGAGAAAGGTTTTAGCAAAAAATCCTCTCATAGAACAGTGGAGGCTTCATAGAAGTGTATTTCTGGAAAATACCAATCCAGAGAATCAAGCTCTTTTGGTAAATATTCTTCTTCAGGAATTTAAACACTATCAATTTATCATATAGTTAAAGTCAACCTTTTGCATACTACCATGCCCTATCTATTCTATCATCAAGAGTCAATTTTATTTTCTTTTGGGCCTTTCTCTTTGTAAGGGGGGCAGTAAGTACCACTATACATGTAATTTTGAAATGATAGTTAATTATGGATTTGTTTGTGGGTGAAAGTTATTTGACTGTTGACATTTTCAAGTTGTCAAGAATATGGAGTGCTGATATAGTATGTAATAAAGCTTCTTGATGCCAAGTAATATAGTGTTAAAGCCTTTTGCCATGTGGCAAGAGGTCTGGAGTCCCTCTTGCATCAAGTCACAACCTATCATTAAAAAAAAAAGTTCCGCTTTCGTCGATGCATATTTATAAGATTTGACTTCACCAACATTATATTAAAAAGTATTGTTCTTGTTGAAAACAATTAAAAGGAAAATACTTTATTGGCCTGGGAGAAAAGTAATAGTCCATCCAACTATATATAGGGAGTTATAGATCACCTCTTCTAACAATCATATAATAACTAATCAAACTGATAACTAAATATAATAACTAAATATATTTCCATAACAATATTCATAACACTCCCCGGAAGTTGGAGCTTGGACAGAAGACGAGTGAAAATCGGTCGAGAAAGAGCATTGGTAAGAATATCTGCTAGTTGAGTTGCAGATGAAACATGCTGGAGTGTAACTACTTTATCTGTCATTTTGTCACGAATGAAGTGACAATCTATCTCGATATGTTTTGTCCGCTCATAAAAAACTGGATTCTCAGAATGTGAATTGCGGCCTTGTTATCACAGAAGAGTGTAGTCGGAAAGGAAGAAGGAACTCCAAGATCCCTCAAAAGGGAGGGAAGCCATACCAACTCAGCAACCGTATGCGCCATAGATCTATACTCAACCTCTGCAGAAAAACAAGCAATTACATTTTGCTTAGTTTTCCATGTAACCAAACTTTATCCCAAGAAGAAACAATAGCTACTCGTGGAACGACGATCATCAACGGATCCAGTAAAGTCAGCATCCGCAAAGGCCGTGAGCGACAATATAAATGATAGTTTGTAAAGAAAACCCTGTCCTGGAGAACCTTTGATTTATCTGAAAATATACTCAACTGCCGTAAGATGAGAGGATAAAAGATTCTGCATATATTGACTCACTGTGCTAACGGGGAAGGTAATGTCAGGACGAGTGACGGTAAGATAAATAAGTTTCTCAACTAAGCATTGATATCGGCCTAGGTCAGGTATTGGAGAATCCGAAGGAGAGCGTAATTGAGATAGCTTGATCGAAGAATCCATATGAGTGTTTGCCGGTTTACATCCCAGAAATCCTGTCTCAAATAGAAAATCAAGTGCATACATGTGCTGAGAGAGCTGTAATCTACCAGAATTCCACAATCGTTGTTTATGACTAGAGAAGGCATGCTATTGATATAAGAACAAGCAGGTTAGACTGCAAAATTCCACAATCGTTTAGAGACATGCATATGGAAAACAAGAGAATGAGCTATCTCAAACAAATGTCCGTTCTTTTGCTCAGCAATGCCATTTTGCTGAGAAGTACAAGAACATGAAGTTCGATGCAGTATACCCGGTTCTGACAAAATGCAGTAAACTCCGTGCTTATATACTCTTTAGTATTATGTGAACGAAGAATCTTTACCGGAAAACCAAATTGATTAGTAATCTCAGTTACGAATATTTTAAAGGTAGAAGTTCAGAGCTATTACACAAAAAATACAACCAAGTCATACGTGAATGATCATCGATAAAAGTCACAAAATATCTATAACCAAACACACTAAGAATTTTAAATGGATCCTAAATATCAAAGTGAACTAACGCAAAGGGTAAATCGTTTCTGTTATTAACTGGAGGAAAATAGGAGCGATGATGTTTACCAAGAATACATGATTCACAACTGAACTCGGATAAATCTTGAGAATGCAGCATATTACGTAAAGAAGAAAAAGGAGGATGACCAAGTCGTCAATACCACCAGATAGTAGAAACAGCTGCAGACGTACTGAGAAGATCAATGTAGTACAGTTCATTCTGTTCATGCCCCTGCCAATCTGTTGTTTCGTCAGAAGATCCTGTATAATAAAGTGAGATGGACAAAATGTTACGGAGCAGTTAGAATTATTTGTAAGCTGACGACTAAAAAGAAAGTTTTGTTTTAAAGATGGCACAATTAAAGCATTTTTAGGTGTAAAGATGATGTAAGTGATAGATCGGCAGAGCCAGAGGTGTGGTGTTACCATCATCCATGGAAATCAACTTGTGAGGACTAGAGGCAAGATCAGAAGGCCCATCACGAGACATGTGATGTGAGGCGCCGGAATCAGCGAACCACAAATTAGAATGAAAAAGGAACAATATACGTGATAGAATAGAAAGGTTGGCAGGAGCTACCGAGAGGAGGAGACAACTCAATTGGCCCCACTCAACATTAGATAAAGGTAAATTGCCAACAGAAAAGGAAGATCAGACAGCAGCAATGGGTGTGGATGGCTGGCAGACTGTAGGCGTATTATCAGGATAGCTATGCTTCTTCCAACACCGGTCTTTGCGATTATTAGTGTGCCACAATATGCACAAAAAAGGCCGACACGGTCACGACCACATACATGGGAACGATGACCACGAGCAGTAATAGAGAGACGATCACGCGATGCCCTACGGCCATCAGAGACCGAAGCAGTATCCATAATGAATATGAGAGAGAATAAGGTTGTCTAACATCCAAGCGAGTACAAGCGTAAAGCAGTCAAAGCAAGACGATCAAATAGAGCATCATC
Organism: Agapanthus africanus; assembly: GCA_030015575.1. Classification (NCBI taxonomy): domain Eukaryota; kingdom Viridiplantae; phylum Streptophyta; class Magnoliopsida; order Asparagales; family Amaryllidaceae; genus Agapanthus; species Agapanthus africanus. The sequence goes on from JASDDO010000012.1 coordinate 508,217,633, forward strand.
ATTAACCGAGAGGAGCGGTGAGGACGGTTGCCATGCAGCTGTTGGTGAGGGCTAGGAATAGAGTTCGGGAGGGTTGCGATGGGCATGGAGGAGGTGACATTATTGGAGGAGGGATTTGAAAGTTAATAACTGTTCAATTCTTTGACATCAAATCGCCAAACATTGCTTTGTTATTTGCAGGAGGCGAAAATTCTTTGCTACAATAATCCAAGACTTGAGGAACAACAACAAATCAACTCGAAAACAGCAGGGAATCATTTGAAAACTCACAATAAAATAGTCGAAACAGATCTGGGTCAAGAAACAACAACAAATCGATCGCAGGAGTGGAGAAGACCACAGGCGATCTACTCAAATCGATCACAGGAGAAAAGTACCAGCTAATCGAATCGTCTTCAAGTAAATCTAGATGAAAACCGACTTATGATATGGGGGAACGATGAAAAACTACTCAAATCGGCAAGAGATCCTCAAAGAACATCCAATCGAACACAAGAAGCTCAGATTGAATGCAAATCGATCAAGTCAAGCGTGATTTCCTCATCGATTTCATATCTGGGTCTAGACGAGTTCGATCTAGGTTAAGACGAGTTCGATCTGGGTCGATAAGGTCTGGCGAAGTTCGGCTAGGGATGCTGGTGGTGATCGAAGGCGTTATGGATTCATCCAATAACTCACCGTCAGTGTATTGTCGAGTCTTTAGAGTCCCATACAGATGGTTTTCCCGGTTCAGGTGATATGATGTAGAGACCGTATGTTGATACGTACAAGAGTTTGATTAAATATGTATACTAGCTACACGGACTTTAATTGGACGTTTGATAATAACAATTGGCTTATGTTTAAACCCGATTATTAAATCATATATTGATTTAATAATATACATATATATATATATATAATGCTCACTATTCATTTTCTCTCTCATTGGTTATTCGTATTTTTATACGGATACGTGTATATGTATACGATACATATATCGGGTATTATGTATTTGTACTTCTAGAAGGAGGACACCTCATTATTGCTTTTCTTTTATGAAAATTCAAAGAAAATAAGGTGGCTAGTTTGGTGTAAAGTGAGCATGGATGAGAGGTATGAGCTAGCATTTTAAATTGGAAAATGGTTGTGATATTTTTTCAACGTTGGAAAATAACCCCCAACTTTCTCATTCATTTGATATGGCTCACTCTCTCTCCTCTCCTCCTTCCTGAGTTCTAAGCTCTCTTGAGTGAAAGAGGGAGGGAGTGAAGGTGACTTCAATGTTCGTAGGTGGCGAGGGAAGGAGTGAAAGTGGAGTGGAGGCGGCTGGTGAGAAAAAAAATAGGTTTTTTCTTCTTTTTTTCCCCCTAATTCTTTTCAAAAAATTTCTGCACCGATACCATGAAAACAATTAAGAGGAAAATAATTTACTGGTTTGAAAGAAAAGTAATAGTCCATACAACTATATATAGAGAGTTATAGATCAACTTTCCTAACAATCATATAATAACCAATCAAATTAATAACTAAATATATTTCTATAAAAATATTCATAATAGTTGTTTTCTTAGGCCTCCGGTCTTCGTGTATTAAGGTTAAACTGATATACATTTGTTTCTCTTGGTATTAAGGTTAAATTGATGTTTCATTTTTTTATTCTTGTCTTTCTTGCACATTGTTATATTGCTTAATTATGCTTAACATATTCTCATAGTAAATACGTTGCGGCCTTAACACATCACCGTTTCCGTCTACTGGAATGCGGGACGTGACAAGTTTTGTTGGCGGCCTACGCAGATCAGTTCTGCATGAAGTCTTAAGTAATATATCACAAGAATTATAAAAATCAGCAACTATACATTCCTTAAATTTTTAAACTTCTTGAATCTATCATAACCTTTTCTTTTCTATCAATATGATGGATTCTCCAAAAAATACCAACACTAACGTCAATGGCAACACACCACCGCTTACCTTACCACCTCCTCCTACCGTTGCTGCTCCGATCAATGAACATACGGTGTTTCTAGAAGCCATCAAAAGCCTTCTGGAGGTCCAGCAGTAGCAGACGGCTATTCTTATGAACCGTCCTGAAGTCGAAGCACCTGGAGTAAAGCAATTTCAGGCATTACATCCTAAGAACTTCTCAGAGAAAGAGAGTCCTCTTGAGGCTGAAGAATATGCCCAAAATATCGAGGACGACCTTGCAGCAGCACAGGTACCGGACATAGCTTGTGTTAGATATGTATGCCCTAGAGGCAATTATTATATATGTATACATGTGGATGCTTGGACATATGTATGTACAAGACAATCTTGCTCGATATGATAGTATGCTATTTGGTTTTGTTGGCTATAGTGTCCTCAAGTCAATTATTGGATCGCAGGCACGCGATTGCGATGATTGGGGGATGACCTGTACGGGTAGAACAGTCTTACTCGAGATGATAGTATGCTATCTGGTTTGTCATTATCATCATGTACATGCTTCAGGTGGCATTACAGATCACTATTACATGTTGATAGAGCCCATAGGATTCTTTCTTGACTACCAGCAGTATGATGGCGATCATATACGTGGGAGCTGGGTAGTCTATAAGCACATCCTTAAATGTTCCTAGTCGTGGGAGTTTCGAGACTGGGCATCGATACTGGGAAGCTGCTCGGTGGCCTTGAGAGGAGGGCTTTTAGATCCTTAGCGTAGATAGGTAGGTAGCTACCCGCTAGGAATGGACCGGATAGGGAAGCTGCTCGGCAGTCTCGAGAGGAGGGATTTAGATCCTTAGCGTAGAGGGTAGGCAGCTACCCACTAGGTATGGACCAGGCAGGGAAGCTACTCGGTGGCCTCGAGAGAAGGGCTTTAGACCTTTAGCGTAGATGGGTAGAAAGCTACCCTCTAGAGATGGACTGAGCAGGGAAGCTGCTCGGTGGCCTCGAGAGGAGGGCTTTTAGATCCTTAGCGTAGATGGATGGGAAGCTATCTGCTAGGGATGGACTGGGCAGGGAAGCTGCTCGATGTCCTCGAGAGGAGGGCTTTAGATCCTTAGTGTAGATGGGTAAGAAGCTACCCGCTAGGGATGGACTGGGCAGGGAAGCTGCTCGGTCGCCTCATGAGGAGGGCTATAGATCCTTAGCGTAGATGGGTAGGAAGCTATCTACTACGGATGGAACGGGAAGGGAAGCTGCTCGGTGGCCTCGTGAGGAGGGATTTTGATCCACAACGTTGTTGGGTAGGAAGCTACCCACTGCGGATGGGCTGGTAGGAAATTGCTCGGCGGTCTCGATAGGCAGGCTTTTTATCCACATCATTGTTGGGTAGGAAGCTACCCACTTCGAATAGGCCAGCAGGAAATTGCTCGGCGGCCTCGTGATGAGGGCTTTTGATCCTTAGCGTTGTTGGGCAGGAGGCTACCCGCTAGAGATGGTCCGAGCAGGAAGCTACTCGGCCGCCTCGCGAGGAGGGCTTTCGATCCACAGCGTAAGTTAAGCAGGAAGCTACCCATTGCGGATGAACCAAGCAGGAAGCTACTTGGCCGCCTCATGAGGAGGGCTTTCGATCCACAGCGTAAGTTGGGCAGGAAGCTACCCAGTGCGGATGGACCGAGCAGGAAGCTGCTCGGCTGCCTCGCAAGGAGGGCTTTCGATCCACAGTGTAAGTTGGGCAGGAACCTACCCACTGCGGATGGACCGGGCAAGAAGTTGCCCGGTCTCCTCGTGAGGAGGGCTTTCGATGCACATCGTAAGTTGGGCAGGAAGCTACCCATTGTGGATGGGCCAGCAGGAAATTGCTTGTCGGCCTCATGATGAGGGCTTCGATCCACGGCGTTGTTGGGCAGGAAGCTACCCACTGCGGATAAACCGAGCAGGAAGATGCTCGGCGGCCTCGTGATGAAGGCTTCGATCCACGGCGTTGTTGGGCAGGAAGCTACCCACTGCGGATAAACCGAGCAGGAAGATGCTCGGTCGCCTCGTGAGGAAGGCTTAAGATCCTTAGCGTAGATGGGCAGGATGCTACCCTCTAGGGATGGACCGGGCAGGGAAGCTCTTTTTATCCCCTCGGTATATTTTACACAATTTTTAAAACAAACTTAGGGGTCTCGGAACTAAGAAAAGAAGCAAAAGTTGTGCAAAAGGTCTCCTTTATGAGAGGACATAGTTCAGGAGATTTAGTTCAATGTCGATAAGAATTACATTGTATCAAAAGAAGAGGACACATTTTTTTATTTATACAGCTTGAGCTTTTCAGCGTTGTAAAGCCGGGGGCGACGGTCTCCCCCGCCTTCCCGAACTTGATCCGATGTAACGGCCATGATATGGCCGATCGTTAATTTCCCAGGGGCGATCAGATCTCTTTGTTCTCGTTCTGCCTGCTGTTTGTCCCTTAGGTACTTCGCCAAGTGGCCAGAGCGGATCAACTCCTCAATGTAGTCGTGGATTTGTTTACAGCTCTCGGTCGGGTACCCTTGCGTCCTATGGAAGGCGCAGTAAGGGCCATGGAGATGTTTTCCCGCCTTCTGGATAACTGGCGGGAGCTTAAAGAACCTTTCGCCCTTCGCTTCCTCCAACAGCTCGGTCTGAGAGATGTTAATAGGAGTGTGCTCCTGGAACTTCTGGGAGTAAGGTTTTGATCGGTCGATCCTCTTTTTCTCTTCTCTATCCCTCTTCTTTTGGTCGGCTTGGTCGCCTCTGGGCAGATTTGAGTTCACCTCCGATTCTAGTTGGATCTCCCGCTCGGTCCAAGCTTTTACTTCGGCCATGATCTTAGGTTGCGCTAATGAAAAAGAGCGGAGCCTCACTTTATGTCTAAGACCCGACCTTAGTGCAGTGATAACTGTCTCATCACGGTGCTCGGGGACCTCAAGGAGAGCATTGTAGAAGCGTGTGGCATATCCCTTAAAGGATTCTTTGTCCCCGCTCTTTATGGTGAAGAGGTAATAGACTGTCCTCTTCTGTCGTCTGTTCCCGATGAAGTGATCAAGGAACTGGGTGGCCAGCTCATCAAAGGTCAAGATGGAGCATGGCATGAGTCCTCGGAACCAATCCTGGCCATCCCGGATGAGGGTGGTGGGGAGTGCTCGGCATTGAGCTGCGTCCGAGTTATCTTGGAAGCTCATGCCTACTGTAAATGCGTCCAAGTGATCTTTTGGGTCGGACATCCCGTCAAAGAGCGCCACCTTGGGCGGCTTGTTCTTGGATGAGGCACGTTCGGCCAGCAATTCCTCGGTGAAGGGCTTCATGAGAGAATTTGCGGAATATCTAGCCCCTTTGCCGGATGGATGGCCGTCTCGCCGTATGCCCTCGATCTTCTTTTCGAGGGCCTCGAGTCGGTAGTGGTAACTTGAGGATTCGACACAGTCGGAGTGGCGATTGTCCCCGCTCCTGGTCTGCACAGCGGTGCGGGTTTGATTTCGCTCTATCAGGTGTCTCAAATCCTCGGGCGAGGCCCTTCTCGGGTAGTTTCGGTGCTCATCGTTCGCGTGGTCTCGGTGTGAGTGGGGGCGTCGGTCGTGCCTTGAAGCAGGAGAGCTGACCGACACCTTCTTAGGGGGAGAGAACGCGCGACGAGTATCGGAGCGATGGCCCAGCCTTCCCTGGAACCGCGACATGGAGCTGTCCGGTGCTCAGCGGGTCATGGAATCAATCGCCGCGTATGGGTTAAGGTGGACGGAGTCGGCCCGCCGGCGCTCAGTGGCGCCATGATAGGGGCGAGGTAGATCGAGGACATGAGTATGCCCGTCCTTCCTTTGGCAGGCGTCGTTATCCCGGAAAGGGGGAGCCGCGGTCTGGTGGGTAAGACCCGCCGCTTGAACGCGGACGAGGTCATCGACCGACGATATAAGCCTGTCTACCCGGAGGGATAAGACGTGGATGATATTAAGAGGGGGAGGCGAGCCGCTCCCACCTCCGTTGTGGCGGCTCGTATTCGGATCGTTGCGGTCGTCGCTCGCCATTGGATCGAGAGCGGAAGATCAACTTTTATGGTGGAACAAAAAAAAGAATCTTTCGTTCCCATAGACGACGCCAACTGATGCAGGGTATGATCTCCTTCAGATGCTGTCCTCCGTCGATCTGTAGCGAGCGTTGTTGAGCAGCTGAGATTTGAGTTGAAGGTTGTCTCCTAGAGCGTGTGGATCTCAATGGGCTGAGTTTGAAGTGGAAGCCGAGCTACCTGTAAGTAAGTCCCGGGGTAGGTGACCACCATAGGACCCTCCAACGATCAAGTTAGAGCCATGGAATATTAGCTGAGTAGTGGCTTATTGGAGTTAAATTGCTTTACTTGAGTCGTCTAAGAGGTTTTTTTTATAGTGGTCGCATGGAGCGAGCATGTGCGAGATCTTCGCCGTCAGTTATGCCCATGATGTTACCCCTGCGTGAATGATGGGATCCCTCCATTATTGACAGGATACGCTCATTAATAGGGGATGCGCCAGCGTGGTACGCGGGACGTGGGGCAGGGTTATCTCGCTTTGGTGAGATACGCGGAGCCGTTGCGGAAGCGTTAGGGATCTGCGTTCTCGTTTGATCGGGAGAGCTGGGGAGGCTTAGCTCGGCAGATGGCTCGGAGACGAGCCGGGAGGCCTAGAAAACTCAGCTCTGCAATAGCTCGGAGGCGAGCTGAAGAGGAGGGGTGCAAGTTCAGCTGCTAGATTGCTCGTGGGAAAGAAGTTGAGTCCCCACACTAATTTACCTCGGTAGCCTTAAGGAGTCTAGTGGGCTGTCGCGGGTGACACGTAATTTGCCACGTGTCGTGATCTGAAGAATTCCTACTTACGAGCATCATTAAAACAAAACTGCAAAAATAATAAAAACTCCAAAATAGTGCCACCTCAGCATTACCGTTTAATTTTCCATGCCATCAAAATATGCATAGAGCACAAAACACCTATATTCTTTGTCATAGCATGAGACGTCATTGTTCCCGCCAAAATTTTGGCTCAAAGCTTGCTCCCTTAAAAAATAATAACAATAAAATAAAATTAAAAATAAAGGAAAAACTCCACATGCAAAGCATGTAGGTACTGCCTCAGATAGAATTAAATCTTATGATGGCGCCTCACGTGCTCCTCACGCGGGAGCCAATGTGCAAAGCACAAAAAGAAATCTATTAAATAAGAGTTAAACTCTTAGGAGGCAGCGCCTCACGTGCAAAGCACGAGAGCGCCGGCGCCAAGAGTTAAAAACTCTGAGGCAGCGCCTCACGTGCAAAGCACGAGAGCGCCAACGCCAGAACTAAAAGTTCTCCACCCTTGGATCAAAGTTCCAACGGAGATGATAAATCATCAGAGCACCATTGGATCAAAGATCCAATGGTGATTAAAAATCATCAAGGTGCAGAATTAAATTCTGATTGAGAAAATACTCCTCAAATCTTTCTAAACAAGAAAGATTCTGCTCTGTAAATCAGTGCACTGTTGGATTAAAGATCCAATGGTGATTAAAAATCACCAAGATACAAAATAAGCTCTGTATGGGAAAATATTTTCCCAATCTTTCTAAACAAGAAAGATTGTGCTCTGTAAATCAGAGCACCGTTGGATCAAAGATCCAATGGTGATTAAAAATCACCAAGATACAAAATAAGTTATGTATGGGAAAATATTTTCCCAATCTTGTTAAAAACAAGAAAAATGTCTTCTATAAAATAGAAGTTCTTGGATCAAAGATCCAACGGTGGATAAATTCCCCAAATCAATTAAGAAATCTCTCAATGAGAAATTTCTTTAACTGAACCAATAAATCAGCCTCCCCTATATAAAGGACCCAAGACTTCAAGTCTTGTACGGAAGAACCCCCCATAAACTTCAAGTTCAAAAATACAGAAAACCAGAGAGGAAAACCCCTTGGTAAGAAAAACAAAAAGAGAATTTAATTCTCAAACCAAGTGTTTAACTCTTCTCAAAAAACTTAGTTCTTCCTCTGGTTGAGATCTGCAGAAACAGATCTCCCCAGAAGTTGAGAATTTAATTCTCATCGGGGAGATTCTGTTATGTAGATTCAAACCTAGGGGAAAGAACTAAATTCAAAGAATTTAATTCTTACCAAAAGATATAGGAATTTAATTCCTCTGAAAAAACTAGGGTTTAACCATATAAAAGAATTTAATTCTTATAAAAATAAAAGACCTGAAATTCACAAAACTCAGATCAAGAGCTCCATGCATATTAGTGTTCAATGCTACACAATAAAATCTCACGTGTTCCTACGTGAGCACCTTTGAAGAACAAAAAAGGAAAGGCTAAGATCTAGCCACGTGACCCCACGTGACCCGTGAGAAGTGCTCAGCAATTATAAAAGAGAAAAGGGAATAAACCCTATTTTTGGAGCGCCACGTGACCCCCACGTGACCCCTGAGAAGTGCTCAGCACTTATAAAAGAGAAAAGGGAATAAAACCTATTTTTGGAGCACCACGTGACCCCATGTGACCCGTGAGAAGTACTCAGCACTTATAAAAGAGGAAAGGGAATAAACCTTATTTTTGGGGCGTCTCACGTGATCCCACGTGACTCCCTAACAGTTCTTAGCATTAGAATAAGAGAATAAAAGAGGCAGCGACCAACTCTAAGCGCCTCACATGCCACACGTGAGCGCCACAACTTTCAGTGTTTAACACTGCTATGGCGCCTTGATTGTATGAAAAAGTGTGTAGTAGTTAATCGCAATCAATAACGGTGTCGCGTGTAGCTAGACCGAGATGAGTACGGGTCATCCTCAGGAAAACGTTGAATCTTTTACTCTTACTTTAGATGTGTTGAAAAAGAGAGGAGAGATAAAGAATTTTGTGGAAAGGTTTCTAGATCTACGTTTAAGCAAGAATGCAAAATATATAGATCTAGATTATTTTAGGGATGCAGTTAATATAATAATAGGGCTTGTAGGGTTCGTTAGAATTTAGTAGTTATGGACGATTAATTAAAAGTTACCCTTTTTATCCTTTAATAGATTTAAAACTAGAACGACGGTGATGCGTGTAGATTAGGGTTTCTGGAGGGAAAAGGAATCCCACTCTTAACTCTTATCTCGACACGGAACTCCGTTCATATCTAGCCTTTACCAAAATAATTATTAATTAATCTCTAATCGCGGTCGGAACTAACAAAGAATTGTTAGCGCGCCCGATTAGGATGTTAATGATTCTTTTGATAAAGTTCATAAACTTTATATAACTTAAAAAGGGTTTAGGGATGTTCATCATCCATTATCCTACCCTAATCCTACGAACCCTAACAAGCGGAGAATTACTCGCGCATGTTGGGAAAAGAAGATGAAAAGACAGAGAAGGAAAACATAATGTAAAATGCAAAAGAATTGAATAAAACAACTATCTTTATTAATCAACTTGAACAATCTACACTTTATTCCTTAGAAAATGATTACAAAAACTTGGTTTGCTTCTCGAACTCTTCCAAAGGAGGTAGATGAACAGTTGATGATCAGCCTGGATGCGTGAGCCGTCTTGGACTTCGTGATCTCTTAGGCTTGATGTCTTCTAACTTTAGCCCTCGGTCCTTTATATAGCTCTCAAAGAAGAAAACTAGTTACCATATATGGTGACTTTCTAATATGGTGACTTTTCATGCCTGGATTCTAAGTCCCTGTCGGTATTGATTTTGTGATTCTGGCAGATTTTTGATCCTAACATCTTGAACATCTTGATCTCTTGACCTGAGCTAAATCTTGCACAATATCTCTATGAATAAAGTTAGTATTATTTATTAAATTAGAGAGAGTATCTTAATCACTATATATGGTAATAAATGTTTAAGAAACTTGATTAAGAATATTTAATATGCTATGCACTTTATATGGTAATAAATCTTTAAGAAACATGATTAAGAATATTTAATATGCTATGCACTTTATATGGTAATAAATCTTTATGAAACATGATTAAGAATATTTGATATGCTATGCATCTTTTAATTACTAAAATATTATGCATATATTTTGAAATATTATTCTAACCATTTGTATGATATTATATCTTTTAAGAATTGTGATTAGAGTATTTGATATGATATGCATATTTTCAATTACTAAAATATTATATAAATATAAAATGCCTATATTTTCCTTCATAATATTAATTATAATATATAAACATATGTTAAATAGTAATTTGCAGATAAATCCAAATATGTTTAATTTTTATAATAAACACCTTTTATTATTTAAGAAATGTAAGGAAAATACTTATACCAAATTGCAATATTTTCAACTGAACAAATACCCCCTAACTTAACTTTGATCGTCCCGAGCAAAACTAGTTTAATCAAGAGAAGGAAAAGAAAGGAGAAAACTAAGCACACTTTCGTAGGCAAACACGATTGCACTGGGCATGTGCAACAAGCCGTTAAACCTCTAGGTGTCCCTAATAGGAGGAGTGTTGTCTCCTGAGGGTTTTCAGCAGATTACACCCACAAAATCCAATAACAAAAGAGAGATGGTGAAATTTACATATAAAGATAAGAACTATAAAAGAAAGACTTTGAAAATAAGAGTTTCCAACTACACTAGCTTTTCGGTTGTCATGAGCCCTATCTTAATAATCATGAAAAGATATTGGAAATCACATTATCCCTCAATAAAACATTGTCTTATTCTTCATTCCTAACTTTCGTCCAAACATTGATCATATAACCCTATGTATGTGAATAGAACATCCTTACACTCGGAGAATTCAATTCAAGCTATCATACTCTTGTCCATCTACCTCAGTACTTTTTAACTTGATGAATATTTAGATTTGCTCACACATTTTCATGTGACCGTTAATACTTCTTGAGGTACTAACAGACCGATTACTCGTGTGCTTGCTGATTAGGTGATAGTATTTTCCTCGTCTTGCACCACCTAAGGCTTAGCAGTGACTCCCAGACCAGTTGGCCTTAGGGCACTAGGTGAAGAGACACCCTCGCTATATTTTTTTATTGCTGCCTTGGCGATAATAAAACCAGTGTTCATTTTTCTCTTTTCACCATTTTATATTTTCTTCATTTTTTTCATTTCCTTCATACTTTGGCTTTTAGACAAGAGCATTTCAAGGCATCCTCTACTATCCCGAGTTTCAAGACGTGTGTAAGTGAATATAGTAGGGTATCAACATTCAAATGTTTGGCTTCCAGAATAGAAACTATTTTTCAGACTTATTTTTATCCTCAGATTAGTGATTCCCTTCATCTTACTAACCCTTGGGACAATAGCTCATAACTACTTATTACTAGTTCATTTAAGAAAACTTCTAATTTTCTTGGTTTTCTTAAACTATTCCTATCTTTTGGATGTAATTTTTCACTTTCTACTCTTTTGTTATAAAAGAAAAAAATTTAAAATTGTGGAAAATGTTGTGCTTATGCAAAATATAATGCAAATTGATGCGTAAATAAGCACAAACCTCCCCCAAACCTGTTTACAGCAGTGTCCTCACTGATGTCATCCGTTAAGCTCAAAAACCTGTAGACTTAGGAGGAAATTATTAATGGGGGCAACAATATATGAAAGTGAAAATCCTTCCCCAAAAGTTATTTTTGGCTCACAAATTTGAGGATAAAAGTTATGTTCAAGAGCCAAAATATCCCCCCCCCAAAACTTGAGTTAAACAATTTTAATCTTTTTTAAAATCACACGAGGGGGACAAGGTTATTGGTCAATGCCAAGCTCTGCAAAGACCGATGGTCAACACCAACCATTCAAAAATTTTATTGATGAAGTACCAAGGTTGGTGGAAGAACATGTCACCTTTCGACAAGAAGAAGTGGGGAGGTGATAAGAGGTGTAATGGAAAAGGATTGCGTCTCAATTTGGAGAGACGACACAGTGATAGTAATGATGGATTACTTGCATTATCATGATTGTCTAGAAGAAGGGGTGGAGGTTCAATTTCTTTATCTTGGAGTTGATTCATCTCAACACCCGTGTCTTTTAAAAATGCGAGTTCACCAGCGAAAATTTCCTCAAAGCTTTCATTGATACCCCGAAGAATAATGTCATCAGAAAAAATGGGTTGATTGTCAGACTCTATAAAAAGTTCCTCATCAGCGTTAGATGTTGACCCGGACAACTCGGTGGAAGAGTCCGTGTATGTATAATACATGGTTGGGTCAAATAACAACATATGAAAAGAGTCAGTATCATGAGGTTGATCAAATTCGCTGCTGTCGACATCCATTAATTCGACAGAACACACATGAGCATAGGGTTCGGAGGGTTCACTTCCCAACTTGTAAATGTTAAGCTCAATTGACTTCTTTCCAAAGGATAGCGTCATAGAGCCGTTTCTACAATTGATTACTGTGTTGGAAGTGGCCAAAAAGGGTCGACCGAGTATCACCGGGATTTGATTGCGTGGGTTTGCCACAGGTTGTGTATCTATAACGATAAAGTCCACAGGGAATATGAATTCCCCGACTTTGATTAACACATCCTCTAACTCACCCCTAGGTTGGGTAATAGATCAATCGGCCATCTGAAGAGTGCAATACGCAGGTTTTAACTCTCCGATCCCTAATTGCTCATAAATAGAATACGGAAGCAAGTTAACACTAGCACCTAAATCGAGTAGAGCACGATTGATATTTTTACCCCCAATAGAAATTGAAATTGTAGGACTTCTGGGGTCCTTTCGTTTCTTGGGTAGTTGTTGTGTAAAAGCAGTGCTCACATTACTCGCAAGGAAAACTTTTTTAGGTACTTGAACTTTTCTCTTCCTAGTGCACAACTCTTTTAGGATTTTCGCATATGACGGAACTTGTTGAATAGCATCTAAGAGAGGAATGTTTATGTTAACTTGCTTAAACATTTCCACAATCTTCTCCATTTGCGGGTTAGGTCTGTTAGCCCTTAATCTGTTTGGAAATGGAGCTCGATCAATAAGTTTTGGGTCCAACGTTTGTGGAGAAGACTGTGGGGACGGATTCGATCCAAAAATTGGAGTGGGAATCGACTTAGATAGATTTGGCGAAATGTTCGAGTCTTGGGGAAAACGGAGAATAGGCTCGGATGAAGGTGGGAGACTAGACGAATTAGGGGAAGAAGAAAAAGAAGCTAGGGTATCAATGGTGTCACTAACATCAAATTGCTCACCCACTCGGTTATTCAGAACTCTCCCCGATCTCAACGTAGTAATGGCGTTCACATTATGATTCTGTGAATATCCAGGATTCGGTAGGGGTTGAGATGGGAGTTTCCCTTTCTCTCTCGCACTCATTGCGGCATTTAACTGTGCGAGTTGGTTTTCTATTAATTTAATACTCTCACCATGGGAGGTGGAGTCTTTCTTTATGGTATCAATAGAAGACTTCATCTCAGCCGGCAATTGCATGGAATGTTTCATAAACAAATCCAAAGTTTGTGCAAGTGAAGAGTTATCAGTACCGGCCACTTGTGGTGTAGAAGTGTTGGCCGGATTTTGGAAATTTTTTGACTGAAAGGGGGCTGATTCTGTGGTTGTGGTTGCTGTGGAGGAGGTTTTTGATAATTGCTTTGTTGGTTTTGATTCCAAGAAAAATTAGGATGATTCCTCCATCCTTGATTGTACGTGGAAGAATAAGGGTCGTTTCTAGGTCGCTGCTGAAAAGCAGCATTAGTTTGAATCGATGCATTCATAGGACATTCTTCCGTTAAGTGTGAAGGATCCGAATAGCAACTACAGATGGTCTTAGGAAGCGTGACCTGATTTAGAGAGAATGATGGGAGTTTGTTCTCAATAGCATCGAGTTTCTTCTGCATCACTGCTATTTCGGCTTTTACTGCGATGGAAATATCGAGCTGGTGAATACCTCCCCTAGATGAAGGTGGTCTTACGCTTTCCCACTGCAAAGTGTGTTCAGCAAAGTCTTCCAGATATTTCCAAGCTTCATCGTTGTCTTTAGACATGAAATTGCATTGACATATTGTTTCAAGTATCTGCTTTGTCGCTGGATTAATGCCCTCATATATTATTCGACATAAATCCCATCTTTGTATTCCATGATGAGGACATTGGACAAGCAGATCCTTGAAACATTCAAAGCACTTCCAAAATGGTTCATTGGGAAGCTGGGTGAACTGGTTGATCTCGCTCCTAACACGGGCGGTCTTATGGTTTGGATAAAACTTCTTAAGAAATGCTATTACGAATTCATCCCAATTAGTGATAGAGTGTGCGGTAGTATTATAAAGCCATTTTTCTGCCAAGTCGCACAGTGTGAATGGGAGAAGACGCAAGCGCATAGCATCGACAGTCAACTGTGAAGTACCCATCATTATGCATACGTTCTCGAATTTGGTGATGAAAACGTATGCGTCTTCCGACTCAAGCCCATGAAATTTGGGCAGCAGATTGATGTAGTGGGGTTTAATTTCGAAATTATCCCCGTTAGCTGATGGAAAAGATAGACAAGTGGGAAGAGGACCACGGATAGGATAGCATCTCTCTTGGAGAGAGATGCGCGGTGGATTCTGTGCACCTACGGGCGGTGGCAGCGTGGTGTTATATTCTGATGGAGTGCTGTCCATCTCGGTCGTGGTGTGTGGTGGGGAAAAAGAAGATGAAGAAGCACCGACCTTGGAGTCGATAGCAGGAACGCGGACAAGACGGGCACTAGGATCCCGTGTCCAGCCGAGCATGCACTAAGAGGGTTTAGTGCATGTGGCAGCGTGTGTGTGATTTTAAAATTGGTTTGTTTTGAAAAAAAGTGGGACACAAGACAAATTACTCTAAAATGCACAAGCAACCCTAGAACCAAGGTCACCTAGGTCAAGTCTCTAGACCGCTCCTAGACTTCCAAAGGACAAGCCGCAGGATCAATTCTCTGCCGCCTCTGTACTACCCTTGTAGCCAGGTAAGTGCCAGGTAAGTGGGAAGGAACCACAGTAGTGTGCCTAATTAAAAACCACTAGCCTTTGACACACATGCCTAGGCACTACAAAAGTAATGCGGATAAGCGATAGATTACCCACGACCTTCCTCTGTCCTTATTGAGCGCGACAATCCTTAGAGTCTGGTCTAGATATTTTTTAAATTAATGAAGGGTTGATCTAGATGCTCGGTTTGTGATTTGTGGGGCTTAGGAAAGGTGATGAAATCCCCAACTAATCTTGATTTGGTCTTTGCCCCTTAAAGTCCGTATTAAAATATGCAAAACAAAACCAATCATAAAACTTTTGCAAAAAGATTTTTTGAGCGGCGATATTTTGCAAAGAATCCTGCAGAAAAGAGATTTTATTGGATTTGAGAGAAGAGAGGAAGAGGTTAGAATCTTACCAGAGAAGACTAAAGCCCTAGATCCTCAGTTGTGCCGCGTTTCTGCCGTGGATGTGCACCTTCTGCTGCGGTTCCGCCGCCTACTTGAGGGACCAGGTGATGGGTTTTGCTATGTGGCCTCCTGTACTCTTCTGGATCTTGATGAATGTCTCTATCTCTCTGTATCCTTAAGTATGTGACTCCAGATTTCCTCGCAAAATTCACACAATAATCGTTAAATATACAATTTGCAGTTTTGTTTTATTTATGATATTGATCGTATAAGAATTCAACACAAATAGTAAGAATAAAAATTTACGCGCGTATCCCCGGCAACGGCGCCATTTGATTGTATGAAAAAGTGTGTAGTAGTTAACCGCAATCAATAACGGTGTCGCGTGTAGCTAGACCGAGATGAGTACGGGTCGTCCTCAGGGAAACGTTGAATCTTTTACTCTTACTTTAGATGTGTTGAAAAAGAGAGGAGGGATAAAGAATTTTGTGGAAATGTTTCTAGATCTACGTTTAAGAAAGAATGCAAAATATATATATCTAGATTATTTTAGGGATGCGGTTAATATAATAATAGGGCTTGTAGGGTTCGTTAGAATTTAGTAGTTATGGACGATTAATTAAAAGTTATCCTTTTTATCCTTTAATAGATTTAAAACTAGAACGACGGTGATGCGTGTAGATTAGGGTTTCTGGAGGGAAAATGAATCCCACTCTTAACCCTTATCTCGACACGGAACTCCGTTCATATCTAGCCTTTACCAAAACAATTATTAATCTAATCTCTAATCGCGGTCGGAACTAACAAAGAATTGTTAGCGCGTCCGATTAGGATGTTAATGATTCTTTTGATAACGTTCATAAACTTTATAGGACTTAAAAAGGGTTTAGGGATGTTCATCATCCATTAGCCTACCCTAATCCTACGAACCCTAACAAGCAGAGAATTACTCACGCATGTTGGGAAAAGAAGATGAAAAAACAGAGAGGGAAAACATAATGTAAAATGCAAAAGAATTAAATAAAACAACTACCTTTATTAATCAACTTGAACAATCTACACTTTATTCCTTAGAAAATGATTACAAAAACTTGGTTTTCTTCTCGAACTCTTCCGAAGGAGGTAGATGAACAGTTGATGATCAGCCTGGATGCGTGAGCCGTCTTGGACTTCGTGATCTCTTAGGCTTGATGTCTTCTAACTTTAGCCCTCGGTCCTTTATATAGCTCTCAAAGAAGAAAAACTAGTTACCATATATGGTGACTTCCTAATATGGTGACTTTCCATGCCTGGATTCTGAGTCCATGTCAGTATTGATTTTATGATTTTGGCAGATTTTTGATCCTGACATCTTGAACATCTTGATCTCTTGACCTGAGCTAAATCTTGCACAATATCTCTATGAATAATGTTAGTATTATTTATTAAATTAGAGAGAGTATCTTAATCACTATATATGGTAATAAATGTTTAAGAAACTTGATTAAGAATATTTAATATGCTATGCACTTTATATGGTAATAAATCTGTAAGAAACATGATTAAGAATATTTAATATGCTATGCACTTTATATGGTAATAAATCTTTAAGAAACATGATTAAGAATATTTGATATGTTATGCATCTTTTAATTACTAAAATATTATGCATATATTTTGAAATATTATTCTAACCATTTGTATGATATTATATTTTTTAAGAATTGTGATTAGAATATTTGATATGATATGCATATTTTCAATTACCAAAATATTATATAAATATAAAATGCCTATATTTTCCTTCATAATATTAATTATAATATATAAACATATGGTAAATAGTATTTTGCAGATAAATCCAAATATGTTTAATATTTATAATAAACACCTTTTATTATTTAAGAAATGTAAGGAAAATACTTATACTAAAGTGCAATATTTTCAACTGAACACGCCTCACGTGCCACATGTGAGCATCCCAAACCTCAGTGTTTAACACTGCCTTAGAATATCACGTGGAAGCACGTGGGCACTGAGCGTACACTAGTGTTTAACACTATAAGAGGCCAACTTCAACCCCAGATTGCCTAAGTCTTTCCTGAGATTAAATATCTAAATAACCCGAGCCTCCATGCTCATGACCGCTGATTCTTCAATCTGAAATCTGGTTCAAGGGTACATCTCTCCACACCTTTGATACATGTCGTTGTAATTTCTCAACGTCTTCAGAGAGGTGGTGGGTCCCAACAACCAACAAGCTTAAACCAACTATGGACCGTAATGTCCTTAAACTAAACCCTCAGCTCAAAAATGGTGATCTGTGGACCGCAATGTCCCTAAACTAAATTCCATGGACTATGATGTCCTTAAACCTCTTTGGACTATGATGTCCTTAAACATGGACTATGATGTCCTTAAACCCAATGGACCGCGATGTACCTAAACTAAATGGACCATGATGTGCTTAAACTCCATGGACTATGATGTCCTTAAACCCAATAGACCGCAACGTCCCTAAACTAAATGATAGAGCCCAAATGCTCTTTCGTTGGATCTAAATGATCCCAAAATCCTGTTGAGTAGATCTTAGTCTAGAATTGGGCTCACGTATCCTCAACAACCATTTAAGTTGATCTTAATCTCAAATGAGATTAACAAGCCTTAAATCAAACAAACCAAAATTGAAGAAAATACGGATTTGGACTAATCCCCGCCCTACGGGCGACAACATAAATTAGTCTCCGTATACAATCCACGGGCAACTGAAAATTAAAAAAACACACACGACATGAAGTGAACATCTGGAGCAGGAGAAAGTGGTTATCGCTACGCGGTAACGTAATTAACTACAGGGGCTTGCGCCTGCAGGGAAGAGCGTCCCCACAATCAAAAACCGTTTGCAAACGAAGGGGAATCTGACGAAATCTGCTACAACGGCCGCATTTGTCCAAACCTCCGATACACGATGCCATAAATCAACTTGGTATCTTTGGAGAGGTTGTCAGATAAAACCAAATAGCATCTGCCCCCAAAATTTAGGCCAGACGTCCCAGCGTTCGGTCGTGTCTTTCGGCGGTGAACAGATTCTGGCACGCCCGGTGGGACCTTTTCCTCTTTCCACTCCACACTTCGTGTGTCGTGCTCGCGAACGAATCGTGGTTTAATATGGTTGTCCCTGGATTCGAGGTACTAACATTTGGTGTCTTGCTCCACGCAGAAAAGGAGAAGATCAATGGCTTCCAGCTGCACCAACTGCAACAACAACTCCCGCTCCGCCCCGTCTGGAGGAGTAATTTACGGGCCCCAAGCGGCCCCCATCTTCGCAATGCCGGTGGACCACGTGATAAAGGCCACCACTGGGTTGTTCTTCGGGACCATGCTCCCGCTAATGAGCTTCAACACTCCAGTGCCGTCACAGGAAGCTCCAAAGAATTCGGTCTTCGATCGGTTTACAACTACCACGGCGCCTCTCAATGGGTCGTCCAATTCCAACGTTTCAGTCTTCAACCGGCTGAGCCAAAGCTCCAGTGGGCCTGCAAAGAGGCTCACAATACCGGAGAAGGCTATCCCAACTCTTGTTGCAGACGAAGTCGTCCAGACTGCTTCACCTATCCAAAAGTCAGTTTTCGACATATTGGACGTTTCTTCTCGGCGGACGTCGGTCTTCGATAGCTTGACACCAACAGCAACCCTTCACCAGAACATGGGGCATGATGAAGCCACCCCGTAACTGAGCCAGTACCATATGCAAGACATGCTCGATGTCGCCACTGACGCTGAGTGAGGAAAACTGGGGCAGCTCTCCCTCTGGATTGACTCCACCAGCTCCAATGGTGGAAATTCATGCTGCTGTTCCAACTGGGAACAACTTTAAGCCGCTCAGGAGGGTGCGCAAGAACTCTCTAATTGCCGTACTAAAAAGGTCTCCTCCACTCACTGAAAATGTTATTAAGGCGAAGCCGGAGCAGCCTCCTCAGCGGCTGTCCTCTAAAGTCCACAGGGGCTGGCGAAGAGTCTAAGATTCTGTAATCGAAAAAGACTACTCCCGCCGACAGAAGAAAATGAAGGTTTGGCAAGAGGAGGACCATCTCACCGCCGTCGTACCATGGAAAGCATCGGTTGCAACAGCCCCCTCAACTTCGACCGTTCATAAAAGGAGAAGGCCGGAGAAAATCCCTGTGTCTGCGACAAATCTCAAAGGCGCTGAATCCAAATGCCCCAAGTCTGGGGGCATGGTAGTGCACACCATTTACATGGATTCTGGAAAAGAGGAAAGACATACTTCTACGGGTCATCGACCACTTACGCGGTCTGTGACGAAAACTCAGGAGTAGCAACAAAAGCTCTAGGTGATGCTGACAAAGATGGCCGCACTCACTGGACAGAAGGAAAGCCTGGAAGTATCGTCGGATCAGCGCCAGGAGAAGGAAACCGATGCCGAGTTCCTCCGAAGGATGCTCAAGAAAAAAGATAAAGAAGCAGCTGAACAAGCGGCTAACATAAAACAAATGGCGCTCCTGTTCCAAGATATGGTGGGGATGATGATCCAGCCGGACCCTCCAGCCGAAGATCCCCCAATAATCATTGAAGACGACAGAGGGGAGACATCAAACCCTCTTCTGGCTTTATCAGCAGTCAGGAAAGAGACGATCTTGAAAGCTGCGCTTGATGACTACATAGCTCAGCAAATACGAGCTTATCAGGCAAATGAAGCTACTGGACAAATCGTCAAAACTGGGTGACCCTATCCAAGCTGATACGATCAAATTAAGCACTCGCCGGTATACACGATCCCTAAATTTCATGTGTATAAGGGGACAAGCAACCCCCATCAGCACGTTGCTCAGTTCAGGGCTCTATGCGGCAATACTGGAGGTGACAACAAACTGCTGTTTCGCCAGTTCGGCGGCAGCCTAGCGGAGACAGCTTTTGAATGGTACTCGTCGACGCTATTTCACCGATCGATGGTTGGAATGCTCTCCTTGAAATCGAATTAACAACCTTTTCATTATTCTGTTTCCTTTCTTGCTTTTCTCTCCCTCTCCCTCAATCGACGAGGAAAAATAACCTAATTCCTCTTTTCTTCCCCCTTTCTAACCCTAACCCCAGCCTCAATCGAGGCCGATAATGGCCGTTGGAGCTTCCCTGCAGCTGCCGCCCTACGAATCGGGCGCTCTGAGGATCTACAGCGGCCGTAGCAACCGATTTGAGGTAAAGATTAGCGATGTTATGAGGACATCGATCGATTTTCTTTACTGTCTATTTGTTTTTATTTCTGTTTCCTTTGAATTTTTTGAAGAGTTGTGAAGCGAAGTGCTGGCGCCATTTGCATTTTTCTAGGGTTTCCTCGCTGTCGTCGAGCTCTCTGGTATGCTATCTTTTCTCTCGATGATTATTCTGATGAAATGTTTGAGCTAAGTCTAATTGTGTCTTTCAGTTAATTTAATTTAGCTAAAGCTTGAAATAGAGATGTAGAATTTTAATGCAGTTCATTGAATGAGGTGTAACACATTCGATCATCATTGTTGATTCGGATATCCGCTATTGACTAATTTTCTTGATAGAAATTGGTTGTTATATGCTATATAATATAGAAAACACCAAACTGACACAAACTGGATATTAATTACCTCGATCATCTAAGCCTTTTGACAGCTAAATGGGTTCAGTTACGATGAAAGGCTTCATAATGGTTTTAACAAAGTTTCACTTAGTTCCCAATTACTGGGCAGGGAAACTATGGACAAGAGACGGGTTGCCGTGATCCTAAGTGACCGGGCATATTTGGAGATTCACTGTGATGATGATCACAAGTGGTGTCTTCTTGGATTACGACACATGGCAGATGACGTGTCCCGAAGGCTACGGAGGTGGGATAAATGAGTTGCATTGTGAGGATTCCTCGGGACTTCGTCTCGGGGAACATGTCCGACGTTCCAGAAGACCTCCATGAATGCATTCCGCCTTCACCTGGGAATCTACCAACAGCTCGCCTCTAAGCTATCTCAGTCTCCTTGCTTGTCTTCAAACATCCGACGTGCTGAGATTCCTCGGTCTCCTTGCTCGTTTCCGAGCATCCGACGTGCCGAGCTTCCTTGGTCTCCTTGATCGTTTCTGAGCATCCGACGTGCCGAGCTTCCTCGGCCTCTAGGCTCGTCTCCGAGCCTCCGACGTGTCGAGCTTCCTCGGCCTCCAGGCTCGTCTCCGAGCCTCCGACGTGCCGAGCTTCCTCGGCCTCCCCCGATCTACCGGGAGCGCAGATCCCATGCGCCCCGCAACGGCTCTGCGTATATCACCAGGGCGAGATAGCCGCCTCCCCACAATCCGCATCTCATGCTAGCACATCCCTTCATTAATAGGCGCATTCCGCCATTCAAAGCGAGGATAACACTGGGGCGTAATTGACAGCGGTGATCTCGTGCCCGCTCGCTCCACGCGACCCCTATATAAACCCCTCTCTCAGAGGACTCTGGGTTCTCAAATTATCTCCATACGCCGCTACTCTGCTCCTATTCCTCGGCTCTAACTTGATCGTCGGAGAGTCCTACGGTGGTCACCCACCCCGGGACTTCTTTGCAGGTAGCTCGGCGTCCAACACCAACCCATTGTGATCCACATTCAACAACTCCATAACCAATTCACAGCCATCCAAGACAGCCATCGCAGGATCGACGGAGGACAACATCTGAAGGAGATCCAAAACTCCATCAGTTGGCGCCGTCTGTGAGAACGAAAGACTTATTTTGTTTCACCCAAAAAGTTGATCTTCCGCTCTTGATCCAATGGCGAGCGATGAACACAGCAATCCAAACACGAGCCGTCATAACGGAGGCCGGAGCGGCTCGCCTCTCCCTCCTAATGCTATTCACGCCTTGCCCGTCCGGATAGACCGGCTCACGACGCTGGTAGATGCCCTCGTCCACGTTCAAGCAATGGGCCCTAACTACTAGATCACGGCTCCGCCTTCCCGGGATAACGACATCCGCCGAAGGACGGACGGGTACACTCAAGCCCCCGATCTACCTCACCCTCGTCACAACGCCACTGAGCACCGGCGGGCCGACTCTGGCCACCTTAACCCACATGCGGTGACTGATTCCATGACCCGCTGGGCGCTGGACAGATCCACGCCATGGTCCCAAGGATGATTGGGCCGTTTCCCCAATGCCCGTCGCGCGTTCTCTCCTTTGAGGAGGTGTCGGTCAGCTCGCCTGCTTCCAGGCATGACCGACACTTCCACTCTCGTCGGGATCACGGGAACGACGAGCGCAGGGACCATTCGAGAAGGGCCTCGTTCGGGGATCTGAGACAACTGATAGAGCAGAATCAAAGCTACACCCTGGCGAAGACCCGATGCGGGGATAACCACCACTCTGACTATGCGGAATCCTCGGGTTACCACCACCGACTCGAGGCATTCGAAAAGAATATCGAGGGTATAAGACGAAACGGCCATCCATTTGGTGAAGGGGCTAGGTATTCTGCGGATCATCTCACGAAGCCCTTCACCGAGGAATTGCTGGCCGAACGTGTCTCATCCAAGAACAAGCCGCCCAAGGTGGAGCTCTTTGACGGGAAGTTCAACCCAAAAGATTACTTGGACGCATTTACAGTGGGCATGCGCTTCCAAGATAACTCGGACGCAGCCCAATGCCGCACTTTTCCCACCACCCTAATCCGGGCAGGTCGGGACTAGTTCTGAGGACTTACACCATGCTCTATCTCGACCTTCGACGAGCTGGCCTCCCAATTCCTCGGTCACTTCGTCGGGAATCGATGGCAGAAGAAGATGGTTGACTATCTGTTCACCATCAAGAGCGAAGACAAAGAATCCTTCAAAGGATATGTCACCCGCTTCTACAACGCGCTCCTCGAGGTCCCCGAGCACCGTGATGAAACGGTCATCACCGTGCTGAGGTCGGGTCTTAGGCACAAAGAGTGGCTTCACTCTTTTTCATTAGCGCAACCTAAGACTACGGCCGAGATAAAAGCCTGGACCGAGCGGGAGATCAAACTCGAGTCTGAAGTGAGCTCAAATCTATCTAGAGACAACCAAACTGACCAAAAGAAATGGGCATAGAGGAGAAGAACAAGGTCGACCATCCGAATCCTTACTCATGACTACATCGAGGAGTTGATCCGTTCCGGCCACCTGGCGAAGTACTTGTGGGACAAGCGGCAGACAAAGCGGAAGCAAGAGAATCAGCTCCCTCTTGGGGAGTTAACGATCGGCCAAATCATGGTCATTACCTCGGATCCTGCTCGGGAAGCCGGCGGAAACCACCGCCTCCTCCCGGTCGAGAAAGTAGGCGTTCCACCCCAGAAGAAGGGTAGGAAAGATGAGCCTATCATCTTCACCGATGAAGACCTCTACGGTAAATCCTTGCCTCACAACGACTCACTCGTAATAATGGCCAGAGTCCATCATTACGAGGTCCAGAGGATTTTGGTCGACTCAGAGAGCTCGGCGGATATCATGTTCCATGATTGCTTCCAGCTTAAGGGGTTAGGACCATCCGACCTGCGACCTACCTCCCATGTACTCTCGGGGTTCACCAATCACTCCATCCCTGCCAAGAGATTGGTCACCCTTCTACTCAACATTGGGGATGCGGGATATACACGGACTGTACCTATGGATTTTCTCATCGCCAAAGTCCTTTCGTCCTACAACATTCTCCTCGGACGTCCGACCTTAAACGCTCTCCGAGCCCAGATCTCAACTTATCACCTTGCGATCAAGTTTCCTTCAGATCAAGGGGGAATAGGCCGGGCACACGGAGACCAGCAAACCGCTAGGATTTGCCTCACCTCGACGTACACTGCCGGAGATCAAAGCGACGATTTTGAGGACATACCTGACTTACAGGGGTCTTTAGATACGCGCAACGACAAAATGGAAGTCAGAGGCGCCCCAGTAGAAGCATTAACGGAAGTACCACTCGAAGAAGGGGTCAACGACCGAACAGTCCAGATCGTCTCTCTACTGACTAGGGATCGCCGTGAAGAACTGATCCACTTCCTCCAAGATAATTCAGACGTTTTTGCTTGGACGCCGACGGACATGCCCAGAATTGACCCTAGAGTGATATCCCACAAGCTCAGGGTCGATCCGAAAGCAAAGCCCGTCTGACAAAAGAAAAGAAGTTTTGCGCCGGCTAAGCAAAAGGCGATAGAAGACGAAGTGGATCGACTGCTCGCCGCTAACTTTATCAGTAATCTGGACTACTCTGGTAGGCTTGCAAATGTAGTCATGGTCAAGAAGGCGAACGGGAAATGGAGGAAGTGCGTTGATTTCACGGACTTAAACAAGGCCTGCCCTAAAGATAACTATCCCATCTCTCGGATAGACCAGCTTGTAGACAGCTCGGCAAGCCATGAACTATTGAGCTTCATGGACGCCTTCTCGGGTTACAATCAGATCAGGATGAACCCGGACGACGAAAAACTGACCGCCTTTACCACTGACCGGAGGGTATACTGCTACAAGATGATGCCCTTCGGACTTAAGAATGCTCAGGGCTATGATTTTCCCCGGCCTTACAACGCTGAAAAGCTCAAGTTGTACAAATTAAAAAAATGTATTTGTACCCTCTTTCTGAAATAAATAAAATTGTTCCTGTTGGCATTTAGTTAAAGTTTAAAAATTGTATGAGAAGAGAAAAAGAAGACAACAGCCTAGTGCCAAAAACAAACTTTATTGATAAAAAGGTATTATAGGCTCCCCAGCCTTACAATAATTACGATAGAGGGGGCGGGGATCAAGAAAGCACTGTTGATGGTATTCCGAGCAGATCTCCTGCTTCCTTCGCCCGCTCCCTTCGCTCGCTCTCTCTGACAGTGCCCATGGACCCTAGATGCCACGGAAGCATCGAGGGCCTAATCTGACAGGCAAGAAGCAACGATCTGCCTTTTCTGGAAACACTCCAGAAGAAGACCCACCGATCGCTCCCGCCTGCTCTGTGAGATCAGGCCGAGCTGGTAGAGTGAGTGCAACTTTTCAATCATTTCATCCCTCAGCTGTGGAGACAGGGTATTGTGCAGACCCGGGGACATCCTCCAGATTGTGTAAATGAGCAGTTGGAGGAGAGGAGATCGCTGGGGAAGTAGGCGTCCAAAGTTGCCCTCCACGCGGTCTTTCACTGCCTTGTACATCTATTCGGAGCGATCGAGACTATAAAGATACACATCATCACGAGAAATGATCTCCCTGATGAGCACACACAGACGCCCGGCCATCTTCAGAAACACAAGGCTAGAAAGAAGCCAACATACTTTCGCTACTTATAGCCTCAACAAAATCTTCCAACGGCCGGAAGTTTACTCGCGAAGAGACGCGAATCGTGGGGCGTCTCAATTTCCCGATACGGAACGGCCATATGTCGGCCATGCCTGTCTTCAAGGGTAGACATGCGGCCCACGGAAGGTTGAACGATGCCCTCACTCCGGCCAATGCGGCCCGCGGAAGTTTGAACGACATCCAGCGAGGGCTTAGGGGAAACTCGAGAGCCCTTCTCGTGAGGTCGCCGGGTAGCTTCCTGCTCGGTGCATCCGCAGCGGGTAGCTTCCTGCCCGGTGCATCCGCAGTGGGTAGCTTCCTGCCCGGTCCATCTCTAGCGGGTAGCTTCCTACCCATCTACGCTAAGGATCTAATGCCATCATTGCGAGACCACCGAGCAGCTTCCTGCCCGGTCCATCCCTAGAGGGTAGCTTCTTATCCATCTACGCTAAGAATCTGAAGCCCTCTTGACGAAGCCACGGAGTAGCTTCTCTGCCCGGTCCACCCTTAGCAGGTAGTTTCCTATCCATTTACGCTAAGAATCTAAATCCTCCTTAACAAGGCCACCGAGCTGCTTCCCTGTCCGGTCCATCCCTGACAGGTAGTTTCCAACCCATCTACGCTAAGGATCTGAAGCCCTCATTGCGAGGCCACCGAGAAGCTTCCTGCCCGGTCCATCCTTAGCGGGTACCTTCCTACCCATCTACGCTAAGGATCTCAAGCCCTCATTGCGAGGCCACCAAACAGCTTCCTGCCCGGTGCATCCCTAGCGGGTAGCTTCCTATCTATCTACGCTAAGGATCTCAAGCCCTTATTGTGAGGCCACTGAGCAGCTTCCTGCCCGGTCCATCCCTAGCGGGTAGCTTCCTACCCATCTACGCTAACGATCTCAAGCCCTCATTGCGAGGGCCACCGTGCAGCTTCCTGCCCGGTCCATCCCTAGCGGGTAGCTTCCTACCCATCTACGCTAGGGATCTCAAGCCCTCATTGCGAGGGCCACCGAGCAGCTTCCTGCCCAGTCCATCCCTAGTGGGTAGCTTCCTACCCATCTACGTTAAGAATCTGAAGCCCTTATTACGAGGCCACCGATCAGCTTCCTGCCCGGTCCATCCCTAGTGGGTAACTTCCTAACCATCTACGTTAAGGATCTGAAGCCCTCTTAACGAGGCCACCGCGCAGCTTTCCTACCCGGTCCATCCCTAGCGGATAGTTTCATATCCAATAACGCTAAGGACCTAAAGCCCTCTTAGCGAGGCCACCGAGCTTCCTCCCTACCCAGTCCACCCCTAGCGGGTAGTTTCCTACCCAACCACGCTAAGGATATGAAGTCCTCTTAACTAGGCCACCGAGCAGCCTCCCTGCCCGGTCCACCCGTAGCGGGTAGTTTCCTACCCAATCACGCTAAAGATCTGATGCCCTTGTTGCGAGGCCACCGAGCAGCTTCCCTGCCCGGTCCATCCCTAGCGGGTAGCTTCCTGTCCAACAACGCTAAGAATCTGAAGCCCTCTTAACAATGCCATTGAGCAGCTTTCCTTCCCGGTCCATCCCTAGCGGGTAGCTTCCTACCCATCAACGCTAAGGATCTAAATCCCTCTTAACGAGGCCACCGAGCAGCTTCCCTGTCCGGTCCATCCTTAGCGGGTAGCTTCCTACTCAACAACGCTAAGAATCTAAAGCTCTCTTAACGAGGCCACCGAGCAGCTTCCCTGCCCGTTCCATCCCTAGCAGGTAGTTTCCTTTCTATCTACGCTAAGGCTCTAAAACCCTCTTAACGAGGCCACTGAGCAGCTTTCCTGTCCGGTCCATCCATAGCGGGTAGCTTCTTACCCAACAATGCTAAGGACCTAAAGCCCTCATTGCAAGGCCACCGAGCAGCTTCCTGCCCTGTCCATCCCTAGCGGATAGCTTCCTACCCAACAACGCTAAGGATCTAAAGCCCTCTTAACGAGGCCACCGAGCGGCTTCCCTACCCGGTCCATCCATAGCAGGTTGCTTCCTACCCAACAACGCTAAGGACCTAAAGCCTTCATTGCAAGGCCACCGAGCAGCTTCCTGCCCGATCCATTCCTAGCGGGTAGCTTCCCACCCAACAACGTTGAGGATCTAAAGCTCTCGTTGTGAGGCCACCAAGCAGCTTCCTGCCCGGTCCGTCCCTAGCGGGTAGCTTTCTATCCATCAACGCTAAGGATCTAAAGCCCTCACCAAGAAGCCACCGAGCATACTCCTGTTCAGCTCGACCGTATGGGGTAGGTTCCTGCCCTAAGAAAAGATAGATCCAACGCCCTCGCCGAGGAAAAATCACAGATGATCCGATCTAAAAGGAAGGAGTGCCGAGTAATCTTCGACAACGAAAGCAAATTATGGCGGAAGTGTTAGCCTTAGAAGGGTCCCCCCTATTTATACACCCCAAAGAAAGTATCTGACGGCCCAGATCGACTCTCGCTAAAACGAAATGTCGTGCCTGCCAGCTGTCAGAGCTCCACGTGTCGATCAGCCATTAGGGACTTCCCTTCGGTTGCAGGTGACAAGCGACAGCCTGTCGCGTCCGCCAACTGATGCCCGACACGCGACCCGTATCCCAATAGGCGACCGACTGAAACGGTGCCCCCTCTTTAAAGCACGATCATTTCATTTGATCTACTGACGCCATCGGGGATACGCGCGAAGATTCAGGCGCGCGATGAGGCGACATGTGGGCCCAAAAGATCGAAATGACGTGACCTCGAAACGCCGTGCCGTTCCCAGGAGATCCGCCTTACGATTCCTTGGCGCCAAATTGAGCAGAAGAAAGACCGAGCAGACCACTATCGATCCGACCCTTGGATAGATCGGAACAAAAGTAGGGGGATAATGATGATGCTTACAAGTAGTGTCTCTTCGGATTACGACACGTGGCGGATGATGTGTCCCAAAGGCTACGAAGGTGGGATAAACGAGTTGCATTGTGAGGATTCCTCAGGACTTCGTCTAGGGGAACATGTCGGACTTTCCAGGAGACCTCCCTGAATGAATTCCGCCTTCACCTAGTAATCTACCAACAGCTCGCCTCTGATCTATTTCAGTCTCCTTGCTCGTCTCCGAGCATCCGACGTACCGAGCTTCTTCGGTCTCCTTGCTTGTCTCCGAGCATCCGACGTATAGATCTTCCCCTGGCTCCAGGCTCGTCTCCGAGCCTCCGAAGTGCTGAGCTTCCTCGGCCTCCAGGCTCGTCTCTGGGCCTCCGACGTGCCGAGCTACATCAGCCTCCCTCGATCTACCGGGAGCGCATATCCCATGCGCCCCGCAACGGCTCCGTGTTTATCGCCAGTGCGAGATATCCACCTCCTCACGATCCGCGCCGCACGCTAGCACATCCCTCCATTAATGAGCGCATCTCGCCAATCAAGGCGAGAATAATGCGGGGACATAACTAACGGAGGTGATCTCGCGCCCGCTCGTTCCACGCGATCCCTATATAAACCCCTCTCTCAGACGACTCAGGGATCTCGAATTATCTCAATACGCCGCCACTTTGCACCTATTCCTCGGTTCTAACTTGATCGTCGGAGGGTCCTACGGTGGTCATCTACCCCGGGATTTCTTTGCAGGTAGCTCGGCGTCCAATACCAACGCATTGAGATCCACACTCAACAACTCTAAAACCAAATCACAGCCGTCCAAGACAGCCATCGCAGGATCGACGGAGGACAGCATCTGAAGGAGATCCGAAGCTCCATCACACTGACATTTGGATTTTTATAAATCAATCATATTAGTTTGCTTTAAATCTGTTCTTTCCAAGGATTTTAAAAGCGGTAGGTAGTGTCGGGCAGGAGTACCAACTACTGCCTAAGCAACTAGGCGCCGAATAGACAGTTTTAACTTTCTCTAAGTAACTACTTCCAAAAGGAAGGATGCGAAAACTATTCTAATAAGTAATTCTCTAATATTCCAATAAAACGTAAATTATGTGAATAATATTATTTAAAAATGTAATGAATATGCATGTAACAGTATAAAAAGCTATGTATTCTGTATAACATTACTTGGATAGTATATTAAACATCCAATTTGGAAATTAAAAAGGTGTAAAACGTCTATTGACCAGGCAGTTCCTGCCTAGGTCCGCTGTTTTGTTTAAAGTTTAGGCCAGGCGCTTTAACTGCTAAATCCAACTCCTATCCCAAAGCTGGAGTGGTCTACAACCGCTCCTGCCTCGGCGGTTATGCTCTCAAGTGTCTATGGTGTTCCTTTTAGACATATGGTGATTTTATGAGAAATGCTTATCTTATATGCGGAGATGGGATGTTTGGAGCCTTCATGTAACAGACAGGATATACAGGCCGTTGAATTGTCTCCCGCATAGACATAAACATTTCGTGTGTCGATGTTTCAGCATACCAAGCTTTTCTGATGGGATGCCTCTTTTGAAAAATACCAGCTTGGCATTGTCTAGGTAATTGTTTTTCCATTTATGTCATTCTTATAATATATAGATGTGTAAGCATGCGCATTCATGTTGACATCTTTATCAGGATACTATTACGTTTATAATAAGCAATTTGCATGAAATTTAATCTATTTGTACTTCTTGTAGTAGAACATTCATTGCTTTAGCTAATGATCTCTTGCTGAACACACACTACTTTTGCATGGGACTTGTATATTTGTGAACCTGCAATGGAATGTGCAGATCAGATAATCGCTGACTCTTTATTATACTATGCCTTGTAGGTCTAAGATCATTTTAAGTTCTTTATATTATTTGGCGGCATCTAATATGTCAAAACTGTGATATTCATCATCATCACAAGAGGCAGTTCAAAGGCATATGGTGAGCTATCTTAATAAACGGTTCATGTCGTTCATGATTGTCCCCATGCCCAGAGTTATCAGGGGTTGAAATAATGTTGTTTTGAGACAAGTTTTCCATGTATCGTCTGGTTACAGATGATTGTTTTTTCAATGATGGAAGAAATGCCATCAATTTATCAACGAGTAAAAGTTTTCCAGATATATGAGATTTCTGTACTAACATTGTAGTCCTGGGAGCCTCCAGTCTGAACAGAAGTGTTCACCATGTAACTGACTGTGTAGAAGAACAGTTCCTCTCCTGGCAACTGATAAGAAGCATATAATAGCACAGATCCACATGCACAAATTTTGTCATACGATCGTACCATATATTTTAAGTCTCACAATGTTCTGAAGGATGGTCTTTCTCATGATTAGGTCTTATAATGCCCTGAAGGAAAATCCGCTTTTGAGTAAATCTTATATCATTATGAAGGAAAGTCCTCTCTTGATGCAATTAGCCCGAGCAGTCGAAATCATCGCATTTGCTTTATGGTGTCTGGAGCCGTTTATGCGTTTCAACAGAAACTCGTTTCTTCATGTATGCTTTATGCTCTCTTTTTCTTTGTTACTTGCTCCATAAGCCCCCATCCTGGCCCTAATTGGATCCTTATGGTTTCCGTTGATAAGTAAACATAGTCTATTTATAATGTCACAGCGAAATGACAATAACTGGAAGAAGAGTAAAACATACTATATTATTACCTCATACCTTCAACCCTTGCTGCTTTGGACTGGAGCAACACTCGTCTGCAGGTGTTTTGCCGATCTTGGTTATCCCTCTCTTATATATAGCAAACCTTATGAGTAACATGTTATGCAGGACTGTCAAATTAAGATACCTTTTTATTTTATTTTGCAGGACATTATACCTTGTAGTTTTACCTTCTGCAGCTAGCCAAGTTGTTAAGCAGCACAGACTTCGAGGATGTAGTTTAATAGTAAGCACAGAAGAGGTCAAGATTAAATTTTCGCATTTGCTTATGATAACTGATAAGAGATTACTTATGCAGGGAAGGATATTTACTAGCTTGACAATATGTGGGAGAGAAAAAGTAGAGACCTGGCCCAACAAAGTGAACATATTATAGAGAAGCTATAGGGTTTTAGGAGTAGGAGAATGTAAAGTAAGGTAGAAGAGTTGTTTCCATAAACTGTTAGGAGTTATATGTGAGATTTCATGATAAAGTCAAATGAACCATGCAAGCTTTAGAATGTTTGGTTATTACAGAAACTTAGGATTATGGTTCCAAAATGAAACGGGAATAGCTTTAAGGCATGGTAATTTTTGAACTCTTGGCTACAATGTTTGGGTGATGAATGGTTAGTATGGCTGACTAACTTATTGAAGAAAATTTTAAAGACAAATAAAGTTTCCCAACAACCGTAGGAGAAATTTTGTCACTACCCGAAAGAGCACGTGACTGGCCCTTGAATCCTATGAAGTCTACAGGACTCCATCTGATCCAAGTAAGCCAAAAGCCCAGAAATCTAAAACCATTTTTGAGAATAAGTAAAGAAACTGGTTTTAAAAGGTAAAGAAAACATGTTTGAAAATCGAGTTTTTAAATAACTAAGCCGAATATGGATTTTAAAAACAGTACAGTCTTTTCTAAAAATTTCGGCAGAGTTTCTTTTGTAAAACTGGCCCCGAATGGGGTACGACAAGGATAACAATATATGCAATGATAAAGGCATCCCCAAGCGGGAGCTAGCTCTTCGTCAATCGACGGTCACAACCACGCAAGTAATAATAATAATATACAACGCCAAGGGCGAGGATCAAACTGAAAAGAAAACTCAAAAACAGCCAGAAAACCGCAATACTACTAGCGCGACTCTAAGGTCGAAATAATACAATACTGTCTCTAAGTCTGAAAGAATATACAAGTTTTGGTTGATGGACAATTCTAGATACAATGAATAAATACAAATACAATAGCGGTTCTGATACAAAAGAACCCACCTAACCAAGCAAGTCACCCAAAGGAAGCAGTGTGCCCGAAATACCGCTAAGGAATCTGTACGGCAAAAACCTGCAAGAACTGGAGCACAACGGGGGTGAGTTGCCAACTCGTGAATAGAAAGATATCTACAAGCAGAGATCGAATGCATGACCATCCTAGGTCAATACGATCAGATATAAATAAACCTCAATATGAATAAAGCTGAAACATGCTAAACTGGCAATATAATCTCTATACATGATTGTAATGCCAAGTGCTCGTGCTAGTGCCTCAGGTAATAGCATGTCATGAATATGAGGTATAATCAATGTAATCAAATCAGCCCACACGTGGATCCCGTCCACTCGTCACCCACTGACGATAACCACCATGCATGTAAAAATCATAAATCAAGTGCATGGGAAAATATGAGGATATAATCCACCCGTGTCCCTCGCCACATATCAATATCATGGAACCAGGGTGCCCAGCATCGACACCCGAAAACATCATGAAAGTTGTGCCCAGCATCGGCACGTAAATTCTCACATATCGGGCTCCGTCAGTCCGGATCGGCCTGCGGGCTCTGTCTGCGGTATCGGCCCTCGGCCCCGGTAGTATGCCCAAACCATCTGTCCACTCTGGTCGGTATCCTCCGGACGACCGCCAGGTCCAACCAATCACCGGTAGGTACTCGCCCGCCTCCAGGCTCAATCGGCAAAGCTCATCGATCATCTTGCCGAGGGGAACCATACCGGGTCCACCATGTACCCGCAATCGGCTCATCCACTCCTCGATTCGGGTTACACATGTCGCCCTCAGCACCGAGAAAACACATGGTGGACACACTGAAATATCATATCAAGGGTAACCGGGTTTTTAAAGTAATGATATGTTCTCTTTCAAAACACCCTCGGTTCCCAAATCCAGAAATATCATAGAAACAACATATCTCAATGCGTATAATCAAAGCATGAAGTATGCTACATATAAAGGAAGGTATGTACATCATCATGTCATGCAAGGATCATATACTGAATGCAATAGTACTACAGTGTAGTGACATGGCAATTATCGATGATAAGTGTGTGAGCCGGCAACAAGTGTACGTGGAACATATGCATCATCGATAATGGTGCTGGTGTCCTAGCAGCATGACTGAATTTCACAACAATGTAAGCGATGCAATGCAAATAGCAGGGATATGAGGAAATGGATAATCAACGCAAAACACAGAACCTGCCCCAACAGATATGTCATGCAACCTTGCCTTTTGAAATAAGACGAATCAGGGCTTTTGGTAAAGTAAGGTCTACGGTGTTTTAAGAAAAGATGCATCATTTGAAAATATCCGTATAACCCTTCTGCTTATCTTTAAAATATTCCCGATTCGTTAGTTTTGAAAAAGGTATGACTCGGTCTAGTCCAATGTCCACTGAGAAATCTAGACAGGAGAGGTATGAAACCACCTAATCTGAGTCCATATATATAAGTATAGATATGATAGTCGGTGATCTCGCCTCAATACCATATCATAAGATATCCTCATGTCATGAGTGCGGATCTATCATCAATATCGGCTCGTACGGTAAATCGTCGTACGGCATTCCAATAGCTGGGTAGGGGTCAATGTCACACTATCTCATCACACATCAGGTATCACTATCGTCAGATCACACCTCTGGGGTACTACCGTAAGTCCAGTACAAATCGATACCATCTATAAGAATATGAATGCGGGTAAAGCACAAGTCCAAAGGCCCGCTAAACTATCATATCGCACCTCAAAAGGCGACTGTGTCACACCGCCGATCTCACGGCCTCATATCAAGTGACACCTCAAACCCACGTATCATTACCAAATAAAGAATGAATGCAAGAATGTGTGTAAGTATATGTGTGGGTGCAATCTCTACCCTAGGGTTCGCACTGTACTACACCAGCATTCTTATCATCAATAATATTATTAATTCTATCAATGATTCTATCCACACATAATAAATATACGTGTGTATACGTATTCGTATACAACACCACGGACTGCGGGGGTGCTATACGCCATCCACCCGACTTCTCCCCGTAGATATAAATCTACTCACCAGAATCCTTCGTGTCAGTGTCGATGTCACCGTCATCCTCTGCATCGCCTCGGATCGTCGCTGTGTACCTACACATATCACACGTATCGCATCGCATCAAAACCAAATCAAACTTGAAACGACGCGCTAAAACCAATACGATACGCAAAAAGGCTTATAGGTTAGAACCTACGGTTAGCCTTTGCAAAACAACCCGGAATCACACGATATAGACGTATAAACGTCACACGATCGAGGTAACACACAAATACCACAATCTGGAAATCGAAATGCGGAAAACCAAAACACATTTCAAAGCAGCAACCCAAGAAAATGATCCCAGATTTCACCTCGGGTCAAATCTAACTAAATAAACAAGTCCAGGGTGCTATGCAGGGTGAAAATGAGGTACAGAACCAACATGGACACTTTTCATCACAGAGGGGCCGGCCACATACCCCTAAAGCCCGGCCTCGCCGGTCCACTTGAGGAATTGGGTGCTCATGTTCCTAGGGTGGCTTCCTAGGGTCTAATGTGGGTCCCTGGTATCACTTATTTTATCTGAAAATACCCCAGTATGTTCCAGATTCCTCATAGGCACACTAAAAGTCACAAAACTGATATGGTGTAAATCCCGAGTTCATGCCAAGGCTCATGTATATGGTTCAAGTCAGGGATTACGTCACCCGGGTCAAGCAAATCCTCACCACAGCCTCCAGATTCCATTAACACTCAGTACTCAAAATTTAAGTAGGACCAAACTACCCTAAGTATCACCAGATGACTCCTTGCAAGAAACCAAACCCTAGCTTCTCTATTGGGCCGGCGTCGCCGGCCATTCCTTCATTGGCCGCCGGCCAAAACAGGTGGATAGGGTGTGGGGTTCTGGGTGGTCTATTAGGGCTACCTGCACAACATTCTAACACTGTTTGTTTTCCCAGTATGGGCTCGGGGTCACAGCAGGTCATCCATGTCTCAAAACAACACAAAAACACGACATCGAGCTAAAACTAAACTAAAGAAAGAGTTATACCTCACTTGTTCCTCCATAGGCAGCACCAACTTCCCAAGGTCATCAAAATCCTACTTTGCTCGGTTCATCTTGTAGAGGATAAGATGGGGACTAATATTTGTGAAGGGAGTTTGGGATTTTGGCATTGTTTTCTTGATGGATCTAGGGTTTCAAGAAGAGGGTGAGTGAGGGAGAGGGAGGGCAGCAGCTCTAGAGGAAGAGGGGAGAGAGAAAAGAGATGGGGGAGATGATGGAGGCATGGTTCAAAAAGGTGGGGTTGACCTGGTCTCTTTCTCTCACTCATTACTTACTTTTTCTATTTCTTTTCTTTTCCCCTTATCCAAATCCTTCTCACACCAATAGTATCCCCAAAGTAACATGGTAGAAAAATGTAACACAAGTCCAAAAATTGATATATTCACAATTTTGCACAAAAAGCCAAAAATCCGATTAGCGACTTTTAATCGCGATTAGCACTAAATTAGCATATAAATGATCACAAACACTTAAAAATGGCATAATTCCAATAAATAACCCATTTTAGAATTTTCCATAATTTTCCATAATTTTCCCCCATTTATTTGCATTTAATTATTAATTTAATATTAAAATAATCAATAAAATAATATTAAATCATAAAAATTCCTAAAAATAATATTTTATTATTTTGGAAATGTTACAATCTACCCCCCTTAAAGAAATTCGGTCCCCGCATTTAAATTTAAAACCCCCAAGTACTAAAACATTTCGATACTAATCCTAAGTCGTCGGGGCTCGGAAATCATCAACACATAAAGCGTCACAGCGCAATGCCTGCGCATGGGTACTGAGCAGATAACTCAAAAACAACGCTCCATCAAGCATCCCGCAATCATCGGAGTCAAGGTAAAAACACAATGTCAAATCCTTAAAAACCGCTGCATGATGCACATAACACTGCACAGTGGCGGACGTTTTTCATAAGAAAAACTATATATGTATATATATATCCTTCGTTTACCAAACACGTTCCGCCGTTTTGAAAACAATTTAGAAGGGTTTCCCTGTTTTAAAACATTTCGTGTCACATCGGACACGTAAGTATATAAATATCGAGACTATAGCTCGCTCCTTGGAAATCCCTTCAAACTATCAATGCATGCAAAAGTATATCCAGGTACCGTCCACTGACTAGTCCTGCTCAGTATGAAAGCAAAATCCAACATCATAAAAGTACTGCTCCAAAAGGAATAAACCCCAAAATGCACATAACACAATCCTGTGCGTCTGGTGCGCACGGAAATCAAAAATCCATATATGTGCTAAACAGGTGCACAAAACAGCATCTAGGTGCAACGGGTGTGCACGAAGCATCTATCGTAGGCAACATATGTGCCGGACAGCCACAAATCCGGTGCATCTGACATGCACGAAGAAGTCTCGATTTAGTGCATCGGGTGTGCACCAAAATCGTATCTCAAAACATGCGCCCCACATGCGCAAAAATCCAAATCGGTGCCTCCATCGTGCACGAATGAAAATCTAACCATGCGCACTCAACATGCACGGAATCACGAAATCCAACAGCAAAGCCGAACATGCGTAAGTCACATCAAAAGCACGGAGGGCAAAAGTCAACCATCAATATCAGGGTCAAAATCAACGATATAATGCGGCTCAAACCAAAATCAAGTGTACCGCAAAGGAAAATCTCACAACCATGTGCATCAGCGTGCACAAATCAAATCATAACACCAAAATGCATGAAAACTATGCTGGAAGCATAAATCAAATCACCGGCATATAATAGGCACGAAATCACAATCAATACCTCAAG
Source organism: Agapanthus africanus (assembly GCA_030015575.1). Classification (NCBI taxonomy): domain Eukaryota; kingdom Viridiplantae; phylum Streptophyta; class Magnoliopsida; order Asparagales; family Amaryllidaceae; genus Agapanthus; species Agapanthus africanus. The sequence continues at coordinate 508,254,795 of JASDDO010000012.1, forward strand.
AACAATAATGATGCGCCAGGTATAAATGCCCAATAAGTGCAACCATGGTGCACGAAAACAGAAATCATAGAACTCGGCCATCAAAATCAAATCATGAAAACGGATCGCCAAAATACCGAAATCCCAAACTGACAGGTACGTGATAGTCGAATCACAATATCACAAATCATAAATACTGTCGTCGGTATATCCTCCCTCGAAGTCGAGAAGGTGCCGGCACATCCAATTCTAGCGGCGCAAGATTTCCACTTGCCTCTTGCTCGTGGCTGGCATCCTCTGCCTCTGGTTCCTGATCTTTCCTGTAGATTACCAATCTCGCAATCCATCGGCTCACCGGACCGGTCAGGAGTGCTGACAGGAACGATTCCGTTCTGGCACTTCCTTGGTAATCTCTCGGTAAATCCTCATGATCGCTCGTAAAGCCATATGTCACTGGCGTCGGCCTCCGGCTCTCTGAATGCACATCACATATCCGATCCTGGGTGCAAACATCATTGCGGCAATGTCCTGGAAGGAATCCTGCTCAAAGTCTCTGCCGATCTTGCCTATGCCGATGTGTACGGAGGGTGGTACTCTCACATAGTCTCTTCTCGTCCAATGGACATCTGTGTCCTCAGCACAGCATTTCCTCGGAAATTGGTCGCATCCCAGCGCCTCTGTAAGCATATCAGGCCCCTGGTCTCGACGGAAGGTAATGACAGCTCATCAGTGTCACACACGAACCTCTGGTTCCGCTTGTCTGTATCGTCGTCCATTTCGACATCGCATCTCTATCTGCGCACTGCAATGCCTCCGGTTACGGTCCATCCGAAGTCCCTCACGCGGACTCGAAATCACGAACTCGGTGTCCTCCTCACTCAGTAGAAGATATCTAGCCGAACACGTCCTCAGCGTGCACGTCACATCTCGGATGTCAGCGGAGTAGAACGTCATCTCATCGAAATCTCGTGCGAACTCTTTACTCCACCTTGCTCAAATATCGACTGATTCGGACTCAACTCATCGTGGCTACACGAACTGCGCTCCGACGGCTATGCTCACATCTGGAGTCTTCCAAGCAGTGTCCCATCACGATATCCGAAAGATGTCGAACCATCCGATCGACTCGTCAGAACCTCATAATCCCCCAAGAGCTCACATCTCGAGTACAGTCTAATAGTATCGAGTACAAGCCACAGCGTCGGTGGTCCAGCCGTAGAAGGGCAAACCCAAGCCTCACTAATGGCGCCGAGGAACCGCCGCAAACCCGAAGGTTCAAAGGCTTTCACACGGTCATTAAGTCGAGTTAGGGTTTCATTCTTCTAGAGGGTCCATAGAATCACCTGCATGTCTTTCCGTATACTTTAAACTTGGAAAATAGGCTCCTGACATTCGATCGTCTCAATCGACTCTCAACAAATCTGCGTGAAGTCGCCTCTCGCTGGAATCAATCCACCTGATGACCTCGCATCGGGGTAAGCGAACTCACCACACGTCCTAGTCATTCCTCCTCGGTGACTAGTGACTCACCATCAAATCTCAAGAATATGCTCATGCTGCAGTAGCTCCAATCACCTGGGCGATATCTCATCATTCCCAGCAACAACTGGCTCATACGCCTGTACGCTGAACAACGCCTCAATCCCTCAGAAAAGGCGATACATAAGCGGTCTTCTCTGAACTGGTCTGCTCTAGATCTGAGTAAGACTCTCCACACTGGAAATCTTCAACTTAACTGGGCCCACTCCGGCGCAACAATCGGACGAATCACCTTCGTCTATCAAATCGGGTAGACTAGCTATCATCTGTCGCATGTCTACCTGAAAGCTCCGGCAATCTCAGCTCGTAAGCTGCAAAAGCAACATCCTGACAATCTCAGCAACAGCTGGTCCATCTGTCTGCACGGTAGGCGACATCACAATCTCTAAGGTATGCTGTACATCAACAGTCCTCTCTCAACTGGCAGCTCTAGCAATGACCCGATCATCCGGTGCAAGACCAAGCACTCGCCTCCACTAGAGGTCACATTCCACAATACCAACTCGAGACGTTCACATGTCACCAGAAAACACAATGGTCGGCCCTCGTAGCAAACGAGCTCACACCGGCCGTAACTCTAGCAGCAGCCCAAACTGCGCTCAAACATGGTGACAGGAACCTCAATCGAGTATCAAGAGAGCACATCAATGGCAAGAAAGGAAACAACAGATCCAAGTGGATACACGATCATAGGAAGGAACAACATTAATGAAGGTATGATCATGAAACTAATAGAATCGGGGATCCCAAATGGATGTATAATCCAGGATATGAAGAGAATCACTGATCTCGAAAGTATGTACATCCTAAGGTTCCTTAAGCGGAGTGGCGTGTCGTAAGTATGCCGCGGAACATACCAACGGTACGTCACTCTACTTTAGTCACCTATTCCATCAACCAAGGGTCATCCTAAAACGATGAAAGTTCGGGTATAATACCCCCTCGACCAAGTCTAAGTTCCGTAAGGTCAAGCCTAAGTTCCGTATATATATAAACGTCCTAGGCTCCACATAGTCAAACTTAGACTCGAACCAAGGTCAACCTAGCGCTATGATACCAACTTTGTCACGACCCGAAAGAGCACGTGACTGGCCCTTGAATCCTATGAAGTCTACAGGACTCCATCTGATCCAAGTAAGCCAAAAGCCCAGAAATCTAAAACCATTTTTGAGAATAAGTAAAGAAACTGGTTTTAAAAGGTAAAGAAAACATGTTTGAAAATCGAGTTTTTAAATAACTAAGCCGAATATGGATTTTAAAAACAGTACAGTCTTTTCTAAAAATTTCGGCAGAGTTTCTTTTGTAAAACTGGCCCCGAATGGGGTGCGACAAGGATAACAATATATGCAATGATAAAGGCATCCCCAAACGGGAGCTAGCTCTTCGTTAATCGACGGTCACAACCACGCAAGTAATAATAATAATATACAACGCCAAGGGCGAGGATCAAACTGAAAAGAAAACTCAAAAACAGCCAGAAAACCGCAATACTACTAGCGCGACTCTAAGGTCGAAATAATACAACACTGTCTCTAAGTCTGAAAGAATATACAAGTTTTGGTTGATGGACAATTCTAGATACAATGAATAAATACAAATACAATAGCGGTTCTGATACAAAAGAACCCACCTAACCAAGCAAGTCACCCAAAGGAAGCAGTGTGCCCGAAATGCCGCTAAGGAATCTGTACGGCAAAAACCTGCAAGAACTGGGGCACAACGGGGGTGAGTTGCCAACTCGTGAATAGAAAGATATCTACAAGCAGAGATTGAATGCATGACCATCCTAGGTCAATACGATCAGATATAAATAAACCTCAATATGAATAAAGCTGAAACATGCTAAACTGGCAATATAATCTCTATACATGAATGTAATGCCAAGTGCTCGTGCTAGTGCCTCAGGTAATAGCATGTCATGAATATGAGGTATAATCAATGTAATCAAATCAGCCCACACGTGGATCCTGTCCACTCGTCACCCACTGACGATAACCACCATGCATGTAAAAATCATAAATCAAGTGCATGGGAAAATATGAGGATATAATCCACCCGTGTCCCTCGCGACATATCAATATCATGGAACCAGGGTGCCCAGCATCGACACCCGAAAACATCATGAAAGCTGTGCCCAGCATCGGCACGTAAATCCTCACATATCGGGCTCCGTCAGTCCGGATCGGCCCGCGGGCTCTGTCTGCGGTATCGGCCCTCGGCCCCGGCAGTATGCCCAAACCATCTGTCCACTCTGGTCGGTATCCTCCGGACGACCGCCAGGTCCAACCAATCACCGGTAGGTACTCGCCCGCCTCCAGGCTCAATCGGCAAAGCTCATCGATCATCTTGCCGAGGGGAACCATACCGGGTCCACCATGTACCCGCAATCGGCTCATCCACTCCTCGATTCGGGTTACACATGTCGCCCTCAGCACCGAGAAAACACATGGTGGACGCACTGAAATATCATATCAAGGGTAACCGGGTTTTTAAAGTAATGATATGTTCTCTTTTAAAACACCCTCGGTTCCCAAATCCAGAAATATCATAGAAACAACATATCACAATGCGTATAATCAAAGCATGAAGTATGCTACATATAAAGGAAGGTATGTACATCATCATGTCATGCAAGGATCATATACTGAATGCAATAGTACTACAGTGTAGTGACATGGCAATTATCGATGATAAGTGTGTGAGCCGGCAACAAATGTACGTGGAACATATGCATCATCGATAATGGTGCTGGTGTCCTAGCAGCATGACTGAATATCACAACAATGTAAGCGATGCAATGCAAATAGCAGGGATATGCGGAAATGAATAATCAACGCAAAACACAGAACCTGCCCCAACAGATATGTCATGCAACCTTGCCTTTTGAAATAAGACGAATCAGGGCTTTTGGTAAAGTAAGGTCTACGGTGTTTTAAGAAAAGATGCATCATTTGAAAATATCCGTATAACCCTTCTGCTTATCTTTAAAATATTCCCGATTCGTTAGTTTTGAAAAAGGTATGACTCGGTCTAGTCCAATGTCCACTGAGAAATCTAGACAGGAGAGGTATGAAACCACCTAATCTGAGTCAATATATATAAGTATAGATATGATAGTCGGTGATCTCGCCTCAATACCATATCGTAAGATATCCTCATGTCATGAGTGCGGATCTATCATCAATATCGGCTCGTACGGTAAATCGTCGTACGGCATTCCAATAGCTGGGTAGGGGTCAATGTCACACTATCTCATCACACATCAGGTATCACTATCGTCAGATCACACCTCTGGGGTACTACCGTAAGTCCAGTACAAATCGATACCATCTATAAGAATATGAATGCGGGTAAAGCACATGTCCAAAGGCCCGCTAAACTATCATATCGCACCGAGAAAGGCGACTGTGTCACACCGCCGATCTCACGGCCTCATATCAAGTGACACCTCAAACCCACGTATCATTACCAAATAAAGAATGAATGCAAGAATGTGTGTAAGTATATGTGTGGGTGCAATCTCTACCCTAGGGTTCGCACTGTACTACACCAGCATTCTTATCATCAATAATATCATTAATTCTATCAATGATTCTATCCACACATAATAAATATACGTGTGTATACGTATTCGTATACAACACCACGGACTGCGGGGGTGCTATACGCCATCCACCCGACTTCTCCCCGTAGATATAAATCTACTCACCAGAATCCTTCGTGTCAGTGTCGATGTCACCGTCATCCTCTGCATCGCCTCGGATCGTCGCTGTGTACCTACACATATCACACGTATCGCATCGCATCAAAACCAAATCAAACTTGAAACGATGCGCTAAAACCAATACGATACGCAAAAAGGCTTATAGGTTAGAACCTACGGTTAGCCTTTGCAAAACAACCCGGAATCACTCGATATAGACGTATAAACGTCACACGATCGAGGTAACACACAAATACCACAATCTGGAAATCGAAATGCGGAAAACCAAAACACATTTCAAAGCAGCAACCCAAGAAAATGATCCCAGATTTCACCTCGGGTCAAATCTAACTAAATAAACAAGTCCAGGGTGCTATGCAGGGTGAAAATGAGGTACAGAAGCAACATGGACACTTTTCATCACAGAGGGGCCGGCCACATACCCCTAAAACCCGGCCTCGCCGGCCCACTTGAGGAATTGGGTGCTCATGTTCCTAGGGTGGCCTCCTAGGGTCTAATGTGGGTCCCTGGTATCACTTATTTTATCTGAAAATACCCCAGTATGTTCCAGATTCCTCATAGGCACACTAAAAGTCACAAAACTGATATGGTGTAAATCCTGAGTTCATGCCAAGGCTCATGTATATGGTTCAGGTCAGGGATTACGTCACCCGGGTCAAGCAAATCCTCACCACAGCCTCCAGATTCCATTAACAGTCAGTACTCAAAATTTAAGTAGGACCAAACTACCCTAAGTATCACCAGATGACTCCTTGCAAGAAACCAAACCCTAACTTCTCTATTGGTCCGGCGTCGCCGGCCATTCCTTCATTGGCCGCCGGCCAAAACAGGTGGATAAGGTGTGGGGTTCTGGGTGGTCTATTAGGGCTACCTGCACAACATTCTAACACTGTTTGTTTTCCCAGTATGGGCTCGGGGTCACAGCAGGTCATCCATGTCTCAAAACAACACAAAAACACGACATCGAGCCAAAACTAAACTAAAGAAAGAGTTATACCTCACTTGTTCCTCCATAGGCAGCACCAACTTCCCAAGGTCATCAAAATCCTACTTTGCTCGGTTCATCTTGTAGAGGATAAGATGGGGACTAATATTTGTGAAGGGAGTTTGGGGTTTTGGCATTGTTTTCTTGATGTATCTAGGGTTTCAAGAAGAGGGTGAGTGAGGGAGAGGGAGGGCAGCAGCTCTAGAGGAAGAGGGGAGAGAGAAAAGAGATGGGGGAGATGATGGAGGCATGGTTCAAAAAGGTGGGGTTGACTTGGTCTCTTTCTCTCACTCATTACTTACTTTTTCTATTTCTTTTCTTTTCCCCTTATCCAAATCCTTCTCACACCAATAGTATCCCCAAAGTAACATGGTAGAAAAATGTAACACAAGTCCAAAAATTGATATGTTCACAATTTTGCACAAAAAGCCAAAAATCCGATTAGCGACTTTTAATCGCGATTAGCACTAAATTAGCATATAAACGATCACAAACACTTAAAAATGGCATAATTCCAATAAATAACCCATTTTAGAATTTTCCATAATTTTCCATAATTTTCCCCCATTTATTTGCATTTAATTATTAATTTAATATTAAAATAATCAATAAAATAATATTAAATCATAAAATCCTAAAAATAATATTTTATTATTTTGGAAATGTTACAAATTTGGTGCCTAATTTTGAGATATAGTAGCTTGTGCATACTATCTAGTTTCTAGGAGCCTAGGAATAAAACATAACACGTAGAATGGAACTTTTAGAAAGATTTAATTGAGAAAACAATTGAATGATAGTCTCTAGAAAATTGTTTGCTTTCATGGAAAGGAGGTTGACCGTAGAAGCTATTTACTCACTACAGAGTGATGGCGAGATATAAGAGAGGAGCAAGGTTTCAAATATCGGATATCGGCGGATATCGGAATCGTATCGGCTAGGTGTCTCCTATGTCATATACGGACGATATATGCAAGATGTGATGGTTGCTAATCTAACAGCCCAAAGAATTGGTATAAAAGGCTTTGTTGCAATTGATCATAGTGATAATGAATTTGTGAAGATCCATCAATTTACGATCATATAATTTTCGATTCATGATAAATCTAGTACCTCAATTTTGTCAACTAACCTTTTCTTAACGAGATTGTTATTATTTATTTTTATTCTCTTTGTATGCAGATGGGCTTCCAATTTGCAGGTAAAGCTGTTTATACAGCTGTATGGGTTGCTGCGTTTTCTTTATTCATGGAGTTGTTAGGGTTTTCGACCCACAAATGGGTCACCGCTGGAGGTCTAGGAACGGTGCTGCTGACCCTTGCTGGTCGTGAGGTACCAACACTTAATGGTCGCATTTTCTCATAGCAAATTATCATATTTTTTCCCTTTCTTCTGGACTTTTTCAAAATTCGGAAGTGATGAAATAATTACATATCATCCATCAATAATGTATTGTCTGTAACTTGTAGCATGAGTGAAGGGGAGCAGTCCCGTAATCTTGAATATATCCCACTTACATATATTGAGAGGTATTCTATCGATATATGGTGTTAGTGCAAGGTTTTGGCTGGACATTAAATAGCACGACCGTTAAACCAAGTTTGTCTACCTGCGAACAAGGTTGTAAAAAGCGTTAGACGGAACTGAGCGGTTAGCGCACCGTCTAGCGTATAGCCGTCTAGGCGTTTTTTTAACTTTAGTAAAATTATATTACACACACACACACAAAATGATAAAATAGCAAAAATCATAGAAAAATTCTAAAAACAATGTAATTAGAAAAAATACTAAATTTATATAGCAACTTTACATTAAATGGAATGCATAGGATCAAAAAATTATAATACATGACATTAGATGAAATATATTGATAAATCATAAATTTCTAACTTAAACTTTCAGCTTGCAAATTACATAAATTGTGAAATAAAATTGAAAAGGAGAAGAAAAACATGAGAATTTAACATAAAATGATTTGGACAAAATTTGCCGGCGATTCTTTAAAGACTTGAGAGTAGAGCGACGAGAGGAAAGCGCCAACGAGAATACTTTAAGTTTTCTTCGTTCGTATAATTTGAAAATAGATCGAGACGTGTATTGTATTGTAAAAAGGGTTTCGGGTCAGGTATTATTAGAAGAAAACTTTAATCTTAATGCATGAAGCATATATTATAACCCATTTAAGCACCCACTTTTACGGGAGAGCCTACTTAAGAGCTTAAAATGTCTAGACCGTTTAATGCAACCGCTTAGGGTTAAAGCGGAGTGGTTTGGGACCACTTCTACTTAGACGGTCAACCGCTTTATAGCGCATTGCATGCGAACTCTTGGAAGCAGGTTTCCTTAGATGTTAGATGTGAGCAGGCCTCCTGGGATTTTATGACAAGGCCCTCTGGCCCATAAAAATTTGTCACTTAATTAGAAGGTTGACTCATGGAGGCTTGATCTTCATAAGGTTGACCAGCTCTTACAGGAAAAGTTTATAATGATGTTGATGTTAAATTTCCAAATATTAACAATCAGTAAATTGATGATTGTGATTGTCACTACATAAAAAATCTTTAAATGATTTTGTGCAGATATTCACAAACTTTTTATCAAGTATTATGATTCATGCCACCCGTCTATTTGTTCCGAATGAACGGATTCAAGCTAAAATCGAGGGCTATGATGTCTCTGGTACAGTTGAGGTTAGTTTTGTTTGCAGTTATATGCTTTTTTCTTCTCATTATGAGCCTTTTTGGTACAATTTTCCCTTAGGCCATTCCCTACTTGAATGTTGCATGCTATTTTTTGGCGAATAGAAAGTCTGAGCATATTTGAAGCTTTTAACAGAATTTCCTTCATTTGTTTGTTGAGAAAATTTCTGCACGGACTCCAATTTTATTCTCTTTCTTGCAGCATGTTGGTTGGTGGTCTCCAACTATTATAAGGGGTGAGGACGGTGAAGCAGTCCATATTCCTAATCATAAGTTCACAGTTAATGTTGTGAGAAATCTTACCCAGAAGACTCATTGGCGTATTAAGACCTATCTTGCCATCGGCCACTTGGATGTCAATAAAATTAATGTTCGGATTTTTTTAATGTTCAAATTGATTTTACTTGATCCAGACTGTCTTGATTTATATTCCATAATCATTAGATTCTTCTCTTTTTCCTGGGCAGAACATTGTCGCAGATATAAGAAAGGTTTTAGCAAAAAATCCTCTCATAGAACACCGGAGGCTTCATAGAAGAGTATTTCTGGAAAATATCAATCCAGAAAATCAGGTTCTTTTGGTAAATATTCTTCTTCAGGAATTTGAACACTATCAATTTATCATATAGTTAAAGTCAACCGTTTGCATACTACCATGCTATCTATTCTATCATCAAGAGTCAATTTTATTTTCTCTTGGGCCTTTCTCTTTGTAAGGGGAGGGGGTTGTAAGTACCACTATACATGTAATTTTAAAATGACAGTTATTTATGGATTTGTTTGTGGTTGAAAGTTATTTGCCGGTTGACATTTTCAAGTTGTCTGGAATAGGGAGTGCTGATATAGTATGGTAATAAAGCTTCTTGATGCCAAGTAATATAGTGTTAAAGCCTTTTGCCGTGTGGCAAGAGGTCTGGAGTCCCTCTTGCATCAGGTCACAACCTATCATTCAAAAAAAAAGTTCCGCTTTCGTCAATGCATATTTATAAGATTTGACTTCACCAACATTATATTAAAAAGCATTGTTCTTGTTGAAAAAAATTAAGAGGAAAATACTTTATTGGCCTGAGAGAAAGTAATAGTCCATCCAACTATATATAGAGTGTTATAGACCACCTCTCATGACAATCATATAATAACTAATCAAACTGATAACTAAATATAATAACTAAATATATTTCCATAACAATATTCATAACACTCCCCGCAAGCTGGAGCTTGGACAGAAGACGAGTGAAAACCGGCCGAGAAAGAGCTTTGGTAAGAATATCTGCTAGTTGAGTTGCAGATGAAACATGCTGGAGTGTAACTACTTTATCTGTCATTTTGTCACGAATGAAGTGATAATCTATCTCGATATGTTTGGCCCGCTCATGAAAAACTGGATTCTCAGAAAGTGAATTGAGGCTTTGTTGTCACAGAAAAATGTAGTCGGAAGAGAAGAAGGAACTCCAAGATCACTCAAAAGGGAGGGAAGCCATACCAACTCAGCAACCGTATGCGCCAAAGATCTATACTCAACCTCTGCAGAAAAACAAGCAATTACATTTTGCTTAGTTTTCCATGTAACCAAACTTTCTTCCAAGAAGACACAATAGCCACTCGTGGAACGACGATCATCAACGGATCCAGTAAAGTCAGCATCCGAAAAGGCCGTGAGCGACAATATATATGATGGTTTGTAAAGAAAACCCTGTCCTGGAGAACCTTTGATTTATCTGAAAATATACTCAACTGCCGTAAGATGAGAGGACAAAAGATTCTGCATATATTGACTTACTATGCTAACGGCGAAGGTAATGTCAGGACGAGTGACGGTAAGATAAATAAGTTTCTCAACTAAACGTCGATATCGTCCTGGGTCAGGTAGTAGAGAATCCGAAGGAGAGCGTAATCGAGATAGCTTGATCGAAGAATCCATATGAGTGTTTGCTGGTTTACATCCCAGAAATCCTATCTCAGATAGAAAATCAAGTGCATACCTATGGCGAGAGAGCTGTAATCTACCAGAATTCCGTGATACTTCAATTCTAAGAAAATATCTAAGTGGTCTAAGGTCCTTGGTGTGGAAGTGAAGCCAAATGTTCTTTCATATTGTAAATACCAGCAGAATCATCTCCACTGATAATATCAACATACACCAACACAATTACCCTGCCTTGAGGACGATTATGTGTAAAAAGAGACGTGTCGGCATGACTGCGTTTGAAGTCAATCTGTCGTAAAATCATACTAGATTTTTCAAACCAGGCACTCGGTGACTGTTTTAGTCCATATAATGATTTGTATAGAAGACAAACTATAGACTCCCTCAGTCGCTCAAAACTAGGAGGCTGCTGCATATAAATAGTCCACGAGAGATCGCCATGAAGAAAGGCGTTCTTCACATCAAGCCGATGAAGAGGTCCTGCCTTCGAAACAGCTAAAAATATAAGAACACGAACCGATGTTAGTTTGGGAACTTGCGAAAAAGTCGCGACATAATACAAAATATACTGCTGAGTAAATCTTTTGGCCACCAATCGAGCTTTGAGACGGTCAGTCGTTCCATCTGGATTTTGCTTGACAGTAAAAACACATTTACAGCCAACAACCTTCTTATCTGAACGTGGAGGTACCAATTTTCAAGTCTGACTAGAGCGAAATGCAGCAATCTTCTCAAACATAGCTACATGATAACCTGAGTGCTGAAGTGCATCCTGAACAGAGGAAAGAAGAGTGATGGTAGACAGGGAAGAAACAAACCGACGAGTAAATGAGGTCAGTTTATGATAGGAAACAAACTTAGAAATCGGATGAGCAGTAGTATTAGAACACTTATCCTTGCGTAAGGCAATAGGACAAGAGAGATCTTCGGAAGGCAGCGGTGGTGGAAAATCAGAAACAATGAACTGTATTGAAGTACCTGCAGAAGAATCGTTAGAAGAATCATTGGTGGGAGGTGGCGGGACAACTTTCTTACGACGGTGGTATACCTATAGACAATGGACTACAGGCTGATCAGTAGGGAGCATAGGTTGAACAGATGAATCAAGCTCTGAGTAAGGTAAGTGTGGAACATGAATATTAGAAGTGGGGTCCTTATTAAGTGGTGGAAAATAGGCTTGATCTTCTAAGAAGGTTACATCACATGAAGTACAAACTTTGGATGTGGCTGGGTCAAAACATACATATCCATTTTGGGATCAAGAATAACCTACAAACACCATACGGTAGCTCTAAGATCAAGTTTGTCAATATGAGGACCTAGAACGTGGGGATGGTATAGAAAACCAAACACTTTCGGAGAAATAGGAAAATGATTGCCATGTGGAAAAAAAATAGAGAAAGGGGACTAGTTGTTTATGACCAGAGAAGGCATGCGATTGATATAAAAACAAGCAGGTAAGACTGCAAAATTCCACAATCGTTTAGGAACATGCATATGGAAAACAAAAGAATGAGCTATCTCAAACAAATGTCGGTTCTTTTGCTCAGCAATCCCATTTTGCTGAGGAGTACAAGAACATGAAGTTCGATGCAATATACCCTGGTTCTGACAAAATTCAGTAAACTCCGTGCTAATATACTATTTAGTATTATGTGAACGAAGAATCTTTACCAGAACACCAAATTGATTAGTAATCTCAGTTACGAATATTTTAAACGTAGAAGTTCAGAGCTATTACACAAAAAACACAACCAAGTCATACCTGAATGATCATCGATAAAAATCACAAAATATCTATAACCAAACACACTAAGAATTTTAAACGGACCCTAAATATCAAAGTGAACTAACGCAAAGGATAAACCATGTCTGTTATTAACTGGAGGAAAAGAGGACTGATGATGTTTAACAAGAATACATGATTCATAACTGAACTCTGATAAATCTTGAGAAGGCAGCATATTACGTAATGAAGAAAAAGGAGGATGACTAAGTCGTCAATACCACCGGATAATAGAAACAGCTGCAGACGTACTGAGAAGATCAATGTAGTACATCATATTACGAATATTTTAATTTCAAAAAAACAAATCAATTATCCATTCTGCTTAATTAATGCTAAAAGAGTTCCTGTAATAAATAATCAGATAATGAGCTCAACATTAACTGAGCTTATTTTCCCGCTAAAACCAAACAGAAAAACAAAAACAAAAAAAAAATATCCACAAATAACCATAAACAATTGGTTTTGAATTGATTAACTTATAAAATTGCACGGGGTTTTAAAAAATTAATACCGGCCCGCTACCCAAACCCGTCTGAACCTATATGTAATTATGTAGTTGTATCTTATGATCGGTTTGTTACTGAAATCCTCGCTTCATTTTTACGCTAGATCCTTCTCCACTATTTATATAATTGTTTATTATCATTGATAAGAAAAAAAAATTAACATAAAAACATAAAAACATTAACATCAATATCAACATAAAAACATCAAAACATTAATATCAACATATTTAAACGTCTAAACAAAAAAAGACCACATCCTTTATCTATCCATATATTTATATGCTTACTAAATCATTGATTATACTTAAGAAAGATGAATAAAATCCTAGTTTGTTTAACTCTTTTCTTCAGCGTCCTGCATTTTCTGTCCCAGACGCATCCGGCCTAAGGTTCGGCCCAGAGGCATCCGGTCGACAATCTAGCACATTTAGTTCAAAAAAATTCAAAATCAATATATAAACTTCTGCTGATAAATGAAAATTCATTAAATTTTTTCTTAAACACACAAAAAATTAGAAATTAATGAGGGAAAAAAAGAAATTTATATACCTGTTTCCCAGATAAAATCCCACGTCCTCTCAAGTATCCCTCTCTGATCCATCCAGTCCTTTATCTTAAAAATCTCGTTTATCAACCTGCTCGATCTCCTCAGCAGCTGTTCATAAGCTTTATACGATTTCTCGATAAGCTCTAACATCAGGTCTAGTTTGGGACCAATAATATCTCTATAGCTCTTCAGAAGACCAACGACGGCGATCAAAAACATAATGGCGGTCCATATCTTTAAGCGGCGTATCCTCGGTCTCATGCGTCTTGTACCTCGTTTCACGGTCCCACCTTTTCAAATACAACGTACTATGTAACGAACCTGAAGACGAGCTTTATAGCTTCGAAAAGCTTGGACATGATCCTACCGAGAAAGCCAAAAATAGTTTCTAGAACGGTCGGCTTTGTTGATGAGGTGGGCAAGGTGGGAGCAGATATGAGTGAGATGGGGGAGGAGGAGACATAGAGTAGAATGCTCGAGGAGGCGGGAATGGTGAAAACAAGGGGAATGTGGAGGAGGAGAGGAAGGGAGGCGAGCAGATGGGTCGTGGGGGAGCGGCGAGCAGAGATGAGAAGAGGGTGGAGGCGTTTCGCCAGCGTGCAGATCGGACGGCCCGGCGAGGGCGGCTCTCAGGTTTTGCTAACGGCTGTAACGACTCTGAAATCTCTGTATAAATGTAATTTATTCAATATATAAAAAGAGTATTTCATTCTAATTAGGAGTTATAATTTGAATATATTTAATAAAAGTAAGAACCAACTTGTAGTTCACTTGTAAACCCTTTACACTGTTGTGCTATAGCCTACGTGTTCGAATTTCATAAGTCTTAATTATTTTTTAATATTTTTCTTTTTAACTTTTCGGAAGCTCAAGAGGTACACGTGCAATACACGGAAAAACGAGTTCAGAAAAATCAAACAGGATAAATAAGGAGTTAGGCAATCTTCCGTTTTCATATACAAATACTGCTATATATATATTTAAATTATTTATTTTTTCATTAATACATCATTTTTCAAGCATGCTGATTAATTTCACAAAAATAATCAATTAGCTTTTCTGCTTAATTAATGTTAAAAGAGTTCCTGTAATCAATAATTAAACAATGAGCTCAATATTATCTGAGCTTATTTTCCCGCTAAAACCAAAAAATAACAATAACAAAATATCCGCAAATAACCACAAAAAATTGGTTTTAAATTGATTAAATTTTAAATTACACAGGGTTTTAAAAAATTAATAACCGGCCGCTACCCAAACCCGTCCGAAGCTACATTTAATTATGTAGTTGTATCTTATAATCGGTTATGTTACTGAAATTCTCGCTTTATTTTTAAGCTAAATCCTTCTCTACCATTTAGATAACTGTTTATTCCTATTAATAAGAAAAAAAAACATTAACAAAAAAACATCAATATCAATATAAAAACATCAAAACATCAAAATCAACATAAAAACATAAAAACATCAGCATAAACATAAAAACATCAACATATTTAAACGTCTAAACAAAAAGAGACCACATCCTTCATCTATCCATATATATATATATGGTTGCTACATCATTGACTATATATAACAAAGATGAAAAAATCCTAGTTTGTTTCAGTTATTTTTTTCAGCGTCCTGCATGTTCTGGCCTACCTGCATTCGGCCTAAGGTCCGACCAGAGACATCCGGCCGATAATCTATCATATTTAGTTAAAAAAAATTCAAAATCAATATATAAACTACTATTGATAAATTAAAATTTATTAAATTTTTTCCCAAACACACAAAAAATTAGAAATTAATGAGAGAAAAAAAGAAATTTATATACCTGTTCCCCAAATAAAATCCCACGTCTTCTCAAGTATCCCTCTCTGATCCATCCAGTCCTTAATCTCAGCAATCTCGTTTATCAACCTGGTCGATCACCTCAGCAACTCTTCATAAGCTTTGAACGATTTCTCGATAAACTCTAACATCAGGTCTAGTTTGGGACCAATAATATCCCTATAGCTCTTCAGAAGACCAACGACGGCGATCGAAAACATAATAATGGTCCCTAGCTTTAAGCGGCGTATCCTCGGTCTCACGCGTTTCGTACCTTGTTTCACGGTCCCACTTTTTCAAATACAACGTACTATGTAACGAACCTGAAGATGAGCTTTATATCTTCAAAAAACTTGGACATGATCTTACCGAGAAAGGTCAAAGTAGTTTCTAGAACGGTCGGCTTTTTGGTGAGGTAGGCAAGGTGGGAGCAGAGATGAGTGAGATGGGGGAGGAGAAGGCATGGAGTAGAATGCTCGAGGAGGCGGGAATTTTGAAAATAAGGGGAATGTGGAAGGGGAGAGGTAAGGAGGTGAGCAGATGGGTCGGCGGGGGACCGGCGAGCAGAGATAAGAAGAGGTTAGAGGCACTTTTACAGCGTGTAGATCGAACGGCCCGGCGAGGGCGGCTCTCAGGTTGACTGACTGCTGTAACGACTCTGAAATCTCTATATAAATGTAATTTATTTAATATATAAAAAGAGTATTTTATTCTAATTAAGAGTTATAAGTTGAATTTTTTTAATAAAAGTAAGAAGCAACTTATAGTTCACTGTTAAACCCTTAAATTGTTGTGCTATATTCTACGTGTTCGAATTTCATAAGTCTTAATTATTTTTTAATATTTTTTCTTTATAACTTTTTGGAAGCTTAAGAGTTACACGTGAAATGCATGGAGAAACGAAAAGTTTCAGAAAAATCAAACAGGATAAATGAGAAGTTAACACAGAATATAGTATGCGACACGAATTTCGAGACAGATGGATTAAATCCAAGCATCCAAATCCTCGTTTTGACCGCCACCGCTAGTCCATCTAACCCCATTCGTCTCCATTCACCATTAATCCTATTTTAATTAATTTTAATTCTAATTCTTTAACTCACACACCCTCATCCATATACTATAAATATATCTTATCTCATAGCTCTCCCTATTCTGAAAAATCCCTATCAAAATTCTCCCAAAATTTTCTCCGGATATTTACAGAAATACTCGTTTCATTTTTAAGCCAGATCCTTCTCTACCATTTAGATAACTGTTTTTCCCATTCTAGAAAAAAAAACATTAACATAAAAACATCAAAATCAAAATTAAAATCAACATAAAAACATAAAAACATTAACATAAAAACATCAAAACATTAAAACATAAGTATTAACATAAAAACATAAAAACATTAAAATATTTAATTCTATAAAAAAAAAGAGACCATATCCTTTATCTATCCATATATTTATATACTTCCTACATTATTAACTATACTTAATAAAGATGAACAAAATCCTAGTTTTCTTTAGCTTCTTTCTTCAGCGTTCTGCATGTTCTGGCCCAGCCGTATCCGGCATAAGGTCCGGCCCAGAGGCATACGGACGACAATCTAACACATTTAGTTAAAAAAAATTCAAAATCAATATATAAACTTTTACTAATAAATGAAAATTCATTAAATTTTTTCCTAAATACATAAAATATTAGAAATTAATAAGGGAAAAAAAGAAATTTATATACCTGTTTCCTAAATAAAATCCACGTCCTCTCAAGTATCCCTCTCTGATCCATCCAGTCCTTTATCTCAGTAATCTCGTTTATTAACCTGCTCGATCTCTTAAATAGTTCTTCTTAAGCTTTGAACGATTTCTCAATAAGCTATAAATCAGGTCTAGTTTAGGACTAATAATATCCCTATAGCTCTTCAGAAGACCAATGACGGCGATCGAAAATATAATTCAGTCCCTAGATTTAAGCGGCGTATCCTCGGTCTCACGCGTCTCGTGCCTCGTTTCACTGTCCCACTTTTTCAAATACGATGTACTATGTAACGAACATGAAGACGTGCTTTATATCTTCAAAAAGCTTGGACATGATCCTACCGAGAAAGCCAAAAATATTTTTAGAACGGTCGGCTTCGTTAGTGAGGTGGGCAAGGTGGGAGCAGAGATAAGTGAGACGGGGGAGGAGGAGTTATGGAGTAGAATGCTTAAGGAGGCATAAATGGTGAAAACAAGGGGAATGTGGAGGAGGAGAGGAAGAGAGGCGAGCAGATAGGTCGACAGGGGAGCGGCGAGCAGAGATGAGAAGAGGGTGGAGGCGCTTCGCCGGCGTGCAGATCGGACGGCCCGACGAGGGCGGCTCTCAGGTTGGCTGACCGATGTAACGACTCTGAAATCTCTGTATAAATATAATTTATTCAATATATAGAAAGAGTATTTCATTCTAATTAGGAGTTATAAGTTGAATTTATTTAATAAAAGTAAGAATCAACTTTTAGTTTATTGGTAAACCCTTTACACTGTTATGCTATAACATACGTGTTCGAATTTCATAAGTCTTATTTATTTTTTAATATTTTTTCTTTTTAATTTTTCGGAAGCTCAAGAGTTACACGTGCAATACACGGAGAAACGAAAAGTTTTTAAAAAATCAAACCGGATAAATAAGGAGTTAACACAGAATATAGTATACGACATGAATCTCGAGGCAGATGGATTAATCCAACCACCTAAATCCTCGTTTTGGCCGCCACCGACGGTCCATCTAGCCCCAATCGTCTCCATTCTTTGCATTTGCGTCCCTTTAACCCTCCACTACTTCTGTGTATTGTTTGATTACTCTGCATTCATCCAGAGACCTTTCATTTCATCATTAATCCTATTTTAATTCATTTTAATTCCAATTCTTTAATTCACACACCGTTATCTCTATACTATAAATATATATCATCTCCTAGCTCTTCCCATTCTGAAAAATCCTTATCAAAATTCTAAAAAAAAATTCTCCGGATGTGTTACAGAAATCCTCGCTTCATTTTTAAGCCAGATCCTTCTCTACCATTTAGATAACTGTTTGTTCTTATTCATTAGAAAAAAAACATTAACATAAAAACATAAAAACATCAACATTAAAATCAAAATCAACATAAAAACATTAAAACATCAAAATTAACATAAAAACATAAAAACATCAACATATTTAAACGTATAAAGAAAAAGAGACCAAATCCTTTATCTATCCATATATTTATATGTTTTCTATATCATTAACTATACTTAATAAAGATGAATAAAATCCTCGTTTTTTCATCTTCTTTCTTCAGCGTCCAGCATTTTCTGACTCAGCCGCATCCGGCTTAGGGTCCGGCCCAGAGGTATCCGGCCGAAAATCTAGTAAATTTAGTTCAAAAAATTCAAAATCAATATATAAACTTCTGCTGATAAATGAAAATTCATTAAATTTTTTCCTAAACACAAAAAAAATTATAAATTAATTAGAGAAAAAAAGAAATTTATATACCAGTTTCCTAAATAAAATCCCACTTCCTCTCAAGTATCTCTCTCTGATCCATTCAGTCCTTCATCTCAGGAATCTTGTTTGTCAACCTACTCGATCTCCTCAGTAGCTTTTCATAAGCTTTGGACGATTTCTCGATAAGGTATAAATCAGGTCTAGTTTAGGACCAATAATATCCCTATAACTCTTCAGAAGACCAACGACGACGATCGAAAACATAATTCAGTCCCTAGATTCAAGCGGCTTATCCTCGGTCTCACGCGTCTCGTGCCTCGTTTCACGGTCCCACTTTTTCAAATACAATTTACTATGTAACGAACCTGAAGACGTGCTTTATATCTTCAAAAAGCTTGTACATGATCCTACCGAGAAAGCCAACAATAGTTTCTAAAACGGTCGGCTTCGTTGGTGAGGTGGGCAAGATGGGAGCAGAGATAAGTGAGATGGGGGAGGAGGAGGTATGGAGTAGAATGCTCAAGGAGGCGTAAATGGTGAAAACAAGGGGAATGTGGATGAGGAGAGGAAGGGAGGCGAGCAGATGGGTCGGCGGGGGGGGGGGGGGGGGGCGGCGAGCAGAGAAGAGAAGAGGGTGGAGGCGCTTCGCCGGCGTGTAGATCGGACGGCCCGAAAAGGGCGGCTCTCAGGTTGGCTGACCGCTGTAACGACTCTGAAATCTCTGTATAAATGTAATTTATTCAATATATAGAAAGAGTACTTCATTTTAATTAGAAGTTATAAGTTAAATTTGTTTAATAAAAGTAAGAACCAATTTATATTTCACCGGTAAACCCTTAAACTGTTGTGCTATATCTTACGTGTTCCAATTTCATAAGTCTTAATTGTTTTTTAATATTTTTTCTTTCTAATTTTTCGGAAGCTTAAAAGTTACACGTGCAGTACACGGAGAAACGAAAAGTTTCAGAAAAATCAAACAGGATAAATGAGGAGTTAACAAAGAATATAGTATGCGACACGAATCTCGAGGCAGATAGATTAAATCCAACCACCCAAATCCTCGTTTTGGCCGCCACCGACGGTCCATCTAGCTCCAATCGTCTTTATTCTTTGCCTGTGCGTCCCTTTAACTCTCCACTACTTCTGTGTATTGTTTAATTACTCTGCATTCATCCAGAGACCTTTTATTTCATAATTAATCCTATTTTAATTAATTTTAATTCCAATTCTTTAACTCACACACCCTCATCCCTATACTATAAATATATCTCATCTCCTAACTCTTCTCATTCTGAAAAATCACTATCAAAATTCTCCCAAAATTTTCTCCGGATATGATACAGAAATGCTCGCTTCATTTTTAAACCATATCCTTCTCTACCATTTAGATAACTGTTTGTTTCCAATCATAAGAAAAAAAACATTAACATAAAAACATAAAAACATCAAAATCAAAATCAAAATCAACATAAAAACATAAAAACATTAAAACATTAACATAAAAACATAAAAACATTAAAACATAAGTATTAACATAAAAACATAAAAAATCAACATATTTAATTATATAAAAAAAAAGAGACCACATCCTTTATCTATCCATATATCTATATGCTTTCTACATCATTGACTAAACTTAACAAAAATGAATAAAATCTTAGTTTTCTTCAGCTCCTTTCTTCAACGTTCTGCATGTTTTGGCCCAGCCGTATCCGGCCTAGGGTCCGGCCCAGAGGCATCCGGCCGATAATCTAAAACATTTAGTTAAAAAAAAATTCAAAATCAATATATAAACTTTTACTGATAAATGAAAATTCATTAAATTTTTTCCTAAACACATAAAAAATTAGAAATTAATAAGGGAAAAAAAGAAATTTATATACCTGTTTCCCAAATGAAATCCCACGTCCTCTTAAGTATCCCTCTCTGATCCATCCAGTCCTTTATCTCAGTAATCTCGTTTTTTAACCTGCTCGATCTCCTAAACAGTTCTTCTTAAGCTTTGAACGATTTCTCAGTAAGTTATAAATCAGGTCTAGTTTAGGACTAATAATATCCCTATATCTATTCAGAAGACCAACGATGGCGATCGAAAACATAATTCAGTCCCTAGATTCAAGCAGCGTATCCTCGGTCTCACGCGTCTCGTGCCTCGTTTCACGGTCCCACTTTTTCAAATACAATGTACTATGTAACGAACCTGAAGACGTGCTTTATAGCTTCAAAAAGCTTGGACATAATTCTACCGAGAAAGCCAAAAATAGTTTCTAGAACGGTCGGCTTCGTTGGCGAGGTGGGCAAGGTGAGAGCAGAGATAAGTGAGATGGGGGAGGAGGAGATATGGAGTAGAATGCTCAAAGAGGCGTGAATGGTGAAAAAAGGGGAATGTGGAGGAGGAGAGTAAGGGAGGCGAGCAGATGGGTCGGCGGGGGAGCGGCGAGCAGAGATGAGAAGAGGGTGGAGACGCTTCGCCGGCGTGCAGATCGGACGGCCCGGCGAAAGCAGTTCTCAGGTTGGCTGACCGCTGTAACGACTCTGAAATCTCTGTATAAATGTAATTTATTCAATATATAAAAAGTGTATTTCATTCTAATTAGGGGTTATAAGTTGAATTTATTTAATAAAAGTAAGAACCAACTTTTGTTTATTGGTAAACCCTTTACACTGTTGTGCTATAGCCTACGTGTTCGAATTTCATAAGTCTTAATTATTTTTTAATATTTTTTTTAAAACTTTTCGGAAGCTCAAGAGTTACACATGCAATACACGGAGAAACGAAAAGTTTCAGAAAAATTAAACTGGATAAATGAGGAGTTAACACAGAATATAGTATACGACACGAATATCGAGATAGATGGATTAAATCCAACCACCCAAATCCTCGTTTTGGCCGCCACCGACGGTCCATCTAGCCCCAATCGTCTCCATTCTTTGCATGTGCGTCCCTTTAACCTTCCACTACTTCTGTGTATTGTTTGATTACTCTGCATTCATGCAGAGACCTTTCATTTCACCATTAATCCAAATTTAATTTATTTTAATTCCAATTCTTTAACTCACACACCCTTATCCCTATATTATAAATATATCTCAACTCTTAGTTCTACCCATTCTGAAAAATCCTTATTAAAATTCTCCCAAAATTTTCTCCGGATGTGTTACAGAAATGCTCGCTTCATTTTTAAGCCAGATCCTTCTCTATCATTTAGATAACTATTTTTTCCATTAATGAGAAAAAAAACATTAACATAAAAATATAAAAACATCAACATTAACATCAAAATAAATAAAAAAACATAAAAATATTAACATAAAAACATTAAAACATCAACATTAACATAAAAATATCAATATATTTAAACGTATAAACAAAAAGAGACCATATCCTTTATTTATCCATATATCTATATGCTTTCTACATCATTAACTATACTTAACAAAAATGAATAAAATCCTCGTTTTTTTATCTCCTTTCTTCAGCGTTATCCATGTTCTGGCCCAGCCGTATCCGGCCTAGGGTCCGGCGCAGAGGCATCCGGCCGACAATCTAGCACATTTAGTTCAAAAAATTCAAAATTAATATATAAACTTCTCCTGATAAATGAAAATTCATTAAATTTTTTTCTAAACACAAAAAAATTAGAAATTAATGAGGGCAAAAAAGAAATTTATAAACATGTTTCCGAAATGAAATCCCACGTCCTCTCAAGTATCCCTCTCTGATCCATCTAGTCCTTTATCTCAGGAATCTCATTTATCAACCTGCTCGATCTTTCAGCAGCTCTTCATAAGCTTTGGAAGATTTTTCGATAAGCTCTAACATCAGGTCTAGTTTGGAACCAATAATATCCATATATCTCTTCAGAATACTAACGACGGTAATCGAAAACATAATGGCGGTCCCTATCTTCAAGCGGCGTATCCTCGGTCTTACGCATCTCGTGCCTCGTTTACGGTCCCACTTTTTCAAATATAACGTATTATGTAACGAACCTGAAGACGAGCTTTATAGCTTCGAAAAGCTTGAACATGATCCTATCGAGAAAGCCAAAAGTAGTTTCTAGAACGGTCGGCTTTGTTGGTGAGGTGGGCAAGATGGGAGCGGAGATGAGTGGGATGGGGGAGTGGGATGGGGGAGTAGGATGCTCAAGGAGGAGGGAATGGTGAAAACAAGGGGAATGTGGAGGAGGAGAGGAAGGGAGGCGAGAAGATGGGTCGGCGGGGGAGCGGCGAGCAGAGATGAGAAGAGGGTAGAGGCGCTTCGCCTGCGTGCAGATCGGACGGCCCGGCGAGAGCAGCTCTCAGGTTGGCTGACCGCTGTAACGACTCTGAAATCTTTGTATAAATGTAATTTATTCAATATATAGAAAGAGTATTTCATTCTAATTAGGAGTTATAAGTTGAATTTGTTTAATAAAAGTAAGAACCAACTTGTAGTTCACTGGTAAACCCTTTACACTGTTGTGCTATAGGCTACGTGTTCAAATTTCATAAGTCTTAATTATTTTTTAATATTTTTTCTTTTTAACTTTTCGGAAGCTCAAGAGTTACACATGCAATACACGGAGAAACGAAAAGTTTCAGAAAAATAAAACAGGATAAATGAGGAGTTAACACAGAATATAGTATGCGACACGAATCTCGAGGCAGATGGATTAAATCCAACCACCCAAATCCTCGTTTTGGCCGCCACCGACAGTCCATTTAGCCCCAATCGTCTCCATTCTTTGCCTGTGCGTCCCTTTGACTCTCCACTAATTCTGTGTATTGTTTGATTACTCTGCGTTCATCCATAGACCTTTCATTTCACCATTAATCCTATTTTAATTAATTTTAATTCCAATTCTTTAACTCACACACCCTCATCCCTATATTATAAATATATCTTATCTCCTAGCTCTCCCCATTCTGAAAAATCACTATCAAAATTCTCCCAAAATTTTCTAAGTACAACTGGAGTTAAGTGGAGTTATCAACCAAATTCTTTTCATTTGAAATATAGCACGCGTTATTCAAACCAATTGAGCATGCTATATTCAGTCGCGCTCATCCCTTGCTTGTTTACTGACAGGAAAACCGAAGGCCAGTTCGAATTCGGCACCCTCATTTTAAATAACTCTCATGGTATCACCTAACGGACCACTAGATGTTCACTCCGGCTTCAGTAAAGGGAAACCCTCGTTCATATTTAAAAAGGGGTAGAAAACATTGGTTAGTTTATTCTATTTGGAATAGAAAATAGCCTTTTTTACTTTCTTCTTGATGGCACAAGATCATTACAATTTTCTGTTTTCCCTTCGACGAATTTCGGCTATGACCAATGCCCCACCAAGCTGAATAGGCGTAACAAAGCTACCTGAAAAAAGGCAAGGTGCTAAGATATGTCAAACGGATTGAAATCGACGAATTGCGTTTTGCCAGATGGATTCTTTATAAATACTCTCCGGATAGAGTCCAATATTTAGAATTTAAATATTATATTAGCGTTGGCGTATACGTGGGCGGGAAGGGGGCCCCACTACTTCTTCATTCAGGGAGGGACTAGCCTCATGACTTCCCACTGGGCGAGGGGTGCACCTAACCCACCTACCCACTCATCAATCATGGTGTTCAGCTGACTTGCATAGAAAGACCCCTATTGTTTGTATAGTAATTCGGCGCCCTATCTTTTGACTGTTGTCAGCTAATCTTTTCCATGTTCGATTCTACTCTATGTTAGAACATTTCTGTGAATGCTATTTCGATCTAAGTGGTCCTATTCTGTGTCCTGTGCTAGGAAGCATTACTCTTTTATATTCCAAATTCAAGAATACGACCGATATGATTGATTAGTCTGTGCGCTTCTCTTATTACTTTTTTGTATCCCCCTGTTCCTCGGATACAATTCGATCCTTCTACGGCCAAATCTCAATTTGTGGAAAGCCTTCGATGGCTTCCTTATGAAAACATCCATTTTTATATGGGTATAGACGGTCTTTCATTATTCTTCGTGATATTGACCACATTTCTGATCCCTATTTGCATTTCAGTGGGTTGGTCTGGTATGAGATGTTATGGGAAATAGTATATTACAGCATCTCTAATTCGTGAATTTCTAATGATCGCCGTGTCCTGCATGCTGGATCCTCTACTATTCTATGTTCTTCCCGAAAGCGTGCCAATCCCTATGTTGTGCGGAGCTGAGCATCTTCTATTCCCTGGGATAAAGCTTTTCCTCCGCAGGGGCCTTGTGCAGTAAACCCCCTACGGGCGGTCCTCCGTCGTCGTAAAGTAGTAAAGAGTCAAGTCGTCCCCGTGAAGCTTTCGGGAAGAGGGGTAGTCTTGTGTGTAAGCATAGCATTTCTGGTCGAACCACCGAACCACACATCTTTTTTTGGTGGGAGGGTACTCCGAATAGTGGGTACCTCGTAGGACCTCGACCCGCTTACTCGGGTCTTGTATGGATATGCAGGAAGGGGTGCTCCTAGGTGTGTGTAGGGGGTGTGTTTGTTCGCGAGAATGGATTCCTCGTCAACTCAGGGGGGTGTGGACACACTTGCGCGAATTCGGGTAACGGCTACAAGGGCGCAGCAAGAAAAGAAACTGTACCCGACCAGGGATGGACGTAAACTCGTAAGCTACCGAGGGTAGGGATAATCGTCCAGGTCTTATTGTTCAACAAAAAAGCCGCCCCGCCACAGCAGGCAGGGCATCCATAGGGAGCCTCTGTCGTCGCTGGCTTGGCGAGTAGACCGTAGGATAAGTTGCTAAAACAAACGGAGGCGCTCAGAAAGCCGTTCAGTAGAATTTCGAAGAAAGACTGTTGGCAGCAGGTGGAGACATTTCTGTGGCCCTCTTCAAAAGAAATGCGGGCAGGGTAAAGCTCGGCAGAGGGTTCGAGAATAGGGTAGGGTCCTGTCCTAAAGATTAAAAAAAAGGGGGGTTATGCATGCATCTCTGTACAAGTTCCGGCCGGAAAGATCAAACCAATTGGAACCGCTCACATCACAGTAGTCGTAGTTGCGTAAAGGCCGTCAGTCGGGGGGCGACCATAACATAAGGCAATGACTTTCACAGATCTATCTCTATATATCTATAGATATATAGAGAGATCCACTGCGTGAGCAACCCGACTGTGCCTTACATGTGCTCTACAGGCCGCACTCAATCTTTCTTTCCCCTAGACAATATTCCCATTTTTCTTTATTTGGAAGACGGGCGGGTTCAAAAGGCACGGTTTTTGACGGTCGGGCCCCCTACCACTAGTCCGGCTAGCTAGTGAGCGGTTCTTTCGGGCGGGAAGCAGGCCGGGCCCTACGGGCGTGCATCCCCGCTACGCAAGAAGCATTGTTCTCCACCACCCGAGAAGCAAAAGAAAAGAGAGTCAAGGCCGTAGGATACAAGCATAGTGGTCTAATGACAAGGGCCGACGACGGAAGCTCGGGACAGAGCCGTATGATGCGGAAGTCTCACGTACGGTTCCCTGAGAAGGGAGTGCTACCCACTGGAGCTTCGACCAACCACCACCACCGGTCAATTCCGCTTTGGGGCCACCCCTTACTCTACCATTATTATAGGGGTATGGGGTTCGAGACAAAGAATGATCAAGGCAGCATATCAGTTTTTCCTATATACTTCACTTGGATCAGTTTTTATGCTATTAGCTATTCCGTTGATTCTTCTCCAAACAGGAACCACCGATTTACAAATATTATTAACCACAGAATTTAGTGAGCGGCGCCAAATCTTTCTATGGATTGCTTCTTTCGCCTCTTTCGCCGTCAAAGTGCCTATGGTACCAGTTCATATTTGGTTACCCGAAGCCCATGTAGAGGCACCTACGGCTGGATCCGCCATCTTGGCAGGAATTCCTTTAAAATTGGGAACCTACGGGTTTTTAAGATTTTCCATACCCATGTTTCCCGAAGCGACACTTCGTTCTACTCCTTTCATCTATACTCCAAGCGCTATTGCTATAATATATACTCCCTCGACCACTTCAAGACAGATCGATCTTAAGAAGATCATTGCCTACTCCCCAGTAGCCCATATGAATCTGGTGACTATTGGTATGTCTAGTCAGGGCGGCGGCCGTTAGGTCACCTACTTTGAGTTATGAACACACAAGCAAGGCCAAAACATTTGTGCCGGGCGTGCGACCCATCAACCTACTAGCAATGGGGGAGAAAACATAGCATGTCGCAACAAACGATTCGAGGCGTCAGCAAAACACTGCCGTCTGTTCCAAAAACAAAACCAAAACCCCTTTGCGCCCCGGGACGGGAGTGGGGGACGGCCCTACGCGCAGACAGCAGCAGCACCGGCTCTACGAATCGAATCTTTCTGTTTCCCGTGAATAAGAATTGTTGGGCGCGGTGAAGCGAGCGCTTCTAGCTGTTTCGCTTGCTTCTTTCTTATTGTGGCGGCTATTATGTATGGCGTGGCGGAAATGAACGAAAAGAGCAAGATGCACGTTATTTATTTTCAAATCGATTGATAGATGGCCTGATCTATTCTGAGAGATCGAAAGAGTAGGGTAGGAATGGATAGAGAAGAGGAAATCTATCAATAAGAAAGATAAATCCCCTATTTCTATCTATTGATTAGACAAGATATCTCTCTATTCTGGATCCATCAGAAAGAAATCTCTATGTATCTGATAGAGTCTACATCGTATGGTAGAGCGCCCAAGCGCTTTTTGGGCCAGCTCAATTCTCTTATCCATCGGTCCAATGCACTAGGCTCATCTCATGGAGGGAAAAACAAAATGTAGTTGTGTTGTTGTTTTTCGCCGCCTCGAAACATTCCCCGGCATCGTCCCACACAGAAAGAAAGAGAGCGGAGCCCCGGCCCGACCTATGGGTCCGCTAACGTAAAGCGAGGAGTTGAGCCTGAACTGGCGAACCGAAGTCACTTTCATAACCATACTTCCTACAGCTAACACGTGTCCAGTCCAGCGGGAACGCGCAGCGCAAACGAACATGAGCTACTATACCGAATCCCCCGCTGGCCATCGGGGACCGAGTGGTAAGGCCATGATCAGCAGGGGAACGGATCACTCATTCTTCTATTGGGGACAGGTGCACGATCGACAACTCCAAACGTCACACATCCGCCGCCTACCTACCGTTTAGGTGGCACCAGCGAGATCCAGCTAAGGTAATGAACTTCGTGTAGCGGCTGCTCCACTCCGCAGCGGTCTCTTGAACTGAACTTCGTTGCCTTCCCGCGCGTGAAGCGAATGGGTGCCGTGGGTCAGTTTCGGGGCGGGGGGCGGAGAGAGACAGACCATAAGAATGATTCATTTGGATCGACGAGCCATTTCGTGAATCAATGGAATGTCTGTCTATCCATATTTATTCTTTCTTTATATGAAGGGCCATATATAATTTATGGCATGATATGATCGCGCCTAGTAGCCACATATCATCTGCGCTCAATATGCGGGATTCCTGTTGGATCAGATCTTTCGCTTTGACGAATTTGGACCTAGTGAAAAGGACTCTGACGCCTTCGCGCAAGCAAGCACGAGAGAAGCAAGCAAAGTAGAAGCTTTGCCAGAAGCAAGACGAGGAAGCGGAGCTGTCGTAGAAGCGGTAGCTTCCCCCGACCTACTACAATACAACAGTCGCGACCATGAAAAAAAAAGCGCTTAGCTTCTAGAGTTCGCTTCTTTTCTCAGGCCGGAGAAGGGCAACTACTGACGCCTTCGGCGCCTTTGTTTTATATGTTTTCAATTCCGTACAATACAAACTACAACTACACCAAAGCGTCACGACAGCTTCCAAAGCATCTCCAGTGGGGGCCCAAGAAGTCGGAGCACGTAGGCGCCTTCTAGCCCCTACATAAGCCGCTGGTGGAGAAAGCTCGAAGAGCTTCCCTTCATTCACTTCGCGGGAGTCGCACACAGCACATAGCTGGAAGTCAGAGGGCCCGTACTGCCTGCCTAACCCTTCGCTCCGAGGGACCGTTGAACTGAAGGAAAGCGCCTTCTAAACAACTCGGCAGAAGGGAAGGGGCCTATGTATTTGCATGGCCTCTGCAGATTTGACTCTACCTACACTCGGAGCCAATCCCCTAGCGGTCCTGCCATCACGCCGCAGAACGAGAGCTCGTGTGGAACCTTGGATTTCTGGCGTAACAGCGGTGGAACGTAACAAAATATTACGGCCGCGTAACATAGGGGCCTACTCTACCGGGAACTCGACCAAAATAGGGACACCCGAAGGGCCCAGCACGCACAATCCTATCCTATACGAGCCCGTCATTGCACTTCGGATAGCCGTCCGTAGCATCAGAAGGAGCACCTCCCTTTCGAGGTACCACTTTGGTACGGTCTTGATTTGTGTTGTTGGTTGGTCTGTCTCAACGTGGTGTATAGCACGAAAAACCATTCTTTACAAGATAGGGCCGGGCCGTTCATATGAAAGAAGAGAAGAAAGGATTTCTTCTCTTCTTTCTTTTGGTCGGGCGCATTTCTAAAAATCCTCCAGGATCACAAGTGGAACGCTAAGCAAAGGTGGGAAGGCTGCGAGCGGAGCGTCGAACAGAAAGAAGCAAGTAGGGGAGAGTAAACGTGTTGCCTACGCTTGGTCTCCGGCGCGCTACGGCAATCCTAGTTTAAATAAGGCTACTAGCTAGCTAGCGTTTTTAAGCTGGCTGCGTTTTGTAGCGCGCGTACTCTTCAGTGGAGTTGCACGGAACGAGCCTTGTCTTCTCTCCAACGACTAGCTCCCTTGTTCTGGTCCGACAACGACCCTTCTCTTGTCGTGGAAGGACTTCCGCTTGTGGTGTGGTCCAACCCATAGTCGGAGTCGCCCTCATCCCCCCCATTGCTCAGTGCTCCCTGGAGCTTTGCTGGGCTTTACCCACGTGGACACGGGATTCTATAAGAGAATGAGAAGTTCTCTCTTAATAAGAAAACGCGAACCGCGCGGAGCCTACCCGAGTTCGTTTTCTGCCGCCATTGGGTGGCCGCCGGGGTAACACAGCCCAGCCCCCTCTCGGGAAACGGGGGTCCAACAAGCACTTGCAGCAGAGGGGGCCCACAAGCACCCGACCCGCCCCCTTCTTATTCTGTAAAGCCGACCTCTTTTTCGCCAGTGCTGACGCAGTGCGCGCGTAGATAAGGAAAGAAAAATCCCAGTGGGGGGAAGTGGGGGCCGGTGCCTTTTGACGGCCTAAACTCCTCCAATTATTTGTCAGCCGTGAGGAACTACTGCCTTTATGTCTGAGGCGGGGGGAGGGGAAAGCTTGGGCCTACCTATCCCCATAGGATCCCATAAAGGGAGCAGTTGAGAGGTTCCAGCCGAAGGGTAGAACTTCTGTACGTGATCGTAGTATGTCATGCCGTCTCATCCTCGCAGCATCGAAGAGTACCTATGCACTATGTTCCGGTTCACTGATAAGGAAGATAGAGTTAGGGTGGGCGTCTACGATGTGATACTATATATAGTCTGACCCAGGGAGAAAGATGCGCAACTCAAAACGGAAGCAGGAACCGTGTTGTCAAAAATTTTGGGGGTTACAGATCTATGAGACTACCATCGATCCGACAGAGCGGAACGACCAGAAAAAGAAGTGGAGTTAGAAAGCCGTATGATAGGTGGTAACTATCTTGTACGGTTCGGGGGGTAATCGGCGTACTCCGATCAGTGGGGGGAATTTTTTGCTCTATCGAACATACAGGGAATTGCAGGTAGCATTCCACCGATGTCAAGTCATGGACTGGTTCCTCCAACCCTTTTTCTATGTGTTGGTGTTCTATATGACCGACATAAGACTCGACTTGTTAGATATTATAAAGGTTCAGTGAGCACCATGCCGAATCTCTCTACCATTTCCTTCTCTTCCACTTTGGCCACTATGAGTTCACCTGGTACTAGCAGCTTTATAGGGGAATTTCCAATCTCAGTAGGAGCTTTACAAAGAAATAACTTAGTAGCCACATTAGCAGCGCTTGGGATGATTTTAGGCGCGGCGTATTCCCTTTGGCTATATAATCGTACGGTTTCTGGGAATTTAAAACCCGATTTCCTCCATAAATTCTCCGATCCAAATGGAAGAGAAGTTTCCATATTTCTACCTTTTCTTGTTGGAGGGGCGACCGTCTGTTGAACTACCAAAAAAGGGTAAACCAATGTGATTATTACATTGTAGGTGCTTGCGATAGGACGGATGCTACTTCCCTCATCAGTAATGGGTGGCATAGCCCGTAGTAGAAGTCCCCTTTTTGATCCATTTCTTTATTACCCCAGAGGGGCCCGGGTGGGACTGAGAGAAAGAAAGGACGGGGGGCGACCATGCATGGCACTTCTCGACCGTGTCTCCGAGGGACAGTTCAACGAGCGACTCATGAATGCAGCTGGGTCGGACGAGCCAATAACTCGAACGCGTTCGGTTAGTTTTTTGAGCAAGAATCACAGCGTTATCTTACCTTCACCATGATACGGACTCTAAGTTCTTATAGCAGAGCACGAGGAGTTTCCTTCAATATGATGATGGGAATGGAAACTAGAAACCTGAAGCACGACCGGGGTCTTCGTGGTCCGAGATAAGACTTATATATCAGTCACAGTAACTAAAGCATGAGACTTTTTGGTAGTACCGGTGAACTAGATGGCCGCGGCGAGGGAATCTGGGATGGAGGACTCGTAATATCTCTATAGATCTGGCAAAAGCGAAAGACCCCCTAACGTCAAGGGCTGACCGCTGAGCTCACTCTGGCCTCGCAGGGCGGGCCAGAGTGGGTGCGAGCTGTAGCTGCTATAGCTTATGGCTAGAGCAATGGGAGGGGGCCCCAGCAGAGAGAACAGTAAGGATAACGAGCGCGGAGCCCGCCAAGCGGGCGGTAGGAACTGCGGGCAAGTGCTTGGTAGGCCAACAGCCCAGTGAACCGGGCGGGGCACTCGACGAAAGGGGGGCACACTGAGCAAGTACGAGAAATTGGCCCCGCTCCGCTTTCTTAAAAAAAAGCAAGGACTGCTACGGGAGGTCGAACCAAGGACCTATGGAAGTCGGGGCTCGTCCTCGGTCAATATTAGATCAAACAATAGGAGTTTAACATATCTTAGCACTTACCTTTTTTTTTAAAACAACAGGGGAAAAGATGGTACTGTTCCCTACCGAGACAACGGACACTCTCAACGGATCCTCCACGCGCTGGGCATACCATACCTCTTCCGTGCGTCTTTCTCATGGCGGGAACAGAACAACAGGGAAAGACCCGGTCGACCCGCCCAGGGCTCGAGGGTGAGCCATACGAGAGTGAGTCGAATCTATTTCCGTTCTTGGTTCGGGCCCCTCTCAATCTTTTTCATATAAGGGAAGGAGTCTAAATCAATGGACATTAATGAACCATCATTGATGGACGTTGCACATGACACGATCAATTTGACTCGACGGTCCGGCGCTAATAGAAGTAGCGTACTCTCCGTCTAGCGAAGGTGCCAGGGCAGGGCTTTTTCGTAGTAATAGTTGTTAGTGTATATGCCCTAGAGGCCATTACTGTATCATACTAGTTTGTATATTACTTAATGGATGCTTGGGATATTCACCTTGTATATACAATCTTGCTCAAAATAGTAGTATGCTACTTGGTTTGTCTCTACTTCAATGTGTACTTGTGTTTATTTTACTATATCACTTATACGCATTAGTGGAGCCCTTAGGATCTTTGCTTGATTACCAGCGTTGTGATGGCAGTCACACTAGTGGGGGCTGGGTAATCTATAAGCACATCCTTATACAGGTCCCTAGTCACAGGACTATCGAGACAGGGCATCGATACTCCGGAGTAGACTAGCGTATGCGTTTCTCATCCCAGTGTGGGAGATGGTCTGTCCCACAGCCATCAGTACGTCGTACTGGAGATAGTATACGGGTGCTCGTTGGGTTACGAGTACACTGGACAGGACTCGTCGGGAACTGACAGGTTGGTATTATACCTATCGTCAGTCATCAGTTCCCAGGTGACATGAGTACAGCTTAGTCCGCTGACTTGACACTGGCACTTCGCCTCGAGTGTGTTCCCACTGCACTTTGATCACTACCCTACCACGGCTCAAAGGAGTCGTGCAAACAGGTGGTGGTTGGGTGCAGTCCCGAAGCACTTGGAGGCAGTGACGGTTAGACAGGATTCGTCTCTCCCGGTATTGGGGGTTGACATCGCGCTGTGTCTAGGAGAGCCATTACACGAGTAGTCCCTGGCCAGGGCAAACGAGATATACTGGTAGGTTTCCAGTGTTATCTCAGGGTGTTTTGGGCTTCGCTCCGGCACGACTTGTACCGCTGTTGGGGGACTGACGTTTACCGCCCCCTAGGCCCGCCATGCGATGTATCAGACGAACAGACCGGACTGTACGGAGACTGTCACATTCAGACTCAGTAGGAGTACCGATGGGGTTTCACCTCGTCAGCCTTCTTGTCGACATCTACCTGGGGACCGTTACGCACAGCTAGTGCCGCTTGCGGTCTGTGGTTAAACCCACTGCCAGCGTAGTGTCGAGTCTTTAGAGTCCCACACAGAGGGTATTCGCCTATGGGCAAAACAGAGTAGAGGTCGCATGGTTTTGCGACAGGGTTCGTTCTCATCCGCGCACTTGTGCACGTTTGGAGTCCGGACAGATATTACCAGCGGGCTCTGGTTTGAGCCGGATACTGGTATAGTATTTGGGGTTGCTTTTATCTCTCAGTATTCATGTTCCTCGGAACAAGAATACAGGTGTGTATGCACAGTTATTTGAGGAGGAGGAAGATGTTTTTCATTAGGGTTTCGGAACGGGTGCGTATGCACAGTTGACAGTCGTCTTTTTCCAAACCCTAATGGATTTGTATTATATCATTTAATAATATATAATAAAATGAAATTGTGTCATGGTTAGTTTTTGTTGACTTGTTGACCATGGTTGACTTGTTGACCATGGTTGAACTTTTGACCATTATCATTACAAATGAAAGATGCTCTTTGATTCTAGCAAATTCATTTAATGCTTGTAATGATATTAGTCATTCTAAACTATCCATCAACCTTTTCATTTTGATTATTATTATTTGATAATTCATTTTTTTTTTGCATTATGGTTGTAAGAAAGGAAATGAGAGCTCATTCTATTTTTTTTTACTCTCTCTCTTCACTTCATCTTCTTCTTCCTCTAGTCAAGAGAAACCTTCTCATGAGTTGAGAATCCTTCTCTTGAAAAACAAAGCAACCCCTAGACACTCTCTACTCACTCTAGGATCAAGGGTCTAGCAAGCCGGCGATTCTAGTTCACTCCAAGTACGAGAAAGAGCCCAAAGGTCGAGCCTTCGAGGTGGATCCATCTTCGACGGAAGAAGGCGACAAAGGAGAACCATCAACCTCTACAAAGTTTGTAGACGAAGGAGTTCAAGTCTAGGTATAACCACCTTCATCCGAGTAGCTAAACTTCTTTAGCTAGTTTGCTAGTTTTAGTTTAGACAACGATCCCGACCTTGCATAGTCCATGTTGCTTCTTGCACTAAAAATTTGATTTTTATACCGTTTCCGCCTCTCCGTAAGAACCGGGGGTCGCAACGTGGACTTACAGTGGTATCAGAGCCTAACTAAACTTAAACTAGCTTGGTAGTGAAGTGTAACGAAGTTCGGAACCGTAAAAAACCCAAAAACCATATTTTTTCAAAACCTGAGTTTCTGTTGAAATTTTTTTGGCTCAAAATGAAAAACTTTATACTTGTAAAATCATCTCAGGGTTTTCTAAGAACACCCATGAAAAACGATCCACTGTTGAGCTCAAAGCGCCGCCCTTCCGCCGCGCGAGGTGGGCTCGTGCCGCGCAACCGCCGCGCTTTGTCCTCTTCTCTGCATCGTTTTTCGTGCAGTGTGTGTAGGTGTTGGTTTTGGGATTTTTAAAATATATTATATGTGCCCAGATTTTCCAGAAAAGAAATTTCCTTTTGGGGTCCTATAATTCCGTATTTTTCCGAACTTCACTGCACTTTGACTATGATGGTTATATCTGTGATGCTTGCATGTATTGAATGTCGGCTAATCGCTATAAGACGATTAGTCGGGGTTATACATGATCTGTAATGTGCTGGAATGTGTATATGAATGTGTTGGACTGTCGCGGGTGAATAGCCGAGGTGGATGTGAGATGAGCTTTTGTTTTTCTTTCATTCATTGTAAATGTAAATTGATGTAATAATATTATTTGTTTGGCCGCACAACCGGGTCGGGGTTGTAGCCGTCATTGTATAATTCTTTTTACTGTTTTTGCTCCTAGGATAGACCCATGGAGGGGTGCACGAACTACCGGGTATGCCGAAGTGTCGAGTGGCCTACTCATGGAGATGAGGGAGGTTGCTACGCTTCGGGTACTTGGCGGGTAGTTTGCCGCACCCGTAGGGGTCTTGGGTGGGGTATTTGGCTATTCACCGCGACCGTGTTATCCGCTTTTCGTTTCAGGCTCGAAAGGATTGCGGATTGCTAGTATATCCAATGCATTCATCTGTGATCTGTAATGTCTACTATTGCTATATCTATAACTATTTAGGCGTTGCTTATATTTTACAGACGCGCTAGCCCAGCCCCCGCTCTGTCGTTAGTTAAGTAACCTAACGGGTA
Organism: Agapanthus africanus; assembly: GCA_030015575.1. Taxonomy (NCBI): domain Eukaryota; kingdom Viridiplantae; phylum Streptophyta; class Magnoliopsida; order Asparagales; family Amaryllidaceae; genus Agapanthus; species Agapanthus africanus. The sequence goes on from JASDDO010000012.1 coordinate 508,290,349, forward strand.
ATGACGGGGCCCAGTGGCGAATGCGAATGGCATAAGCGTACGTCATATTTTGGTTGTTTTCTGCAATGGTAGGATTAAATGATGGGACGCATTAAAAGTACTAATGCAAGAATATCACGCATTAAAAGAACTAATGCAAGATAATAAACCAAGTTAAAGTCGTTGGAACACTTTCGAAAAACCACTCGGTTCTTTTCAAAACCAACTTTTAAATACGGAGCTTGAGCCACTCCTTTTAAAAGCTATCTCGTTCCATCGACCAAATCAAGTTCACTACGTTCACGGTTTTGCCAAAACCATTCGTAGCCCTCCGTCGTTTCATATGAATATTCAACGGTATTCAAGCTGTGTTTGTTGGCCTTAGTCAAGGCACAGTGTTTGGTAGCTGGTGGGTATTCATATGTTGCATAGATAGAATGCGTTGGTTTGGGACAGTCGTATTGCCTTGTTGGCCATAGTCAAGGGTAGATACGGGTGGATTCAAATTAACCTGGATAACGACGGGTAGAACTTGACATGTGACTTATGATTTGTTGGCCTTAGTCAAGGTCATAAGAGCATGGGGCAAAAATCCACATCGGGAGTTTCATAAGAACTGAAACTTGCTAGATTTGCATACCATTTGGAGTGTGGTGATTCTGGTAGGATTCCTTCAGTTTCGTCACGCGATGATATTTGGATCCCGATCCTACTGTGAGTATATGCTACTCCTCGGGAAATTTTTCACTAAACGATCAATGCTATAAACCTAGTAGGTGCCTAGAAAGGTGTTAGCGGGGCTACGCCCCCAGGGAAAAGAGGTTCTTTAATTAAGGAACTTCGCGAAAGCGTTGGAAAACCTCCCTCGAAGTACCGACACCGGCCTGGCTGAACGGTTAAGCAAGTATTGTACGGTGGGATTGATCCTGGCTAATTCTTCCTTTATGGTTTGAGGAGGGATTCGAGAAACAGTGGGAGCCATCCTGTTTAGACAAACTAAAAACCACTCTAAACTTGCAAGAGCATCATGCTGAGTGTTTCTTCTTCTCTCTCCTAATTGCAGCGACCAATCAACATGACTGGACTTAAGTTACTCCTAGATAAAAACAAGCTGACAGGGCCAAACTACAAAGATTGGCTCAGGAATGTCAAGATAGCAATCACTTATGACAAGCTGGGGTATCTTCTTACCACCAAAGCTCCCCCTGTCCCTGGTCCAACTTCCAGTGTCACGGATAAGGAAATCCGCAAGACTTGGGAGATTGATAGCGCGAAGGCCAAGTGCCTCCTGCTTGCCTCGATGGACAACGAACATCAGAGGAGGCATGAGAATATGGACATGGAGTCCATATTGCTTCATACAAAAGAACTGTATGGAGAGCAATCACGTATCGCAAGATACGAAGCGTCGAAAAAGTTGTTTTCGACAAGAATGGCCGTCGGATCATCAGTAGCCGAGCACGTGCTAAAGATGATCGGCTACATTGAGGAGCTCGCTGACCTAGGGATCACATTGGAGAGTGAGCTATATACGGATATAGTTCTCCAGTCCCTTCCTTCCACTTACGCCCAGTTTATAATGAACTTCAACCTACAAGAAAAGGAGGTTGAACTTTCAGAGCTCCTCAACCTGCTGAGGAGCGCAGAGGGCACCCTACAGAAAGGTAGGGAAACATCCACTTTGTTTGTAGGAGGATCATCTTCTTCTAGGTCCAAGGCGAAAGCCAAGGGAAAGAAGAAGAAAGCCCCCGCCAAACCAAGGGGCGGTGTTAGTAAAGTGGATACGAAGGGAAAAGGAAAAGCAACAAAGATAGCGGGGAAGCTTGTGGATAAGGAAGAATGCTTCTTTTGTCATAAGAAAGGACACTGGAAGAATGATTGCAGGGCCTGGAAGGCCAGAACACAGGAATTGAAGCAGGTTGCAGCTTCAGCTTCAGGTGTGTATGTTATTGAAAACTGTCTTTCTATAAACTCTACTTCCTGGGTATTGGATACCGGATCAGGATCTCATATCTGTAATTCTTTGCAGGCGTTGAGAAACCGTAGTGTTTTGAAAGCAGGTGACATGACCCTCAGAGTTGCAAACGGAGCTAGCATGGATGCTAAAGCCGTGGGGGACTATCACCTGGGAATGTCAGATGGACATGTTTTGGTTTTGCGTAATTGCTTTTTTGTACCCAACGCAACTTGTAATATCATTTCTGTATCTTTAGTTTCTAAAGAAGGTTATGAATTTGCGTTTGTAAGTAATGTTGTAAACATTCGCCTTAATCAAGTTTTGATTGGGTCAGGTACTTTGAGTAATGGTATATACGTGCTAAACAAACCACAGATTTTTAATATCCAGAATACACACAAAAGAAAGTCTCCAGATATTAATCGGGCTTTCTTATGACATTGTAGACTGGGTCACATCAATGAGACACGGTTGACTAAGTTACATAAAGAAGGATACTTGGATCCGTTCGAGTATCAGTCTTATGCCACTTGTGAATCTTGTCTCATGGGAAAGATGACAAAGACTCCGTTCACTGGACACGGAGAAAGAGCGAGCGAGCTCTTGGGACTCATACACAGTGACGTGTGTGGTCCAATGTCTACACATGCGCGAAGCGGTTATTCATACTTCATTACTTTCACAGACGATTTCTCTAGGTATGGACATGTCTTCTTAATGAAGCACAAATCCGAGGCCTTTGAGAAATTTCAGGATTACAAAAATGAAGTTGAAAAACAAACAGGCAAAAGTATTAAGATTCTAAGATCGGATCGAGGTGGAGAATACTTGAGTGCCGAGTTCCTGGACTATTTAAAAGAGAATGGAATTCTCTCTCAGCGTACTCCTCCATACACTCCGCAACATAACGGTGTATCGGAAAGGAGGAATCGAACCCTATTGGATATGGTTCGTTCCATGATGAGTAAGGCTGAGTTACCGCGATCTTTCTGGGGTTATGCACTGGAAACAGCTGCACATCTCTTGAACCAAGTTCCTACTAAGACAGTGCCTACCACACCATATCAGATGTGGAGTGGGAAGAAACCCTGTCTTAAATCCTTTAAGACATGGGGATGTCCGGCTTTTGTAAAAAAGCAGCATGCGGACAAGCTCGAGGCATGCTCAGTACAGTGCAAGTTTGTGGGATACCCAAAGAAATCCAAGGGGTATCTTTTCTACTACGAAGAGGACAAAAAGTCCTTGTTTCTCGTCATGCCTACTTCTTGGAAACTGAGTTTTTGGAAAACCAGATAAGTGGGAGCGCAGTAGAACTGGAAGAAATTCCAGAACCACAAAACATTACTGAAAGCTTAGAGGAACCAGAGGGTTCGAAAGAACAGGACATTCCTACGCCGCTCCGCAGGAGTAGTAGGCAGTCTCATCCGCCCGAGAGATACTGCGGTTTTCTCATAGACGGGGATAGAGAGGATTGCATCATAGATTATGATGAGCCTACTAGCTTCCAGCAGGCCGTTCAGAGCGTTGACTCAGTGAAATGGCTGAATGCAATGCGGACCGAAATGGAGTCCATGTACACCAACAAGGTATGGACGTTGGACATTGCTCCAGACGGGGTAAAACCCGTAGGATGCAAGTGGATCTTCAAAAGGAAGATTGGTGTAGATGGACAGGTTGAGACCTATAAAGCTAGGCTGGTAGCAAAGGGTTTCCGTCAAAGACCTGGCTTGGACTATGACGAGACCTTTTCTCCAGTAGCCATGCTGAAATCCATTCGGATCCTTCTTTCCATCGCTGCCTTCCACGATTATGAGATCTGGCAAATGGACGTAAAGACAGCTTTTCTAAATGGAAATTTAGAGGAGTGTGTCTATATGGACCAGCCAGAGGGCTTCATTCAGAGTGGGAGCAGCGGAAAGGTGTGCAAGTTGCTTAAGTCCATCTATGGACTAAAGCAGGCATCGCGGAGTTGGAACATCTGCTTTGATGAGACGGTCAAGGAATTTGGCTTTATCAAAAATCCAGATGAACCATGCATCTACAGTAGATTTGTAGCGAGAACTGTAGTATTCCTCGTTTTATACGTGGATGACATTCTCTTAATAGGAAATGACATTCCTATGCTACAATCTGTCAAGGGGTTCTTGTCACACAGGTTCTCCATGAAAGACCTGGGTGATGCCTCATACATCCTAGGGATCCAGATCCATCGTGATAGATCCAAGAGGATATTGGGACTTTCTCAGTCCAGGTACATCGACACCATAGTGAAGAGATTCAGTATGGAAGATTCCAAGCGCGGTAACCTACCGGCTTGTCACGGGATCACCCTCTCTAAAGAGATGTCTCCCAAGACTGATTTGGAGAGGGATCGCATGTCTATTATACCCTACGCTTCTACGGTAGGCTCTATAATGTATGCGATGTTGTGTACCAGACCGGATGTAGCTTATGCACTGAGTGTGGTAAGCCGGTATCAGTCAAACCCTGGGGAGAAACACTGGATAGCAGTAAAGAACATTCTCAAGTACCTGAGAAGGACTAAGGAGATGTTCTTGGTGTATGGCGGAAAAGACCTCCAGATCGAGGCCTTTGCTGACTCCAGCTTCCAGAGTGACAAGGATGATTCCAAGTCCATGTCGGGTTTTGTCTTTACCCTCAATGGAGGGGCGGTGTGTTGGAAGAGTTCCAAACAGGATACCGTTGCAGACTCGACGATGGAAGCGGAATACATCGCTGCATCTGATGCCGCAAAAGAAGCTGTCTGGATGAGGAAGTTCTTGAAAGAACTTCAGGTGGTTCCGTCCATTGTTGATCCAATACCTCTGTATTGCGACAACAACGGGGCTATAGCTTTAGCGAAGGAACCCAGGTCCCATCAGAGATCCAGGCACATCTTAAGGCGGTATCACCTGATCAGGGAGATCGTGGATCGCAAGGAGATCGAGGTTCGGAGAGTTGCTTCAGAAGACAACACTGCAGATCCATTCACCAAGGCCCTGCCCCAGACTCAGTTCGAGCGGCTGATCGAGATGATAGGTCTTCGATACGCCAGTACATGGCCTTAGTGCAAGTGGGAGATTGTTAGTGTATATGCCCTAGAGGCCATTACTGTATCATACTAGTTTGTATATTACTTAATGGATGCTTGGGATATTCACCTTGTATATACAATCTTGCTCAAAATAGTAGTATGCTACTTGGTTTGTCTCTACTTCAATGTGTACTTGTGTTTATTTTACTATATCACTTATACGCATTAGTGGAGCCCTTAGGATCTTTGCTTGATTACCAGCGTTGTGATGGCAGTCACACTAGTGGGGGCTGGGTAATCTATAAGCACATCCTTATACAGGTCCCTAGTCGCAGGACTATCGAGACAGGGCATCGATACTCCGGAGTAGACTAGCGTATGCGTTTCTCATCCCAGTGTGGGAGATGGTCTGTCCCACAGCCATCAGTACGTCGTACTGGAGATAGTATACGGGTGCTCGTTGGGTTACGAGTACACTGGACAGGACTCGTCGGGAACTGACAGGTTGGTATTATACCTATCGTCAGTCATCAGTTCCCAGGTGACATGAGTACAGCTTAGTCCGCTGACTTGACACTGGCACTTCGCCTCGAGTGTGTTCCCACTGCACTTTGATCACTACCCTACCACGGCTCAAAGGAGTCGTGCAAACAGGTGGTGGTTGGGTGCAGTCCCGAAGCACTTGGAGGCAGTGACGGTTAGACAGGATTCGTCTCTCCCGGTATTGGGGGTTGACATCGCGCTGTGTCTAGGAGAGCCATTACACGAGTAGTCCCTGGCCAGGGCAAACGAGATATACAGGTAGGTTTCCAGTGTTATCTCAGGGTGTTTTGGGCTTCGCTCCGGCACGACTTGTACCGCTATTGGGGGACTGACGTTTACCGCCCCCTAGGCCCGCCATGCGATGTATCAGACGAACAGACCGGACTGTACGGAGACTGTCACATTCAGACTCAGTAGGAGTACCGATGGGGTTTCACCTCGTCAGCCTTCTTGTCGACATCTACCTGGGGACCGTTACGCACAGCTAGTGCCGCTTGCGGTCTGTGGTTAAACCCACTGCCAGCGTAGTGTCGAGTCTTTAGAGTCCCACACAGAGGGTATTCGCCTATGGGCAAAATAGAGTAGAGGTCGCATGGTTTTGCGACAGGGTTCGTTCTCATCCGCGCACTTGTGCACGTTTGGAGTCCGGACAGATATTACCAGCGGGCTCTGGTTTGAGCCGGATACTGGTATAGTATTTGGGGTTGCTTTTATCTCTCAGTATTCATGTTCCTCGGAACAAGAATACAGGTGTGTATGCACAGTTATTTGAGGAGGAGGAAGATGTTTTTCATTAGGGTTTCGGAACGGGTGCGTATGCACAGTTGACAGTCGTCTTTTTCCAAACCCTAATGGATTTGTATTATATCATTTAATAATATATAATAAAATGAAATTGTGTCATGGTTAGTTTTTGTTGACTTTTTGACCATGGTTGACTTGTTGACCATGGTTGAACTTTTGACCATTATCATTACAAATGAAAGATGCTCTTTGATTCTAGCAAATTCATTTAATGCTTGTAATGATATTAGTCATTCTAAACTATCCATCAACCTTTTCATTTTGATTATTATTATTTGATAATTCATTTTCTTTTTTGCATTATGGTTGTAAGAAAGGAAATGAGAGCTCATTCTATTTTTTTTTACTCTCTCTCTTCACTTCATCTTCTTCTTCCTCTAGTCAAGAGAAACCTTCTCATGAGTTGAGAATCCTTCTCTTGAAAAACAAAAGCAACCCCTAGACACTCTCTACTCACTCTAGGATCAAGGGTCTAGCAAGCCGGCGATTCTAGTTCACTCCAAGTACGAGAAAGAGCCCAAAGGTCGAGCCTTCGAGGTGGATCCATCTTCGACGGAAGAAGGTGACAAAGGAGAACCATCAACCTCTACAAAGTTTGAAGACGAAGGAGTTCAAGTCTAGGTATAACCACCTTCATCCGAGTAGCTAAACTTCTTTAGCTAGTTTGCTAGTTTTAGTTTAGACAACGATCCCGACCTTGCATAGTCCATGTTGCCTCTTGCACTAAAAATTTGATTTTTATACCGTTTCCGCCTCCCCGTAAGAACCGGGGGTCGCAACGTGGACTTACAATAGTGGGTGGGTCTCATGAGATCTAATCTATGTCGGCCGTCGGAATCAAATGAAGGTCGAAGGACCATTCGATTCATTAAGGGGGACGGCCTAGCCTATTTGTTCGGTCAATCACCAAAGGCGGGAGGGGGGAACCACTATGGACGACACCTCCCGGCCTCGATTCTTTTGCATAGTCCGGAGGCCGGCCCCTGCAGAGCAGCGGGGTATAGCGGCGCCCTCACCTGGCGCCATTCCCGGACCTAGCAGCAGACGGGATGGCCGGGCCTGAATTTAGAGCGGACCAGACTCCTCTTTGTTTCAGCTGCTCCCACGCACGCAGACCAGAAGATCTCAGTTGTCCTGGACGTAGAGATCTTCGTGGGACTGGGGAGGGAGTCTCAATCGATCTTTTCTAGGATTCCAACTCACGCCACGCACGGAGATCTTTCCATTGATAGAGTGGAGGGCTCAGCTCCCCCGACTCTCAAAGGTTAGGTTACTCCCCGCCTCTACGGAAGAGGTGTACTTTGTACCGCCCGGAGGTCATATAGATCGGAACCCGGAGCGAGTTGAACGAAAGCCCTACCCACAGCTAAGCTACAACTACCAGCGCTTCAAAGGTAGTTTACTTGCTTACTTGTAAGGTAAGGGCTTAGATTCTAAGGGCGCTACTGGGGTGTAGTGTAAGCCCCGAAAGCCTTTGGTACTTTTGGTACTTAAGTAAGTAGGGATTACATCGCCTTAAACAAAATCAAAGGCGCGACCATCCCCCTATTTCTTCATTTCATTCTCTATTTGGCCCGCCTCATGAAAAATGAAGGGCCTCTTGATTCAAAGTAACTACGAAAGGGTCGGTCAATAGCATAGCTCTCTCTTTCCCGGGTCTCCTTTCGAAGTAAACCCCTTACCTTACAAGTCAGCAAGTAAACTACCAGCAAGAAAACAGATTATATGCAAGGCTTTGAAATATAGCACGCGTTATTCAAACCAATTGAGCGTGCTATATTCAGTCGCGCTCATCCCTTGCTTGTTTCCCCTAAGGACAAGTCAACTACCTTCGCATTCCTAATCCGGTAAGGCCGGACTTATTTGCCCCAGCTTGGCGAATCGCATCCCCGCACCGCCCCTTACCGTTCTCGCGAAGTCTTTGCAACGGCTGGGAAACCAGTCTACGAAGCGAAGCCTATTGCCACGCCGACCATCAAAGACGAGATCCCTTTTCAAATCTTTGATGGAATGGCCCAGCAAGAAAACGGATTAGGCAATCAACCTTATGAACTTTATGCAAGGCTTTGAATATAGCAGGTAAAACAAACGCAATTTCGACTAATCAAGGGTTCAAAAAGGTAAATTAGTTGACTTGCCCTTGCTTGTTCGCAACGGCTTTCGCGCTAGCGCGCTCATCCCTTGCTTGGTGCCCTATAAAGGAAGGTTAACGTACGCGATGCGTTCCATTTGTACGAATTGCGAACATACCACGCACGACCGGACGTAGAGCCAAAATATGAACTGGCGGACGGGGCCGGGCGCAGGTGCCAGATCCTAAAAGTAGAGTCTCGATCAGCCTAGTGCACCAACCACGTGGTACGACGGGCACTCAAAGACCTGGCGAATGATGGCCCACTCCAACCAAGAGCGCTTATGTCATATGGGAACTAATGGCTGGAAACAATCCATATGATTTTGATATCCGGTAAGAATAATAAGAATCAAGGTCCAGGTTGGTTAGTGAGCCTAGTGATAGGAGACTATCTAGCTTGGTTCGGAGAGCACTTGTTGGGTTAAAGATTTGTTTTTTGCAAAATGTTACGGCCTAAATGCTGAACTATTGACCCTACTTGTTCGGATGGGTGTTCACCCCAAAGTGTTCCCGGACTGCATGCATACATCCGTAAGTAACTTAGTGCAACATGGAAAATTTCATTGAGAGGAATCAGCAAAGAAAAGAAAAACTGGTCTTAATTCATTTTTATTTGAGAGATTGTCCTTGTAAGTCCGCGGTGGTGCCTCGGCCGTCGATCCGACGCCGGAAACGCGGAAACGAAAAACTTTGCAAACTAGCAAACCGGCACCACCGCGCACTTTTAACCCGGATCGGGCCATTTACCTAGCTACTAGCAAACTAAAATACGGGTAGAGAGTTATACCAAGCGATCCGTGTCCTTCAGTCTTCGTCTCCACTCCGATCTCCCGCGGAATCTCCGTCTGTCACGTCCTCGTCGGAAAGGGCACCACGTAGCCAAATACTTTTACGGGCTCCCACCTCTGGACCGAGGCAACTCGGGCACGAAGTTGGCTAGCCGACGCGTCCAAGATTTGCTGTAGACAAGTGTAGAATGGTTGTCTCTTTTGGGGTTTGAAGATGCCTTGTATGGATGGAGGTGGAGAAAAATGACATAGGAAAAATGGTGATATATCTTGCATGCCAAATGAGATGAGCAATATCCCCTCACATAAAATGAAACCTCTCTCCCTCTCTCATCAAAGTGGCCGGCCCCTCTCATATATGAATGATGGAGGTCAAAATGAATTATTAGCAAGTGGAGAAAAAAGACAATGATAAAGAGAAGCCAATGATCAAATCAATTTCCAATCCATTTCTAATCTCATTCTAATCTTATTTAATGCAAGCAATGTGATAAGAAAGGAATCTCATGATGATAGAAGCCACAAATGCAAGAAACCCCCTCACAATAAGTTATTTGCAAACTTGCAAATAACCCCCTCCATCGAAAAGTCCGGCCGTGAAGGAACAAAGGAAAACCGGCCGGAACGGAATGCAAACTGGTAACCTCAGAAAACTGATCCCGTAATAAATTACAGGAAAACCCCGCTACTGCATATACATGCCCGCATTTGTATTCCCACTGAATACAAATGCAAAGAAACAAAACTACACTGTCTAATACCAGGATCCGGCTTAAACCAAAGCCGGGTAGTAAAATCCGTCCGATCACGATCCGCGCAATACCGCACGTATCTGATCGAACCCTGCCATATCTCCATACGGCCTTTACAGCGTTTTGCCCGAAACCTGAGTAACTGTGTGTGTTGGACTCTAAAGACTCGTTAATACTATGGTTGTGGATTTAACCACTAGCACGTTAGAGGTATCAGCCATACGTGACGGGCCACCAGCTATTGACCAAAAGGGACGTCGATGAGCGAAATCATCCTGACACCCTACTGAGCCTGTCAGTGACAATATCCGTACAGTCCGGTCCGTTCGTCTATGAGCATCGCATGGCGGGCCTAGGGGGTTGGTAAAAGTCAGACCCCCAATAGCGGTACAAGTCGTGTCAGAGTGTAGCCCAGAACACCCTAAGATACTACTGGAATACCTACCAGTAAATCTCCTGCCTTGGCCAAGGACTTTTCATGTACTGGCTCTCCTAGATACAGCGCGACCTCACCCTCAATACCGGGAGAGACGAACCCCTGCAGATCCGCTCACTGCCTCCATGTGGCTTGGGACTGTACCCAACTAAAACCTGTTTGCACATCTCCTTTGAGCGTGGTAGGGTAGTAATCAAAGCACAATGGGAACTCACACGAGACAAATGACGATCTCAGGTCGATGAACTAACCTGTACACATGTCACCTGGGAACTGCTATCTGACGTCAGGTATAATACCAACTAGCAGGCTCCCGGCGAGTCCTGTCCGGTGTACTCATAACCCAATGAGCACCTGTATACATCTTAGGTGAACCAACTGACACCAGTGGCTTGTGAGACCAGCCACCGCCCCTCGTCGGGGTCTCGACTGTATACATTAGTCTACTCTGGAGAATCGATGCCCTGTCTCCGAACTCCCACGACTAGGGACCTTTTAAAGATGTGCTTATAGACTCCAGCTCTCACGTATATGATCGCCCTCATACTGCTGGTAGTCAAGCAAGAATCCTAGGGGCTTTATCAACGTGTAATAGCGACTCATAAGGTCAGCTAAAGCAGTACACGATGATAAAGATAAACCAGATAGCATACTATCATCTCGAGTAAGACTGTCCTACCGGTCCCTCAATCATTGCAATCACGTGCCTGTGATCCAATAATTGACTCTGAGGGCACTATATCCAACAATCTCCCACTTGCACTCAAGGCTAATTATTGCGATGTCGTATACTCACAGCCCGTGTGATACCGAACACCCAACTCCTCTCCTAGTCAGTCCCACAAAGCTCGTTTGTGAAACTATTGCGTTCGAGGAATAGCCTCAGTGAGTGGATCGGCTGTGATGTTTCTTTCTATGTCTCTCTATATCCCATGTTTGCGGAGAAAGCCATCTCCTGAAATGAGCAATACCTGTCTTAGAATGTCTGGATGTCTGATGGGACCTAGCTCATAAATGAACTCCAAATCCAAACTTCTTAGACTGCATCGTCAACTGAACTTAATCAGTATCCTGCGCCATCCTTCCCTCAGTATCCGCCTGGACCACCTGTCCAAAATACTGCCCCTCGTCAGAGGGAAAACTATAACTTTGATGACCAACCTGTCGTCCATGTCACCTTGGAAGCCTGGAATGATAACCGTCTCCAGAACGAGGCTGTCGTTATCATATCCCTAGAACATCCACTTATGTTCTAAAACTGCTTCCGACTGTTTCTCCAGGATTGGATCAATATCAACTTATTGCATCTACTGCAAGAACAACATCTAGTGTGGTACTTGACATCTCATGATTGACTCAATTGCCCAAGCAAGTGATCTGCCAATCATGCACTTCCCTCTCTAGTTTAGTCTGTAAGACACCTTTAGAGAGGGTGACTCCATCACCTGTAAGTACACTACCGTGCCAGGAGTCGTCCATTCTAAATACTCATAGAATATTGTCTAAGTACCCAGATTGGGAAACCACCCAAATCTAGACCTAAAACCATAGATCCAGTAACCAGAATGTCTGATATAATATCCAAGTCCGATGTGGAGAAACCACTGTGTGATAACCAAAGAATAACCGATCGTAGTATAGGAATATCACTTCCTACTCTGTGTATGTCATCCAAATACCAGGACATCACACCCTACTACCTTTTTAACAGATCCATCCCCTATTCTGATGAAGTCAAACCTATTACTGTCACGTCAGAAATAGATGATCTATCTCCGCTATATCTGCTTTAGTCTATAAATAGACATAAGCGCTTGTCCATCAATGTTTCCGCTGCTCCCACTGACTACGACAACCCTCTGGCAGAGTCATATACACATGTACATCTAAAGCAATTTTAGAACGACGCTATACTCATCCTCCTGCCGGGTCTCATAGTCTGGAACAACAGCAATGGCAACTCTGGGTAAACAAGAACCTCCCTGTCACCGTCCTTGAGGCTACCGGAGTACCTCTCGGTTGCCTGAGGTTACCCACCATATCTGCGGAGTGGCCAATGGAATGTCAAACCAGATTGAATCTTTAGGTTCTTTATCAAATCTTCAGTAATCGTTCGCGGTTCTGGAATCACTTCCAGTTCTACCATACTCCCACTACTGTTTTCTGAAAAAATCCATTTTTATTAAAACTTTGGCGAGTCAAGAACAATATCACTATTGATCTTCCTGATGGTAGAAAGTCAACCCTCGTCATAGTCCGGGTCAACTCACAAACAGCCATTACAGAAACGTGCCTTGAGTTATCCGGAGTCTGGTTTTAAGCATAAGCCGGACAACTTCCCGTACCTTAACATCGTTAAGCTATGAACTGTTCTATATCCAATACAGAAACAGAGGTACTGATTTAATTGAACCAGATTCAAATCATGCAGCTGTCACCAGTGCATGTCAACTAAATGGAAGGAGGCCGATCAGCGTTACTCAACTTAGGAATACTTCCAATTATGAGTAACCTGAAAGAGAAGCCTGTTCTCTTAATCATTACTATCAACTGAATACCATTCACAAGTATCTACATCTTCGATCACCTTGAAGAATCCCGATACTTGCAATACCTGCTTCTCTACTCTATTCTTATACCTATAACTTCTCAAAACTCAGACCCTGTGTTTCTACGAAACACCTGTCTAAGAACTAGAGAAGTCACAAGTAAACAGAATACAGTATGAGGACCTACCCCTCTGTCATAATGGACACTGGACAATATACAATACTCTGTATAATTCCCTTGAGTCAAATGACTCATTCACTGTGTGTCGTAGGTTGAAAACTGTACTTATGGTTAAGAAGAATTACACCGCTGTTCAATGCTCCTTACCTAACCATCCACTGATATAGGTAAATGTCATAGACATAATTTCAAAAAGGTATATCTCACTCTATAAAAATAGACGTACAGATATATCAATTCAAAATTGGTGCATAACAATGGATATTCAAAACCAAATATTTGCCGTCCGGCAAACAACCCAGGTAACTTCCTCAAATATCACCAACTACAATGAATTCCGATATAATGAGGATGATCACCTAATTCCCAATAACTTACTCCCACTCATCATCTGTAAAACCATACAGATGTGAGAATCAAACCTGGTAAATACATACCCTGGAGCAAGTGTCTAATTGGGAAATCAGTTTTCTTTTAACAGTACACAGTGAAACTGAAACATTGAAATGTTTCGATGGGGGTATACTGGTATTCCTAGTAATGCCTCTTCCATTATCCAGATTCACAACTGTAACCGTATATTTCTTTTCCATCTCTCCAAATCCATTTATATGTCTTTAGTCATTACCTTCTGTACACCTCTTTAGGCCAAATGGTTTTCTTCATTCCCTACCGTTTGGCACCAGCCTATGGTTTGGAAGAAGACTATCTAATAAGCATAATGGGTGTATTGTCCTAATCCTAGGAGCACTCGCAATACAAGAGAAGGTGAAGATAAAAGACAACCGAATAAACCTTATTCCTATTTCTCCTTAACCAGGATCCATCCCCGAACTGGAACAAGTTCCTTTTGAGTTCGTATATAACCATACGATGGATTATCCAATAAACTTGGGATCTTCCTAGTGATACGGAGTGTCCTGAAGAAATACAAAGGTGATTTAGGATTGGCGAAGAAATACTTGGTTTGGTCGTGAATAGCAGTCGCAATTTACTTTGCCCTCTTACTAATCCCTTTCTTTGTCTTTACTTAATACCTTCTGTACACCGTTTAGGCTAATTGGTTTTCTTCATTCCCCACCGTTCGGAACCAGCCTAAGGTTTGGAAGAAGACTATCCAATTTGCGTAATAAGTGTACTATCTCCTAAGACAAGGAGTACTCGCAACCTGAGAGAAGGTAAAAGGAAAAGACAACTGAATAATCCTATTCGTTTTCTCCAGAACCAGAAACCATCCTCGAATTCCTTCGAGTTCGTATATAACCATACGATGGTTTTGTCCAATGGAAGTGGACGTTCGTAGTAATACGGGGTGTCCCGGAGAAAAGGGTAAAAGTAAGAGCGGCAATGAGGTTTGCAACTCTGACAATCCAAAAGCCAGTGTTAAGAAGGTTCGGTCAACTTAGTCACTGAGTCATAGTCTAAGGTCGGGTCAATGGTCGCTGCCAAGGAGAGAGAGAAAAGAAACACTCAGCGTGCACTCTAGCCTAGATCAGAATGGTTATCACTTTATCTAATCTGGAAACCTCCCACTGTAACGTCAAATTCTTCCCCAAACCTGAAAGAAGAATTAGTCGGGATCACCCGAGGAGTAAACCAACTCATCAGTGGGAATTGGGATCCAACTCTCATCGCATGATAACATGACGGAATCCGCTCACGTTATCATACTCCAGAAGGTATGCGCATATCTTGAAAGTTTCAGTTTCTTTAGAAACTCCCGATGTGGATTTTTGCCCCATGCTCTTATGACCTTGGCGAAGATCAACAAATCATAAGTCACATGTCAAGTTCTACCCGTCATTGTCCAGGTTAATTTGAACCCACCCGTACAAGCCCTTGACGAAGGTTAACAAGGCTATACGACTGTCCCAAACCAACGCATCTATCTATGCAGCAGAAAGGTAACAAGCAGCTACCATACACTATGCCTTCACGAAGGTCAACAAACATAGCATGAATACTACGTGCTACCCGTCTGAAACGATGGAGGGCTACGAATGGTTTCTGGCGAAAACCTTTAACGTAATGAACTTGATATCGTTGAAGGAACTGATAGCTTTATAAAAATATAGTAACGAAAACCTTTGCTAAAGAGGTCACTCCCGGTGAAGGGATCTCGGCTCTTTCCCCGTAGGATGGGGTGCAGGATATTCCATCTGAATACCACGATGCGAAGCAAAAGTAATCGGCTATAGTGAAGTTATTGCCCTGACGCAAACTTCTGTCCAAGGGGTCACTCCCGGTGAAGGGATCTCGGCCTTTGTCTCGTCGACTGAGGAGCATGATATTCCAACTGAATACCACGATGCAAAGCAAAAGTAATCGGCTATAGTGAAGTTATTGCCCTGACGTAAACTTCTGTCCAAGGGGTCACTCCCGGTGAAGGGATCTCGGCCCTTGCCTCGTCGACTGAGGAGCAGGATATTCCAACTGAATACCACGATGCAAAACAAAAGTGAACGTCAATGCAATAACAGCTTTTTGAAAAATGTTCCAACAACATCAGAATAGGTTTGTTTATCTTGCATTGATCCGAATCAACGCAGTCCCATCAATTGATCACACCAATAAAGAATGAAAATAATGACGTACGTATATGCCATCCGCATTTGCCACTGGGTCCCGTCATCACCCGTTAGGTTAGCTAACTAACGACAGAGCGGGGACTGGACTAGCGCGGATGCAAAACATATACAACATCTACTAGTATATATATAATATATAATTTTCGCTCAAGGCATGATAAAAAATGCAACATCACAGAAATGTACAGCATCACAGAACAATACAGATATCTGGGATCCCCAGGTTTCACAGAGCCGCTACTGAAACCCGACGTTCCCCTGGTCATGTGGATAGCCTGTGCAATGAAATCCTAGACCCCTACGGGCGCGGCAAGTTACCAGCCAAAACCTGAAGCGAGGCATCCCCCTTCAGCAACGGGAATGGACCACCCAGCACTTCACGGAATCTGGTAACTTGGGCACCCCTCCTGGGTCAATCCTATACCCCCTACGAGTGCGGCGAATAGCCCGCCAATTCTAGAGTAAAGCCCCCTCCGTCTCAATGCCATGAGATGCGGGCCCGTTGCCCTCTAGAATCCGGCTATCCATGCACCCCTCCGCGGGGTAATCCTAGTACAGAAAGTAAAATATACATACAACGGGTACATCGACCTCGACCCGGTCGTGCCCCAAAAGAATAATACAAACAGGCAGTGACGGCAGTCCACATGTCGGACGCTCGCCCCGCAATATCAAATGTACATATAAAACAGAACTGTACTAACATCGCATCCAGGCTATCCCCCACGACCGATCCGCAACATCATAGCACAACACAGAACATCAACATGAATGTCACGTTCGCAAATCCGTCTAAAAGGGCTATAGCAGATAGACTGGATTTACCGATCGAATGACATTCACGGTCACAGATATAATGTAAATACTGTGAACTAACATGTTTAAAATATCCGATCGAACAAATTTATCGAAGTGGGCCCTAAGCAGTACTGTAGCACAGACAGAAAATTTGGGCCCAAAAAGAATATTCCAAAAGCCTTATTTTCAAGTCAGCTCTCTGCAAAATTTTGGTACACTGAACAGTGCAAGTCGAGGCGGAACCGCGGCCCAAACATGGGTTTGGCCGTGGTTCCGCGGTGGTATAGACTGTTCACGAGACCAAATTTTCACAGAATTCTTAAAATTCCATGCACATCATTCTGAAACAACCTGAAAAAATTTTGGAGCCAAAAAAAATGCGACAGAAACTTGTGCTTTGGAAAATACGGTTTTTGGGATTTTATTGTTCGATTGAGTTCTAAACACGTTAGAGCAAGCTAGGCTAAGTTAATGCCGTGGCTCTGATACCAACGTAAGTCCGCGGCGGCGCCCCGGCCGTCGATCCGACGCCGGAAACACGCAAACGAAAAACTTTGCAAACTAGAAAACCGGCACCACCGCGCACTTTTAACCCGGATCGGGCAATTAACCTAGCTACTAGTAAACTAAAATACGGGTAGAGAGTTATACCAAGTGATCCGTGTCCTTCGGTCTTCGTCTCCACTCCGATCTCCCGCGGAATCTCCGTTCGTCACGCCCTCGTCGGAAAAGGCACCACGTAGCCAAATACTTTTACGGGCTCCCACCTCTGGACCGAGGCAACTCGGGCGCGAAGTTGGCTAGCCGACGCGTCCAAGATTTGCTGTAGACAAGTGTAGAATGGTTGTCTCTTTTGGGATTTGAAGATGCTTTGTATGGATGGAGGTGGAGAAAAATGACTTAGGAAAAATGGTGATATATCTTGCAAGCCAAATGAGATGAACAATATCCCCTCACACAAAATGAAACCTCTCTCCCTCTCTCATCAAAGTGGCCGGCCCCTCTCATATATGAATGGTGGAGGTCAAAATGAATTATTAGCAAGTGGAGAAAAAAGACAATGATAAAGAGAAGCCAATGATCAAATCAATTTCCAATCCATTTCTAATCTCATGATGATAGAAGCCACAAATGCAAGAAACCCCCTCATAATAAGTTATTTGCAAACTTGCAAATAACCCCCTCCATCGAAAAGTCCGGCCGCGAAGGAACAAAGGAAAACCGGCCGGAACGGAATGCAAACTGGCAACTTCAGAAAACCGATCCACGTAATAAATTACAGGAAAACCCCGCTACTGCATATACATGCCCGCATTTGTATTCCCACTGAATACAAATGCAAAGAGACAAAACTACACTGTCTAATACTAGGATCCGGCTTAAACCAAAGCCGGCTAGTAAAATCCGTCCGATCACGATCCGCGCAATTCCGCACGTATCTGATCGAACACTGCCATATCTCCATACGGCCACTACATCGTTTCGCCGGAAACCTGAGTAACTGTGTGTGGTGGACTCTAAAGACTCGTCAATACTATGGTTGTGGATTTAACCACTAGCATGTCAGAGGTATCAGCCATACGTGACGGGCCACCAGCTATTGACCAAAAGGGACGTCGATGAGCGAACTCATCCTGAAACCCTATTGAGCCTGTCAGTGATAATATCCGTACAGTCCGGTCCGTTCGTCTATGAGCATCGCATGGCGGGCCTAGGGGGTTGGTAAAAGTCAGACCCCCAATAGCGGTACAAGTCGTGTCGGAGTGTAGCCCAGAACACCCTGAGATACTACTGGAATACCTACCAGTAAATCTCCTGCCTTGGACAAGGAATTTTCATGTACTGGCTCTCCTATACACAGCGCGAACTCACCCCCAATACCGGGAGAGACGAACCCCTGCAGATCCGCTCACTGCCTCCATGTGGCTCGGGACTGTACCCAACTAAAACCTGTTTGCACGTCTCCTTTGAGCGTGGTAGGGTAGTAATCAAAGCACAATGGGAACTCACACGAGACAAATGACGATCTCAGGTCGATGAACTAACCTGTACACATGTCACCTGGGAACTTCTATCTGACGTCAGGTATAATACCAACTAGCAGGCTCCCGACGAGTCATGTCCGGTGTACTCATAACCCAATGAGCACCTGTATACATCTTAGGTGAACCAACTGACACCAGTGGCTTGTGAGACCGGCCACCGCCCCTCGTCGGGGTCTCGACTGTATACACTAGTCTACTCTGGAGAATCGATGCCCTGTCTCGAAACTCCCACGACTAGGGACCTTTTAAGGATGTGCTTATAGACTCCAGCTCTCGCGTATATGATCGCCCTCATACTGCTGGTAGTCAAGCAAGAATCCTAGGGGCTTTATCAACGTGTAATAGCGACTCGTAAGGTCAGCTAAAGCAGTACACGATGATAAAGATAAACCAGATAGCATACTATCATCTCGAGTAAGACTGTCCTACCGGTATAGGTCCTCCCTCAATCATTGCAATCACGTGCCTGTGATCCAATAATTGAATCTGATGGCACTCTATCCAACAGTCCTCGGGCTGAGGAGTGTCCACATCAGTTCGTTGAGGTGTCTACATGCCTGCGGCCCTCTTTTCTATTCTGTTGAGAGTTCGGTCCACCTAAGTAGAACGAAAAGGAGGAATTGGAAATGAAACAAAGGGGGGAGCCAGAATTGAGATAAACTGCTTTGCTTCCCCTAATTCTAAAAAACACAATGCAACTATCGGAAAAAGCTTATCTTTGATAGCGGTCATAGGGAGAAAGGATCTGATAGTAGATAGAGACTGAAAGCAGTGCGCGGGGGTAGGGGCGGATGTAGCTAAGTGGATCAAGGCAGTGGATTGTGAATCCACCACGCGCGGGTTCAATCCCCGTCGTTCGCCCATAAATACATAAATAAATGGACCATTTGTTACGGAGACACAAGACAAACATTTCCCAACGTCAAAGAATTTTTTCTGCAAGAGTCAATTCATCTCGAGGCTTTCAAACGCATCCAAGCAATTGGTATCCGATTGAAAATCTTCACCATAGATTCGCGTCGCCTACTTGCTGAAAGCACAAAAGGAATGGCTGATCATTCATTGATTGAAGTTTTTTCTTTTGAATACCATATCCAAGATTACACTTTTGAGTTCATAATGAAATGAACCCTCGGATGAAGAGAAAATCTCCCAATCAGTGAACATAGGGTGAGGCCGGAGTCTCGAATTCCCTACATGCTGATGAAGAAGCAGTGCACGCAGAAAGGGAGAGTGAGGTTGGTCCGGGCTAATACCAATATAGGCTCATAATGCTTTAGGATGCAAGCACGCCCAGCGAGA
Source organism: Agapanthus africanus (assembly GCA_030015575.1). Taxonomy (NCBI): domain Eukaryota; kingdom Viridiplantae; phylum Streptophyta; class Magnoliopsida; order Asparagales; family Amaryllidaceae; genus Agapanthus; species Agapanthus africanus. Next base: position 508,310,239 of record JASDDO010000012.1, read on the forward strand.
AAGGCCCTGGGAGTTTCACTCATTAAAGGATACACATTCCTTCCATTGGTAAATAATATCGGAGGGGTGGGTGATCCCGATTCGATCATCGGATGGGCTGTCCATTTCACCAGAATAGTTATCTTCCTCGCAAGCAAGTCAAGGTCAATCAAAGAAACCAAGAAAGACGACACCATTTTACACTTAAAAAGAAATCCTATATTGGGGAATACAACGCACGGAGTTCTCACATCAAGAAGTAGATAAGCAGACTCCGTGATTCGTGTGCAGCAAAGAAAGTCAGAAGATGGAAATCAGTCCTTCCAAAGTCGAAGACGCATATGTATGGTGCATCAAAGAAATGGAAGGGCTATCCTTCTGTACCTTTAACTTTGCTCCCATCACCATGCACAGTTTGGATGAAAAAAGTGTGCAATGCGTGGAGTGAGACCACTACCATACCTTTTTCAATTGCTCTAGTGAACATAGGCTTCGAGTGCGAGTTGACTTGAGAGTTATATAATTCGGCTAGACTATGCCAAATTCATACCAGAATCATTGATTGTACTAGCTTCAAATCAATACCACAATGAGAGACATTCGATCCCAGAATTAGCTCTATCCCACCTCCCATGATATGTGTTAAGCATATGGTTTAATGGCAGTTGAATGAAACCAGAAAGAGCGGCAGTGTTATCCTCTTTGAGATGAAATGCGGGAAATGACTTGGCTTCATCTCCCACACCGGTTAGCAACCGAGATAAGAGTGAAACTAAAGCGGGAAGGCCCATCCCATTTCCAATGCCAAGTCTTAAGCAAAGTTGCCTCCATCTTGCTCTCTAGCCGTAGCCGGGGGAAGGCGCGAAGTGATGCCAAGAAGAAGCAGCTTTTGTTTGTGCCAACCCTCTTTTCTTTTCTCGCCTATAAGTAAGGGGAACTAGAGGTGATAAAGAAAGAAATGAATGGAGCAGAGGCAGAGTGAAGGAGATGAGGATCCGGATTCCATTCTTTTTGAATTTGAGTGATCACCCGGTAGCCAATCGATTAGGACTAGGAGCTGCACCAAGACGGATTAGCTCGCCTTCGGGTTCTTAAGAAGAAAAAGAAGATCCCGGAGTTCTCTTTCTAGGTTGAGGAGATTGATTTGACTTTCTTGTTAACCCTACTCGAAAGAGAGTGAGTGGCGGCACTTGAACCGTGAAAGGCTATTCTTTCTTCAAGATAGCAGAGGGAAAGGCGAAGTCACAAATCTTTGAGGTCTAGGAATAAGCCATGCCGTTGAATAGCTTGGTCGATCCTCTCCTCCGTCTTAAGAAAAGAAAGATCAAGAGTTGAGATGTGAGAAAAAGAGAGAGAGTTCTTAGATCGGCCTCAGACTCTTTTCTTTTGTGGAACTCTTTGCTCCTACTATTTTTCAGTGAAAGCGGAATCACAACTGTGCTTAAATCCCTACTTCCATCGAATCTCGTGCAGCAGGAACCATCCGACTTGTTTTTCATAGTGCACATTTAAAAGAGTGCCAATTGATGTAGAGAAGGAGCTCTTAGCAATCGAATCAGAATAGGCTGCCCGCGCTTCGGAGCTACCACTCCTATGCCCCAAAGCAAAGCAAAAAATAAGCAAAAATGCCATAGATAGGGTCTTTAAAAGAAGAATTCGACTGCCACAAAAGGAGCTGCAGGCTAACTCGGAAGAGAAGGTTTTTCTCAGCATCAGTAATAATCTAGGCGGCTACCCTGTCTCATATGGGTTGAGAATGTTAGGTCGAGCACCTCCCTCGAGTTGGTGTGTTATCTCAGTACCTATGGCACCAATAACAGGGATAGGGGGCCCAGTAAGCGTACTATAGATTTAGACAAACATAACCAATCCCAGACCCAACAGGGCAACGTTTTTTCCTTCCCTCGAACCAACAACTCCAGTTTTCCCCAAGTCTGAAGATAGATATGACCTCAGATGAGCGGATTCTCTCATTTTTCCGCTTTTGGGGTATGTGTCTTTTCCGTTTCCCAGAGATGTGTGTGATCAAAACCTTTCGGGAGGAATAAGATATTACACCGGATTCAGGTATGGTAGCATCGGTAGAAGTACAGCTCGTCCTGACCCGTGAACAGCCTTAGAAAAATGTCTCTTTTTTGCACTTGGGTGACGACATAATGTTTGACGAGCATTCTCGGGTGGTAGAATAGTGTTGGGAGACTATTAAAACTGTCGATCTCCAACTTTAAGATGGGCGGGAGATAGATAAGGCCTGCAAGGGCACTGTCTAGTTCTCGACTCGATTATCTTGTATGAGCTGAGTGGTAAACCAATCCTACCATAACTAAAGGGGTGGATTTCATAACCGAACTTTCAGGTCAAGCGAACGAACAATTACATATAAATAATTCTCTAGTCATAGATGTATTGTTTAAAAAACCTCAGTCTCAAGTCTCAAGTGTTTGAGGAAGTGAGCGAAGTTCCCAATGTGAGAGGAATAATAGCTTTCGCCCTACTACACTAGCCAAGAAAGAGTGTAGTAGAGGTTTGATTCATGACTGATTTTGAATCTGTTTCCTCAAACGAAGGATTCTCCTTAGCTATGACTTCGTTTCCTAAGCTTTCTTTTTCATCAGTACGTTTAGTCTTTATAAATTCCCTAAATTGTACTTCCATGTTCCGCCCAAGCTAGCTACGTTAAATAGTCTCATCAATTCACTTTTTTTAGTAACCCAATATGGAATCATAGACATAGCGTAATACAATTCTATAGCCTTTCTGGCTTCTTCCTTCGTTAACTGCACCTGAAATGAAAGAGCTGGGATAGCTTCCCTCCCAGTGAAGGTTCCGGTTCCTTCTTCGGATGTGACAGAAGGAGGTCAAGCACATTAGGGGTACCTTTGTAAACACTCTACTAAGTATGGATTGGGGTCGGACTCGGATTCTTAGTCGAGTGATCCCGCGCTTCATAACCGATTTCATACCATACCGCTGCCATAACTGAATTTAGGCTTTCCTCTTCTGATGTCTCGCCAAGCTTTCTTTCAATAGGTCTCTCCAGGGCATTCGAATGCGTTTTCGGGTCATGATGCGATTATTTGCTTCCTTTTTCGTAAGATTCTCTTTGCTAAGGGGATAGGAGTTTGAAAACCTTCCTCATCTGTCTTGTTTCCCACATCGTTATTGTTCTATTCCCTCAAAAAGGTAGGAAGAACAAATAGTCTGCTGCTAAGGCTAAGTCCCTCCGTTCCAGGAAGAGATGGTGGTAGGGCCAAGACCTGTCATTCAAATCATTCTTCGTTCATCCGATTGACTCAAACTTTTTGGAAAAAAGCAGTTGCCGGAAGTAAGCACGTCAGCCCAGTGGGCAATGTTCCCCCGAAGGCTAGACGGCGGGCACAGACCCTTTCCGTAGGCACCATGTCTTGTTCTCACTTCGTCAACCCATTGATGAGGAAGCTAGAGGGTCTGCACCTTTCTGGAAGAATCAAACACGTGGGGTTTGTCCTGGCTAATCGATGGAAAGCACCTGTTTGTGCGCCAGCTTCTTTACCTCCCTTCTTATCTAAGGCAAGAAAGAGTGCACGCTTTCCTGTGTCGGTCCCCGGAGAGAGAACTTGGATTGGGCGATGCTGTTCGTAGAGGTGGTCGAATTCATGCTTTTTCTTTAGTTATTTCTTTCGCAATCAGTCTTTCCTATATCCGTGATATGCGTATTGTATTTCTCCTTTCAATTTGTATCGGTGATTTTCAAAGTCTTTTGGGAACACGTAAACGCCACTGTGCTATGCAGGATCAAACCACTACCGGCCATATCAACACTGTTTCGGGCCCCACGACCCTATTATAGTCCTGATGGATAGATATAATCTTTTAGATACGAGTCTCTCAGTATACTTGCAGGAAGGAGACCCCGAAACATGTTGTTCGGTGCTTCTGGCTCTGCCACCAAGGTTCACTTTTTTTTAGCTTTGACTCTCTACTAGGCGGAGAAGGGAGGTACCTTTCTATTAGTAGCTAAACGGGCTAGAAGAATGACTATATGGGTGGTAGGAGGCGAGAAAGGCTTCTCAGAGGAGGAGAAAAAGAAATAGTTGTTCTTCTGAGCTTTATCCGGGATATGGTCTATAGTGGGCAATGGTTCCCATACCAGTGAAAGTTCCAACGCTTACTACCAGGCATGAGTCAATAGCTCAACCAAAAGGAAGTCGAACGAAGTAATCTTCTGGGTTCTTCTGGAAAGGAGGGGATGGCACTCTTTTCAACGTCAATTGATGATTCTCGAAAGCAAGCCAAAGTTGACTAAGCACCCGAGTAAGTGAACTTGGCGAGACGGGAATCCAACTCTTGCTCTTGAAGTAGCCGTTTGTTGGGCTTGGGCTTAGGATTTTCTTGTAGCAGGAGTTTGATTGATGAAAGCGCTAGCGGCCATCCCCATCTGTTATTGTAACCGACTCTCATCAATTGGTTGAATAACCTACCTCTAACTTACAAGCAAGGGGAATCGCTTCCGGAAAAAGAGCTCGAACGATAGCTGGCTCGCCCAAGTGGTAGAGAAAGTGACTTCGGTCAATCCTTCATAAGCCCTTTCACGAAAATCGGTAACCGGTGCGGTAGAAGAGAAATAGCCCCTATTTCACTTAACGTTTACTAGCTTTCAAGTCAAGATAGAGGAGCCTTTAATGCTTGCTGTAAAGTCTCGGAATTCTTCTAGTGAGATTGCAGACCCACTAATAGAGCCTACTTCCCACTAGGGTGACAGGGGAACCTCACCTCTTCCAATTCCGGAGGCTTTCGATCTGACATCTTGACTTGAAAGCTCTCTCTGTGCACTTCTCATCGCCCTTTGCTTGGCGCTAGCTCTTTTCTTGAGTTTCGAAAACGGAAAGCACGTAGGATAGGATAAGTGAGGATACGGAATGAATGCTCTTCGATGCGGGATAGGTGTGGACGAAAACTTCCCTTATTTGACAACGGGTGGGGAATCCTGCGCCTTAATCTAATCGGGTAAATCACTCTATTAGGAGAAAGCAATTGATAAGGGAGCACTTTTCTATACAGCTTTCTTCGTGGGAAGGTCCCCCAAGGGCAGTCGCAGCTTCATCAGGCAGGAGGTCTCGTCTCTTTTGGCTGGACGATGAGTTGACTATCGGGATCTAGGATTCGCTGGGTGCCTGCCCCTCGACAAATGAGGGCCAAAAAAGCCACTTTCTGAGTGCTGAGGTTGGCGTCTCAGTTTTACCAGACTTCGATCTTCTAATGGCACCCCTTTTTGATTCTTAGGGCTTTGATGCCTTCCGAGTGGGTTTGTACCGAGAGATTCGGATGCAAGCTCTGGCCTTGTCTTTAATGGATCGCTTGAAAGACCCGTGGAGGCCTCCCGAGATGCGAGTCAGTGGCAGACAGTGCGACTATTCCCAAGCACCCAGGAATGGAACATCCATAAAGCACTTTTTCCTTGATTTTTCCGGAAGGCGGCACTTTCAAGTCCTCTGGGTCGTCCACTAAGTGAGTGAAAGAGGTCTCATTGGGAGAATTAGGAAGAGAGAAGGCCATCCTCCCACTATGTGAAAGAAGAGCATTTTCTCTCATATTCACTTTTATAGAATATATAGAATAGGTAGTTCGCTTAGCCGCAGCTGAAGCTATAGATCTTGCCCGGGATGCTCCCAAGGTCGGACTCCTCATTGGAAAAAGAATGGCAAATAGTGGTCGTAGATCAGGTAGCTTTTGCTTTCCGCTGTTGAGATCACAACTTATCTTGAATCTTACGGTTTGCGCGGTGAAAGTCAATCTTTCTCTTCTTTCTGTTTCGGGTAATAGCCCTAAGGCACTCGAGTCCAGGTCGAAGAATACACTCTTTGCGTCAAGCGCTGTACCGAGATGTAGGCTCTTGAAGAAAGTCCTTTTAGGGCTCACTTGCTCCTATAGGAGACTTAAAGCAGGATTCTCCGCTTTATGATTCTGACTCAGATGTCAGGGATCAATCCATCTCTTTCACAGAGGTCAGGAATCTCCTTGATTGAGGAAGGTGTCTCTTGACGCGGAACAAAAGACTTTCACGCGAGCACAGTCCGTTTTCTTAGCGAGTAGGAATGGACTAAGATCAGCAAGAGTCCGCTTTCGAGGTAGGGAATACAGAAAAGTATACAAAATCTTTTTTTTTGGAAAAAAAGGATTGAGCCACTGCGCGGCGAAAGGAAGAGGTATCAGCGGAGTCCTTTCTAACGGAACCGGAAGCTGCTGGTTCAACCCCATAGGTCTCGGTTTTCCCAGACCGCTAGTGTGAAAATCACTCACTCTAAGGTAGTTTGAACTTGAGCAAGAAAACGGATGTGCTACCGCACCATGAAAATAAATATCGCGCTAGCGCTCACTCCGTCGTTAGGGTCAGGCTTCATGGTCAGATATGAATTGCCGATGCAACAAGTAATGACGCCAATGGCGTAGAGCTTGTACTATAGCATAGAACTCCACGTCATATGTTTCAAATTTCCGATTGGCATCATTTCACTTTTTGCTTTAGAATGCAACGAGCTTCTTGACTTAAGACTGCGCCAACTCCCACATAAGATGCATCATAAGACACCTCAAAGATTTTCTCAAAATCAGGGAGTTTCAAAACTGGAGCTTGGGTCATCTTGGTCTTTATGTCTTCAAAATGGAGTGGCTGCTGCAGTCCATACAAAAGGTCCTTTCTTCAAGCACTCACTAATGGGTGCGGTGCCATTATGGTGCTTAAGTTTCTAATGAACCTCCGGTAAAATGTGGCCAATCCATGATCGCACTTCATGAATATTAGTAGGGACGGGCCAATCTACTATGGCTTGGATCTTTTCGGGATCTGCTTCAACTCCTTTAGCTGAGACTAAGAATCCCAAAAAGATAACGGAAGGACACAAAAAAGTGAACTTCTTGAGTAAGATATAGAAAGATTCTTGCCTTAATAACCTTAAAAAGATGTCTTAGGTAAATTTCATGATCTTCGGCAGTTCGGCTGTAAACAAGGATGTCATCAAAATAGACCACGATTAACTTACTGATGTAAGGCCTCAACACCTGAGTCATCATTCGCATGAATGTGCTCGGTGCATTGGTTAGCCCAACAAAAAAAGGCATGACTAACTATTCATATAGACATCTTTCGTTTTGAAGGCAGCCTTCCATTCATCTTCAGGCCTTCTACGTCTTTGATGGTATCCATTTCTGAAGTCTATTTTGGAAAAGATAGTGGAACCAGCGATCATATAAAGCATGTCGTCTAGCCGTGGGATAGGGAATCTATATTTCATGGTTATTTTCTTTATAGCTTGGCTATCGACGCACATGCGCCACGATCCATCCTTCTTAGGGGTAAGCACGGCTGGAACTCCGCAAGGGCTCATACTTCCGCGAATGAAACCCTTCTCCAGTAGTTCATCTACCTGTTGCTTGAGCTCGGCATACTCCGATGGGTTCATGCGGTAGGCAGGCAGATTTGGCAGAGTGGCTCCTCATTTCTTGTATGTCAAAAGCCCTAACGACAAGTAAACCTTCAATCATGGAGTAGTATAAAGTTACTTATTCCCACCCTAATAGATTGTATAAGACGTTAATACTTGCTTACGCAACACCTACCCAATCTATCTTTTACACAGACAACGTTCTCAATCTTAGATCTTACACCGGACTAGATTACCGGCCCAACAGATCGAGCAAAAGTATGCGCTACCTTGACCTATAGCGTTGGGCACACAGGTTCCGCCGACTTCTCAATCACGCAGATTGCAAACGTCGAAAGATGAAACATTTACTACGATATTTCATCACTCAATCGCCGAATGATCTTTCTATTGACTTACTATAGTCTTATACAATCTTTTTATGTTTAGACAAGACAGATTGAAAGCAAAGTTCTTACGAATCAACAAAATAGTTCCAATTCAAGATCTTAGTCTCTGATAACCGGCTTTCCTGCTCCCGCTAGGAGAAAGCCTAGGGTTGTGGTCCTTGTTGCTTTGTCGATGATTGATTGAAAAAAGTGGGGCGAGACTCATCTGATCAAGGATGATTTCTATTCAACTCTTCTTACTATAAGAAATTCGATCTTGCTTAGATCATCGGAAGAAGTCGTTCTTGTTGTTGCCGATTGAAGGGATGAACTCTATAAGCGACCGCTTGATTTGATGCAGAATCTGCACATCGAGAAAGAGCCTATTGAAAGGAGAATTCCTGAATAGCAATCAATAGTGCAGGTTGACAGGGATAGACAGAGATGTCCCGACTTCGCTTGTTTTGGAATGCACTACTTCCAATGCACTAAACTAATATCTGGATTGGCTTTCTTCTTTTTATAATAAGAGGTGCACTGAGCCTTATAGCCATCGGTGTATCCGCTTACAGAGCTGATGCTTTTCACATCTTTACCTTAATATATTGAGCAGCCTATCTTGACATATGAGTTTGTCTTTATTCGGTCTGCTGACATTCAGCATGTAAGGAGCACTTCCTTGGGGCAAGCTTGCTTCACAGATTTCATAGTTTCATCGAGGGAGTTATGAGTTGGGCTAAGTATGAAGCTGGACTGGGCCATCTTAGGAAGCGATTTCAAAAGGTAGGAGGCTGGGGAAGGGAAGGCAAGTGAAGTGAGGCGCCGAAGGTGGACGCGATTACTATAAAGCAAGGAGCTTCACTTAATAATATATGGGTAGTGAGGACTATATTACTATAAAGAAAGGAGTCGGTGAGGGCTTTCGAGGAGCAGGAACCCCTTTCCATAGGGGAAGTTTTGACACGTTCTGGACACTCACAATCCATAGAAGCAAGAAAGAATGCATTTACAAAGTACTTCTTTTTCGACTACAGCAGCTCGTTGATCCGCTCACTACTCGTCTTGGCAGGAAGATTGACCTCTTGATCGACTAAACCTCGCATGACATTAGCGGTCTCACTTGCTCGGAACAACCCTCTCTGATCTGAAAGACTGATGCTTGCTCGCCAGGCAAGATATCAATTATTACAATGAAAGGTTTGATTTTTCTGCTTCGCTTGTGGCATATAACATGTGACCACATCAAATCAATGAATGCCACGTGTCAAGAATAATTGTGAGGTGTAGTGATTGCGGTTGTTCTCAACCAAACATTAAACATGAACGAGCTCTTTAGCGCCCTATGGTGCTGCTACTGTGATGCTTGGCCGAGCGTCCCTCCCTACCGATGTCTCGATTCAGCACATTTAGACCAGTCCTAGCGGATAGGACAAAACCTTCCATTGGGGAAAGCCAGTCTGAGGGAACAAGGTACTTGATTGGTCATTCCACTATCACTCGATAACAGGAAGTACAGGGTTGGCCTTATCTCTGAAAGCCCTATTGATGGATTCTGGCAAACAAATGAAGGAGCTAAACCCTCTCTCCAATCGCACTCTCGCTTTTACTGTTAAAGCTCGAAGAGCCTTGGCTTAGCTGCTTCCATTAAGGCGCTTGCGGTGAACGGGGATATTTATTTGTAGGGTTCCTAGGCACCCCAAGGAGGTCTCACAAGGCATCAACCATGCCAATTTCTAAAATTGCGGTGCCGAGAAACCCTAGACTAGATCGTTGGCTAGAAAATTAGGCGACTAAACAAGCTAGTAAACAACTTAACTAAAAGTAAACGAACATACAACCTTTGTAGATCCGTTTCTCCACCTCCATAGCTCCGCAATGAAGTCTCCTCGCTGTCCATATCAAATCCCGGGCTCTAGCGTCGGCTTCATCGGAGAAAAAGCGGGCTAGGTCATCGACGACGTGCCGAAGATGATCTACGTCGAAGCATCACTAGATCAAGCTCCACCTTCACCAAGACATGAAAACTTGTGAAGGAAACACCCTATACTACTTGGCAAGAGATAGAGGATGAAGAAATAGGAAGTGGGTTCACTTTAGAATTGGATTTCTCACTCATTTCATCAAGTTGCCATTGATGGAGGCATGCTTTCTTCAAGTGAAGAAGAAGAAGAAGAAGATGAATATTATGATAAGTATTTTAGAAAAGAAAAGAAAAATCAATTCTTATCATAATTTTAACTATATGTATGTGTAGAGAATTGACCAAGGTTAAAGGAATGGTTAGGGTTAAGGAGATGAAGACAAAATGGTCACTTTGGTCAAACCTTCATGAAGCTTCAACAAGCTTCATCATTTAAAAGCAACCATTATGCTTTCTTTTCTCTTTCTTTTATTCCAAAAATAAATAGATAAATGAATGAATAATCAAATAAAAACCCTAACCATTTATTTAACCAAGGTTTAATTCTTTACACAAAACCTAGCAATCATATACCATCAAACATGATACAATCAAGTGCACAAAATATATCACATATACAATGTGCACAAACTAAGTGAGAAAATCTATTTAAAGTGAACCAATACTAGTTAATGCAAAGTAATATATCAAATATATAATTATGCATTAAATCATTAAATCAACACTTGATTTAATGATCCGGTCATATCGCATATAACCGACTAGTATCCTATGTATCGGCTTATCGAATCAATACTTGATTCGATAACTAGGTTATATCGCATACAACCAATCGATACATTCATCGCGAGAATATAATACGGTATCACATACACGCATTATTCTCGGTCCCGCATATATCTCATATGCGCTCCTATTTCGTTTCGCTTGAGCCAGGAAACCTCTGTGTAGGACTCTAAAGACTCGTCAATACGCCGGCAGCAGGTGATGATCATATCAAACACCCACAAGCCGCAAGCGGTCTGCTAAACGTAACGGCCACCCGGGTATTGAGCGATCAGAAGATCGACGAGCAAGCCCGCTCACACTCCAGTGAATCCAACCAGTAACACTACCGTACAGTCCGGTCTCGTCGTCTGATATGTCGCATATCTCGCCTAGGGGTGGTAAACGTCAGACCCCAATAGCTCGATAAGTCGTGTCGATATGAGGTCTATAACAGTTCGAGAAACTACTGGTAACACTTACCAGTATATCTCAGCAACCCTGGCCAGGGATTTCCGGTTATAACCAATCGAACACAGCGCAACATCAACTCCCTATACCGGGAGAGACGAATCCCCTCCTATCGCTCATTGCCTCCATGTGATTCGGGACTGTACCCAAAAACCACCGTTTTGCACGCCCTCTTGGACGTGGTAAGATGGAAATCAAAGCACAGTGGGAACCACACAAGACTCTATGACGATCTCGGGTCAATAGACTACTCTGTACCAGTGTCACCAGAGAACTGCCATCTGACGTAAGGTATAATACCATCTGGGTGTTCTCGGCGAGTCCGTCCAGTGTACCCAGTCCCTACCGAGCACCCGTATATCATCTCTGATGTCAAACACCAATGGATATGGGATCATCCATCGCCCATCTTTATGGGTCGAGAAGGTATACGCTAGTCTACTCTGGTATATCGATGCCCCGTCTCGATATACCCACGACTAGGGACCTTGAATGATGTACTTATGGACTACCATGTCCCCACTAGTATGATCTGCATCATAGTCCAGGTAGTCAAGTACACATCCTAAGGACTTTACCAACATGTAACAGAGAAACAATCAGCATACACGTTAAGGTAAAGTGCAACCAGATAGCATACTATCATGTCGAGCAAGAAAGTCCTCCCTATATATGTCCCAGCATCCACTACAATATACATCCTATGTACAGTAATGGCCTCTAGGGCATACATATAACTAACAATTTCCCACTTGCACTAGGGCCATCTGTAGCAGTGGTTGCAGTATCTCATACTCAACCATCCCTTAAAAGTCTCTCTCTGGGAATAGGCCTTCGTGAGTGGATCCGCTGCGTTATCCTCTAAGTCTGCTCTCCTTGCCTCGATCACCCTGGAGATCAACCATCTCCATGATCAGGTGATACTGCCTTAGAATAAGTCTGGATCAGTGATGGGACCGGTGTTCCTTGGCATAAGCCACAACTCCATTGTCTCACAATGGTAGGAACGTAGTTCATCTCATGAACTAATATACACCCAAATATCCTATTTGGTAGCATCTTAAGTAGCGATGTATCCAGCCTTTATCGTCTAGTATGTCACGGTATCTAGCTTGGAACTCTTCCAACATACCGTCCCTTTACTGAGGGTAAAGACAATGCCTGCGACTGACATTCAGTCGTCTTTATCACTCTGGAACACTTCAAGTGATTCTCCCCAGGATCGATTGATACCATCTCACTACTACTAGTGAGTATCCTAACATCCAATTAGATCTATCTCATAGATCCAAAAACCAGGATATAGGAGGTATCACATTGATCCTATATAGAGAATCATTGTGATAAGCGGAGATTGACCGAACGTAGCATAGGAAACTTCTTTCTTATCAAAAGTATGTCATCCACGTACTCTACGAGGATCACCACCATACTCCCTACTACCTTTTTGTTTATACAAGATTCATCTACCATTTTGACGATGTCAAACTCTTTGACTACTACATCAAAACAGACGTTCCAACTCCGCGATGCCTGCTTTATCACATCAAACATCTTGCACGCGTTTCCGCTGCTCCCACTGTCTACGAGGCCCTCTGGCTGTGTACTTATAGACGCACTCTTCTAAAACATCATTTAGAAAAGCAGTCATGACACCCAACCGCCAGATATCGTAGTCATGGTATGTAGCCGTGGCAAGTAGTATCTGGATGGACTTAAGCATAGGTACTGGAAAAGGTTTCATCATTATCCACGCCTGGTCGATGATGAAAACCATTAACAAGTCTAGCTTTGAAAGTCTCAACTTTTCCATCTACACCAAGTAATCTTCTCAAGATATACTTGCTCCTTATGGGGATTTAACCCTTCAGATATAGCAACTAAAGTCCATACTTTGTTGGTGTACATGGATTCCATCTCAGATCACTAAGCATCCAGCTATTCTTACAGAGTCTCACTCCTGATGACCTGCTCGAAACTAGTTGGGTCATCATCTCATGATGCAATCCTCGCTCCCACTGTCATAGAGAAACCGAAGTAACTCTCAGGTGGGTGAGGAACCCTACTAGATCGGCGGAGAGGCTGAGGTTCGTTGGTATCTACTGAATCCTTTGGTTCTACCAAATCATCTGTTGTAATTTGTATAGCTGGAACCTTTCCAGTTCTACATTACAGACCTTGCCTCGAGCTTGTCCGGATTTTGCTTTTAGACATAGGCCGGACAACCCCAAATCTTAACTAACTTAAGATATGGGCTCTTCCCTTTCTATATCACATATGAAGCGGTAGGCAGCTAATTTGATTGTGACCCTATTCAATAGGTATGCAGCTTCATAAGTGCATAACTCCCAAAAGCAAATAGGTTACTCAGTAGTACTCATCATAGAGCACACCTTATCATATAGGGTGTGATTGCTCCGCCCCGATATACCATTGTGCTATGGTGTATTCAGAGGAGTAATGCTGAGAGAGAATCTCATTCTCCTTTAGAATAATCCAGGATTTCCGTGCTCAAGTATTCTCCTCCCTGATCTCATCAAAGGACATAATACTTATACCCGTATTGGTTCTCTACTTCTAACTTATATTCTGTGAATATCTCAAAAGGTTCTGACTTGTGTTTCAACAGGAACATATATCTGAATCTTGAGAGATCATCAGAGAATGTAATGAAGTATAAAGAACCAGTCCTGGCATATGTAGACAGGGGACCTTCATACATCAACATGTATCATCCCAAGAGTTCACTAACTCTTTCTCTGTTTCCAGTAAACGGTGTTATGGTCATTTTATCTTTGTGACATGACTGGCGAGTTTCACAAGATGTAAATTCAAACTGATTTAAATATGCATCTAAATGTAACTCCAGCTAGTCGGGTCATATTGATATGACCTAGTCTACAATACCTCAAGAAGTATCCGTTCATTTCTGAACTTTTCCTCTTGTGTGTGTTCCATATACTAAGAACCGTAGTTTGATTTAGAACATTAATGTTTTTAGATAACGTGCCTGAACCGATCAACTTTCGATATAGGAAATGTTCAAAACATTATCCAACAATACAAAATTTTACCATTTCTTTACTAATAAAGAAACTGATATGATTTTGTATATCAGGTTCGGTATCTAATAGCATTTGTTCAGAATCAATGTACTGATAATACAGGGTGACAGTGACCGACAGACTTGGCTGCAACTCTTGCCCCGTTTTCTGCCTCATGAAACTTATCACCCGTTCTCAGTTCTTTACCTTTCTGTAGCCCATGTAACATATTACATATGCGGGATCCTGATCCGGTATCATATACCCAGGATGTAAAGGACATTGAGAAACAGTTCTGTATAATGAACACACCCGAAGATGATGCATCAGCATGCACTCTCTTCGTTTGGGCGGCACGGGAAATCTGGTATTCCCCAATTTCCTGCTCTGTCTTATAACAATTATAAGTTGGAGCGGGACTAACGTTCCCCAGCTCAGTATAACAAGCGGGTTCGGTCAATTATCCGTATTATTATCTTGATTAAGGCGTGATATGGTCGCTACCTGGAGAGAGAGAGAAGAAAACACTCAGCGTGCGCTCTTCCAAGAATAGATTGGTTATTATTTTATCTAATCAGGATGGCTCCCACTGCTTTTTATCAAATCTTCCTTCAAACCCTAAAAGGAAAGACTAGCCGGGATTAATTACACACTACAGGTTCGCCAATCTTTCAGCCAGGCCAGTGTCGGTACTTTGAGGGAGGTCCCCCGTGCTTTCGCACGAACCTAATTAATGTAAACCTCATTTTCCCAGAGGCGTAACCCCGTTGACACCTTTCTAGACACCTACTTGATCGGCTAATTGTAATGTGTAAAACTCTCCCAGGAGTAACTCTTACTCGCAGCGGGTATCGGGATCCAACTATCTCATAGAAGGTATGCAATCTCATTGCAAATTTCAACACTTGAAATTCCCGATAATATTTTACCCCTAGTGTCCTATGACCTTGACGAATGCCAAACAACCCATAGTCCACTAGTCAAGTTCAACCCGTACATTTCTTGATCGAATTAAACCCACCCGCACGACCCTTGACGAATGCCAAACAACGCCGTACGAATACCCTAATCCAATCTGCATCATATGCATAAGCAGATAAATACTAGTTAGCTACCGTACACTACGCCTTGACGAATGCCAAACTACCGCAGCACGAATACTAACTAGTACTTATCTGAAATGACGGAGGGCTACGACAGGTTTTTCTGAAAACCTATTGCGTAATGAACTTGATATCGTTGTAGGATCGAATGAATTTTGAAATGGAGTGTTTTTTAGGCTTTTCTAGTTTTGCTAAAGGAGTCACTCCCGGTGAAGGGATCGTCGGTCCTTTCCTCGTCGAATGAGGTGCGGGATATATCATATATATCACTGTGCAAAGCAAAAACTCTTAAAAGCAATCAAAAAACAAACCGAGGGTTGTAGCATCTGCCAGTTATTGCTAAAGGAGTCACTCCCGGTGAAGGGATCTCGGTCCTTTCCTTATCGAATAAGGTGCAGGATATATCACATATACCGCTGTGCAAAGCAAGAACTGTAGCTACCTGTTTTATTTTGAAATTCGATTCTACAACATCTTAGGTTTCTTTTATTTCATTAATCCCATTAATGAAGTCCCATCATTTAAGTACCTAAACATCACAGATAAATACGACGTACACTTATGCCATCCGCATTCGCCTCGATGTCCCCTCGTGCACCGTTAGGTTAGGTAACTAACGACAGAGTGGGGTAGGGCTAGCGCGGGTGTAAAACATAAGTAACGCCTATATAATATATCATATATACTGTATCTATCACAGAACATCACATGATCACATCACAGATATCGCAGCAGAAGAAACATATGAAATATTGGATATACTAGGACGTCCGTGTTTTCAATACGAGCCAGTATAAAACACGGATTCCACGGTCGTGATGAATAGCCAATCCCACACCCTTAGGCCCCTACGAGAGCGGCAAGCAACCCTACCAATTCTAGAGTTAGGAGACCCGGACTCGACTCCTCGAGTTGGTCTTCCACTGGACTCCAGAACCCGGTTACTTGTGCCCTCCTCCTTGGGTCTATCCTAGTGCGGAAAAGTAAATAATATACAAAGGGTGACTACTTCCGCAACCTGGAAGTGCCCCAATAAAAGAATATTACATATAAGTTTTTACATGAATGAAATAAAAAAACACTCATCTCACATAAAAAACCCCGGCTATTCAAACACGACGATCCAATATAACATATCCAGCAACACATAACATCACATGTCATCAACGTAAGTATATATGCGCATCCCAATTGCCGTTGACATATAGCAACGAAACCGGCGATATCACATATTACACTTACGGTCACAGAAAAGAAAGTGTAAAACTACAACAGTTGGAATCCGCAATCTCTTTAGACATCGCATGCCTAATCAAATGAAATACTTAGACATCGCATGCCTAACAATTATAAACCCTGCATTTTAGTCTCAAAATCGAAAACTATTTTCAATATCAAGTCGGGCAATTCAACAAGATTCCCGACATCCTGATTGAATTCTCGTTGCAAACTTCAGTAGGCGGCCGCACCCCCGACGCCGTCGACGAAGTACACCAAGGCGGAACACCGCTGCCGCGAGCACCCGAACGGATGCTTTCGGCGACGGGGTTCTCCTACAGTCACTTGGTCGGGGCTATGGGGCGAGGCTGTCTATTAAGTTTATCCGGCGAGTATCCGCGTACGCTACGTGATTGCGACGGACTTTTGATCACATCAAAATTCCCTGGCAACCGATCAAGTGAGACTAAACTGCTATGTTTATAACATTCATTCAGTTATCTCATAACTTCTTGTGAATTCCAATTATTGTATCCCATTCCGGATAAAATAGAAAATGTCAAATTTTCCAATCGAACAATCGAACACCCAAGTTTTCCCGATACAGATCAACACATGAAACAAGTCTAAAAACATTCAGTTCGTGCCTCAGTACCAACGGTCCAGCCGTAGAAGGGTCAAGCCAACGTCTCACATGTGGCACGTCGTACTGCCCCAAACCCGAAGGTTCAAAGGGCAGTTCAAGACGGTCACATAATCGAGTTAAGGTTTGTTGTCTTCTAGAGGGTCCATCGAGTTACTTGCACTACTTAGAACGTCTTTAAACCACGGAAAAATCCAACACTTGGAAATTTCCCGACAGGGGAAAAATTGGGTATTTATATCCGGTTGAACATTTTAACATATTCAAAAATTATCCGGAAAAACATATAGACAAAGTTTGACAATCCGATCGAATGTACGAACTCCCAATGCAACCCCAGAAATTTCAACTCTTGAATAAATATTAAAAATTCCTAGGAAAACCAACACTGTAAAGTAGGAGTTACTGTGCAAAATTTAATGGGAGAAGAGACAAAAGGGCCGCGGAACCGCCGCATTAGCATGCTAATGCCGCGGTTCCGCCGCACTTTTATGGAATTAGGTCATCGAACTTCACAGTAATTCTTATAATTTCCTGCTGTTTTTTCTGCATATTTTTAATCTGGAAAAAACCCATTTTTCGAAAAAAGTACAGAGAGCAAGAAAAAGTCGGGGTTTCGGGTTCGATCGGGTTTCAAACTTCGTCTACGCATCGCCTAAGGCTCTAGCTAGGCTCTGATACCACTGTAGGGTTCCTAGGCACCCCAAGGAGATCTCACAAGGCATCAACCATGCCAATTTCTAAAATTGCGGTGCCGAGAAACCCTAGACTAGATCGTTGGCTAGAAAATTAGGCGACTAAACGAGCTAGTAAACAACTTAACTAAAAGTAAACGAACATACAACCTTTGTAGATCCGTTTCTCCACCTCCATAGCTCCGCAATGAAGTCTCCTCGCTGTCCATATCAAATCCCGGGCTCTAGCGTCGGCTTCATCGGAGAAAAAGCGGGCTAGGTCATCGACGACGTGCCGAAGATGATCTACGTCGAAGCATCACTAGATCAAGCTCCACCTTCACCAAGCCATGAAAACTTATGAAGGAAACACCCTATACTACTTGGCAAGAGGTAGAGGATGAAGAAATAGGAAGTGGGTTCACTTTAGAATTGGATTTCTCACTCATTTCATCAAGTTGCCATTGATGGAGGCATGCTTTCTTCAAGTGAAGAGGAAAGAAGAAGAAGATGAATATTATGATAAGTATTTTAGAATAGAAAAGAAAAATCAATTCTTATCATAATTTTAACTATATGTATGTGTAGAGAATTGACCAAGGTTAAAGGAATGGTTAGGGTTAAGGAGATGAAGACAAAATGGTCACTTTGGTCAAACCTTCATGAAGCTTCAACAAGCTTCATCATTTAAAAGCAACCATTATGTTTTCTTTTCTCTTTCTTTTATTCCAAAAATAAATAGATAAATGAATGAATAATCAAATAAAAACCCTAACCATTTATTTAACCAAGGTTTAATTCTTTACACAAAACCTAGCAATCATATACCATCAAACATGATACAATCAAGTGCACAAAATATATCACATATACAATGTGCACAAACTAAGTGAGAAAATCCATTTAAAGTGAACCAATACTAGTTAATGCAAAGTAATATATCAAATATATAATTATGCATTAAATCATTAAATCAACACTTGATTTAACGATCCGGTCATATCGCATATAACCGACTAGTATCCTATGTATCGGCTTATCGAATCAATACTTGATTCGATAACTAGGTTATATCGCATACAACCAATCGATACATTCATCGCGAGAATATAATACGGTATCACATACACGCATTATTCTCGGTCCCGCACATATCTCATATGCTCTCCTATTTCGTTTCGCTTGAGCCAGGAAACCTCTGTGTAGGACTTTAAAGACTCGTCAATACGCCGGCAGCAGGTGATGATCATATCAAACACCCACAAGCCGCAAGCGGTCTGCTAAACGTAACGGCCACCCGGGTATTGAGAGATCAGAAGATCGACGAGCAAGCCCGCTCACACTCCAGTGAATCCAACCAGTAACACTACCGTACAGTCCGGTCTCGTCGTCTGATATGTCGCATATCTCGCCTAAGGGTGGTAAACGTCAGACCCCAATAGCTCGATAAGTCGTGTCGATATGAGGTCTATAACAGTTCGAGAAACTACTGGTAACACTTACCAGTATATCTCAGCAACCCTGGCCAGGGATTTCCGGTTATAGCCAATCGAACACAGCGCAACATCAACTCCCTATACCGGGAGAGACGAATCCCCTCCTATCGCTCATTGCCTCCATGTGATTCGGGACTGTACCCAAAAACCACCATTTTGCACGCCCTCTTGGACGTGGTAAGATGGAAATCAAAGCACAGTGGGAACCACACAAGACTCTATGACGATCTCGGGTCAACAGACTACTCTGTACCAGTATCACCAGAGAACTGCCATCTGACGTAAGTTATAATACCATCTGGGAGTTCTTGGCGAGTCCGTCCAGTGTACCCAGTCCCTACCGAGCACCCGTATATCATCTTTGATGTCAAACACCAATGGATATGGGATCATCCATCGCCCATCTGTATGGGTCGAGAAGGTATACGCTAGTCTACTCTGGTATATCGATGCCCCGTCTCGATATACCCACGACTAGGGACCTTGAAGGATGTACTTATGGACTACCATGTCCCCACTAGTATGATCCGCATCATAGTCCAGGTAGTCAAGTACACATCCTAAGGGCTTTACCAACATGTAACAGAGAAACAATCAGCATACACGTTAAGGTAAAGTGCAACCAGATAGCATACTATCATGTCGAGCAAGAAAGTCCTCCATATATATGTCCCAGCATCCACTACAATATACATCCTATGTACAGTAATGGCCTCTAGGGCATACATATAACTAACATTATTAACCGCTCCGTGGGACTCCTTCCCTACGCTACTATGAGATGATAGGATTTGCTTGCGAGGGTGAGGGAAAACACAACTTCATCACATTATTAATACAGCAGCAACGAACAATCGAAATAGGTATCGCGGACTCTCACTCTCAAGCTCAGAGGCCGAATTTGAGAGAGATTTGAGATGTCGAGATTGAAATTGATGAACTTCTTATGCTAATTAACTTGATCTTTTCTCCCGTATTCGTCTTTACTTTACGAACGTCTAGGTTTCCTCGGGCAAGAAAAATAGATATTCGTTCTAGATATAAGTAAATCCTACCCAGGCCTATATATAGCTTGAGAGCCCATATTTGGTTAAGAAATAGTTTTGTTCGGGAGGAAAGAACTATCAATTTTTGAATAAATAAAGGTAAGCATTCTCGAGATCCACCTGCTGAGGGAAGCGAGCTTAGTCACTTTTGCCATATAGGAAGAGAGAAAGCCCTTGCAATTGGAGTGGTTGATCTACCCATACCATGGTGCTCCTACCCCACTGTCAACTGATCGAACTAGACTGATCTAGCGACACTAGAATCTATCCAGAAAGGGGACAGTTGGAAAGAATATCTTTCTTGTCTCAGTAAATAGTTTAGGAAAGTGAAGAAATGAGGATAGGCCGGTAAGAGTTTACTTGTGAGTTCAAGACCGACCAACAGAGAGAACTGAATTCACTATAGTGTAATATCACACGTTGTTGAATCCATTCCTCGCTCCCCTTAGTGAAGTGAGGACGACAGGCAAGGAGTCATCCCCGGCGGATGATAGCCCAGAGTTCGTTTAATATAAAGTCCCGAGTTGTAGTTGCTCGAGTTAAAGACCTCGCTAATTGAAAACACATATAAAAGAGGAGGCGAGTGAGTGTAACGAACGGATAAAGCAATGTAAGGCTCAAATTCAGCTATGGTTGCGAGAAAGAGATCAAGCTAGGCGAGCCCGGAAAGCCAGATATGAGTTCGAGTTCTTTTTCTGTAACACCTGGCTATTCTCCCGGACCGGTTCGGTGACAAGAAATAGACGAGCCTAACCTTGCCAGTTAGGAGCTAACCTTGCTTCGCAACCTCTAGATTGATTTCACCCTCGGTAAGAGAAAAAGAAGCAATGGCTAGAATGATTCAATTCAAGCCAGGTAAGGTTAATCTAAAACAAATAGGCTTGCCCGTCCGGAACGGATAGGGTAGTTGGTAAGAAAAGGAAGCTAGGGTTCGGGTAGTTTACAGAATAGGTTGAGGTTTCAATCATCTCTTTCAAAGCAGTAAGCAGTTAACAGTTTCAGTGAGGCTCGTGCTTCTCGCAAGTCATCACTGGCCGATCGCATTGCTCCTTTTCCATGCCGAAAGCGGTAGTATATAAAATCTTCTTTGATTGGTCCCCTCCCGAACTTTCGAGTGTCCTTGAATGTGGCATAAGAAATCAATAGAATAGGGAGGCGAGTAGGATTATAAAGTTTTCATGGTCCGGCGTTAGGCGTTATCGGTGTGCTCATTCCGGATTTCTTTGTACCGCCCAGAAGAGAAGGGCACGATAGAAAAAAAAGCGGATCCAATACCATGACAGTTTTTCGAGAGAAAAGGTTAGCCTTTTATATATAAGCTATTTCTGTTTATGTCAGAGGCGCCCAAAGCTAGAAGCAAGATTTCGAGTCGAATATTCAAAGCTTCAGAGTCTTTGGAAGAGGTTTAGCGCCTACAGACATTTGTGATTTTCTTTCTCGTCCATACGGAACACTTTTTGAATTCTGAGAGGCTTGCACAAACTTCGAGGCCCCAACGGCAGTGGAAGTCGCAGCGGCGGAACTCAAATTCACTAAGCCCATCCTGTGTCCGGTCCTAGGGAGGCCTACAGAAAAGCTCGTTATCCACCCCCGGCACAGAAAGGAAGGCTTTCTACGACCCAACCAGGACTTTCACTTATGACATAACCAAAGTTGATGCAATCTTTTACTTTTTGTACAAAGGGAAAGTGATCCATTTCCCTGCTGGTCATTTCTTTCCTCCTATAGAAGAAAGAAGGAAGCGGGAGTATATAGACATGATAAATGGGGTCATACAATTAATAACTGACCCCTTTTTCGTTACACTCGACAGGACTCACTCGCCCAGGTACAAGAAGAGAGTCATTGGCTCCGACATAAGGCAAGTGATGAGCCACAGGAATTCCCCACGATGAGAGGTACGGCCTCGGGTCCATTGCCACTCAAAAGCGGAAGCTGTGGGCTTCCGAGAGCCCCAGCACAGAGCATCACCTCCCCCTTTTCACGCACCATTGCATGGTGGTATCGCCCTCTTTGGTCGCGAAAAAGAAGGCCAATTGCCGATTGCTTCGATCCAGAATAAGGCGAAGAAGAGGTCATTCTTTCAACACTTGCATAGACAGCCACTCGAATATTCGATTCGCATAGCTGAGGAGATCAGCAGCACTCTGTCTACGACCAGAACTGTCGAATGTCGAACCACCAATCTTGGTACCCACTGAATGATCCAAAGTAAAGCCATTATCATTATAGGGATCAACACCGGCTTCCAATAGGCCGACTCTGACTGCTGCCGATTGCCAATTCTTGATCTCCGGCCTAAAGACGATAGCCTTCTCAACCCACTAATAGGACGGGTTCGCCACTCTGAGGTCCCAATTCACCCCTGTCCTTCCATAGAATTCTTGTTCGGCTCGACTATAGAACCCGGCATTGAAAGAAAGGAAATTTTTGGACAGACGAGAGACTACAGTCATGGACAGACTCCAGACCGATAAGCGTTAGCAGACGAGACTGGTTGGACAGAGCAAGCAAGATACCTCTTCCCTCTTGCAAGAGTTTATACCGATGACCGGAATATTGAATAAAAAATGACAGGGCAATAACGATGAAGGAATTTGAGCGCTGATGTAGCTAACAGCCACCTTCATAGTCGATTCATTAGGGTCATCACCTTCTACCCAACTAGTGGAAGTATCCACCGTTTTCTTTGTCTGTTAAGCCTCACAGCTATGGGACTTCCTAAAGAAAACCGCAATCGCAGTTTATCAACCACACACAAGACCACCGAGATCTTCGACTTAGCTCCCAAAGGTAATCCACCCGGCCCTTCCCCAACCTAGAAAAGGGGAGCGGAAGATAACGAAAGGGAGACAAAGTCCTAACTAAATCATAACACAAGCTACCCATTCCATCTATCATATCAGTCGAGTCGATCCGATTCGTTCTTATCTATAGATAACGCAAGAGAGAACTTATGACCTCGCGGATGGAGAGGGATTCGAACCTTCCTATCAATACTTTTGTTTTCATGACCGACTCTTTCAACCGCTCAGACATCCATCCCCTTCATGCTTCGCCCGCCCTATCTATCCGCGCGCTGGCAGGTAGGGGCTTCTCTATGTGATTCTCTATGCTTGCTTGCGCCTATCAGCGCGGCGGACTCTATTGCTTGTCGGTTAGCGAAACATTTCCTGTAGTACGAATCGCTACGCTTCGCTTGTTTCTATATGATAATATGCACCTTGGTTGCTGCGCTCCCTGCGGGTAATAGTAAGAGAGTAAAGAACGAATGATCCTCCAAACAAAAAGAGTGATTGAGTCCGACTCAAGCGAGTGATTGAAAGGCGTGGCAAGTGAGCGAGTTCGACTCGCGAACGATCAGCAAGTGAAGGACCGATCCTTTTGCGCCAGTACTGTTGCGAGACCGGTACTTGGCGGCTCACGAGCAACATATAGACTAAGGTTGCCCATCACTCCCTCGCTCTTTTTTGAAGGCCTTTCTATTCTCTTTCGTCTATGGTTCCTCCATAAGAACACTGAACGCCCAGCTTCACAGAGCAGCTCTCTCCCCAGCCCACAGCATAGTGTGGAATCTAGATCGTTTTATCTAGCACAATCTCTTTTAGATATAAAGGTGTTCTGACTCTATTGGATCAAGTCATAACCTACGCCTTCTACTAGTATACTACTATGGAGAGACTAAGCTCTATTTCAGAGATTGGACTCTCTTACTGTGATTAGCCCCTACTAGTAAGAAGCTGTTCCCGAGCCAGGTTCCCTTTTGGGCTAAAAAGTCCCTTGAGCCGTGGAATCCCTTTTGTCTTGATTTAGGGGAATAGGCGCATTGATTAGGTTACGTGGTTCGAGCAATCTGCAAGAAGTTTCTTTTTTCTTTATTTTGGTATTTGACAATTTATTTATATTAACGTAAGACGGATAGGGCATATTTGACTAGGAAGCAAGCAAAGTGTTCCAAACCTAGAATCCTACTTTGATGGTTCTGGCTCCATTCTATCTACGACGCGTCGAATTGACCAGGAAAAAGAAATCCTGAGTGAATGGATCGAGAGAGGCTGATAGAGTTATCTTAGATGTAAACCAGTCAGTCCTTGTCAGCAACAGTGGCACCGATGGCCAAACAAGTGAGTGGCCCGTCACATAGTCAGCCTTGAGCCTTCTTTTCCTAAGCACAATGAGACTAATGGTTGGCGAGATCAAAAGAGTGCCCGCAGGCCAGAGATCTGACTTAGAAAGGAATCGAATGACATTTAGTGGTTCGGTTATTCTTTCTCTATTTATTGAAAGAGCTTCATTTATGCACTTCTTTTTGACTATGTATGGAACAAAGAAGAAAAAGCCTTCTTTCGAAAAGGACAGAGAGAAGGGATTACCACTCAGCAATAGGCTCTTCCTCAAAACCCAGCAGTATGCCAAGTCCCACGGCCTGCTGTGCCAGTGAACCAGGGCCAACCTAACTTGATCGAACAAATCTATAGCCCTAGATTACAGAGAATTGTAGAGCTGCAAAGTGAGTAGTACGAGGGGCTGCCATGAACTGACTGACTATATGAACGGCATGAGCTATGTCAGGTCTGTTGACAGTGAGATAGACAAGACTCCCAACTAACTGACGATAAAGTGTAGCACTAAATATAGGAAGACCATATGTGGGAGTGAATCGAACCCTCAAGAGGAGTGGGAGCTGTGTGATTAGAAGAAAGACCCGCTCGAGATAAGAGATCAGAGGCATATTTCTCCTGTGCTAGAAAATAAATAGTCATCTGAATCAAAGGAGACCGAGGTTTTGAGAGAGGCAAGGTCCTTCATCTCAAACTGGTGACTCAAGAATTGTTTGAGATCCAAGATAGCCTTCGTGTCATCACCTGTAATGATCATGTCATCTACATATATAAAGATGGAATGTCTGCCCCTTGTTTGTCTCTTTTCCGCATGAAGAGAGCGGTATCATGTGGACTAGATAAGAAGCCAAGATGACGGACCGTAGAGCTCCATTTTGCAAACCATGGCCCTTGGGGCTTGCTTTAAACCATAAAGAGCACGACGCAAAAAACCTTATTATATATATGTCTTTATTTAAAAAAAATCTTGAAAGACCCATAAAAGTTCTCCCAGCAAGTGGAATCCTAGAGGATTTTTACATTCTTTAAAGTAAGATCCTTCCTCCAGTCTGTCTCTAAATAGAAAGAGCTTAATCTGCCAGCAAGAAGTGTATTCTTACTCTCCTGTCTCAGAAGTTTCTTTTTTCTTTATCATACTGTTTATTAAAAAATTAATAATAGCTTACCCTCTCCCTGTTTGTCTTTCCACTTCCGTCGTTCAGGAACAAACACTTCGCCTAATTCTTTCTTTTGAATCCCGGCCCGGGTTTTCTCCACTAACCAATTACGTTACGACCACTGAACAAACTTGGTTGATGAACATGGTTTATGCGCCGCTAATGTAGCGGCTTGTCGAGCATTTGACAAACTCACACCATCCATTTCAAATGGGATTTGTCCCGTGGACACACGAGCAATCCAACCCGTAGGATTTCCTTTTCCTCTTCCCATTCCTACTTCTGTAGGTTTCCTGGTAATAGGGTGATCCGCGAGAACTCTTACCCATATCTTACCATTTCTTCGGAATTGTCCGCTCATAGCACGATGGAATTGTCCGATTATAGCCCGACGCGCTGCTTCAATGGCTCGATATGAAAGACGACCAGCTCTACAACTTTTAGTGCCATATCTTCCAAAACCAAGTTGTGAACCGTCCAGTTTGCAAGCCCTACCACTATTTCCCTTACGATATTTACTATATTTCATACGTTTCGGATATAGCACGCCCCTTTTTTTTTACTATATGAAATCCACACTTTGAGACCTAAGATTCCGTAACGAGTAGATACTTCCGCAGGAGCATAATCTATTTTCTGGTTAAATACATTACGAGATGTTTTTCCATACTTTCCGCATTCAGTTCTAGCTATTTCGGCACCTTTTGATCGATCTGAACAACATATACGGATCTCCTTTTTTCATTACTAATAGAATATCCAACACTATTTTACTAAAAATGGAACGAAATGATCTTGTTTTGTTTCTCGGTTGAAAAGAGATGTCTTGAGCAATCGAAGAAGCACTTTTTTAAACAGATTTGATCTTGATCGACTCAATTAAGGTATTAGTGTTTGTTCTATTAGACAACAAAGATCGCATTTTTTTCACTTCGTTCAAATAATAGTTGTACCCGTATGGAATTCTTCTGTTTCTCAGTATGATCTCTATCATCATCTCTATTCCCTTTATCAATTCTCCTATCCCACCTAGGTCTATGAATTTATCTACCAATTCCATTACCTTATCCTTCCCCATGAGGTTCCAACATTTTCTCCTTAATTGACCTAGGAGTTGTTCCCGGGTATCCTTAAAAAAAGGTTATTATACACCCCAACCTCATCCCTTAAAAAGAAAAAGGTAGCACCGAAGAAAGGAAAGAGTGAGATGGTGGTTTTTGTTGTTCCCGCGAAGTGAAGATCATTCGCTTGGCGAATGAAGTAGGTGAACCTCTTTTTGGCTTCGGCCAAACACTTTTTCTCGCTGGTCGAGCTTTCTACAAAAAAAGGTAATAACGTAACCTTCTCTACATAGCTTCGCTCGACTGACCTCACTTTCATACTTCTTTGACCTCAGGACAGTTCTATCGCTTCGCTTGAGCCTGACTACTTACCGAGGAGCAAATCCATAACTTCAACCACCCCGGTGGTTAGGGTTTGTACCTTTTTCCCCCTGGTCGCAAACAGGGCCGACCGGGAGGCGTGAGCGAGATGTCGATTTGGTCTTTCGTCCTCCTCATTATAGTCCTCCTAGAATCAATAGCATTTCGTCGGAATACATCCTGTCTTTTCACCTTTGTAGTCCTATGCATAGTCAGTACTATAGCCCCAATCATGGCTACTAATAAAATCAGACTAGGAACCAAAAACCAGACGGAATAGTAGGTATAAAGTAAATTTCCTAATGTTTCCAAATTAGTCCAACTTCGTACCTTTCCGGCATAAACCGTATATCTCAGAGAGGTCGTATTTCTGTGGGTTGGTAGTAATGGAATGGTTTCATTATCTAAAATGAAGAACATTTCCCACTAAAGGATCAGTCCAATAATACCAGTCACTGGTAAATAGCGCAAGACTTCTTCGTGAATCTCCGCTATTTGAATATTGAACATCATAACCACGAATAGGAATGAAACGGCAATAGCTCCTATATGGACTACTGGGGAGATCATAGCGGAGAAGTCGAGACCTAACAAAAGAAGTAAACCAGAAGTGTCGCGAAAGACTGGGATGGGAAACGAAACGGAATGTACCGGATTTTTAGCACGTACAACCATCAAGCCAGAGACCAAAGCAGGGCTCAACGAAACAGAAAGTATCATGGTACGTCGTCCTTCCCTGAAATGGAACTTGAATGCATCTTCTTGCTCCAGCATTCAAGTCGATCTATTACGACCAGCGCGGTTGTTCGTATTTTATTTTCTTCTTCCTCTTCTAATATAAAAGAAAGCACTCATTGAATTACTTACGGAATCTCGTCTTTCTCTCGATTTTATCCCTCACTTTTTTTTCAATTCAGAAAGGAGAAAAGATAAACGTTCCCGCGGGGGGGGCGTGGTTGATGTGTCACTGGGTCGGTGGGGAACCCGTAGGAAGGGGGACGACCCGCCGAATTCACATCAGAAATCGCCAACATGAACACAAACGTCATCGTCGAATTTCGTATAGAAACAAACCACTTCTATTCTCGGAGCTAAGGTATATAAAGAATTGCTTTTTGGTCCCTTTCGTCCAGTGGTTAGGACATCGTCTTTTCATGTCGAAGAACGGGTTCGATTCCCGTAAGGGATAGGTACTTATTCCCGGCCGGCGGTATCATTGCTGAGTGATCTCTCGCTATCTGGCTGGAAAAGGTGGTCCGGAAGCTTCCTCTCTCCCAGCAAGCAAGACGAGATGAGATCACCACTTCTCAGTAATGGACTTCCTTGACTTCTTCCTTACCCAGACTATAACAAGTCAGCAAGTTCAAACTACCAGCAAGAAAACGGATTATATGCAAGGCTTTTAAATATAGCACGCGTTTTTCAAACCAATATCGCGTGCTATATTCAGTCTAGCTCATCCGTTTACCCGGAACGACCAAACAACGGAGTGAGCGCTAGCGTGATATTGATTTGAATGGTGCGGTAGCACATCCGTTTTCTTGCTCAAGTATTCACTACCTTTTTTTAAAAGACGCAGCTTTCAAACGGGACATCAAAAGTGGGAAGTTGATTGTTGGAAATGTCTTCCTCACTCTCGTATAGGTGAACTTGGTTCGTTCAATGAAAAGGGATAAGAAGGATCCACTGGGAATGAATGGGAAGACTGGAGTAGTATCTTCATTAGCCGGAAGGAATTAGTCTCCACTAGCGTTGTTAGTTATATGTATGCCCTAGAGGCCATTACTGTACATAGGATGTATATTGTAGTGGATGCTTGGACATATATAAGGAGGACTTTCTTGCTCGACATGATAGTATGCTATCTGGTTGATCTTTACCTTAACGTGTACACTGATTGTCTCTCTGTTACATGTTGGTAAAGCCCTTAGGATGTGTACTTGACTACCTGGACTATGATGCGGATCATACTATTGGGGACAAGGTAGTCTATAAGTACATCCTTCAAAGTCCCTAGTCGTGGGTATATCGAGACGGGGCATCGATATACCAGAGTAGACTAGCGTATACCTTCTCGACCCATACAGATGGGCGATGGATGATCCCATATCCATCGGTGTTTGACATCATAGATGATATACGGGTGCTCAGTAGAGACTGGGTACACTGGAAGGACTCGCCGAGAACTCCCAGATGGTATTATACCTTACGTCAGATGGCAGTTCTCTGGTGACACTGCTACAGAGTAGTCTGTTGACCCGAGATCGTTATAGAGTCTTGTGTGGTTCCCACTGTGCTTTGATTTCCATCTTACCACGTCCAAGAGGGCGTGCAAAACGGTGGTTTTTGGGTACAGTCCCGAGTCACATGGAGGCAATGAGCGATAGGAGGGGATTCGTCTCTCCCGGTATAGGGGGTTGATGTTGCGCTGTGTTCTATTGGCTATAACAGGAAGTCCCTGGCCAGGGTTACTGAGATTTACTGGTAAGTGTTACCAGTAGTTTCTCGAATTGTTATAGACCTCATATCGACACGACTTATCGATCTATTGGGGTCTGACGTTTACCACCCCTAGGCGAGATATGCGACATATCAGACGACGAGACCGGACTGTACGGTAGTGTTACTGGTTGGATTCACTGGAGTGTGAGCGGGCTTGCTCGTCGATCTTCTGATCTCTCAATACCCGGGTGGCCGTTACGTTTAGCAGACCGCTTGCGGCTTGTGGGTGTTTGATATGATCATCACCTGCTGCCGGCGTATTGACGAGTCTTTAAAGTCCTACACAGAGGTTTCCTGGCTCAAGCGAAACGAAATAGGAGCGCATATGAGATATGTGCGGGACCGAGAATAATGCGTGTATGTGATACCGTATTCCATTCTCGCGATTTGTAACATTGATCGGTTATATGCGTTATAGTCGGGTTATCGGATCAAGTGTTGATTCGATAAGTTTTTACTATTGATATTAATCGGTTATATGCGATATGACCGGGTCGTTAAATCAAGTGTTGATTTAATGATTTAATGTATAATTATATATTTGATATATCACTTTACATTAACTAATATAGGTTCACTTAAATGGATTTTCTCACTTGAAGTTCACAAGTTGTATATGTGATATACTTTTGTGCACTTGATAGTATCATGTTTGATGATACATGTTTGCTAGGTTTTGTATAAAGAATTAAACCTTGGTTAAGTAAATGGTTAGGGTTTTTATTTTGTTATTCATTCATTTATCTTTTTAATTGGATTAAAAAAGAAATGGATAAGAAAACAAAATGGTGGCTTTCTTTGTTTGCATCTTGAATCTTCATGAAGCTTTGACCAAAGTGACCACTTTGTCTTCATCTTTAACCCTAACCATTCATCTAACCTTAGTTAATTCTCTACACTTGACCATGGTTGATTATGATAAGTATTCTTTTATTTTCTATTTTCTAAATAACTCATCATAACATTTTCTTCTTCTTCTTCATCTTCTTCTTCAAGAAGAAGCTTGCCTCCATCAATGGCAAAGTGAGAAAATAAGTGAGAAATCCAATTCTAAAGTGATCCCACTTCCTATTTCTTCATCCTCTACCTCTTTCCAAGTATTAGAGTGTGTTTCATTCATAAGTTTTCTTGACTTGGTGAAGTTGGAGCTTGATCTAGCGATGCCTCGACGTAGATCATCTTCGGCATCGTCGTCGATGACCTAGCCCGCTTCTTCTCCGATGAAGCCGACGCTAGAGCCCGGGATTGCATGAGGACAGCGGAGAGGACTTCATCATGGAGCCGTGGAGGTGGAGGACCGGATCTACAAAGGTTGTATTTCCGCATTCTTGTAGTTAAGTGTTAACTAGTTTGCTTTGTCGCCTAGAAATCTAGCCAACGATCCGTAGTCTAGGGTTTCTCGGCACCATAATTTTTGAAATTGGCATGGTTGATGCCTTGTGAGACCTCTTGAGAGTGCCTAGGAACCCTACAGTGGTATCAGAGCCTAGCTAGAGCCTTAGGCGAAGTCTAGACGGAGTTTGAAACCCGAACGAACCGAAACCCTAACACAAACCATGCTCTCTGGACTTTTTCCAAAACAGGGTTTTTTCCAGATTAAAAATTCGTAAAAAATTCAGCAGGGAATTCTAAGAATTACGGCGCAAAAATTTATTCATGAACAGTGTAAACGGCGGCGGAACCGCGGCAGAAGCCTGGCTTCTGCGGCGGTTCCGCGGCAACATGGTGACGTCATCCTCCCCTTTTTGCACAGTAATTCATGTTTTCAGATGCTGAGTTTTCTGGGAATTTTTAATATTTATTCAAGAGTTGAATTTTCTGGGGATGTTTTGGGGATTCGGTGTTTCGATCGGAGAATCAAATTTTGTCTGTGTGGCTTTCCGGATAAATTTTAGAATACGTTAAAAAAGTTCGACCGGATATAAATGAAAGGTTCCTAGGCACCCTATAGTGGTCTCACAAGGTATCGAACATGCCAATTTAAAAAAAATGGTGCCGAGAAACCCTAGACTACGGATCTTTAGACTAGATGTTTAGGCGAAAAGAAAACTTAGTTAACTACTTAACTAAAGGAAGAGAGCTACAACCTTTGTAGATCCGGATTTCCACTCCCTTAGCTCCACATGGGTGTCCTCTCGCTGTCCTTCATGAATCCCGAACCCAATCGTCGGCTTCATCGGAGAAACGGGCGAGCTAGGTCGTCGGCTTCGTGTCAAAGACGATCTACGTCGAGGTTGCACTAGTTCAAGCTTTGACTTCACCAAGTAGTGAAACTTGTGAAGAAAACACCCAAAACCACTTGGCAAGAGGTAGAGGATGAAGAAATAGGAGGTGGGTTCACTTTAGATTTGGATTCCTATCACTAGAACTCAAGTTGCCATTAATGGCATCTAGGTTTCTCACTTGAAGAAGAAGAAGAAGATAGAATTGTTATGATAAGTGTTATCGAAAAAGAATAAAAAAAAACAATACTTATCATCTTCTAATCATGGTCAAGTGTAGAGAATAGACCATGGTTAGTGGGATTGGTTAGGGTTTAGTATGAAGACAAAATGGTATCATTAGTCAAAGCTTCATGAAACTTCACCATTCTTCATGATAAAATGAAACCAATTTGTTTTCATAAATCCATTTAAATAAATAATAAATGGATAAAATAATAAGTGAATAAAATATAAACCCTAACCACATGCATAACCATGGTTGCATTCTTTACACAAAGCCAAAACAACATGCATCATCAAACATGATACATTCAAGTGTACACAAAACATATCACATATACAATGTGCACATCAAGTGAGAAAAATCCGTTTAAAGTGAACCAATACTAGTTAATGCAATGTAATATATCAAATATATAATTATACATTAAATCAACACTTGATTCAATGATCCGGTCATGTCGCACATAACCGACTAGTATTCAATGCATCGATTTATCGAATCAATGATTCGATAACTAGGTCATATCTCATACAACCAATCGAAACATTAATCACGAGAATCAAATACGGTATCACATACACGCATTATTCTCGATCCCGCACATATCTCATATGCACTCCTATTTCGTTTCGCTTGAGCTAGGAAACCTCTGTGTAGGACTCTAAAGACTCGTCAATACGCCGGTAGCAGATGATGATCATATCAAGCACCCACAAGCCGCAAGCGGTCTGCTAAACGTAACGGCCACCCGGGTATTGAGCGATCAGAAGATCGACGAGCTAGCCTGCTCACACTCCTGCGAATCCGACCAGTAACACTTACCATACAGTCCGGTCTCTTCGTCTGATATATCGCATATCAAGTCTAGGGGTGGTAAACGTCAGACCCCAATAACCCGATAAGTCGTGCCGATGTGAGGCTTATAACGGGTCGAGAAACTACTAGTAACACTTACCAGCAAATCTCTGATCAGCCCTGGCCAGGGACTTCCCTGTTACGGCCAATCGAGCACAGCGCAACATCAACCCCCAATACCGGGAGAGACGAAACCCCTCCTATCGCTCATTGCCTCCATGTGACTCGGGACTGTGCCCAAAGACCACCGTTTTGCATGCCCTTATGGACGTGGTAAGGTGGAGATCAAAGCACAGTGGGAATCATACAAGACTCTATGACGATCTCGGGTCTACAGACTAACCTGTATAAGTGTCACCTGAGAACTGCCATCTGAC
This sequence comes from Agapanthus africanus, assembly GCA_030015575.1. NCBI lineage: Eukaryota > Viridiplantae > Streptophyta > Magnoliopsida > Asparagales > Amaryllidaceae > Agapanthus > Agapanthus africanus. Next base: position 508,343,269 of record JASDDO010000012.1, read on the forward strand.
GTGAGGTATAATACCATCTGGGAGTTCTCGGCGAGTCCGTCCAGTGTACCCAGTCTCCACTGAGCACCCGTACACCATCTCTGATGTCAAACACCAATGGATATGGGATCATCCATCGCCCATCTCATGGGTCGAGAAGCGTATACGCTAGTCTACTCTGGTATATCGATGCCCCGTCTCAATACACCTACGACTAGGGACCTTGAAGGATGTACTTATGGACTACCATATCCCCACTAGTATGATCTGCATCATAGTCCAGGTAGTCAAGTACACATCCTAAGGGCTTTACCAACATGTAACTATAAGACAGTATAAAGAGACTAGTATAAATGTTAAGATAAAGAGTAACCAGATAGCATACTATCATATCGAGCAAGAAAGTCATCTCTATATATGTCCAAGCATCCAATATAATATACAATATCTGTACAATACTGGCCTCTAGGGCATACATACTACTAACAATCTCCCACTTGCACTAGGGCCAGTTGCTGTAGTATCGCATACCAAGCATCCCGAAGAGTCTCTCAAACTGTGTCTGGGGAATGGCCTTCGTGAGTGGATCCGCCGTGTTGTTCTTCGTGTCAACCCTCCTGACCTCGATCTCCCGGCGATCAACTATCTCCCGGATCAGGTGATACCGCCTCAGAATATGCCTGGATCGCTGATGGGACCTGGGTTCCTTGGCCAAAGCCACCGCTCCATTGTTATCGCAATACAAAGGTATTAGATGCTCAATGGATGGAACCACTCCAAGTTCAGTAATGAACTTCTTGATCCAGACAGCCTCTTTGGCAGCATCGTTGGCAGCGATGTATTCAGCCTCCATCGTCGAGTCTGCCACGGTTTCCTGCTTGGAACTCTTCCAGCTAACCTCCCCTCCGTAAAGGGTAAAGACAAAACCCGACTGCGACTTAGAGTCGTCCTTATCACTCTGGAAGCTCGAATCGGTAAAGGACTCCACTTGGAGTTCTCCGTTACCATACACCAAGAACATATCTCTAGTCCTTCGCAAGTACTTGAGAATGCTCTTCACAGCTGTCCAGTGACTCTCTCCAGGATCAGCTTGATACCTGCTCACTATACTTAGTGAGTATGCTACATCGGGTCTGGTACATAGCATCGCATACATGATAGAGCCTACTGCCGAAGCATCGGGTATCCCTTGCATGCGAGATCTCTCCAAATCAGTCTTGGGTGACATCTCTTTGGAGAGAGTGACTCCAGAGATCGTGGGCATGTTTCCACGCTTGGACTCTTCCATACTAAACCTCTTTAGTATGGTGTCAATGTACCTGAATTGGGACAATCCCAAAATCCGTTTGGATCTATCTCTATAGATCCTGATTCCCAATATGCAGGAGGCATCACCAAGATCTTTCATTGAGAATCATTGTGATAAGAAGATCTTGACCGATTGCAGCAGAGGAATATCATTTCCTATCAAGAGTATGTCATCCACGTACAATACGAGGAAGACAATCTTACTCTCTGCCACCTTCCTGTAGATACAAGGTTCATCTGGATTTTTGACGAAATCAAACTCTTTGATAACGACGTCAAAGCAGATGTTCCAACTCCGCGATGCTTGCTTTAATCCATAAATGGATTTAAGCAGCTTGCACACCTTCCCGCTGCTCCCACTGTCTACGAAGCCCTCTGGCTGAGTCATGTACACGCACTCTTCTAAATCACCATTTAGAAAGGCGGTCTTAGCATCCATTTGCCAGATTTCGTAATCATGATAAGCAGCGATGGCAAGCATGATCTGGATGGATTTAAGCATAGCCACTGGAGAAAAGGTCTCGTCATAGTCCACACCTGGTCTTTGACGAAAACCCTTTGCTACAAGTCTAGCTTTGAAAGTCTCCACTTTCCCATCTACACCAAGTTTCTTCTTGAAGATCCACTTGCTCCCAATGGGTTTTACCCCTTCAGGAGCAACGTCCAAAGTCCATACTTTGTTGGTGTACATGGAATCCATCTCAGACCGCATAGCATCCAGCCATTTCACTGAGTCCCCACTCGTGATGGCCTGCTCGAAGCTAGTTGGGTCATCATCCTCCATGATGCAATCCTCGCTCCCACCATCCATGAGAAAACCGTAGTATCTCTCAGGTGGGCGAGGAAACCTACTAGATCGGCGGAGAGGCTGGGGTTCATCGGGAACTACGGAATCCTCTGGTTCAACCAAATCTTCTGTTGTAGTCTGTATTGCTGGAACCTCTTCCAGTTCTACCTCAATGCCACTTATCTGTTTCATAAGAAAACCTTTTTCTAAGAAAGTGGCATGCCGAGAAACAAACACTTTTTGTTCCTCGGAGTGGTAGAAGATATACCCTCGCGAATGTTTGGGATATCCAACAAACTTACATAGAACAGACCTTGCCTCGAGCTTGTCAGGATTTTGTGTTTTAACATAGGCCGGACAACCCCATATCTGAATAAAATTAAGACATGTTCTCTTGCCATTCCATATCTCATATGGAGTGGTAGGCACTGATTTGGTTGGAACTCTATTCAGTAGGTATGCAGCAGTCTCCAGTGCATATCCCCAGAAGGAGATAGGTAACTCAGCCGTACTCATCATAGAGCGCACCATATCTAATAGGGTGCGATTTCTCCGCTCCGATACACCGTTGTGCTGTGGTGTATATGAAGGAGTCAGCTGAGAGAGAATCCCATTCTCTTTTAGGAAGTCCCGGAATTCATTGCTCAAGTATTCACCTCCTCGATCTGATCATAGGATTTTAATACTTTTTCCGGTTTGGTTCTCAACTTCTTGTTTATATTCCCTAAATTTCTCAAAAGCTTCTGATTTGTGTTTCATCAGGAACACATACCCGAACCTAGAGAGATCTTCAGTGAATGTAATGAAGTATGAAGAACCATCCCTGGCATGTGTAGACATGGGACCACATACATCACTATGTATAAGTCCCAAGAGTTCGGTAACTCTTTCTCCGTGTCCCGTAAACGGAGTCTTGGTCATCTTGCCTTTAAGACATGACTGGCAAGTGTCATAAGATGAAAATTCAAACGGATTTAAATATCCATCTTTATGCAACTTAGCTAGTCGTGTCGCATTGATGTGACCCAGTCTACAATGCGACAAGAAGGATTCATTGAGTTCAGAACTCTTCCTCTTGTGTGTGTTTGTTATGCTCAGAACTGTTGATTGATTTAGAATATAAATGCCATTGCATAACGTGCCTAATCCAACCAACTTTTGGTTACGGAAAATGTTCATAACATTATCCTGTAATACAAAATTATATCCCTCTTTACTTAATAAAGAAACCGATATAATGTTCCATATCAGGTTCGGCATGTAATAGCATTCGTTCAGAACCAATGTATTGGCATGTAATAGCATTCATTCAGAACCAATGTATTACCAGTTGGTAATACAAGGTGATATTCCCCGACAGTCTTAGCTGCAACAATTGCACCATTTCCAACTCTAATGTCTTTATCACCTTCTCCAAGTTCTCTACCTTTCCTAAGCCCATGTAACTGATTACATATATGGGATCCTGACCCGGTATCTAATACCCAGGACGTAGAGCAAATGGAGAAACAGTTCTCAGTAACGAACACACCCGAAGAAAATGCATCAACATGTACTTTCTTCATTCGTGTGGCATGGGAATCCTGGTATTCCCCTATTTCCTGTTCATTCCTATAACTCTTATAAGAAAGAACGGAACCAACGTTCCCCAGCACAGTATAACATGCGGGTTCGGTCAATACATCCATATTATTATCTTGATTAAGGCATGAACTGGTCGCTACCTGGAGAGAGAGAGAGAAGAAAACACTTTAGCGTATGCTCGTGCAAGATCAGATTGGTTATTATCTTATCTAATCAGGATGGCTCCCATTGCTTTTTATCAAATCTTCCTCCAAACCCTAAAAGGAAAGACTAGCCGGGATTAATTACACACTACAAGTTCGCCAATCTTTCAGCCAGGCCAGTGTCGGTACTTTGAGGGAGGTCCCCCGTGCTTTCGCACGAACCTAATTAATGTAAACCTCGTTTTCCCAGAGGCATAACCTCGTTAACACCTTTCTAGACACCTACTTGATCAGCTAATTGCAATGTGTAAAACTCTCCCAGGAGTAACTCTTACTCGCAGTGGGTATCGGGATCCAACTATCTCATAGAAGGTATGCAATCTCATTGCAAATTTCAACACTTGAAATTCCCGATAATATTTTGCCCCTAGCGTCCTATGACCTTGACGGAGGCCAAACAACCCATAGTCCGCTAGTCAAGTTCAACCCGTCATTTCCTGATTGAATTAAACCCACCCGCACGACCCTTGACGGAGGCCAAACAACGCCGTACGAATACCCTAATCCAATCGCATCATATGCTAGCAGATAAGCACTAGTTAGCTACCGTACACTGCGCCTTGACGGAGGCCAAACTACTGCAGCACGAATACTAACTAACACTCATCTGAAATGACGGAGTGCTACGCAGGTTTTTCATAAAAACCATGAGCGTAAAGAACTTGATATCGTTGTAGAATCAAATGATGTTTTTTGAAATGGAGTGATTTTGAGGCTTTCCTAGTTTTGCTAAAGGAGTCACTCCCGGCGAAGGGATCTCGGTCCTCTCCTCGTCGAATGAGGTGCGGGATATATCATATATATCGCTGTGCAAAGCAAAAACCCAAAAGCAGTCAAAAGCAAACCGAGTGTGTAGCATCTGCCAGTTATTGCTAAAGGAGTCACTCCCGGTGAAGGGATCTCGGTCCTTTCCTCATCGAATAAGGTGCAGGGTATATCATATATACCGCTGTGCAAAGCAAAAACTGTAGCTACCTGTTTTATTTTAAAATTCGATTCCACAACATCTTAGGTTTCTTATCTTTCATTAATCACATTAATGAAGCCCCATCATTTAAATACCTAAACATCACAGATAGATATGACATACACTTATGCCATCCGCATTCGCCTCGATGTCCCCTCGTGCACCGTTAGGTTAGGTAACTAACGACAGAGCAGGGCAGGGCTAGCGCGGGTGTAAAACATAAGTAACGTCTATATAATATATCATATATACTATATACTATATCCATCACAGAATCACAACACAGATATCGCAGCACAATAAACATATGAAATATTGGATATACTAGGACGTCCGTGTTTTCAATACGAGCCAGTATAAAACACGGATTCCACGGTCGTAACGAATAGCCAATCCCACACCCCTAGACCCCTACGAGAGCGGCAAGCAACCCTGCCAATTCTAGGGTTAGGAGACCCGGACTCGACTCCTCGAGTTGGTCTCCCACTGGACCCCAGAACCCGGTTACTTGTGCTCCCCTCCTTGGGTCTATCCTAATGCGGAAAAGTAAATAATATACAAAAGGTGACAACTTCCGCTACCTGGAAGTGCCCCAAATAAAAGAATATTACATACAGGTTTTACATGAATCAAAATGAAAAACACTCATCTCACATAAAAACCTCCGGCTATTCGAATACGACGATCCAATATAACATATCCAGCAACACATAACATCACATGTCATCAACGTACGTAAGTATGCATACCCCAATTGTCGTTGACGTATAGCAACGAAACCGGCGATATGAACATACTACACTTACGGTCACAGAAAAGAAAGTGTAAAACTACAACAGTTGGAATCCGCAACTCCTTTAGACATCGCATGCCTAACAGATATAAATCCCGCATTTTAGTCTCATTATCGAAAACTCTTTTCAATATCATATGGGACTAAACTGCTAAATTTATAACATTCATTCAGTTATCTCATAACTGTTTGTGAATTCCAATTATTGTATCACATTCCAGATAAACAGAAAATGTTAAACTTTCCGATCGAACAGTCGAATACCCAAGTTTTCCCGATACAGTCCAACAAATGAAATAAATCTAAAAATATTCAGTTCGTGCCTCAGTACCAACGGTCCAGCCGTAGAAGGGTCAAGCCAACGCCTCACATGTGGCACGCCGTACTGCCCCAAACCCGAAGGTTCAAAGGGCAGTTCAAGACGGTCACATAATCGAGTTAAGGTTTGTTGTCTTCTAGAGGGTCCATCGCGTTACTTGCACTACTTAGAATGTCGTTAAACTACGGAAAAATCCAACACTTGGAAATTTCCCGACAGGGGAAAAATTGGGTATTTATATCCGGTCGAACTTTTTAACATATTCAAAAAATTATCCGGAAATACACAAAGACGAAATTTGATAACCCGAACGAATAATTGAATCCCCAAAGCAACCCCAAAATACTCTTCTGTAGAGTCACAATAAAAATACCCAGAAAATATAATCTCTGAATTCATGAATTACTGTGGAAAAATCACCAGACAAGGGGACAGTACGGCCGCGGAACCGCCGCGCATGCATGGCACATGCCGCGGTTCCGCGGTGGAAAAGTTGAATCAGGTCCCCGAATTTCACAGTATTTCATATAAGACCCTGCATGATTTTCTGCATATTTTTAATTGACAAAAATCCAAAATTTCAGAAATTTTCCAGAGAGCACCTTGGAATTATGGTTTCGGGTTCGTTCGGACTTCAAACTCCGTCGGGACTTTGCCTAAGGCTCTAACTAGGCTCTGATACCAGTGAAAGGTTCCTAGGCACCCTATAGTGGTCTCACAAGGCATCGAACATGCCAATTTAAAAAAAATGGTGCCGAGAAACCCTAGACTACAGATCTTTAGACTAGATGTTTAGGCGAAAAGAAAACTTAGTTAACTACTTAACTAAAGGAAGAGAGCTACAACCTTTGTAGATCCGGATTTCCACTCCCTTAGCTCCACATGGGTGTCCTCTCTCCGTCCTTCATGAATCCCGAACCCAATCGTCGCTTCATCGGAGAAACGGGCGAGCTAGGTCGTCGGCTTCGTGTCAAAGACGATCTACGTCGAGGTTGCACTAGTTCAAGCTTCGACTTCACCAAGTAGTGAAACTTGTGAAGAAATCACCCAAAACCACTTGGCAAGAGGTAGAGGATGAAGAAATAGGAGGTGGGTTCACTTTAGATTTGGATTTCTATCACTAGAACTCAAGTTGCCATTAATGGCATCTAGGTTTCTCACTTGAAGAAGAAGAAGAAGATAGAATTGTTATGATAAGTGTTATCGAAAAAGAATAAAAAAAACAATACTTATCATCTTCTAATCATGGTCAAGTGTAGAGAATAGACCATTGTTAGTGGGATTGGTTAGGGTTTAGTATGAAGACAAAATGGTATCATTAGTCAAAGCTTCATGAAACTTCACCATTCTTCATGATAAAATGAAACCAATTTGTTTTCATAAATCCATTTAAATAAATAATAAATGGATAAAATAATAAGTGAATAAAATATAAACCCTAACCACATGCATAACCATGGTTGCATTCTTTACACAAAGCCAAAACAACATGCATCATCAAACATGATACATTCAAGTGTACACAAAACATATCACATATACAATGTGCACATCAAGTGAGAAAAATCCGTTTAAAGTGAACCAATACTAGTTAATGTAATGTAATATATCAAATATATAATTATACATTAAATCATTAAATCAACACTTGATTCAATGATCCGGTCATGTCGCACATAACCGACTAGTATTCAATGCATCGATTTATCGAATCAATGATTCGATAACTAGGTCATATCTCATACAACCAATCGAAACATTAATCGCGAGAATCAAATACGGTATCACATACACGCATTATTCTCGGTCCCGCACATATCTCATATGCACTCCTATTTCGTTTCGCTTGAGCTAGGAAACCTCTGTGTAGGACTCTAAAGACTCGTCAATACGCCGGTAGCAGATGATGATCATATCAAGCACCCACAAGCCGCAAGCGGTCTGCTAAACGTAACGGCCACCCGGGTATTGAGCGATCAGAAGATCGACGAGCTAGCCTGCTCACACTCCTGCGAATCCGACCAGTAACACTTACCATACAGTCCGGTCTCTTCGTCTGATATGTCGCATATCAAGTCTAGGGGTGGTAAACGTCAGACCCCAATAACCCGATAAGTCGTGCCGATGTGAGGCTTATAACGGGTCAAGAAACTACTGGTAACACTTACCAGCAAATCTCTGATCAGCCCTGGCCAGGGACTTCCCTGTTACGGCCAATCGAGCACAGCGCAACATCAACCCCCAATACCGGGAGAGACGAAACCCCTCCTATCGCTCATTGCCTCTATGTGACTCGGGACTGTGCCCAAAGACCACCGTTTTGCATGCCCTTATGGACGTGGTAAGGTGGAGATCAAAGCACAGTGGGAATCACACAAGACTCTATGACGATCTCGGGTCTACAGACTAACCTGTACAAGTGTCACCTGAGAACTGCCATCTGACGTGAGGTATAATACCATCTGGGAGTTCTCGGCGAGTCCGTCCAGTGTACCCAGTCTCCACTGAGCACCCGTACACCATCTCTGATGTCAAACACCAATGGGTATGGGATTATCCATCGCCCATCTCCTGGGTCGAGAAGCGTATACGCTAGTCTACTCTGGTATATCGATGCCCCGTCTCGATACACCTACGACTAGGGACCTTGAAGGATGTACTTATGGACTACCATGTCCCCACTAGTATGATCTGCATCATAGTCCAGGTAGTCAAGTACACATCCTAAGGGTTTTACCAACATGTAACTATAAGACAGTATAAAGAGACTAGTATACATGTTAAGATAAAGAGTAACCAGATAGCATACTATCATACCGAGCAAGAAAGTCATCTCTATATATGTCCAAGCATCCAATATAATATACAATATCTGTACAATACTGGCCTCTAGGGCATACATACTACTAACAATAAATACCCAATTTTTCCCCTGTCGGGAAATTTCCAAGCGTTGGATTTTTCTGTAGTTTAAAGACGTTCTAAGTAGTGCAAGTAACTCGATGGACCCTCTAGAAGACAACAAACCTTAACTCGATTATGTGACCGTCTTGAACTGCCCTTTGAACCTTCGGGTTTGGGGCAGTACGGCGTGTCACATGTGAGGCGTTGGCTTGACCCTTCTACGGCTGGACCGTTGGTACTGAGGCACAAACTGAATATTTTTAGACTTGTTTCATGTGTTGATCTGTATCGGGAAAACTTGGGTGTTCGACTGTTTGATCGGAAAGTTTAACATTTTCTGTTTATCCGGAATGTGATACAATAATTGGAATTCACAAGTAGTTATGAGATAACTGAATGAATGTTATAAACATAGCAGTTTAGTCTCACTTGATCGGTTGCCACGGAATTTTGATGTGATCAAAAGTCCGTCGCAATCACGTAGCGTACGCGGATACTCGCCGGGTAAACTTAATAGACAGCCTCACCCCATAGCCCCGACCAAGTGACTGTAGGAGAACCCCGTCGCCGAAAGCATCCGTTCGGGTGCTCGCGGCAGCGGTGTTCCGCCTTGGTGCACTTCGTCGACGGTGTCGGGGGTGCGGCCGCCTACTGAAGTTTGCGACGAGCATTCGATCAGGATGTCGGGAATCTTGTTAAATTGCCCGACTTGATATTGAAAAGTGTTTTCGATTTTGAGACTAAAATGCGGGGTTTATAATTGTTAGGCATGTGATGTCTAAGGAATTCATTTGATTAGGCATGCGATGTCTATATAGGTTGTGGATTCCAACTGTTGTAAATTTACACTTTCTTTTCTGTGACCGTAAGTGTAATTTGTGATATCGCCGGTTTCGTTGCTATATGTCAACGACAATTGGGATGCGCATATTTACTTACGTTGATGACATGTGATGTTATGTGTTGCTGGATATGTTATATTGGATCGTCGTGTTTGAATAGCCGGGGGTTTTTATGTGAGATGAGTGTTTTTCATTTTCATTCATGTAAAAACTTGTATGTAATATTCTTTTATTGGGGCACTTCCAGGTTGCGGAAGTTGTCACCCTTTGTATATTATTTACTTTTCCGCACTAGGATAGACCCAAGGAGGGGAGCACAAGTAACCGGGTTCTGGGGTCCAGTGGGAGACCAACTCGAGGAGTCGAGTCCGGGTCTCCTAACTCGAGAATTGGTAGGGTTGCTTGCCGCTCTCGTAGGGGTCTTGGGGTGTGGGTTTGGCTATTCATCACGACCGTGGAATCCATGTTTTATACTGGCTCGTATTGAAAACACAGACGTCCTAGTATATCCAATATTTCATATGTTTCTTCTGCTGCGATATCTGTGATGTGATCATGTGATGTTCTGTGATAGATACAGTATATAGTATATATGATATATTATATAGGCATTACTTATGTTTTACACCCGCGCTAGCCCTGCCCCGCTCTGTCGTTACTTACCTAACCTAACGGTGCACGAGGGGACATCGAGGCGAATGCGGATGGCATAAGTGTACGTCGTATTTATCTGTGATGTTTAGGTACTTAAATGATGGGACTTCATTAATGTGATTAATGAAATAAAAGAAACCTAAGATGTTGTAGAATCGAATTTCAAAATAAAACAGGTAGCTACAGTTCTTGCTTTGCACAGCGGTATATATGATATATCCTGCACCTTATTCGATAAGGAAAGGACCGAGATCCCTTCACCGGGAGTGACTCCTTTAGCAATAACTGGCAGATGCTACACCCTCGGTTTGTCTTTTGATTGCTTTTAAGAGTTTTTGCTTTGCACAGTGATATATATGATATATCCCGCACCTCATTCGACGAGGAAAGGACCGACGATCCCTTCACCGGGAGTGACTCCTTTAGCAAAACTAGAAAAGCCTAAAAAACACTCCATTTCAAAATTCATTCGATCCTACAACGATATCAAGTTCATTACGCAATAGGTTTTCAGAAAAACCTGTCGTAGCCCTCCGTCATTTCAGATAAGTCCTAGTTAGTATTCGTGCTACGTTTGTTGACCTCCGTCAAGGCGTAGTGTGCGGTAGCTAACTAGTATTTATCTGCTTATACATATGATGCAGATTGGATTAGGGTAGTCGTGCGGCCTTGTTGACCTCCGTCAAGGGTCGTGCGGGTGGGTTTAATTCGATCAAGAAATGACGGGTTGAACTTGACTAGTAGCCTATGGTTTGTTGACTTCCGTCAAGGTCATAGGGTGCTAGGGGCAAAATATTATCGGGAATTTCAAGTGTTGAAATTTGCAATGAGATTGCATACCATCTAAGAGATAGTTGGATCCCGATACCCGCTGCGAGTAAGAGTTACTTCTGGGAGAGTTTTATACATTACAATTAGCCGATTAAGTAGGTGTCTAGAAAGGTGTTAACGAGGTTACGCCTCTGGGAAAACGAGGTTTACATTAATTAGGTTCGTGCGAAAGCACGGGGGACCTCCCTCAAAGTACCGACACTGGCCTGGCTGAAAGATTGGCGAACTTGTAGTGTGTAATTAATTCCGGCTAGTCTTTCCTTTTAGGGTTTGAAGGAAGATTTGATAAAAACAGTGGGAGCCATCCTGATTAGATAAAATAATAACCATTCTATTCTTGCAAGAGCGCACGCTGAGTGTTTTCTTCTCTCTCTCTCCAGGTAGCGACCATATCACGCCTTAATCAAGATAAAAATACGGATAATTGACCGAACCCGCTTGTTATACTGAGCTGGGGAACGTTGGTCCCGCTCCAACTTATAATAGTTATAAGACAGAGCAGGAAATTGGGGAATACCAGATTTCTCGTGCCGCCCAAACGAAGAAAGTGCATGCTGATGCATCATCTTCGAGTGTGTTTGTTACAAAGAACTGTTTCTCAGTATCCTCCGCATCCTGGGTATATGATACCGGATAAGGATCCCAGATATGTAATCTGTTACATAGGGCTACAAAAAGGTAGAAAAACTGAGAACGGGTGATAAGTTTCATGAGGCAGAAAACGGGGCAAGAGTTGCATCCAAGTCTGTCGGTCACTGTCACCCTGTATTACCAATACATTGATTCTGAACGAATGTTATTAGATACCGAACCTGATATACAAAATCATATCAGTCTCTTTATTAATAAAGAAATGATAAAATTTTGTATTGTTGGATAATGTTTTGAACATTTCCTATATCAAAAGTTGATCGGTTCAGGCACGTTATCTAAAAGCATTAATGTTCTAAATCAAACTACAGTTCTTAGTATATAGAACACACACAAGTGGAAGAGTTCAGAAATAAACGAATTCTTCTTGAGATATTGTAGACTAGGTCAGATCAATGTGACCCGACTAGCTAGAGTTACATATAGATGCATATTTAAATCAGTTTGAATTTACATCTTGTGAAACTCGCCAGTCATGTCACAAAGATAAGATGACCATAGCTCTGTTTATTGGAAACAGAGAAAGAGTTAGTGAACTCTTGGGACCGATACATGATATTGTATGAAAGGTCTCCTGTCTACACAAGCCAGGACTGGTTCTTTATACTTCATTACATTCTCTGATGATCTTTCGAGATTCAGACCTATGTTCCTGTTGAAACACAAGTCCGAATCTTTTGAGATATTCACAGAATATAAGTTAGAAGTAGAGAACCAAAATACGGGTATAAGTATTATGTCCTTTGATGTGATCAAGGAGGAGAATACTTGAGCACGGAAATCCTGGACTATTCTAAAGGAGAATGAGATTCTCTCTCAGCATTACTCCTCCGTATACACCATAGCACGATGGTATATCGGGGCGGAGCAGATACACCCTATCTGATATGGTGTGCTCTATGATGAGTACTACTGAGTTACCTATTTCCTTTTGGGGGTTATGCACTTGAGAAGCTGCATACCTATTGAATTAGGTTCGAATCAAATCAGTGCCTACCACTTCATATGTGATATGGAAGGGGAAGAGCCCATTTCTTAAACTAGTTAAGATTTGGGGTTGACCGGCCTATGTCTAAAAGCAAAATCCGGACAAGCTCGAGGCAAGGTCTGTTATGTAGAACTCGAAAGGTTCCAGCTATACAAAATACAGTAGGAGATTTGGTACAACCAAAGGATTCAGTAGATACCAACGAACCTCAGCCTCTCCGCCGATCTAGTAGGGTTCCTCACCCACCTGAGAGATACTTCGGTTTCTCTATGATAGTGGGAGCGAGGATTGCATCATGAGATGATGACCCAACTAGCTTCGAGCTGGCCATCAAGAGTAGGGACTCTGTAAGAATGGCTGGATGTTTAACGATCTGAGATGGAATCCTTATACACCAACAAAGTATGGACTTTAGTTGCTATATCTGAAGGGTTAAATCCCCATCAGGAGCAAGTATATCTTGAGAAGATTACTTGGTGTACATGGAAAAGTTGAGACTTTCAAAGCTAGACTTGTTAAAAGTTTGCATCATTTACCAGGCGTGGATTATGATGAAACCTTTTTCATGTAGCTATGCTTAAGTCCATCCAGATCCTACTTGCCACGGCTACATACCATGACTACGATATCTGGTGGTTGGGTGCCATGACTGCTTTTCTAGATGTTGTTTTAGAAGAGTGCATCTGTAAGTACACAGCCAGAAGGCTTCGTAGACAGTGGGAGCAGCGGAAACGTGTGCAAGATGCTTTATAGGATAAAGCAGGCATCGCGGAGTTGGAACATCTGTTTTGATGAAGTAGTCAAAGAAGTTGACATCATCAAAATGGTAGATGAACCTTGTATATTCAAAAAGGTAGTAGGGAGTATGGTGGTGATCCTCGTAGAGTACGTGGATGACATACTCTTGATAAGAAAGGAGTTTCCTATGCTACGCTCGGTCAATCTCCGCTTATCACAATGATTCTCCATATAGGATCAAAGTGATACCTCCTAAATCCTGAGTTTTGGATCTATGAGATAGATTTAATTGGATGTTAGGATTCTCACTAGCTGTAGTGAGATGGTATCAATCGATCCTGGGGAGAATCACTGGAAGGGTTCCAGAGTGATAAAGACGACTGAGTGTCTGTCACAGGCATTGTCTTTACCCTCAGTAAAGGGACGGTATGTTGGAAGAGTTCCAAGCTAGATACCGTGGCATACTAGACGATAAAGGCAGGATACATCGCTACTTAACATGCTACCAAAGAGGATGTTTGGGTGTATATTATTTCATGAGATGAACTACGTTCCTACCATTGTGAGACAATGGAGTTGTGGCTTATGCCAAGGAACGCCGGTCCCATCAGTTATCCAGACTTATTCTAAGGCAGTATCACCTGATCATGGAGATGGTTGATCTCCAGGGTGATCGAGGCAAGGAGAGCAGACTTAGAGGATAACGCAGCGGATCCACTCACGAAGGCCTATTCCCAGAGAGAGACTTTTATGGGATGGTTGAGTATGAGATACTGCAACCACTGCTACAGATGGCCCTAGTGCAAGTGGGAGATAGTTAGTTATATGTATGCCCTAGAGGCCGTTACTGTACATAGGATGTATATTGTAGTGGATGCTTGGACATATATAGGGAGGACTTTCTTGCTCGACATGATAGTATGCTATCTGGTTGATCTTTACCTTAACGTGTACACTGATTGTCTCTCTGTTACATGTTGGTAAAGCCCTTAGGATGTGTGCTTGACTACCTGGACTATGATGCGGATCATACTAGTGGGGACATGGTAGTCTATAAGTACATCCTTCAAAGTCCCTAGTCGTGGGTGTATCGAGATGGGGCATCGATATACCAGAGTAGACTAGCGTATACCTTCTCGACCCATACAGATAGGCGATGGATGATCCCATATCCATCGGTGTTTGACATCAGAGATGATATACGGGTGCTCAGTAGAGACTGGGGACACTGGAAGGACTCGCCGAGAACTCCCAGATGGTATTATACCTTACGTCAGATGGCAGTTCTCTGGTGACACTGGTACAGAGTAGTCTGTTGACCCGAGATCGTCATAGAGTCTTGTGTGGTTCCCACTGTGCTTTGATTTCCATCTTACCACGTCCAAGAGGGCGTGCAAAACTGTGGTTTTTGGGTACAGTCCCGAGTCACATGGAGGCAATGAGCGATAAAAGGGGATTCGTCTCTCCCGGTATAGGGGGTTGATGTTGCGCTGTGTTCGATTGGCTATAACAGGAAATCCCTGGCCAGGGTTGCTGAGATTTACTGGTAAGTGTTACCAGTAGTTTCTCTAATTGTTATAGACCTCATATCGACACGACTTATCGAGCTATTGGGGTCTGACGTTTACCACCCCTAGGCGAAATATGCGACATATCAGACGACGAGACCGGACTGTACGGTAGTGTTACTGGTTGGATTCATAGGAGGGTGAGCGGGCTTGCTCGTCGATCTTCTGATCGCTCAATACCCGGGTGGCCGTTACGTTTAGCAGACCGCTTGCGGCTTGTGGGTGTTTGATATGATCATCATCTGCTGCCGGCGTATTGACGAGTCTTTAGAGTCCTACACAGAGGTTTCCTGGCTCAAGAGAAACGAAATAGGAGCGCATATGAGATATGGGCGGGACCGAGAATAATGCGTGTATGTGATACCGTATTCCATTCTCGCGATTTGTAACATTGATCGGTTATATGCGTTATAGCCGGGTTATCGGATCAAGTGTTGATTCGATAAGTTGTTACTATTGATAATAGTCGGTTATATGCGATATGACCGGGTCGTTAAATCAAGTGCTGATTTAATGATTTAATGTATAATTATATATTTGATATATCACTTTACATTAACTAATATAGGTTCACTTAAATGGATTTTCTCACTTGAAGTTCACAAGTTGTATATGTGATATACTTTTGTGCACTTGATTGTATCATGTTTGATGATACATGTTTGCTAGGTTTTGTGTAAAGAATTAAACCTTGGTTAAATAAATGGTTAGGGTTTTTATTTTGTTATTCATTCATTTATCTTTTTAATTGGATTAAAAAAGAAATGGATAAGAAAACAAAATGGTGGCTTTCTTTGTTTGCATCTTGAATCTTCATGAAGCTTTGACCAAAGTGACCACTTTGTCTTCATCTTTAACCCTAACCATTCATCTAACCTTAGTTAATTCTCTACACTTGACCATGGTTGATTATGATAAGTATTCTTTTATTTTGTATTTTCTAAATAACTTATCATAACATTTTCTTCTTCTTCTTCATCTTCTTCTTCAAGAAGAAGCTTGCCTCCATCAATGGCAAAGTGAGAAAATAAGTGAGAAATCCAATTCTAAAGTGAACCCACTTCCTATTTCTTCATCCTCTACCTCTTGCCAAGTAGTAGAGTGTGTTTCCTTCACAAGTTTTCTTGACTTGGTGAAGTTGGAGCTTGATCTAGCGATGCCTCGACGTAGATCATCTTCGGCATCGTCGTCGATGACCTAGCCCGCTTCTTCTCCGATGAAGCCGACGCTAGAGCCCGGGATTGCATGAGGACAACGGAGAGGACTTCATCACGGAGCCGTGGAGGTGGAGGACCGGATCTACAAAGGTTGTATTTCCGCATTCTTGTAGTTAAGTGTTAACTAGTTTGCTTTGTCGCCTAGAAATCTAGCCAACGATCCATAGTCTAGGGTTTCTCGGCACCATAATTTTTGAAATTGGCATGGTTGATGCCTTGTGAGACCTCTTGAGAGTGCCTAGGAACCTTACAAGCGTAATTCAAAGAACGAACAAGAAAAGGGCGACTGTTTAGGTAGACGGATGGATGTGGTCCAATAGCTAAAGCTCTACCAGCTTCTTGTAGACTGGCAGTCTCCGAGAGGAACCTTAACCCCCCGGGGGGGATGGTAGACTTTTTCTTCGCCACGGGGGGCAACGAAGTCCTTGGTAAGAAGCAAGGGGGAAAAACATACTTCAAGGAGCACCAATCTCCCACGGCGAACATCTATCTGCACGAAACCGACCTAGGGATAGAAAGAAAGATACAGGAAAGGAAAATGAAATAGGGTTAGTTTGAGATACACGGACGGGGAGTACGCAGCCGAACAACCGCTGGGGCTTCCAGCAGTGATAGCTAAACTAACCAGATGGGCCGCCTAAATCCTGGAGCAACCATTTATCAGAAATCAACGTCGGATCCCGGCTATCTGAAAAAGGGGCATCCTGAAGCGGAGGATCACGAAATGCAAGAAGGGGCGAACCAAGCGCTTGCGCGAAGAAGCGAATCAATCTGAATGGAGACAAGGAAAGGAGGAGAGGTGAAAGAGTGCGAGCGCATCGCACTGCCGCATAAAAAATTGATCCGTGGATAAGCAACCTTTCTCTGGAAAGGAATAGTGAAAAGCCATGTAACTTGGAACGGAACAGTCAGCTTACTTACTTTTAGTAAGACCACTTGACTTTGGTAAGCTAAATGAGATTATATAGGCATGGTTGCAACCAAAACAAGAGCTAGCTTCGTCATGTTCTTCGCCTGAACATATATATAGAAGACCCTCCGGTCGCCTCTGTACCAGTAGTGGAGTGGCTTGCAACTTGAAATCAGATAAGGAAGATTGAGCAAGTCAAGGGAGAAAGAAGTTGTCCCCTCTTCTCTGGTAACCCGCCGCCGGTCATATACAGCGCTCCGCCCGCTACCGCATATGTAGAAAAAGAGGGAAGGAAGAACAACCGCTTGACTTTGGCACATGAGGTGGTGGGTTTGGCTAAGTAACATAATGGAAATGTATCGGACTGCAAATCCTGGAATGACGGTTCGACCCCGTCCTTGGCCTCGGGGAGTGGCGAGCAGCACAGAACTTTTCTCAGTAAAATGGCGGTTCTTTTGTTAGAAAGATACATAAAAAATTATTGAACTTAAAAAGAAATGCATGATTCGAAGGAGCTTCAAAACTCCCCTATCTCTTAGGTAGCATACTTGAGTAGTGACCCCTCCGGGGGTCCTGGGTTGCTTTGGCGCGCTAGCTAGCGGGGAAGAAGTCCCTTAAGAAGGCGGCCAATAGCAAAGATCGAACATTTCATAAATCCCATTCCCAGGAGAAGGAACACACATCAGTCGGAACTAGATCGTCCAACGTCAAGTGAGTCTTGGCGACAAACGCATTAGATGGGTGAAGACAATGCAGAGTAGTACCGTCCACAGTCCAGAAGACTACGAGATCCACTAAAAATAAGTCGAGTATATACTTTCTATTATACTCGTAAAAATCTTATGTCTTTCACATATGAGTGAGAAAGCTCTTTCCTCAGAGCAAACGATTTCATGGGAGGGGCCGCTATCAATCTTTCTGTTTTTATCTGGATAGCCAGGTGTCGATAGCATTAGTATGTCGTTTGCGTATAACGCGTCTACGCTGGAATTGTAGCGCCGAGATGGTCTCCGTCTTCTCCGCGCCCGTATTCACCGCTGGTCAATTTCATTTATTTACCAGCAAGAAACCTTAGAAACTTGCGCTAGCGCTCAATTGGTTTTCATAACGCGTGCTATATTTCAAAGCCTTGCATATAATCCGTTTTCTTGCTGGGAGTGAAGCGTATAAGAATTGAATGAAAAGGTCTAAGCGAAGACCGTCCACGAGCAAGTCTTTCGTTCAGGGTCATGCCATCTGAGTCACCAGAAACCAATTTTAGTGGAAGGTTTTGGCCGTATTCAACTCTCAGCACAGAATGCTTGACTATAGCTCTGTTGGTGAAAACAAAGTGGAAGCGAGAGACCTATGTTGACCGCAATGATTGAATGCAAGCCGATATAACTAACTCTTTCTCTTGTTATTGCTCGGGTACCTTAATGATGGAATGCCGAGAAATGTTGTGGTATTCCATCTCTTGCCCGAGATGTACTTGCCTTTGTTTGCATACCTAACAAAGAGAAAGATGAGAGGATCAAAGATTGATGCGAGCCTAGGTTACTTGCCTTACAATTATTACTTGACTGACTTTCTTACTATACTATCATTAGATTGCAACTCTATAGTCATAGGCACCGTACCTCGACACCTAGGGTTAACTCCTAAAGCATCAGATCAAATCGAATACCCTACTAACTACATTGATTTTATCACCGAAGGGGAAAGTCTCGCAGAGACAGACTACTGCTCACACTAATAGCATAGTTAAAGATAGAAAGACGCATATCGCCCAATGCCTGGGAAACCAGGAGAAAAGAAACCAGATAGAGATCGAGAAGCCCCAGCCAGACCTGCTGTCTCAGATACATAGCCCGGCCTATCTGTTTGATTGGGGTTGTCCACCCGTTTCAAAATCCTTCTCTGGAGCGTCACGTTGCTGAAGCGGCTGTTGCTTACTCAGAGGCAGCTGATTCTGATGTATATGCTCACATCCGTCAAGCTACACCATAGACTGGGACGTCTGTTACCTGGTCCCAAAAGGTACCAATGCCCACAAGTGGGAATCCGAAATGAAGATCTATACTAGCCTCACCCGATGCGGCACCACAAGCTTCAGATGTTGAGACGCCCCAGGCAGATCTGATTTTCTTGGAACGGTCTCCAGATCCAGTCCTCTTAGCTTTTTTGGTGCAAGCTACCCACGCATAACCGAGAAAGATTTCATTATATATACATTTATAGTGAGAAAATGCACCTTGCGATTCAAGAGCCCGGGCAAAACAAGCGGGGCTTCCTTCACCATTCGTTGCGGTTGCTCTTACATGTCATCCCAGGAGGACTCTTTGACTTAAATAGGAATCGGGTGTTATCGGTGTACCGTTGGACGGGCCACTTCTTCCCATCCGGCCGGGGACTATGAAACATCATAAACTAGGTAGGACAAGGCCTCTTTCTGCTATGGATAGATTTTCACTCAGCTATGCATTCTTCTCTTCTGGATTAGTAACCTTTTCAGATGGACGCAGATCGGGATCCATTTTTGAATGGCATTCTACCGCTGCGGACCCACAAGCCAATGCCGTTTATTCTGTTTTTTCTCTCCCTCCTGGGTCACCATCCACGGCAATACTGTTACTATGCTCGCTGCTACGCTTGATCCCTCGTCATACCAAGAAGAGGAGCACTCCGCTGTCATACAAGGGGCTCCATCCTTTCCATCTCTATAATACTAACTTGGTTCATATCCATCCTCCCTGGCTGAGTCCCCTTTTCCGGCACTATTCCTGCTTGTTTTGTATGCTGGTTCACGTTCGGTTTCCTGTCCTTTCTTTGTTAGCTGGAAAGTTGATACCCCTTTGTTCAATACCCGAACTATAGTAAAGTAAGGATCTGAGAAAGACAAGTAACACCCTCAGCTCAGAACTCGTAAAGAAGAACTCCCCGCTTGAGGCCACAGCAGCTTCTGGCTAACAATCCTTTCCAAGCTGAGCACTAGCCAAAAGATTTTCCTCTTCCTTTTCTCCTATTTATTCCACTGTTGCAACATCTTGGGCATCAGGAGCTCTTTCTTTCAACGCATTAGAAGTTTTCTCTGGAAAAGAAGCAACTTCTCCCGGTACTGGGGTTCGTTCTATTCCGCTTCTCTTCCTACCAGTTTCAGGCGCTATTCCGGATTTTCTTGTTTGCTCTGGTGCACGGGCCTTTCCTTGTGAAAGAGAGCAGTTAGTGTATCCGCTAGATCTTTCTAGTTCTGTTTCGAGCAAGACCAGCTTTTTTGCTTTTATTTGGTAAGAAGGAAAACCCTTAGAGTAGCAGCTAGCTGGGCAAGCAGTGAGTAGCAAGGTCTATCTAGTAGCAGCAGCTGGCGAAACATCATCCCCCGGGGAAACAGCAGACATGGGAGTGGCATTAGCATTGGGAGGCACAGGTCCTCTTCTGAGTCCGGGGAAGCAGTAGAGTGAACGATAGAATCACCACCAGCTTCTTATTTACAACATTTGGTAGACTGAGTCAGTGGGTTATACTCTGTCAACGGGGAAGATAAGAGATGCTGTTTAGATAGCAGAAGCGGCTGTGGCCTGCTCCACTGAAGCTCATAGGCCTTGATGCCTTTACTAGCTGGCCCGACTAAGTTAACCTCATTAAGAAGATTGGTCCACCCGGGTAAATCCTGGAGCTTGGTTCGGTGGCACGTGATGGAAAACCTTTGCTTTGGGGAAGATGCATCACAGACCGGAGAAGCTAGGAGTATGAGTATGTTAACTCACACTCACGTCGATCCGTACACACGTACACCATAGACAGATGCTTTGCCCTAGTGATCAGAAGATCTGGCAGGGTCCATTCTCCTAATTCCGTCATCCATCTAGAGTTAGCTCTCAGTCCATACGGGCGTTCACAGGTGGTGGGAGGGGAGTCTTTCAATCTCTGTTTGCTTTGCGGTCTGTTGATCGCCAAATGCCATCGTCTTCGGATGTGCAATGACTAAGGTGAAGAAGGCTGACTCGGATGGATTTGTCCATATCAACTAATTTAGGATGACACGCTGTTAAGCCCGGTGATTTGGAGCAGTCGGGCGGGATGCGTCTTTCTATCTCTACCTACGCAATTACTACTAGCAGTGGTCTCTCTCTGCGCTCGCCTAATATCTTTATTTGTGCTGATCCTATTCGCCTCTGTAGTCCCAACAAAGGGTCCTACGCCCGCCCCTCCCCCATTGTGTTGCGATTGATTCCGTCCTATCGGGCAAAAAGCTTATTCAAGCCCTTCCTCGGCTAACTATTCGCCTGACCCTAACGACGGAGTGAGCGCTAGCGCGATATTTATTTTCATGGTGCGGTAGCACATCCGTTTTCTTGCTCAAGTCAAAACTACCTTATGGTCGAGCACGTAAACCCCTTTCCCCTGCGTACTTCCCCATGGGCTTAAGACCTTAACTCAATTCATGCACTCAGAAATTGAACTCCTGACTTGAGTCCTTCTCCACCTGCATCTATATATAAACAAGAAGAGGAAGCGCCTTGACTCGTCAACCGCCGACTGACCAT
Organism: Agapanthus africanus; assembly: GCA_030015575.1. Classification (NCBI taxonomy): domain Eukaryota; kingdom Viridiplantae; phylum Streptophyta; class Magnoliopsida; order Asparagales; family Amaryllidaceae; genus Agapanthus; species Agapanthus africanus. The sequence goes on from JASDDO010000012.1 coordinate 508,365,038, forward strand.
GTGCCGAGAGCTCCTCCCCCGAACCCCCTCTCTCTGAAGACTCGCTTGTTCGGAAAAGCATTGAATGAACTGTCTTTCTTTTGGCTTTTGGCGGACCTCTCTAGAGCGAACTCAGAAATTGAACTCCTGCTGATTTTTCTAATTTATGGATTATCCCGACTGCCAGTAACGGTTCAAGTTGAATGAGCTCTCCCTCCATGAACATAGGCAGTTTCGCCCTAAGCTGCTTTCTATTATGCTTGATCCTACAGCTTGCTGCTGTTTCGTATCGTTCATCTGGAGCACAAGAGTTTCAATTCGAGCTTCTACATATGGATCTTGGAAAAAGAGTGGGATGTACTATATTGATGCGTAAGCATGCCTGCGCCTACGTCAGTTGGATGTGAAGCTATGCCCCTACCCCTACTATCCCAGAATGTTGGACGGGGCTCCCTAACAACGCAACACCCCCAGAGGGCTCAGGCAATGACCCGGCCCTTAAAGAGGATTTGTCCCTGTTAAATCTCGCCGTCGATCCTTTGTTGCATCTTTCTAAAAAATGAACCTGTCCCCTGGGTCGGGCGGGTCTCGTAGGAAGGGAATGAACCAATTCTTTATTTGAAGTTCAACCAGGAGATAGCCTTTCAATCCAGATATTCAGTTGCCCTATCACTTTCAAAAGGCTGCGACGGAGGATAGGGCCGTATCAATCAATAGTAGAAGAAGACCTACCTGAGCTGGAACTCAATATGGATTTCCGTTATGATAAGTGGAATGAGGGAACATTGGTCAGTCGCCCAGCAAGAAAGAGTGGTTGAACTCCCCCATGTATCAGATGGATAGAGACATCCCTCGGATGGAGAATGGCTTTCAAATGGAAGATCTGTGTCGGGATGTGCAGATCTTAGTTGCGAACCCTTTCGATCCAGATCTGTTGGTTCCTCCCTCCCACATAACAACTCAAACACGCTCTACCGTGTGGCCCCTTTGATCCAGCTCAACTTAAACTTTCAGTGTAGACGGAACTCTGAGGTCGAACCTTTCAGCCTCATCAATAGATGCCGCCAGACCCGCCAACCAGTCCGCTGGAGCCCCTATACGTATGAGAAATAATACACACCCGGAAAGCGTCCGCCCCTTTTAGTATGTCACTGATGCACGGATGAACTGAAGTCCTTCTTTGTTGTAGCCAAGATACCACCGTAGCCGAGTCCCCTTCAATCCACACCCCTTAAACATGTAGATCCAGTATCGCCCATCCACCTTCCCTTTCGTACCTTTTTATATTACATCATCGTCCATACTTGAATTAGCAAACCAAAGAAAGAAAAACTGCCTTGACTCTCACCCTTCCTTATAGGATGATCCCTGTGTCGGTAATTGACTCCTTCTAAGCAAAGTGACTTTCGTCCCATTAGCTTGTGCAACGTCTCTTACAAAATTGATTGCCAAGTTGCTCGTGAACAGACTGAAGCCCCTCCTTGCTGACTCGAAAGAAGCTAGCTAGCAGACAAAGAACCATATCCATTAAGTGGGGTGCATCTACTGGGAAAGCGTCCAACTCAACATGTCCGATGCGAGATAGACCGGTCCGCTACTAGAGTATAGGTTTGTTACTTGCCGTATGAACTAATCCTCACCTGATCTATTGCTCATAATAAAATAACAAAGATAGTAAAGGAAGACATTAGCAGCAAT